>JAPVLO010000158.1:5185000-5785000 GCA_027257055.1 Cephalopachus bancanus
AATTTTTTGATTTATTGTAGAGATGAGGTCTCGCCAAGTTGCCCAGGCTGGTCTCGACCCCCTGGACTCAAGCAAACTTCTCATCTCCGCTTCTCAGAGTGCTGAAATTACAGGTGTGAGACACCGTGCTCGGCCAAGATCTGTGGACCTTTAGATAAAGCAATTGCACTTTCAGATATCGAATCCTAGAAGCACTTAGAGACAGGCCCAAGGTGCATGGATAAGGAAGCTCACCATGGGTGCTACCCTAGGTATACAGGAGAGGAGCTCAGTCTGAGCCCTGCCACCATCCAGTGAGCATGGGGCTGTCCTGGAAGGTGAGGTCAAAGCAGTAAAAGAGGGCACAGGGCCCCCAGGAAGTTCAGCTCAGGTCCTCCTTCGAGCTGGGGCAGAGGGAGTTGGGGAGGCTTCCTGGAGGAGGTAGTGCCTAAGTGTCTTTATTATTATTATTTTTTGAGTCAGGATTTCACTCTGTTGTCCAAGCTGGAGTGTAGAGCACAGTGGCACAATCACAGCTCACTGCAGCCTCAAATTCCTGGGCTCAAGTGATCCTCCTGCCTCAGCCTCCCGAGCAACTGGGACTATAGACGTGCGCCACCACCCCCAGCTAATTGCCTAAGTTTTAAAAGATGAGTAGATGTTAGCCCACAGCGGTGACAGTGAGTGGGAGGATATCCCAGGAGAAAGACAAAACTCATGCAACAGCTCAGCGGCAAGAGAGAACACAGCCTTCTCAGAAAACAAGGACATTCAGTGTGGCCAGTATCGGTATGAGGCGCCAGGGTGAGACAAGTCTGGAGGAACGGGTAGGAGCTACTGCTGGGTTTGTCCCTCGGTAAGGATGGGTCCCTGGAGCCCCTGGAGCAGGTTGGCACAATCAGAGCAGCTCCTTAGGAGATCTGGTGGGTTGGGGGTCTGGAGAGAGAAGGGCCAGGGCCAGGGAGGCTGTGGGGTCAGGGACCGTGATGGGCGGGGAGGAGGGAGCAAGGAGGGATGGAGGACTCCAGGCGGCCTGTGGGGGCACCCAGGATGGCTTTCTGAGTGGGGGCTGACTGGATGCTGACGCCATTTGTGACACAGTGGCTACACAGGAGTGGGCGGCCGGGAGTCTCTATTGTTTAATGGGGTTCCCTGTCAATCAGCCCAAGTGGGTGAGTCACTAGGACCAGGCACTCACAGTGCAGGTGGGGTCAGGGTTCATGCCTCCGTCTGCTGAGGGGTGATCACTGGGTCCCCTCCCTTTGGGAGCTCTACACCAGATGGACTGGGGGCTGCATAAAGGGAGGCCAGTGGGCAGCCCTTTGAGCAGGCTTGTCTCAAGGGAAACTCCCAGAGCATTTTCTGAGACCTCAACCTCAGGACACCATCTATGGATGCTGCAGAGTCCTTCGGGACACATCAGCATCCCTTCTGGCCAGATGCAATCCCTGGATGGGGAGACTCGCTCATCAGCCTGCTCAACAGTGGGGGTGATCAAGCCTTCCATGAAGGTCCCCCGTGCCAGGGCGCAGCAGGCTCTGAGGACACAGGCAGGGTGATATCCAGTAAGGGCAGGAACCAGTGCAGCCAGGCATCAACTCCCGGGATGGACTTGGACGGCGTAGAGGAGGTGTGGATAGCAGCCCCAAAGGCCCTCTCCACACTGCCCAACACTGGGGGCTTCACGGGGCCTGGGATGGGGTGGGGGTCACAGCTGCTGCCCACCAGCCTGCACTAAAGCCCTTCACTGCTTTAACTAGGACCCACAGCAAGTGGTAATGACAGACCTCTGTCCACACCCTGGGTGGGTGGTTCCAAGCTTTGTTTCTCTCCACCCACCAGGGTCCAGCTCCTGCTGTCCCAGGGGTGTGTCATCCCTGCCCCTCCCCAAATCACTCCTCAGATTGTGTTCCCTTGGGGCATTTGGGAAGCCCATATAGTGAGTGACCAGGCACCCGCTGGCTTCTTGGTCTCAGGCTGACCCCTAGGGGACAGCTGGGACACAGCAGGGTGCTGAGGGTCTGACTTGCAAGATGAGGACCTCTCCCGGGCTGGCCTCCTCTGAGCTCTCAAGTTGGAGAGCTGTGGTCTTGCTCTGCTGTTCCCAGAGTCTGAGGCACGACCCCGCCCCCACGGGAGCCCCCAGCCCACGGGCTGTAACTTCCGCCCAGTCTCAGCACGGTCAAGCAAGATGCCACACCAAGCATAACGAACAAGGCTGCCGCTGTGTCCCCCCATCCATCACCACCTGGGGGCCTCTGGCCAGTCAAGCCACCTGTCGGTGCCAGATCTACTTGGAGGGTAGAAAGGAGTTCACCAGAGAGGCTTAAAACCAAAAGCAACAAACACCTACGCAACTGCCAAATTCAAGAGGACACGAAGAGAAGGACCAGGCCTGTTGGGACAGGCCAACGTGGCCTCTCGGTTTTCTTATAACCTCGAGATTTGGGAGGAAACAATATTGCTTTACAAAGAAGAGGGCCCTCTCGAAGGCCAGCTCTTCCATGCTGATGTCTCCCCTTTTCTGGAAGTGTGGATGGCAGAGCATGGGGTCCCCAAAACAGCTGAAGACCCAAGGGACACTCCCGCTCCCAGTACTGCTTCTGGGCAGGCTCTGGGCCTCTCTCGGCCCCCAGCTCCCAGGGCCGGGGCTTTATTTTGACATAAATTTGAAACACCTGTATTCAAGGGTAAAATGGAAATGCAAACTGTAACTTCAGCACCACGTTCTTTCTTTTTTTCTTTTTCTGGTAGAGATGGTGGTCTCTCTATGTTACCCAGGCTGGTCTCAAACCCCTGGGCTCGAGCGATCCTCCCACCTCAGCTTTCCAAAGTGCTGGGATCACAGGCATTGAGCCACCGCACCCGGCCAGCACCACCTTCTTTTTTTTTTTGAGTTGGAGTCTCACTCTGTCACCCAGGCTGAAGTGCAGTGGCCGCTTCCGCCCACCGCAGCCTCGCCTGCTGGGCTCCGGTGATCCTTCCGCCTCAGCCTTCCGAGTAGCCAGAATTACAGGCATGCGTTACCACACCCGGCTGATTTTTTGATTTATTGTAGAGATGAGGTATTGCTGCCCAGGCGGGTCATGAAACCACCTTCTTATATTCATTTCCAAGACATAGCACCAGGATAGAGGGAACTATCATGTATTATGGGTCTGTTTTCTCATTGCATTTTCACAACAGACCCACACCAGACTGGTATGGCAAACGTTGCTTTACACCTGAGGAAACTGAGGCACAGAGGGGTTGAGAGGAACATGCCCAGGGCTGCCTGGCGAGCCGGTGGTCAATGTGGGGCAAGTACCCAGGTCTGAAGGACCTTCCACCCGCCACCCCACACACCTCCTCACTCCACTTCCTGTTCACAGTCCAAGAATGGCCCACTCCAAGATCTCCCAGGCACTCCTAAGCTTTGGCCCACCCTGGGTAGGCTTCGGCCCACCCTGGGGGGTCCTCTGCTCTGATCCAAGTCCCACTAGTTGGCCCCAAACACATATTCACTCACACTCACTGACCCATCAAGGCAGGCCTGTAGCCCGGTGGACTCCATGCCAGACAGCTTACTACAGTACTGAAGGTCCTTGCCCTGCCCTGGTACCCGGCTGTGGTCTCTGCCACCTCGGACTTGGAAGCCTTCAGCACCATGGCCCTCTGCAGGAATTCTCCTTCCTGTGGTCCTGCCCACAGAACCTGACCTTGACCCCACTTCCCATATCCCAAGAGGCCCACCACTGGCCAGAGCGACCTCCAGGGTCCCGCTCCTCCTTCAGCTACAAAAACTACTCATGCTTTGCTTTTGGTCCAGATGAGGCACCAACCAGGATGGAGAAGTGGTTTTTAGAGCCTGCCTGGAAGAGGAACCCAGATAATCCCCTTCTAGCTCTGTCCCCAACAGCAAGACCCTGGAGACTGTCAACATGGGCATCTTTTGTTTTGTTTTTGTTTGTTTAGAGTCGGGGTCTCATTTTGTTGCCCAGGCTGGAGTGCAGTGGCATGATCCTGGCTCACCACGTAGCTGGGACTACAGGCACACGCCACTATGCCCAATTAAGTTTTTAATTTTCTTTTTTTTTTTGAGTTGGAGTCTCGCTCTATTGCTCAGACTGGAGTGCAGTGGCCGCTCCCGGCCACCGCAGCCTCGACCTGCTGGGCTCCGGCGATCCTTCTGCCTCAGCCTTCCAAGTAGCTGGAACTACAGGTGTGTGCTACCACACCCGGTTAATTTTTTGATTTACTGTAGAGATGAGGTCTCACCAAGTAACCCAGGCGGGTCTCGAACCCGCTGGCTCAGGCAATTCACTCACCTCAGCCTCCCAAGGCACGGGATTACAGGCTGAGCCATTGAGCCCGGCTGGTTTTTAATTTTCTTGTAGAGACAAGGTCTCACTATATTGCCCAGGCTGGTCTCAAACTCCTGGGCTCAAGCAGTCCTCCCACCTCAGCTTCCCAAACTGCTGGGATTACAGGCATGAGCCACCACACCCGGCCAACACGTGCATCTTAAACTATCTCTGTAGCATGAAGTTGCGGTGTTTGAAAAACCAGTTCAAAGTTTTATGATAAGCACACCATTAGGCAATGTCACAGTAAGGCAGATGTCACAGTAAGAGCCTTGGGGACTCTGTTCTTGTCCCCACCTCCTGGCAAGGGGCTCCTAAAACCCTTGGGACTTCCCAATGGGCGTGGCTTTTATTCATGCTCAGCCACCTGAGTTTATACAGATGGGGTGGAGCTGGTCACCAGAAGGCCATGCGCAGGATCAGAAGGTGGGAGCTTGCAGCCCCCTGACCCCTCACTGCCAGGGAGCGACCTGGGGGTTGGGACACATGGTGAGCTGGGAGGGGGAGCCCTGGAGGCCCACAAGCTCCCACCCCCACCCAGCCCTCCCTCACGCCTTGTCCTGTGTGACTGTTCCACATGGCTAGTTCTGAGCTGCATCCTTTACGATATACTGATCACCGTGAATACAATGTCCCCCCGAGTTGTTCTAGGGGATTATCGAACCCGAGGGAGCGGTCGTGGGAACCCCTGAGTTTGTAGCTGGCCAAGCAGGGCTGTGGCTGGCACCTTAGTGTGGGCAGTCCTGTGGGGTTGACCCTTGGCTCGTGGAGTCTGTGCTACCCCTAACGGTGAGACACTCAGTTCGTGTCTGAGGATTGGAGAATTAGTTGTAAGGAAAAAACCATAGAGGGACCTCCCCCTCAGAGGGTTAAGGTACAGGAGAAAAGGAAGAGAATTCTAGTCCTGCCTGCCTGACCTTAAGACCATCGCACTCCCTGTCTGGGACTCAGTCTCTCCTCAGTTCCACGGTGTTCGGGGTGGGGGGTGAAGATGCTTGCAAGGGTCCCCGGTCCTTGCCTGCATTGCTGAAACTTCCCTGTTCTTGACTGATGCCACAGGGTCCTCGGAGGGAGGTTCGGAGTCTGCCCAGGTACCCAAAATGGGAGCAAAGATGAGAAGACCAAAGAGGCCCACATGGAGCCAAGAGGCCCGAGGCCACCCATGCCTACCTGCTCGGCACAGTCTGGGATCTCTGGCGCGCAGGGCAGCGTCCCTGCGCTCTCCACGGACAGCACGTCCTTCAGAAGTTCCTCGCACCCTGGGCGGACAGACAGATAGACAGTAAAGGGTCAAGCCTCAGTCTGGCACGGCCACTCTGCTTCTCATGGGCCTGGGGTGGGAAGGGTTGAGGAAAGGCAGAGGGCAGGCAGGGGCAAAGGGAGTCAAGGAGGCCTCCCTAGAGGTGGGGACATAGTACAACACTTCCTGGAGGGCTCACTGAGATCCCAACCACATCCAGTCCTCTGAGGCTGGGCGCCCCCAGGACATCCTGCAAACCCCAGGATGCCCAGGATAGGGCCACCCTGTGCCCAGGAGGGTGAGCAAAGGCACGTGGCAGGTGCAGACTGTGGTGGCCCGGAGTCAAATGCACTTGGAAAACCTTGGCTGGGGCCTCTGTGTGCTGTGCCCCCACCTCTCACTCCGTCCCTTCACCCCTCACCTCTGCTGAAGCGATTCCTGTGGCTTTCCCACTCTCCCGGGCACCCAGCAAAGGTGCCCCACAGAGAAGGGTTCATCTTAGTCTGCATGAATGGGAAAACACAGCTTCCTTCACAGGTAACAGGACCCCTTGGGACTCCTCAAGGTCACGGTGTGTTCTTTTTGGTGCTTTTTTGAGTCAGAGTTTTACTCTGTTGCCCAGGCTGGAGAGCAGTGGCACGATCGTGGTTATCACAGCCTCGACCTCCTGGGCTCAGGTGATCCTTCTGTCTTAGTCTCTAGCGTAGCTGGGATTACAGGTATGCACTGTGCATTCACACCAGATTAATTTTTTTTTTTTAGTTGGAGTCTCGCTCTGTCACCCAGACTGGAGTGCAGTGGCCGCTCCCGGCCACCGCAGCCTCGACCTGCTGGGCTCCGGCGATCCTTCCGCCTCAGCCTTCCAAGTAGCTGGAACTACAGGCGCACGCTACCATGCCCGGCTAATTTTGATTTATTGTAGAGATGAGGTCTCGCCAAGTTACCCAGGTGGGTCTCAAACCCATGGGCTCAGGCAATCCACTCACCTCAGCCTCCCAAAGGCGCGGGATTACAGGCTGAGCCACCGAGTCCGGCTAATTTTTTTTTTTTTTAAGAGATGAGATCTTACTATATTGCCCAGGTTACTCTTGAACTCCTGGGCTCCAGAAATCTTTCTGCCTTAGCCTCCCAAAGTTCTGGGATTATAGTACAGGCATGAGTCATCGCACCCCACCTTGGTGTGTTCTTTTCTTTTCTTTTCTTTTCTTTTTTTTGAGTTGGAGTCTCACTCTGTCACCCAGACTGGAGTACAGTGGCACACTCACAGCCACCACAGCCTTGACCTGCTAGGTTCAGGCAATCCTTCCGCCTCAGCCTTCAAACAGCTGGAACTATAAGAGAAACCCACCATGCCTGGCAAGTTTTTGGATTTATTGTAGAGATAAGGTCTCACCGAGTTGCCCAGGCTCATCTTGAACCCCTGGACTCAGGCAATCCTCTCACCTCCAACTCTCAAAGTGCTGGGATTACAGGCATGAGCCATCACACCTGGCCTCGGTATATTCTTTATCAGCCATTGGGGAGGCCTTTATTGACTGGCAGTCTAAGCCACTGTCTCACATAAACAGCTTAGTGGTAAGCAAGAGTGGCCATATCCTGATTCCTGTGGGTTTCTCACAACTGGCCTTTGAGTTTGGGAAAAAAGGCTGGGTGTGGTGGCTCAAGCCTGTAATCCCAACACATTGGGAGGCCGAGGGGGGTAGATTGCTTGAGCTAGGGAGTTCGAGACCAGCCTGGGCAACATGGCAAAGTCTTATCTCTACAATAAATTAAAAAATAAAAAGTTAGACTGGCATGGTGGCACATGCCTCTAATCCCAGCCACTCAGGATGCTGAGGTCGAAGGACCACCTCAGCCCAGGAGGTCTAGCCTGGGCGACAGAGTGAGACTCTAACTCAAAAAAATAATAATGATAGTTTGGGAAAAGAAAGAGAAAGGAATTTTATATTGCCCTCTTAAAGTTGGCAGGCAGGGAAGAAATAAAATAATCAGGAAGAGCTAAGGGGAGGAGAGAGCAGGAAAGAAACAAATAGAAATTCGGAGGAAGGGAGATCAGATCACCAGCTCTGTCCAGGTTTGCCCAGAACTGTCCTTGCTTTGAAACTGGAAGGTGGCCGGGTGCCGTGGCTCACACCTGAAATCCCAACACTTTGGGGACTGAGAAAGGAGGACTGCCTGAGTCCAGGAGTTTGAAACCAGCCTGGGCAACATAGTGAGACCCCCCCCCACAAAAAACAATAATAAAAAAATTAGCTAGGTGTGGTGGTATGTGCCTACAGTCCCAGCCACTCAGGAGGCTGGGGTGGGAGGATCGCTTGAATCCAGGAGGTCATGATCCTGCCAGTGCCCTCCAGCCTGGGTGACAAAGTGAGACCCAGACTCAAAACAATAAAAAACCTGGAAATCCCTCTCAGGTCCTGGGTAACGCTTCAGGAGTGTGATCATCCCAGAGTGGGAGAGAGAGGAAAAGGAAGAGGACAGAACAGCAGAGAGGGAGGCTCTCCCCAGAGGGGGACAGACAGCGGCAAGGGTGGATGACCTTCTGGCCCATGCAGAAATCCTGACTCTGGCTGTGGGAGGCCGCGGCAGAGGCTCGGCGAGACCCTCAACCTCCAGGGCTGGGGTGACTGTGGGAGCTCAAGACCTTTCTTCTCTGCCCCCACTTCTGGAGCCCATCTCGGGCTCTGGGAGGCCCCGAAGGGAGGAATCCGAGCTGGGGCCCGAGTCACGCCAGCCTCCTCAGCTGCGGAGAGAGCCCCAAGGACCCCCTGCCGCGGAAGACCTCACCTTTCATGGCGAACACTCCCCGGCAAAAGTCCCTGAAGTTGATTCTCCCCAGGTCGTTGGGATCCAGATATTTCACAAGTTTTTCCACCTGAGGGAAGGAAGGAGGGACAGGCATGAGGCACCCAAGACCCAGGAAGGCTCAGGGAGCCGTGAGGGAGGCAGAGAGGGAGAGAGGCAGCAAAGGAGGGAGGACTGGCCACTGAGCCCCCGACGGCCTCTTCCAGTCTCCTTCCCTCCCCCTGGGGTCAGCACCAAGCCCCAGGCAACTTGATTCTCAGGCTGAACACAAGTGAGGAAAAGCAAAGCCTGCATGGGCGCCCCCAGAGCTCAGGGGCCTGGGGCCCCAGCATCCTTCCCCAAGCCCTTCCTCAAGACTGCACGCTGCAAGCGAACGCTCTGCCAGCGTTTTAACATAGTGGTTTCTTTCATACAAAACAAACCCAAGCTCAGGGTAGAAGGCCTAGAAACCTCACCACTTCCCATTTCTTTTTTAAAAGATATCACTTTAACCACATCGATGTTTTTCGTAGTTCTGAGACTCTTGTCGAATTTCCCTTTGTTGACAAAGAAGGAACAGTATGTCACACTCGTTGTAACTTATTTAAAATTACAATTAAATAAGGCTTAAGGCAAAAACCAAGGATGGGCAAAGGAGTGGCTTTACTGCAGAATGTTGTGGAGGGAGGACACCCCGAGGAATTTCTGGGCGGTGGCTGCTGCTCTATTTCTCTATCTAGGTCCTGGCTCCATGGCAGAGATTCACTGAGCTTATAGCTGGCACACCTTTCTGTTCTATCTGTACCTTATACTTCAATAAAAAGTGTTTAAAAATAAATTAGGAAACAAGTTTCAGCCCGGAGGAGTTAGCCACCCCTAAGGTAAGAAGTGTTTCTCTTACCTAACAGGAAGTATACCAGAAACCCCTTTCCACACCGACAGGTGTGTATAAGTCACATCAGGAGTGGTTGTAACACATTCTGCCCAGAGGATACACCATAATTTAATTAACCATCCCCAGCAGTTGGGCATTTTGGTTACTTCCAACTTTTTGCTATTACAACTCATTTCGGGGGCTTTCTGCAGCTGTATGGATGACCTGTCCACGGCTGGCCTCTCAGATCCTTGACTGCTTGTTGCCAAACACGTTTCACCCACATCCCACGTGGGCACCGAATCCCCTGGTCAACCCAGTCACCACCCCATCCGATACCACTCTCCCAAGCATCCCACTCCATGCTTCCTCCTTTCCTGCCACTGCAGGGTTCTTCAGCATCACTGGGGCTGTTTCCACTCACCCACTTCCAACCCACACCCTACTGTATCCCCAAGCTACCTTCTTCTTCACATCCTCCCTTGGCCCCCCGCCTGGTCACAGCCGTCCTTGTCTCCCTCCTGGACCACGCGAGTCTCCCAACTCATCTACTCTCCTCCACTTCCAGCCTCCTTTAATTCATTCTCCACGCCCACTCCTCTGCGTAAAACCCTCCAGTGACATTCCATCACCACTTAGGATAAAATCCAAGCTTTGCAACATGGCCGACAAGGGCCTCTGTGATCCGACCCCTTCTGCTCCATCTCCTTTCACGTTCTCTGTCACTCACTGTACTCCAGCCACACTGGCCTTCGGTCAGCTCCCCAAGCAAACCAAGCTCTTTTCTGCCACAGGGCCTTTGCACATGCTGTTCTTGGTATCTTGACTGCCTGCCCTCCCCATTTATTAACTGGCAATGTTTATTTACCCTTCAGGTCTCTTCTTTTTTTTGAGTCGGAGTCTCACTCTGTCACACAGGCTGAAGTGCAGTGGCATGCTCATGGCCACAGCAGCCTTGACCTGCTGGGCTCAGGTGATCCTTCTGCCTCAGCCTTCCAAGTAGGTCTCCTTTAGTGTCTATTAAATGTTCCTTCCCAGACCAGCTTGTCCTGACCACTTCCACCTAATTAAGGGCCCACTCTGCTTCTACCCTGTCTTGTAGCATTCCATGCTTTCCCTTCAAACTATTTATTGCTTGTTATTGTTATTGTTATTGTTAATTAAAAAAAAAGAGAGAGAGAGATTGACACGGAAGACAAAGGAAACAGCATTTACTAGGGAAACAAAGAATAGCAATTCAGGTACATTGGCTCAGGGTCGGCCTGAAGAGCTCTTTGTAAGGCAAGTATAAGAGAGTTTTTCTGTGGGTTTTTTTGTACAGAAAATTTCCACAAGAAGTTGTTTTCCATGACCCATCATTGGCTGGGCAGAAATTTTAAGTCATGAACCCATTCTGATTGACTAGTTAATTAGCGTACTTCCAGCTGTGAGATGTTGAAGCTAGCGGATACCAACGTCAGTTGTTTGTCCAAATCTACTGACACATCCTATGGCTTGACCTTCATCAGGTGTGACCACAGTTCTCCGCCATCACCCCACCCCACTGCAAGAGCCTCGTTTTCCCATTTCTCTCACCTAATTGTATATTTATGTGATGATCTGATTGATTTCGACCTCCCCTCTACAAAGTAAGCTCCCTGGGGGTAAGGGCCATGTCTGCTTTTTTATTTTTTAATTTTTTATAGAGATGAGGTCTTGCTATCTTGCCCAGGCTCAAACTCCTGGGCCCGAGCAATCCTCCCGCCTCAGCCTCCCAAAGTGCTGGGATCACAGGCATGCGGCAACCAAGTCTGTCTCGATCATCACTGTATACCTGGGATTTTGCACCACCCCTGACACACAGTAGAAGCTTCATAAATATTTGCTGAATAAGTGCATATAAATGGTTCTATAAAACATCGAAGTTTTTAAGACTTTTGGTTACGGTTGCCAAATTGTTTTCTGTACAGATGTCTTAATTTAGTCTTCAATCAGAGCAACAGACTTGATACTTACCAGTCCTGGCTATATTTTTCTAGTTTTTGGTAATGGCCAATTTTACAAGAATGATCTTTTCTAATTAATTCGAGCCATATGTTTCCCCTTAAAATTTCCAACACCTGAATTTCAGCTTCTTGACACTTCTTCCAGAAGCCTTTTTTGAGTTGGAGTCTCATTCTGTCACCCAGGCTGGAGTACAGTGGTACACTCACGGCCACCCCAGCAGCGACCTGTTGGGCTCCAGCGATCCTTCCACCTCAGCCTTCCCAGTAGCTGGAACTACAGGCACGTGCATGTAGAACATGTGGCATTCATGCCAGGTTAATTTTTTATGTATTGTAAGACGAGGTCTTGCCAAGTTGCCTGGGCTGGTCTCGAACCCGCGGTCTCAGGCAATCCAGTCGCCTTGGCCTCCCAAAGTGCTGGGATTACAGGCTGAGCTACCGAGCCCAGCCCAGAAGCCTATTTCTAAATCAACTTACCACTTAATGGCAGCCCGTCCACAACACACATTCACTCATTCATTCATTCAACAAGTAAAGACTGGGCACCTCCTACATGTCGGCCACTCTGCCGGGGGTTGATGGCGGTAGTGGCTGGTCCCACTGGCTAGCCACACACGGTCACAGGGCGCACACAGGCACAGCTGTACTTTCGTGCAGGCACCTTGCCCCTCCCCCTAATAACCACCGTCAGTATCTGCAGCACAGCCGGGATGGAACTGGCTCTTTCCAGAATCCTCTCAGGCAGAGCTGCAGATGACGGGTATGAGAGCACTCAGGAACTGCAGCGCACAGCACACTCGCAGGGCAGGCTCACTGTCACTGCCATCATTGTTCACAGTATCATGCAGACTCACCCGCTCCCACCCTGCCCAGCACGTGCTCCAAAGCCCAGCCACGCTGGGGAAGTCTCTGGCTCCTCAAGACCGTGTTTCTCCTGCATGCCCGTGGTATGGTGGTTGCAGCAGGGCCTGAAGCCCTGGTCACTGCTGGTGGCCTGACACCACGGTGCTGTGCCCAGCGGGTTTTGCAAGATGAGCAGTGGACAAGAGAGGGTTCTCCCACTGCCATCTCTCCCTCCCTGAGCCTGGTGGCCCTGCACTTGTGCCTCTGTTCCAGTCAACCCTGCTTGTCCACCCTGGTGTGAGTCTGAGGGTGAGGGGAGAGTAGAGGGACTGTGTGACTCCCTCTCTGTGACCCCTTGAGTTCGGTACCTAGTGGGCTCTTGGGAAAGGCCTGCGACATTGCAGTGAAGGAGGAAAGTGGCTTTCTGCCAGCTTCTGCCTGGCTGGAGCCTCCTGGGCATGGCGGCTGCCCCTCCCCCAAGTCACACCAGCCTCTGACCCTGCCAGGCAGTGACGTGGCTTCTGAGAAGAGCAATGCCCAGGTGC
The DNA here is from genome assembly GCA_027257055.1 of Cephalopachus bancanus. NCBI lineage: Eukaryota > Metazoa > Chordata > Mammalia > Primates > Tarsiidae > Cephalopachus > Cephalopachus bancanus. The sequence goes on from JAPVLO010000158.1 coordinate 5,197,594, forward strand.
CACCTGCAGTGCTGTGGGGGAGCCCACCCACCACCCCAGCTGGTACCCTGCCTCCTTCCCTCTCATCACTGGCATTGTAGGGAGTCTGTGAATGCAGGGATGGCCCAGAGCACCCCATGCCCCAGCCTCCTGCACTCACCCCTGCTACCCCCTCTAAGGTCAGGCTCTGCCTTCGTTACCTCTGATGCAGGTAAAGGGTGGGGTCTGCCACAGGCAATGGATGCTGCAGAAACCCCAGAGAGGCAGCAGGGTATGGAGGTGGGCTCTGTAAGCCCTGAGACCCTAGGCCCCTGGGGCTGGGAAACACCTGGGGGAAGGCTGTCATTCCCCTGCCTCCGGGGGAGGCCCACCTGGAACAGAGGTAGGGTGGGATGGCCTACAGATAGACAGGGTCCTGAGGGCCACTGCATCGTCCCTGGAGCACCCCTGAGTGGGGGCACAGGCTGCAGCTGGGGGCACAGCCTAGGCTGTGACCTCCCTTTGCTATAGCTGCTCCTGGGGGCTCTTCGATGAGTGGTGGTCCTAGAGGAGTGACCACCAAAGTGCCATGCATGCTGCTGTTCCACCCCTTAGAAAACAGGATCCTCGTGAAATTATCATCACAATGCAGGCTAGTTATTTCCAATACGTACCATACCCATAGGCTCAATGGTTTTTCAAATCAATAATAGCATCATTTACGTAGAGAGGGATTCGTAACTCTCACTGGGTCCATGGGGGGCTCTGTCATGAGCCAGGACGGGTGCTGACCTCCCAGACCTACATAGTCTCATTTAGTCCTCACAACCATCTTCACAGTAGCTACTAGTGTAGTCCCCCCATTCTACAGGTGGGGAAACTGAGGCTCAGAGAGGTTAAGACATTTAGACAAGGTCACCGCAGTGGTAACTCTTGAGACCAGGCCTTGCAGACCCCAGAACACCAGCCACTGCTCCCTACTGCCTTCCTGCAGCCCTGTAGTGTGGTGACCTGGCCTGGACCAGAGGCAGTCTCTCCTGGATTGCCAGCCCTGAAGTGTTGGTTCAATCCCCTGTGCCCTTCTGTATCCAAGAAGCTCCACCTGCTACGGCTGGGGCTCCGCCTTGATCACGAACAGTCTCACGCTTCCTGGACATTAGGTGGCCTTTATTGCCAGGGAACCCCAGCGGTAAGTTCAGTGGGCCCTGAGCCTCATTTCACAGACAAAAACGTCAAGCCTCGGGGAGGGGGCTAGGTTTGCTCAAGGCCACACAGGGAGTGCAACAAATAACCACCGCCATGTGGTCCTCTGGTCTTCGTGGTGAGCACCAGTCACAGGCAGGGGAGCTAGGCTGACCCCTGGTGCACACATTGTGCATGGTTGGACAACCCTGGGCTCCAGCTCTGGCTGCCAGGCAGGCGAAGCTGGCTGGCCAGGCCTGGCAGGGACTGCAGGAGCAGCTGTTGTCGCTGAAGCATACACAGCTGGGCCCAAGCTCACTGCCAGGGAAGTTGGCTGTTTCACTGACAGTAAAATATTGATCTTTCCTTTTTTGGGCCAGGCTTCCCCTTCTATTTCTGTTGCCTTTCTCTTCAGGCTGACTCCACCACCCCACTCAGTCCCCTGGGGTCACATCCTTTTAAAAGCTCCGTGGCCACTGCTGTCTGGTCACCAGCCAGATCCTCCCCGAGCCTATGCCTAACCACCCATGCCTCCTTAATTTCTTTCTTTTTTTTTTTTTTTTTTGAGTTGGAGTTTCACTCTGTCGCCCAGACTGGAGTGCAGTGGTATGCTCCTGACCACCGCAGCCTCAACCTGCTGGGCTCCGGCGATCCTTCCGTCTCAGCCTTCCAGGTAGCTGGGACTACAGGCGTGCACTACCACGCCCTGCTAGTTTTTGATTTATTGTAGAGACGAGGGCTCGCCAAGTTGCCCAGGTGGGTCTCGAACCCGCGGGTTCAGGCAATCCTCTCACCTCAGCCTCCCAAAGTGCTGGGATTACAGGCTGAGCCACTGAGCTCGGCCGCCTTCCTTAATTTCAAGGTCTGCAACCAGACAGACTCAAACAAGCGATTTGCCTTTCTGAGTCTTCACTGCCTCTCCTGAACAAGAAAGACAAGCCGACCTACTCTGCCCTGATAATTGTCAACCATCCTTATTAGGAAGCAAAGCCAACGTTTAGGGATTTTTCCTTTGTGCCCAGCACTGCTCTAAGGACTCTGTGTATATGAATGTATTGAACCCTACAAACCACCTGGGAAGTAGACACTATTACTATTCCTATTTCACAGGTGAGGAAACTGAGACACAGAAAGGCAGAGCCTCTCAGGGTTAAGGTCACACAGCTAGTGGGAGGCTGCTGGACACAGGAGGCCTGGCTTCAGGGTTCATGCTCTTAGCCAGTAAGTATTAGTATTACAACCAAAATAATTATAATCACTATTATTACTATCACACGTTTAGGGGTATGCTCTGACCAGAGAAAGAATAGATCTGCATCCTGTTCTTTTTTCATCTCAAAAATTGGCATTGGTACAAGGAACCTTTGCTTAAGAATTTGAATATTAAAAGAAAGATGAGTTTCAACATGCCATGCAGCTACAGCAGAGGTCACCAGCTGGCATTCCAGATGTGGCTTCACTTAACTTAAAAGGTGTTAATTAGATGCCAATATTAAAAACCAAGGAAGAAGCTGGGTTCGGTGGCTCAGCCTGTAATCCCGCGCCTTTGGGAGGCTGAGGTAAGTGGATTGCCTGAGCCCGCGGGTTCGAGACCCGCCTGGGCAGCAAGACCTCATCTCTACAATAAATCAAAAAAATTAGTCGGGCATGGTAGCGCATGCCTGTAATTCCGGCTACTTGGAAGGCTGAGGTGGAAGGATCGCCGGAGCCCAGCAGGTCGAGGTTGCGGTGGCCGGGAGCGGCCACTGCACTCCAGTCTGGGCGACAGAGCGAGACTCCAACTCAAAAACAAAAAAACAAAAACAAAAACCAAGGAAGCCTCCTGGTTCTGGTTAAGTCGGAGGAAGCACACTACAGTCTATTTCTTCCACTGATTACAACTAGAAATCCTGACAGGACACATAAAACAACTCCACAAGGACTCTGAAAAGTGAATCGTGGAAGGTGGACTGGAGAGAAAAGCAAAAACTTGAAGTAAGATGAATGCGGTGGCAAGTTTTCTGACTTATTTTTTTCTTCACATGTTTTCTGATCTAGACTCAGCTCAAATCCCAGAACTGTGCACCAGGTACAAAGAGAAAAAGCTCCAAAGGAAACTCCTTTTCTGATGAGAAGCCGGGGGAGGGAGCCCTTTTTAGGACAGAGTGGGAGAAATGCCCTGGGTCTTTTTTCTTTTCCAGCCCCTTCCCCGCGAAGCAAGCATTGGTCCCAAAGGTGGGTGACAGCAGAAGCCACAGTACTCACTCAGGGGCATCTAAGTCTCTGAGACATGGAAAAGTCTTTCTGCCTGGGAAGAAAAACTAGGAAGAGAGGCCCCTGGGAACTGGATAGGGCGGGTCACAGAGAGGAGGGAGTTTGAGAACGGGATCCCATAAAGTAGTGTTTGAAGTCCTAGGCCCACTCCTGAGCTGTACATACAAGGAACTGACTCAATATGACTCACCAAAGGCTTTGAAAACTCACTACAGTATAGACTGAGCAGGTTGGCTTCTGGAGTGTGCATACTTGAGGTGGATCCCATTAGCACTGCAAAGGCTTTAAAAACTGAACTGACATTAAAACTACAGTTCACAGGACAGACTGGGATCTGAGGCTTCAGCCTAACTGAGTTGACTTACTGATTTAAAAAGAAAATTGATATTCTTCAGAGGATTTTAACAGGACCCAAAGTCTCATAATATAATATTCAATATGTTCAGGACACAGTTCAAAATTACTTGACATACAAAGAAATAGGAAAAGCTGATAACAATATACAAGAGAAAAAACCATCAATAGGTATATGCCCAAGACGGCCCAGATGTTGTCATTATTAGGCAAAGACTTTTTTTTTTTTGAGTTGGAGTCTCACTCTGTTGCCCAGACTGGAGTGCAGTGGCACGCTCCTGGCCACCACAGCCTTGACCTGCTGGGCTCCGGTGATCCTCCCCGCCTTAGCCCTCCAAGTAGCCAGAACTATAGGTGCTCGCTACCACGCCCAGCTAATTTTTGATTTATTGTAGAGACGAGGTCTCGCCAAGTTGCTCAGGTGGGTCTTGAACCTGCGGGCTCAGGCAATTCACTCTCCTCGGCCTCCCAAAGTGCTGGGATTACAGGCTGAGCTCAGTGGCAAAGACTTTAAAGCAGTTATCATAACCATAAAGCAGTGGCAAAGACTTTAAAGCAGTTATCATAACCATGCTCTATGAAGTAAAGGTGAGCACTCCTAAAATAATGGAAATTTAGAAATTCTCAGTAGAAAAATAGAAGCTAGAAAAAAGAACTAAATGAAAATTTTAGAATTAAAAATATAATATCTAAAATAAAAAATTCACTAGATGGAATCGGTAGTAGAATGGAGATGATAGCAAAAAGTTAGTGAACACTAACATTATAAACAACTCTATGCACATAATTTCTACAATTTAGATGAAATAACGGACCAATTCTTCTAAAGACACAAAGTATCAAAACTCATGCAAGAAGAAACAGATAATTTGAACAGTCCTTTAGCTATTAAATAAATCAGCTTCATAGTTTATATCCTTCCAAAAAAAAAAAAAAAAGCAACCTCAGGCTCAGATAGTTTCTCTAAATGTTTTTTAAGCCAAGCTCAGTGGCTCAGCCTATAATCCCGCACTTTGGAAGGCTGAGGTGAGTGGATTGCCTGAGCCTGGGGTTCGAGACCCACCTGGGCAACTTGGCGAGACCTCATCTCTACAATAAATAAAACAATCAGCCGGGCGTGGTAGTGCATGCCTGTAATTCCAGCTACTCGGAAGGCTGAGGTGGAAGGATTGCCGGAGCCCAGCAGGTCAAGGCTGCAGTGGCCGGGAGCATGCCACTGCACTCCAGTCTGGGCGACAGAGTGAGACTCCAACTCAAAAAAAAAAAAAATGTTTTTTAAAACTACATATAGATTACACACAATCTCGTTCAGAAAATAGAAGAGAACATTTCCTTACTTATTTTATGAGGCCAGCATTATCCTGATACCAAAACCAAACAAAAGCAGTACAAGAAAACTACAGGCCAATATTCCTCATGAACATAGATGCAATGATCCTCCACAAAAATATCAGAAACTTGAACCCAGGATATATATATATATAAACGCCCCAACATAAATTATATATATTTATATATACATGCAAGATCACAGGTCAAGAGGGGTTTATCCAGCAAGGTTGGTTCAACATTTGAAAAGTATTGATGTGATCTAAAAATGACTAAAGAAGAAAAACTGATCAAAAGATGCAGAGAAATCAGTCGACAAAAGTCAACATCCATGCATGATGAAAAGTCTCAACAAACTAGAAATAGAGGGGAAGTTATCCTTCAGAAATGACAACTTACATTCACATACACACAAAACTGCACACAAATGTCTGTAGCAGTATTATATATCACCCAAGACCAGAAACATCCCAAATGTCTTCCCACAAGTGAATGGATAAGCAAAGTATTCTGTAATAAAAAGGAGCAAACTATTGATATAAAACATGATCAACCTCAAACACATGATTCTCAGCGAAAGATGGCCTTTTCAGGAGGCTACAAACTGATTCCATTTAAGTGGAAAATGCAAAACTACAATGACAGAGAACAGACCAGTGGATGCCAAGGGTAAGAGGGTGGGAGGAGTTTGAAAACAAAGGGACGGCAGGAGGGAGTTTGGGGCTTGAACTGCTCTGTATCCTGACTGTGGTGGTTATAGGAACCTATACAAATAATAAAATCCATGAAATCACGTCTCCCTGTATGCCCCCCAAAAGTGAATTTTATTGTACGTGAAGTTAAACTTTTTTAAAAATCAGAGGAACTGCACACACTAACTTGGATAGCTGGCTTTTTCTGAAAAACCAGGTTTGGGGCCAGGCATGGTGGCTTCTGTCTGTGTAATCTCAGTGCTTTGGGAGGCCAAGGAGGCAGGACTTGAGCCCAGGAGTTCCAGACCAGCCTGGGCAACATAGCAAGACCCCCATCTCTACAAAAATTTTAAAAATTAGCTGTGTGTGGTGGCTCACACCTGTAGCCCCAGCCTCTTGGGAGGCTGAGGCAGAAGGATGGCTTGAGCCTGAGAGTTAGAAGCTGCAGTGAGCTATGATCACACCACTGCACTTCAGTCTGGGCAAAAGAGGGAGACTCTGTCTGACAAAAAAAGATAAAAATCACACTTGGTAACACTGGACCCTCACTGTCTCACAGCAACAATGGGCGGCAGCTGAGTTACAGCAAACTCTTTAGAAAGGGCATGTGCTCCGCTCCCCAGTTCACCACAGTAACCCCCAAACCCCAAGAAGTTCCCCACCCCTGGCCCCACCTGTGCACCTAGGCTGCTTCCCTCCCTGGCTCCCATGAGTATCAGAGTGGCACTTCCTGCTACCCTGGGCAGAAACCCGGGCTTAGCTGAGCACCTGAAGTCTTCTACACCTGCAGAAGGAGTTCTGGAGCTTGGCATGGGATGGGGGTGGAGCTGAAACTCCCCAGCACAAAAAAGCAGCTGCAGTAGAAGGCAGGCCAGTAGAAAGGGGAAAAGACAGGGCCTCCGGAGACCGAGAGAGACCTGCAAACACAATGGCAAGTCAGGACACCGGAGACTCCCTGCAACAGGTGGGGAGGTGCTCTCCAGCAGGGTGTGGCTAAGCTTGGTTCTGGGTGGGGAGTTGTTCAGTCCCGCGCTGCCCTGGCCCTCCACTGACCCAAGCCATCAGGGAAAGTCGTGTCCCATGCAGAGCCTAGACTGCCTCGGAAGTGCTTCTGGGGAGAGAACTCTCTGAGGGAGGCGAGGCAGCTGCTAAAGCCAGAGCCCTTCTCAGGAGTGGCCAGCCTGGAGGCCTTACGTTCAGCGGATACCTGTGGGGACCCTGGGGTGCTGGGGGCATCCCAAAGCCCAGGGCCAGTTGGACAGTTTTCTGCTGGGAGTGGGCCAGGTGAGGGGGGATGGTGAGGCAGGGCGTGGCAGGTAGCAAGAAGGAGTGGGAGAGGGAGCCATCCCAGCAAAGTCAGGTGGTCCAGGGTGGCTGGAGGCAAGGTGGGGTGGGTGTCATCACGAGATGGAGCCAGAGAGAGAGTGGACAGGTCTGAAAGACAAGGGCTTGTAAGCCAGACTATGGCAGCTGTACTTTCTTCTGGATAACAGCAATAAGAACAGTGACAAACACTGGCAGTGGCATTGGGTGCCTCAGGGGAGCCACTCCTCTGAGTCTTCCCACAGCCCCGCAAAACAGCTGGTCATTCCTCTCTCACCACAGGGGATCCGCAGCCCAAGTGACCTTGGGCAAGTCACGCTGCCTCTTGGGGCAGGTAGGGATGGAATCCAATTCCTTCCCGGCTCATCCCTCCTCTGGCAACCCCAAGGATCTGGCCCTTCCCCCGGGGCCACAGGGTGAAATGTCGCAGCTGCTTGTTTATCCACTTTCCCAGATGGTCCAGCTGCCTGACGTCAGGCACACAATGGGACTCTGTTTTCTGAAGCCCACACTCCCATGCCTGGCTGCGGGACAAAGGGCACAGGCAGCCCCTGGCCCTCTCCGTTAAATTCAGGAGGGGAAGGGAGAGGAGAGGACCCAACAAGAGCTTCAGCAAAACCAGCAGGAGACAGAGTAGGGGAGGGGTTTCCAAAGTGACTCCCACAGGTCCCTGTGCCCCGGGCCCAGGCTGAAGGGTCTGCCTGCCCTGCTCTGCATCCCTAACCGCCCCCACCCTGCGGAAGCCCGCTCCCCTCCACGTGAAGGGCTGTCTCCTGGAATCAGGTAGCCCACAGGTAGACGGGGAGAGCACGTGGCTGGGGACAGCACCCTGGAGGGGGCAGGAGCCCTGGGTTCACGACCAACTCCATCATTTTGGGGGCCCAGTGCAAAGTGCAAATGCTGGGCCCCTTGTTCAAAAACTGAGACTTTCAAGATGGCGACTGCAGAGTGTTACATCTGTGTGACTGCACAGGCCACATGCTGATAAAGCAGGCTCTGCCTGGGCTTCAATGATGTACTCACTGTGTGACCTTGGGCAAGCCATGCTGCCCCTCCAGACCTCAGTTTCCACGTCTCTAATACCCTTCTAGCCAGCTCCCAGAACCACCACGAGAATGACTCTATGAGCCAAGGAAGAGTAGACTATAGAGTGCCATGGGAGCGTCAGGTGCAAAGGGGCACCAATGGGGCCTGAGTGTGAGCCTCGCCCTGAGAGGAGCAGGCAGAGGCCACCGCTCTGGCAGCGGGGGCTGAGGTGGTAAAGTAATGGTCTCGAAGACCCTTGGTAAATCTCAGGGATGCTGTGCTTCCTCAGCCCGGGTCCACTCCCATCTCCACCACCAGTTGCCTCACCCAGTGGTCTTGATGAGCTCCTTTCCTTCTCTGGGCCTCAGTTTCCCCCAGGGTGGAAAATGAAAGCACTGGACATCATTCACATTGATGATGTCTTCCAGCTCTGAAGTCTATATGATTGAAAAGTTTCTCAGGGATGCTTGGGGTGGGCACGGGATGGGGGAGTGGGGAAGAGAAAAAAACTAGGGTAGAGAATAAATGGGAGGACAGGGCTGGGAAGAAAATGTCTCCATCCAGTGCAGCTTCACCAGGGACCAAGTAAATAGCTTGGAGGACCTTAGAGTGTGGCCCTGGGGAATTACACAACCTCTCTGAGCCTTTTACTTCCCCTCTTCTATACAGTCAAGAAGTAACAACAAGGACTAAGGCGAATCTTGCTCGTCACCTCTATGCAGCACCTCCATTCTCCTCCTCCCAAGTAGGGCAGCCCCCATGGCTGAGGTGCCCACCTCCTGTTTGACCAGGTAATTCAGGGCATCTCAACCTCAGGGCAGTAGCTCTGATTGGACCAAGTCAGTCAGGTGGGCTCAGTCCCCTTGCAGTGATTGGTTTAGGCAAAGGCAAGTTATACATCTCTGGCCGATAAGACACCAGGAGACATCTGCAGGGCTTCTGAGAGAGGCTGTCTTTGATGGGGGAAAGGGGCCATCCACAGGGAGTGCTCCCCTTCCTCCTCCCCTCCTGGAGAGTGGATGCCATCCTGGATCTACATAGGGGAATCTCATGGAAGGGGGTAGGGTCCTGGGTGATGCTTCTGAGCCCCTGAAGAAACCAACTGGGGAGCTGCCCAGCCTGGGACCCTCGTGTCATAAGAAGGAGTACATGTTTCTCAGCACATACACCACTGTCGTTGTGTCCTGGTTCTCAAAGCTGGAGGGCTCCTAACTGATGAAAGAGCCCTCCGCAAGGATCCCCTGGGATCAAAGGTGATGACAGGAGGGTGGTTTCATAAGCAAGATGGAGGGGGGTGGTGCAGAGCTGGAGTGCTTCTGGCCAGGCATCCAGAAGGGCATCCAGCACCATGGCCCTGTCACACAGTCCTCCAGCCACGTCTTCTGGGAAGCGCTGTCTCCTCCGGCCACAGCTGGAAAGGCTTTTCTTTCTGAGACCCCAACACATCAGTGTCACCAGGCGGCCCCCCATTCATATCCTGAGCCTGCTGCTGACCAGAATCCCTCGGGCCACCCACAAGCACTTTGTCTGGCGTCTGAATAGAAATGAGAGTGACAGAAGCCTGGGTGGTCTGTGAGGTGGACAAGCCGAGGCATGGATCCGTCCATCTGTCCGGTCCCTCAGCAAGCATTTCCTCAGCTCCTCAACCAGACTTGGGCCTGTGCAAGGACAAACATGCTTCCAGGAAGCTCCTGTGGAAGGGACAGATGTCCTGGTGTATTTTTTGCGTGGAATAAAAATAGCCCAGGGAATGGCATGAAGCCGTGTGATGGGTGTTGAGACTGCCACATGCCCAGAGGCAGTGCAGTGTCGCTCCCAGGCTCTGGAGGTCGACAGCACTGGGTTGGAGTCCCATCTCCTCTGTTTGCCAGCCGAGTGACCGCGGGTGAATGACTCAGCCTCTCTGAGCAATAGCATTTGCATTGAAAGAGAATGACATATCGGGCCCAAGCCAGGCAGCTGACACAGAACTGCTGTGGATAAACGGATGTGTTTATAGGCAGGCTGTGCCCGGAAGCCGGCCAGGAAACTGCTAACACTGCTTGACTTCGTGGGCCAAGATAGCTAGTCCTTCTTTCACCTCTTCTTCCAACTTTTTTTTTTTTTTAAGGCCAGTCAGTGAAGCCATGGGATGGAGAAGGAACAAAGAAATCTGTAACTGGTTGTGATCAATTGGTTGTAAACGACACTGCACTCAGACCAGCCCCAACAGCTTTTTTTTTTCCTTTTTGAATCGGAGTCTCACTCTGTCGCCCTGGTTGGAGTGCAGTGGCATGCTCACAACCACCACAGCTTCGACCTGCTGGGCTCAGGCAATCCTTCCGCCTCAGCCTTCCAAAACAGACATGCGCCACCACACCTGGCTAATTCTTTTTGATTTATTGTAGAGACAAGGTCTTGCCAAGTTGCCCAGGTTGGTCTCGAACTCCTGGACCCAGGCAATCCTCTCGCCTTGGCCTCCCAAGGTGATGGGATGACAGGCATGAGCCACTGCGCCCAGCCCCAACAGCTTTTAATTTACAAAATGAATTGGATCTTTTTTTTGAGTTGGAGTCTCACTCCATTGCCCAGACTGGAGTGCAGTGGCACGCTCCCGGCCACCGCAGCCTCGACCTGCTGGGCGCCGGTGATCCTTCCGCCTCAGCCTTCCAAGTAGCTGGAACTACAGGCACGCGCTACCACGCCTGGCTAATTTTTTGATTTATTGTAGAGATGAGGTCTCGTCAAGTTGCCCAGGCAGGTGTCGAACCCACAGGCTCAGGCAATCCACTCACCTCAGCCTCCCAAAGGCGTGGGATTACAGGCTGAGCCACCGAGCCCAGCTTGGATCATTTTTAAACTCAGGGGAAAAAATAATAAAGCTCTTCTTCTTTTTTTTTTTTTTTTTGAGTTGGAGTCTCACTCTGTCACCCAGACTGGAGTGCAGTGGCCCCTCCCGGCCACCGCAGCCTTGACCTACTGGGCTCCGGCGATCCTTCCGCCTCAGTCTTCCAAGTAGCAGGAATTACAGGCATGCACTACCACGCCCAGCTGATTTTTTGATTTATTGTAGAGATGAGGTCTCGCTGCCCAGGCGGGTCACGAACCCGCGGGCTCAGGCAATCCACTCACCTCAGCCTCCCAAAGGCGCAGGATTACAGGCTGAGCCACCGAGCCCAGCTGCTCTTCTTATTCTTTTAAAAAAATTGCTCACCCCTTATCAACAAGGGTGCCTGAACGAAGCATATTTGTATACCTAACCCTAAACTGTACCCCACAATATCAAAATAAAAAAATATTGATTAATAAAAAAAAAAATAGCTAGGATCAGTGGCTCAGCCTGCAATCCCACGCCTTTGGGAGGCTGAGGTGAGTGGATTGCCTGAGCCCGCGTGTTCAAGACCCGCTTGGGCAGCAAGACCTCATCTCTACAATAAAATAAAAAAATCAGCCGGGCGTGGTAGCGCGTGCCTGTAATTCTGGCTACTCGGAAGGCTGAGGCGGAAGGATCGCCGGAGCCCAGCAGGTCAAGGTTGCGGTGGCTGGGAGCGGCCACTGCACTCCAGTCTGGGCGACAGAGTGAGACTCCAACTCAAAAAAAATTGCTCACAGTATTGTGGGGAAAGATAAGACAGAATCCATCATAATGGGATCCCCCCAAAAGAGCTCTTGGAGGCAGAGGCCAGTGGGCTTAGGGGATGCGGAGGGGGATTTGGGGAGGTGATGGTTAGACTGGACCTGCAGGATGGCAGTCGGAACCCAGCACATGTGAGGGAATGGCAGTTCAAGGAGTGGGGGCTTGGTGGAGCAGAGGGAGGAAGGAGGGGGAAGTAGTAAGGCCAGGCCCTGGGGTGTCCAAAGGGTTTGGGGAACCACCAGCTGCTCTGAGTGGTTGGGGGTCAGGAGGAGGCTAAATGTGGGGGATACGGGGAGGACACTCTCCTTTGGTGGGTGGGGGCTTTAGTAGGGGCCCAACAAAGCAGGTGTGCAGTTTGGGAAGGTGCAGAATCTCCCAGTGCAGAGGAGGGGAGGCAGGGAGGTCGGCAACGAGGCCACACAGTCCAGAAGAGGAGGTTATGCCAACCCAGGGTGGAGGACGGGGCACAGGAGACCAGGAGGGAGTGCTTCCAGGCCAGTGGCAGGGCTTGCTTGATTCCAAGTTGGAGGGAAGTGAGACTGACTCCCAGGTCGGGCCTCAGGGGTCTGGGAGGACAATGGGAACAGTCCCTGAGGGATACCAGAAGGAGGGGGAGTGGAGGGTGAGGAGCGGGGGGGGGGGGGGGGGGGGGGACGGACACGGACACGGGACCAAGAGGATCTCAGTCAGCTGGCATGACACTTCAGGGTCTTTTCTTGGCCACAAACCTGAGTCCTCAGGGCTCTCAGACACAGGTCCCTCAGGCCAGGCCTGGGGGCCACTAAGAGAAAGTTTCCTTCCATTTGCTCTAATTAATGGCACTAACCTCTCCGAAGTGGCAGTGGCAGGTTGGACTCCTCCCCAGGGTGGCAGATACAGGGAACGTGTCTGGGACCCCGTCCCAGAGTGGCCTCTGGCTGAGTACAAGGGAGAAGGTTCTGGCTTCATGTCTTTGGTGACCTGTCCTAGAGAAGGCCACAAGTCTGGACAGTGTCCTCCTGGAGCATCCCCCCTGGTCACCCAGTCAACTCCAGGGCCTGTGGGGGCAGGTCCGGGCCCCAGGAGTGGGCATCTAGGTCACAGAGCACCAAGGAAGGAGTAGGAAATGCCTGCTCACTCCATGAGGTGGGAAAGACACGGCAAATGCCTGCTGTGGGCTTCTGATGGACCAGACCAGAGCTCCAATGACTTTAATGTTCCTGTGAGATACCTCAGCCTCCGCTAAGTACAGATTACAATTTGGCAGGTCTGGGGTAGGGCCTGAGACTGCATTTTTTTTTTTGAGTTGGGAATGTCACTCTGTCGCCCAGACTGGAGTACAGTGGCCACTCCCAGCCACTGCAGCCTCGACCTGATGGGCTCCGGCGATCCTTCTCGTCAGCCTTCAAAGCAGCAGGAACTACAGGCATGCGCTACCACGCCCGGCTAATTTTTGATTTATTGTAGAGATGAGGTCTCACCAAGTTGCCCAGGCGGGTCTCGAACCCGCGGGCTCAGGCAATCCACTCACCTCAGCCTCCCAAAGGCACGGGATTATAGGCTAAGCCACCGAGCCCGGCTGAGACTGCATTTCTAACCCGCGCTTGAGACACCGATGCTGCTGGTTCCCAGACCACACTTGGAGTACAAGGTTCAGGCTGCCCTCTAAGGACCTGTCCAGAATTCTGAAGCAGGGACCCAAGCTGCAGTCCAGCCTGTGGTGCCACTTGGAACTCTGGGGTGTCAGAGCAAGAAAGGAGATGAGGGGTGGCTATGGACACATGGGTTGATCCTTCCTAAGGAAGGCAGAGGTGAGACCAAGGTGGTCCTGGCCCCTAGGGGAGATTTCCTGGCAATGGGGCAGGGAGGTTGCCCTGAAAGGGGAGGGGCACGCTCCTTGGGTGCTGGGAGGAAGATAGCTCCCAGCTGAGCTCAGCGCTAGGCCCTCTGCTGACCTCTCTGATCCTCAGCGTAGTTTGAAAGGTGCTTCTCACCTCATCAAAAAGGGTGCCTTCACAATGAATACTTGAATACCTAACTCTTAGCTGAACCCCACAATTTTAAAATAAATTTTTAAAAAATTTAAAAAAAGAAAGGTGCTGCTTACTATGGCTTGGGTTGGTCTTAGAGCAGCCAGTATTGAACGTTCAGTGGGAATGTTTGCTCATCAAAGTGGAGTGCTAGCCTGCTGGAGCTGGGGTGCTCGGAGCTGTGGTCCCCAGGCCCTGCCTCTTCTAATCCCTCTACCCCAGCCCCCTCCAGAACTAGCCCAGCTCCAGGCACCAACACTTCAGCTAGACTCAAACCGACACGCCTTCCCACCAGCCCTCCCTCTGTTCCCCAGAAAATGAGCTAACCAGGACATCTCACGGCCTTCCGGTGAGTTGAGGTTTAGCTATAGAAACAAGTAAAATATGGCGGCTCCAGTCAGAAATCCCAGTGACGTGGCTTTCAGCACACAAAAAAGGCAGCAAGTGAGAAAGGATACCAGTTCTGGGAACCCCACTATGGCATTTCACAGTTAGGGAGAGGAGAAAAGCAGCCTCGCTGTTCTCAAACCTACCATGAACCTCAACCTCTCTGAACCTCAGTTTTCCTGCCTGTGAGGCAGAGCAGGCAACGCTCCCAACATCTTACTTTTCACCATGGGGCTCAAAGGTGACCATGACTTGAGAGCGCTTGACCATCGGCAAAACCCTGTGCGGGGGCTTACTAAAAACCCCTGCCAGCTCAAGTGTTCTGGGTGAGTCTGAGAGGGGTCCGGCAGACACCCGCACTGGCTGCAGGGGGACCAGTGAGGTCCTGCCCACCAGCAGGTCTGTCCCCCACAGAAATCGCACAAGGAACCCAGGGGAGCTGCCCATCTTGCATCCCTGGTGGAAGACCTGAAGCCTACCTGCACCGGGTGGGGGGTGGGCGGGGGAGAGCTGTCTATTCCCATGGGATTCACTGGTGTTGGCTGCACGATTTCTGGGCCAGGCCTGGAAGGGACTGGGGACACCAAGAGGTTCTCACAGGCCAGTGGGGAGAGCAGAGACTAACGCAGGCAGCCCCTTCTGCCCATTGTCCTGTGAGTTTCACCAACAAAGTGGCACCCAGAGAGCATGACTCCTTGCCCAATGTCACCAGGAGGGCGCTTCTTGGAGAGTGTCAAGGTGTCACATGGAAAAAGGGTTCCGAGATCAAGAAGTCTGAGGCACACTGGGTCCAAGGCAGCGTTTTTAACAGAGGCTTTCCTGGAGTCGTGTGAGGGAGAGGGAGAAGAAGTCGACATTTGCTAATTACCTAACCACAGAACCTTGCTCCCTTCTGTTTGCAGGACTCAGGGTGGGACTACTGCTCTGGGCACTGCCACCACTAGACATAAAATGGGCCATTTCCATGGCAACAATGGAATCTGGGTGAGAGGAGGGTGGTGGTGTACTGGTCACCCCCAGAGGAGGAGGAGGATACCTCAGTCCACTCACCCCAAATGCCCACCAGGTGCAGCTTCCAGCACTGACTGCACCCACTGGTGGGGGTTGGGAGTCCTGGTGTGATCTCCCTGGGGCCTCCTGGGACCAAGATGCTCCCCAAGTGGAGGGGAAGCTGGCCATCTCTGGACCACCTAGCCTGGCTGCAGCCATTCCAGACATTGTCCCAGGGAGGACAATGGGCAGAAGGGCTGCCCGTGTCTCGGGCGTCCCTTCTGCTGCAGCTGTGCCTTTGCCCAGGAAAGAGGCCCTGATGTCTAGGGCTGACCCCACGCAAGGCACCCCCAGTTACCTGGGGAGATTTCTCAGGGCCCAGCCAGCGGGGCCAAGGGGTGGAAAGGGGAGGGGTTCCAAGTCTATTCATTTTGAGGGAGCTTTTAGCAGAGGCAAATTTCTTTTCCAGCCAGCACCGCGTTAAGAAGTGGAGGCAAGAAGCCTCATACATGATTTAGGTCCTTATTTATAATTTAGACCTCTTCCCCCAAAAAGTGGATTGGAGGCCCAGAGTGGAGGAAGGAAGAGCAGAGTGAGAAGGTCCTGGAAACCAGAAAGATGAAGGTGTGTGGCGCCTGCACACCCTTTGGCTCATTTATCCTCACTCCAGCCCGCGAGGGAGGTGACTGGCCTCGTTTAATAAACCAGAAAACTGAGGCTCAGGAGAAGCAGGGACTTGGTGGGGTCTCCAGATCAGGAGCGTCGAGAAGTGAGGCTTGACCCAGCCTTCTCATAACCCTAGGCCTGTGCACCCTCCACTCAACCACGCGACTGCCAGGGCAGACACATGAGGGGGAGACTCCCACACCAGGCATCCCAACACAACATCCCAACACAGCTGAGGCTGGAAGCCAGAATGGGGCCCGAGAACCTGCACTGCAAAGGCCTTCCCTGGAGATACTGACGATGAGACCCTGAGAGGGAAATTCAGACTAAGCCACTGGTGGACCTCACCAGGCACTGGTCTTTGAGCTGGCACATGCCCTCCGAGGCTGGCACAAGGGCAGTTAAGCGGGGGTGGGGATATTCCCAGCGGCAACAGTGAAAACAGAGGGGCTGTGCCATCACCCCTCCCAGGCAGACTCAGTCCTCCAGGGGTGTGAGGGCCCCCTCATCCCCTCACTGGGCTGAGAGGTCCCAACAGTCATGGTGATGATGACATGATGACAACAGGATAACTGGTGACATGAGCAGTCACTCTAAGCCAGGCCTTATTCCACGAGCGTTACATGTATTCATCCATCTACGTTTCACAAGCCTGTGAAGTAGTTTCTATTTTTAGCACCACAGATAAGAAAACTGGGGCCAGAGAGTGCTGGAAAGTGATGCAGTTGGAATTAACAAGTACGTGCCCTCTTTCTGTTATGCAAGACCACCTTTTCCCTTTCTTTCTTCCCTCCCTCCCGCCCTCCTTCCTTTCTTTCCTTCTTTCTTTTTTTTCTTTTTTTATTTTTTTTTTTTTTTTTTTGAGTTGGAGTCTCACTCTGTCACCCAGACTGAAGTGCAGTGGCTGCTCCCGGCCACCGCAGCCTCGACCTGCTGGGCTCCGGCGATCCTTCCGCCTCAGCCTTCCGAAGAGCTGGAATTATAGGCGCGTGCTACCACGCCCGGCTGATTTTTTGATTTATTGTAGAGATGAGGTCTCGCTGCCCAGGCGGGTCTCGAACCCGCAGGCTCAGGCAATCCACTCACCTCAGCCTCCCAAAGGTGCGGGATTACAGGCTGAGCCACCAAGCCCGGCTTTTTTTATTTCTTTTGAGGTGGAGTCTCACTCTGTCGCCCAGGCTGGAGTGCAGTGGCACATTCACTGCCACCCCTGCATTGACCTGCTGGGCTCTGGTGATCCTTCTGCCTCAGCCTTCCAAGTAGCAGAACTACAAGTGCACGCTACCACACTCAGCTAATTTTTGATTTATTGCAGAGACGAGGTCTTGCCAAGTTGCCCAGGTTGGTCTCAAACCTGCGGGCTCAGGCAATCCACTCTCCTCGGCCTCCCTAAGAACTGGGATTGCAGGCGGAGGCACTGAGCCCGGCCTTTTCTTTTTATTTTAGAGACAAAGTCTCACTCTGTTGCCTAGGCTGGTCTCAAACTCCTGGGCTCAAGCAATCTTCCCGCCTTGGCCTCCCAAAGTGTTGGGATTACAGACGTGAGCCACTGCACCTAGCCCACCTTTTAAACTTGCCCCCATTTCTGCAGTGGCAGCACCACCACTACCTGGGCCCACACAGTGGCTGCAGGTGCCCCAGCAGCAAGAGTGCAATCCTGATGGCTTCTTGAACTTGGATGCTTATCTACCCCTCAAGAGCCCCAGCAGGCTAAAGCCAGTAAAGAACTTCCCCTCCTAAACATCCCTAATGCCACAGGAGGTTCACATAATCACTCTCTTGGATAAAGGGCTCAGGATGCCCCAGGTGCTGTGGTAAGTGCTCCGCCCTCAATCTTTCACAAACAGTCACTATAACCCCGACAGGGGAACATTATGGCGTCCCCACTTCACAAATAAACAAGAGACCTACCCTAGGTCACAGAGTCAGCTGGGAGTTGACCTCTGGCCTCTCCAGCCCCAGACTGAGCCCTCATCCTTCCAGTCTTCATCTGGCAGCCTCCAAAAGCAGAGAGGAGCTTGCTTCCACATCACACATTTCGGGGGGCAAGCTCAGGAGGAGCTGGGGATCCTGGCTTCTGGGCTGGTCTCCCTGCACTTCAAGTATTCAGTCCCTCAGACGTTCAAGCAGCACTGGCTGTGCCCTTGTTGTGTGCCGTGCCCTGGGCTGGCCGTGGAGGCAGAGGGCTGCCTCCTCATAGTCTGTTTGCCAGGAGGACAGAGAAACAAGGATGGGAAACAAGAGTGCTTGTCGGGTAAGTCTAGGTTGTCCTGCACATCGGGAGTTTCTCTCTACTCAACTTCAAGTTGCTCCTCACCTGGTAGAAGCACCCTGACTTTTCTCTGGGGAGCTAGTCCTCCCCTCTCCCGTAGTTTGGTGGCCTGCTTGGAGGCTGGGCTCCTGACCAGGCCTGGCTAATCGGAGATTTATCTATTCCAGCATATGTCTTTGCATCAACAGGGAAACAGCAAGCATCAGTGAAACGTTTAATAGACGCTGGGAAGACAATTTACCATCTGGTCTTGAGTAAAACTCTAATGAAGAAAGAATGGTGCGGGGAGGGGTGGTCTTTATTAATAAGCTAAGGAATCTAAATCCAGACCCAACATGATACTTAATGGTAGTAAGCTATGGTCACTCCATTTTTAAAAAGAATAAGCTGGATGTGGTGGCTCACACCTATAATCCCAACACTTTGGGAGATGGAGGTGGGAGGATCACCTGAGCCCAGGGGTTCAAGACCAGCCCGGGCAACTTGGTGAGACCTCATCTCTACAATAAATCAAACAAATTAGCTAGGTGTGGTGGTGCACACCTGTGGTTCCAGCTACTTGGAAGGCTGAGGCAGAAGGATCGCCTAAGACCAGCAAATTGAGGCTGCAGTGGCCGTGAGCATGCCCCTGCACTGCAGCCTGGGTGACAGATGAGACTCTGACTAAAAAAAAGAAAGAAAGGAAGAATAAGGATGTTGGGCTGTGCCTCTGTCAACCCTTACCAACCCTCACCCCTACTGGCTCCACCACAGTCTGAAGCCACACTGGGTAGGAACAACCTCAGCCCATCAGCTGCATCTGCCTACCCAGGGTCAACTCTGCACCTGAGTGCCCAGCAAGTTTCACCCTGTCCATCTCCTCTGCTTTGCTGCTTCTGACTTGGTTTTTCTTTTTCTTTTTTTGAATCAGGGTCTCACTCTGTCACCCAGGCTGAAGCACAGTGGCACAATCACAGCTCACTGCAGCCTTGGCCTCTTGGACTCAGGTGATCTGCCTGCCTCAGCCTCTTGAGTAGCTGGGACTGCAGGGATGCATCACCATGCCTGGCTAATTTTTTTATGTTTTGTAGAGACATGGTCTCGCAGTGTTGCCCAGGCTGGTCTTGAGCTCCTGCGCTCAAATAATCCTCCTGCCTTAGCCTCCCAAAGTGTTGGGATTACAAGCATGAGCCACCGTGCCTGGCCCTGACTTGGTCTTTCTGCCCCACAAGGCTAGAGTCCTCCCCTGATCTGCAGCCAGGCCACCGACTACCTCTTGCTCTGCATCAGGCCTCTTCCTGGGGCAACATCAGCCTCAACCCCTCCAGGAGTCACCACTTCCATTGGAACACTGTCTGTAAGACTACCCAGGGCAGCAGCAGCCTAGGCACCTACCCCGGCCTGTCTGTCCTCCTAGGCTCGCAGCTGGGCCCATGGCCAATGTCCCAGCATACCTCACTCCCATGTCCTTCTCAGGCAGGGCGGTGTCTCCCGTCCCACCCCTGGTTAATTCTAGAAACTCGAATGGCTCCCATCTCAGAAGGAAAGGTAATTGGTCTCATAAATTTAAGAAGACATAACAAAACGATTACTTTTGAAGAGAAGTGATGGCTTACCTAGAAACCCAAAGAAATCAACCAGAAAATTACTGGAACTTTTAAAGTTCATACGATTGGTGAGATAGGCGATAAATTTACAAAAAATCAATTGTATTCTATGTGCTAATGATATGCAGCTAGAAAAAAAATCAATGGAAAAAAAGTACTTCATCCTCAGTAGAAACAAAACACATTAAATATTAAACATTAATTTAGTCTAATTGTAAGATATTTATTTTTAATGTTAATATTTTGCTCCTATTGAGAGGACTAAATATAGCATAAAGACAGCAACATTCATTCCTTTTATTTTATTTATTTATTTATTTTTTGAGTTGGAGTTTCACTCTGTCACCCAGACTGGAGTACAGTGGTCGCTCCCGGCCACCGCAGCCTCGACCTGCTGGGCTCCGGCAATCCTTCCGCCTCAGCCTTCCAAGTAGCTGGAACTACAGACGAGTACTACCACGCCTGGCTAATTTTTTGATTTATTGTAGAGATGAGGTCTCGCCAAGTTGCCCAGGCGGGTCTCGAACCCACGGCTCAGGCAATCCACTCACCTCAGCCTCCCAAAGGCGCGGGATTACAGGCTGAGCCACCGAGCCCGGCTGGAATAATATATTTTTAAATTGAGACAAGTCGACCATTGTTACCTTTAAAAACTTCTCTCTGATATTCTTTACTATTTATGGATTCTAAAGTATGTAGCACATTTGTCAGGGGCTTTAACTGGTATTCATTAAATCTGTTAAAAGGAATGAATGAACCAGGCTTGGTGGCTCAGCCTGTAATCCCACGCCTTTGGGAAGCTGAGGTGAGTGGATTGCCTGAGCCCACGGGTTCGAGACCCGCCTGGGCAGGCGAGACCTCATCTCTACAATAAATCAAAAAATCAGCCGGGACTGGTAGCGCATGCTTATAATTCTGGCTACTTGGAAGGCTGAGGTGGAAGGATCACCGGAGCCCAGCAGGTCAAGGCTGCGGTGGCCGGGAGCAGTCCCTGCACTCCAGTCTGGGCGACAGAGTGAGAGTCCAACTCAAAAACAAAACAAAACAAAAAAAACAAACAACAACAAAATATATATATATTATTCCAAGTAATAATGATCAAAATGTTATAATGGTTCATTAAAAACAAAGGAAATAACTTTTTAAACATCAAAAAGAATAATGATGGTAATGGACTCTGGAGAGAATCCAAGAGTCCAAATGTTTGCACTATCACAAGGCACAACCCTACAGATTACTCCTTAGTTATCAAGGGGAAAGCACCATTCTGCTGAGGGGCCAGGTGGACACCTCCTTAGCCAAGTGGTCAAGTTCAGCATCACCAAAGGTGGGATGATCGTCACATGGCTCCATATGTGATGCCGAGGACACACCACCGCCCACCCTTGCCAAATGTTTATTCTCTGTGTACTTTATGAAACTATCAGACACAGCCAGATGGTGGGACAGTCTATAGAACAGTGTACATGTCAATGTTATGACAACTGGGGAAATCTGACAATAGACCGAATGTTAGATGACACTGTTGAATTAAGGTGCATCCCCGGGGTATGATGATGGTGCTGTGTTTGGGCAGAAACTGTCCTTGTTCTTAAACTCTGAGTCTCTATGGGAGAAATGCCAAGATGTCTTCCACTTACTTAAAATGGTTCAGCAAAACAAAACAACAAAAAAGGAGACAGACGGTAGGATGGTAGATGGATGGACAGATAGACAGACAGACGAGACAGAGTGGAAGACAAGCAAAAGCTAAATGCTCCCAGTGGGTGAGTTTGGGTGCAGGGGTCTGGGTTTTCCACACAATCTCCACTCAACTTTTCTGTTTGAATATTTTCAAAATCAAGAGTGTGGGAAAAAAAAAAAAGAAAACCCGATTAATAGAATTTGGTTCTAGTTTAGAAATACATTCAAATTATCAACAGAACTGAATGTTGAGTGAACCTCATAATAAGTTCCAAATGGAAAAATTTAAATAGTTTTATAAGTGGGAGTTGTAAACAAAATAGCTTATTGATTCTTGTCAGGCGCAGTGGCTCACACCTGTAATCCCAGCACTTTGGGAGGCTGAGGTGAGAGAATTGCCTGAGTCCAGGGGTTCAAGACCAGCCTGGGCAACTTGGTGAGACTTCTTCTCTACAGTAAATCAACAAATTAGCCGGGCGTGGTGGTGTGCACCTGTGGTTCCAGCTACTAGGAAGGCTGAGGTGGAAGGATCGCCTGAGCCCAGCAGGTCAAGGTTGCAGTGGTTGTGAGCGTGCCACTGCACTCCAGCCTGGGCGACAGAGTAAGACTCCTACTCAAAAACAAAAAGAGCTTATTTATTCTTGCTAGAGATGGGAAATACGTTTCCCACTGCTAAGGAAATGACCAATATAATTAGAAATGAAATACATATGACATTGAAATAAAAATATTCCAAAAAATTCAATATTCAAACTTCTGAGTAATAAAACACAATCGACAGACAGAAAAAGGAAAGCATCAGAGCAAGAAAAAAAAATGACAAGCAGGGCTGAAAGACACGTAGAACTAATTTTAAAATAAAGATCAAGATAAAAATTCCTCTTGATAAATACTCAGAAAAGATGACTCTGGCAGCTTATGCAGAAAGAAACGCTCAGAGTAAATAGCAGCATGGGAAAATGCAGGCTCATTAGCAATTAAAAATAAAAATGTAAACAAATTTGAAATACCTGACACACCTATTAAACGGGCAGAAACAAATATCAATAATAACTCAGTACGGATGAGAGTGTGGAGAGATAGACGCCCTCGTGCCTGGGGCTGGGCTTGCTTTGAGGCAGGGAAGGGAGAGGAGAGGAGACACACTTGCCAGGTGGCCCCAGGGCAGGAGACCAGCAGCCCAAAGCTGAGGCCTCTGGCCAGACAAGGGGGCAAACGGTGTCTCGGACACGGCAGAAGGTGTCTCCTGGCACTGCCCACTGGCGACCAGGGGTTCTCAGAGACCCACACCAGGGGCCAGTCCTCTAGTTGGCAGCTGAGAGCAGGGCCCAAGGGACAGTCAGTGGCACTGAGGATGGTATGGCCCAATGTGGGGTGCCCAGGATTCCTCCCTCAGGCCCTCGGCAGTGGGCCTGGATCTAGACACCTCCTACTCCTCCGCCTTTTGGAGGGTGTCATTTGGAGAGCACTGTGCCTCTTGGGTTCCATGCTGTCTACACCAGCACAGGAGCTGGGTCCACAGATGCTGCTGGGAGCCAGGGGTTGACCACCTGGCCCAGGCATCCCGACAGGGAGGTTGGGTTCAGTAAGCCGTGCTGGGCAGAACAGAACACTGTGTATACATGAATCGTGACTGGTGTGAGGATCGATTCATGCCTGGGACGTGGGCACAGGAAGTACAATTAGGCAGAAGGGGCCACAAGGATTCACACTCAATGATCATGAACACGTGTGGGTCACTGCCACGGTCAGGACGTGGATTTGAAAGTATAGAAATTCACTTCAGTGCTAGTTTTCTTTTTATCCTATAAATTTGTTTAAACTTCTAAACTGACAATATTTGGTCATTTTTTTTTTAAACAAAGAGCAGCTGCCCTTGAAAGGATTCCTGAGAGCCAGGGCAGGTCTTGAAGTTGCGCAAACTCACAGGCACGCGAATGTCACCCTCGCACTAGGCTTGGGCCCCATCACCCAGTCACTCAGGTGGGAACCAGGAGACTCACATGAAGGCCTCTAGATTGCCCGGAAGTCGCCCTCTGACCATCCTCAGTGTCTCCTCTCCTGGCCCTGGACTGGGATGAGAGGCCCCCACCTGTGCCTCTTCACCCACACCTGGACATGCCTCCTTACACATGTGACCAAGGTTTCTATCTTAGTCTGTCTCCCCTGCCACGGGGAAGAAATCTGGTCTTATTCGTCGTATCCCCACCAACCCCAAACACAACACAGAGCAGGTCCTCAAAAAATCTGTGCACGGGTGAAATGGACAGTTCACTCAGGGGACCCAGAGCTGAGGTAACAGTGGTATTAACAAATACGCATGGTGTCACACCTGGTGTTAAGGTGAACTTACACTGCTAATATTCCCACTACACAGAGGAGGAGACAGAGGCACTTCTCCATGGCATAGAGAGACCATGCGAGCCAGCCTGGTCTAACTGAGATGCTGGAGCAAGTGGAAGGGGCTGAGGAGCAAGAGGGGGCCAAGGCCAGCAGGGATGCAGGGCTGCCATGGCTGGAGAGCATCTGCAATTCGGGCCGAGGAGGATGCAGGAGCTGGAGAGTGAGGTCGAGGTGCTGGCGGGGCGGCCTGAGACACAGAAGAACCAGCCCAGCCCGCCCCACACAGCCTGGCCCACGGAGGATTACAGAAGGGTTCCTGGCCGGAAACCAGGGCAGCCAGAGGAACTCATGCCTCCCAGGGCCACTTAATCACTGGAACAGGAAGTGGTACAGATGCATACTTCAGGGCATGGTCCCCTGGCAGCTTCCCTCTGCCTGAGGCCTCAGCCCTACTGGCACCTGACGCCTTCCATAGCAACCAGCTTCCCTTCCTAGCTCAGGCCCCTGCCCTGCAGATCACAATCCTACTTCCGGTCCGCCTGTCTTCCCCCTCCCCACCTTGACGCCCAGACCACTCCTGGGCTCTGAAGGCCAGATGCCTCAGATTTGGGGTTTCTTCAGTGTGTGATTTCAGAAACTCACACTGAAGAAATACAAAGACATCAGCAAGTGTGGGGTGACTGGCCTCCGGGAGTGGCCTTATCCTCACCCATGGCTCCAGGAGAAACTCCGGCCATTGCACAAGGGAGCCTCGGGCCTAGAAGGTACCTGGAAGAGGAAAGGGGTCAGAGGACTGAAGGCGATGGAGTGCCTGCACGGGTCACAGAGTAGGTGGGCTGAAGAAATGATGCGATAGTCACCATGATAGGTCATATTTATGTATATGCAGGGATATAACCTCTATTTTACAGATAATGAAACTGAGGTCCACCATCATAACAAACACCTTTAGAAGAATCTGGGGCCAGTAGCTCATGCCTATAATCCCAGCACTTCAGGAGGCTGAAGTGGGAGGATTACTTGAGCCCAGCAGTACAAGACCAGCCTCGGCAACATAGCGAGACCTCACCTCTACAAAAAAAAAAATTAGCCAGGCCTGGTGGTGCATGCTTTAGTCCCACCTCCTTGGGAGGCTGAGGCCAGAGGATTGTCTGAGCCCAGTGATCGAGGCTGCGGTGAGCCATGATCGTGCCATTGCATTCCAGCCTGGGTGACAGAGTGAGGCCCTGACTCAAAAAAAGAAAAGAAAAGAATCTTGGCATTCACTCCTCAGCTTTTCCAGTCCCAATGGCCTGGGTGGAAAGTGAGTTAATTCCACAGAGGGTAGAGATCACTGCGCTGGGGTGTTGCTGCCTGTCCAAAACTCATTTAAGCCAGTCAGACGGTCCCAGCCCGAGTCCTCCCTAAGGTCACCATCTGGTTCCTGTTCCAGCCTGAGTTCTCACTCTTCCGGTCCTTCCTGGGCCATCACCACATGAAGCCACTCGTCACTCTCTGAAAAGGTAGTTCCCCATCCCTGGGGCTGTGCGTAGGCCTCATGCCTGAAAGCCATTTGGGAAATGTTAGATGGTGGATGAGTGGATGGATGGACAGATGGGGAGGTTGGGGGTGGGGAGAGTGGGTGAACAGATGGGTGAACTGGTCGATGGATGGTGGTTGGGCAGGTAGACAGCAGCTGGGCTGCTGGATGATGGATAGGCAGGTAGATGGCTGCATACATGGCTGGACAGAGGGGATGATGAGTGGATAGCTGGAGGGGTAAGAGGATGGGTAAGTGGACGCAAGGGAGAATGGGCAGGTAGATGGCTGGATGAATGGGAAGGATGAGCAGATGGAGCTCCAGGAGACAGGCCTCAGCTCAATCTGGGACTGAGAACTCAGCCAGAGCCCCGCAGGACAGAATGGGTGACAAAATGGGCTTGCCTCGGGTTCTTTGCAGGGTTGTTCTAGAGAGATATAAGCACTCAATGGAAGGTCCCATTTTATGAGCTCTACTCTCCTCTCAGTTTCTGTTCTAGCATGCATCAGCCTATCCTGTCCAGGTGTGTTGGCCATAGATGGGGATCTTCCTGGGGACAGCACCCATTCTAGGCCCATGTGTCATCCGTAAACACTTCTAGAGGAAGCTGGCAATATCCTCAGAGTTTTGTGCCTGTAAACTCAGAACCACAGCAAGTGAGATGTGGGTTAGACTCAGGGCCTTAGGTCTCCAGGGAAGTCAGAGACCCACAAAGCTATAATTTAGCTCTGGCTACATGGGGCCTCCTGCCCTCTTAGACAATGGGTTTTCTTAGCGGAAATCCCAGAGTTGACGGGTTGCAGGGATTTGGTGGCCCTAAGCCCCAAGGATCTGATGACGCTGGGGTGGGGAGACAATGAAAAACAGAAGAGCATTAAGTGCCCCATGTCTGATTGGGGGTGGCTCCAAACAGGATCCACTAGGGAGAGTCAGTGGCCGGGCCACCAACATGCTCAAATAATGAACAATGGCTTGAGCCAGTTCTTGTCTGTGCAGGGTGGTGGATCAGACAACCTTCAGATAGGGAGACTGGCAGATGGGTGCTCAGCCTCCCAGAAAGAAGATAGCAAGACAGGGCTACAACCTCGAACACACAATACCCTGAGCCAGCATGGCTAAGGCCCTGGACCCCCAAGCTCGGGCCTGGCTTTTAAAGGGGACCAAACTGGCCAGGTGTGGTGGATCATGCCTATAATCCTAGCACTTTGGGAGGCTGAGGTGAGAGATTGCCTGAGCCCACAGGTTCAAGACCAGCCTGGGTAACTTGGTGAGACCTCATCTCTACAATCAACAATCAATCAATCAATCAATAAGCTGGGTGTGGAGGCGAATGCCCGTAGTTCCAGCTACTTGGAAGGCTGAGGCAGAAGAATCACCTGAGCCCAGCAGGATGAGGCTGCAGTGGCCATCAGCGTGTCACTGCACTCCAACCTGGGTAACAGAGTGAGACTCTGACTCAAAAAGTAAAAAATGAAAAAAATAAAGGGGACCAAACCACACCTTCATCCGGCTCTGTGCTGGAAGACCTCAGGGCCAGGGAAGAAGAAAGGGGAGAAGGAGCCCCGGAGGGTCTGAGGCGCGGTCCCCAGCCTTTCCGTCAGCACAGGCTCCACGGCTGCAGTGCTGGCTGGCCAGGTGCCTCAGGCTCCCAGGCCAGGGTGGAGCTCCAGCCTCACGCCAGCCTCCTCCTCTCAGCCTTCCCCACCCAGCTGCAGCCTGCCTCCAAACGCTCTTCCTTCACACTCCACCTCCAGTGGGTTCTGTCTTCCCTATCCAGCTGCTGCTCCCCCACTCTGCTCCCTGGATGAAGGAGCAGCCTCCCTGCGGGTCTCCCTACCTCTCTCCAGCCCCTTCTGTCTCACCGCTGTGCTGTAGTCAGGATGGTGCTATTGAAACCCAAGTCAGGTCCAGTCTCTCCTCTGCTCAGAACCTTCTGGGGGCTTCCAGATCGCTCGAGTGAAGCCAAAGCCCTAGGAACTGGCCTTGCCCTTCTCTCTGCCCCCTCCTGGCCCCTCACTTGTCTTTGGGCTCACTGTGCCTCCGACCCCCAGCCTGGCTCCTGCCTCTGCCTGGCCCACCCCTCGCAAATCTTTAGTCTGTTTCGGTGCCTGGTGTTCCCCCCCAACGTTTGTCATCACCCCTCAGTGGATGTCACCCCCTCGCCCGTCTCTTTTCTAGTCCCCGTCGGAATACGAGCTCCAGGTCCCTGCGGTCGTCCCTGCCCAGGGTAGCATCAGCACACAGTAGGTACACATGATGCTGACAGAATAACATTTTTAAAACTTGGACACATGTGTTAAGGGACATGTAAGGGGGATTCCATGAAGATGACTCTGTAAACTAGCACGTTTCAGCACGTTCACTGATAATTTGGGGTGGGGAACAGCAGTTCCCGGGCACGGCAGGACTGTTTCCAGGCCAGTGGACATTGCCCTCCATCCTGCCCGGGTCTGCTTGGCTCGGCTCTAACGGTCAACTCTGCCAGCTGTCAGGGTCCCCTCCTGTGCTGTCCCTGGCAGGGCTGCTCAGGGCTGGGATGGGGATGGTCGCTGGGTGGGCCAAAGGGGCCACTGCAGCAGGTGGGGAGGAGCCCTCAACACACACTCCAGAGCCAGACAGAACTCCCTCCTGCCGAATGGACCACGAGCACCAGTGTTCCTGCCTGTGCCAAGTGTCCTGGGCTTAGGGTTATGTCCAGGAGTCGGGTGCTCACCTGGCCCTCAGGGGCTACGCCAGCCCTGGGTTGGCACTTTCCCAAGGCGGTGTTGCCCAGAGTCAGTCTTCTCGGGTGACGGAGGCCCTGCCCGAGGGACAAAGTGGCTTCTCAGCCATCCTCCCCTGCCCCAGGTTCCCAGGCTCCCTCTCTCCAAACACCGCCCTAGGCAGCAGGCAAGAATCCGTCTGGCTTGGCCTCTCTCTGGGCTCCGTGCCCCTCCCTCTGTCCTGTCCCTTCTCCTTTGCGCCAGGACTGGGGCAGGTCCTGGACCTCAGAGCTGGGACCAGATCTCAAAGCAGCTCTATCTGCCCAGCCTGATGACTCACTTGTAAAGGGGGAAAGTCCTACTCTAGGGTTGAACACCCCTTGGGAGCTCAATGATGCTTCGAGGCCGTCCACGACCGAATCCCTCTGAGGGCATGTCTTGCTGACTGGAAGGCCTGATTCTTCCCCACCAGCACAGGTCTACACATTCCCCATGCTAGTCTGACCAAAGGGGGGAGGGGCCACGCCCACTCCTTACCAAGCCCCCTACAGCCCAGCACTTCCTCCGTCCAGTGTGGTGGGAACAACACCGTAACTCAGTGAGGTTTTGCCAAATGGATTCGGGCTGCAACAGGAGTGTCTGACAATATAGACAAGTCCGTCCCAGGAGCCTTCTTTATATGTCTGTCCCTCTTCCCAGCTTAGCCAGACTGTGGCACAGGCCGAGCGGCCCAGGCGTGTGGCAGCCCAGACAGGCCTGTTCTCCCCCCACCCCCACTCGTGCTCTTCCCCAGGCCCTAAAGGACCACAGTCTCATCCTTGCTTCCTCAATGACCTCTGACTCCAGAAATGTGGGAAAAAGAAGGTCTCTCTGGGCCCACTCCTGTCCTTTCCCTTCTCTGCCAGACTCGGAGCACCTGGGCCTCCCTTCTGACTTCCTGGCCTCGTCCTTCTGCACTGGAGCCCCATGAGGGAGGGCACGTGGAGAGGGCCTGCTCTCAAAAGAGCACTTCTGACTTCCACCCTTCTAGGGTTGCTGGTCTTCGGGCCCCGCAGGCCTTTGGGCCCCAGTCAGCTCTGCACCTCCATCACTGCCCAGTCAGGACACTCTCCCTCCCTATGTGCCACCGTCTCCTGAGGAGGCCTCCTGCTGTCCATCTTGTCCCCTGTCCCCCGCTCTCAAGCACACACCTGGACCTTCCCTCTGTCTACAGAGAGCAGTCGACTGTCCTGCCTT
Organism: Cephalopachus bancanus; assembly: GCA_027257055.1. Taxonomy (NCBI): domain Eukaryota; kingdom Metazoa; phylum Chordata; class Mammalia; order Primates; family Tarsiidae; genus Cephalopachus; species Cephalopachus bancanus. The sequence continues at coordinate 5,226,720 of JAPVLO010000158.1, forward strand.
CCCCTCCGGCCTTTCCACTGGCCACAGGTGTACACGGCACAGTTGTTTCTCCGCCGGCACCCACCCCCTCTCCTTCTGAGCAGAACTGGCTTTAGTTTTGGGTGCTCTGACCCCTGCATCCCAGAAGACATCCGCCCCAGCTCCAAGGCTGGCCCCTGACCAGTCTTGGCCCATCCTGGCACCCCAACCCCTCTGCCAGTGCCAAGACCCAAGTTAAGTCAGTGGCACTGGCAATCCCCCCATGGCAGTCACCACCATCTTGTCTCTACATGAACATGGCAGCACGCTGGTCTAGCTGCTTCCTCTCTGGGGCGGCTGTCAAAAAGTGGGAAATGGCAGGCTAAACTTGGGTTAGCTAAAGCAGAGTTGCTTCCCCCAAGTAACAAGCAGCCACTCCTGGAAGCTGGAGTGGAGCACCGTTCCACACAGGAAGGACAGGCCTGCTGCCCAGGAGATGGTGCTGTGTTAACGGACGGCAGAGACCCACTCGACTACTTTTGTTTCCATTTTTCTAGCAAGAAGGATGGTCTTCAAACTGGAATGGGGGAAGAAAGTGTCACAAGGAAGTGTAGCCCCAGACATCTCCAGCTGCTTCCAACATCCACCTTTCTCTGCCTGCTGAAAGGACACACAAGGGGCTGGACTACCAGAGCCAGTCAAGGAGGGTGGGCTGAGGACACCACAGATCAGTCCCAAATCTTTTTTTTTTTTTTGAGTTGGAGTCTCACTCTGTCGCCCAGACTGGAGTGCAGTGGCTGCTCCCGGCCACCGCAGCCTCGACCTGCTGGGCTCCGGCGATCCTTCCGCCTCAGCCTTCCAAGTAGCCGGAATTACAGGCATGCGCTACCACGCCCGGCTGATTTTTTGATTTATTGTAGGGATGAGGTCTCGCTGCCCAGGCGGGTCTCGAACCCGCGAGCTCAGGCAATCCACTCATCCCAGCCTCCCAAAGGCGCGCAATTACAGGCTGAGCCACCGAGCCCGGCTCAGTCCCAAATCTTAATCCCAATCTCTAGTAAACCTCCAGCCCAGAACAGCCTCTTAAAGATGATTGCAAGTGTTTGGAAAAAAACAAGAACACCAGCAATTCTGATATTGTCCTACTGCAGAGACCAGACTAAGCACTTTATATGTATTCACTCACTCAAGCCCCAAAATAACCCTATGGAATGGGGACTATTATCATCCCCATTTTATATAAAGGCCTAGAGCAGTTAGGGAAAAATTCAATACATTAGAAGGCCACGTGGGTTTAGGACACTGGGTCATCACTTTATGTACTTGCCCTCATCCTGGTCCCATGGTGTTGTGGACTTTCACAGTCGGGATGGTGGTGTTCCCTACCCCACATCTACATTTCTTAAAAGGAATATTTTCAGCGGGCACAGTGACTCACGCCTGTAATCCCAGCACTTTGGTAGGTAGAGGCGAGAGGATTGCCTAAGTCCAGGGGTTCGAGACCAGCCTGGGCAACTTGGTGAGACCTCATCTCTACAATAAATGAAAAAAATTAGCTGGGCGTGGTGGCGCAGGCCTGTGGTTCCAGGTACTTGGAAGGCTGAGGTGAAAGGATCGCCTGAGCCCAGCAGGTCGAGGCTGCAGTGGCCGTCAGCTTGCTCCTGCACTGTAGCCTGGGCAACAAAGTGAGACACTAAACCCCCCCCCAAAGAAATGTTCTTATCCAGTTTCACTGTTCTCTCTCTTCTGCTATGATTCCTAAGTCAACATATCAAAGGAATCTCAGGAACCAACCTAAGACATAGTTGCCATTACTACTAACTAAAGCCCACACTTTATTCAGACCACCTAAGGTTTTACCTAACTTCCTCTTCTAGTCTAGGAGCCTGTCTTAGGACACCACATGACATTTAAGTCATCACTTCTCCATAGTGTCCACTTGGCTGTGACAGTTCCTCAGACTTCCTCTGTTTTGGATGACCTTGACATTTGGAGGAATACCCATCAGGTATTTTGTGGATGTGTCTGATATCTTTCTCAGGACCAGACTGGGGTGACTGGTTTTGGGAGGAAGATCACAGAGGTAGAATGCCATTGTCATCACACCATATCAAGGAAGCATACTAGCTGTATGACTTGTCACTGTTGATAGTGACCTTGACCACCTTCTGAGACAGTGTGTGTCAGTTTCTCCACTGTACAGTCGCTCTTTTACGTCTTTCTAAAGGGTACTCTAGAAGGAAGTCACGCTGCACATCTTATGCTTACAGGGTGGGGCGTGATGCTTCACCTCCTCCATGGGGGAATTAGCTACATAAATTAGGTGAATTTCTTCTCTACAGGAGAGTTTCCTATTATTCATTCACTCATTATGGTCTCAGAGATATTTATTTCCTACTTTGCAACTTAGGGCATTTTGGTTCCCTGCAAAGCATTTAACCCTAGTGTTCCTGGTGTGTTGGGGCACATGGTAAACTGTGGCCACTCATCTCTGAGAAGTTCCCTGAACCCCACATGGAATGAATGATCCTTATCCACCCTCAAGCATCACGGGGTTGGGAAATCAAGGTCACTGAACACATGAAGCAGAAACTGTCAGGGTATCTAGCATTTTGTAAGGGCGCCCCGCCCGCAGGGAAGCGACTTTCCTGATTTCGCAATGCATGGGTGAATATGGTGAGTGGTCAGGAGAGCTGCGACATGGATTTCAGCGGATCTCGGCCAATGCAGTGCGAGCAGAGCCGCCCCTACAAAAGCCTCTGGGCCCTGTCCGTGGTCCTGCCCTGCATGGTTAATCAGCCTTGTGGATTCGGACACAGAAGGCACTGCTTCTCCAAGCCTGAAGGCAGCACCACGTCTGAGTGTGGCAGAGGCAGGATCTTACATTCTCTCTCTTGACAGATACAATGAGATGAAATGAACAAGATGAAATTTAATGGGAAGGAGGTCAAGTGACAGACTTAGATTCAAGAAATTATTGACACAGACAACAGGCCTGATCTCTTCAACAAGCCAAGATTATTAACAGTAAACAAGAAAAATAAAAAGGAACAGCATTGGAGTAAAAGAGACCAAAAGGTCCCAGCCCCGACACCCTGCATGGTCCTGGGGAGGAAGCAGCAAAAATGGACATGATGGGGTCAAGTAGGGAAATCTGTAGAAGGACTGAATAGTAAATGAGATAGAAATTTATTGGAGCACAAAAGTGATGATCATTTACTGGAAAAAAACTGGGCTACAAAACAGTACGCGCAGTATGATCTCATTTTATGGAGAAAATCTACATATCAGCACAGAAACAGCTCTGGAAGCAACTGACAGAAGGGTTACAGAGGGGCTGCCTGGGAGACGGGAATCAATACTTTTATTTGTTTGGCCATGTTTCTCCTTTTCTGCAGAGCATATCACCTACTTCAGTAGTCATATAAGATTACATTTTGAAAAGAAAGAAATCACTGACCCTCTTCTCAGGCAAGAGGCTTCTAAAACAGACCCCAGGAGATTTCAGTAGCCAGAAACTTAGTACGAGAGGACAGCGAGGTGCACTATTAAAAGGCAGTCCCTGCCTGCACCGCAGCACGCATGTCAGGCCCTAAGGCTGGAATGGTCCTGGGTTTTCCTGGTCTGGCTCTTTCCTGGGACTGCTAGAAAAACTGAGTCACAAAATGGAATCAAAGGCAGCTCCAGGGCCAGAGGCCAGAGATCTGGCCCCTGCAGAGTCATAGGGAAATATGGGACTCCAGGCACAGGGGGATTTGGCCTGGAGAAGGGAGGATGGGACTGGTTGGGTGGGAAGGAATGAAGGGACAAAAGCACTGTTTTTCAGTCTTTGAAGGCTGCCCTGTAGAAGAGACGCCCACGGGAGTCCCTGTGCAGAACCGTGATGACGAGGTGACAAGCAGGTCTGTCTTTCGAGAGGATGAGGGAGAAGGCTCTGAGGACAGGAGCTGTCCAGCTTGGGACTACAACCGGGAGCCTTGCAGGGTGCGTGGATGAGGCCAGTGGCCTCCATGGAGGCTCTGTAGTCCTAGAACTCCAGGTTTGGGCCAGAGCAAGTGGCTTCTTCACCCCACCTGCAGCCTGGTGAGCTTCCAGGGATGGAGTGCTGAGTTCCAAACCCCACACATGCCTCACTCTCTTCCACTCCCAGACCCCAGCTCACCTTCCCAGAAGGTGAAGAGAGAATTCTCCATCACCTCCCACTTGTCAGGTGACAAGGAGGCAAAGGCCCAACCAGGGCATCGCCCGGCCTCTCCCATGCTCTAAAATGCCAGCCTGACCTGTCCTGGGAACAGATTGCCTGCCATGCCCATTTGAGGCCCATGGCCCGACGCTGTCCCCGTGGGCCCGGGAGCCCGGGGAGCCTTGGAAACACACTACTCAGGAGAAAGCCTTGGCCGTTTCAGGGTGGGCAGCAGCATGAGGGTGGGGGCTGTTCCCAGCCAGTGGGCGCCCTGGCCTCCCCCAAGACAGCCACCAGTCCGCCAGCCGACGGCATAAGAGGACCCTGGTCCCCCCGCGGTTACTGGCGTCCCTCCGTTCGCCGCTCCGCCTGCGCCCTGCTCACACTCCACAGTACTCCTGCGCTCCCGGACAGCTTGGCGCCGCTGGCCTGCCGCAGCCACACGGCCAGCTGCCCCGGCCCGCCCATCAGAGCCGGGTGGGAGGGCCCGGGCCCCGGGCCGGGAACCCACGATGGCCCCGCGCGTCACCTCCCTCGGGGCTCGAGGCAGGGTGGGTGCCTGAGGAGCCTCGGCGGCAGAGCGCCCCGCGGTCCCTTCCGGGCCAGTCCGCGGGGGCGCACAGACCTGCCCCGGGGCCCCGCGGCGGGGGCGGGCGGGGCGGAGTCGGACAGCTCCTTCGCGTGGGTCCCGGGCGACCGCGCGGCCGCCCCGGGCGTGACGGCGCCGCCGCCGGGGGGCAGGGGCCGCGGGGGCCGGGGCCCGGCGGGGCAGGGGCCGCGAGCGAGCCGGGCGCGGGGGGCGGCGGGGGGCGGGCGCCGCGCGCCGGGCGCTTACCTCCTCGCCGCGGCCGAAGCGCCGGCCGAGCGCCGCGACGCGCTCCACGCGCAGGAGGCCGTCGGGGTCGCGGCCGCACACCTCGAACACCTCGCGCAGGCGGCGCACGGAGCGCAGCAGAGCCGCGGGGGCGCCCGCCCAGCCCGCGCCGCCCGCCATCCGCGCCGGCCGAGCTAGCCCGGGCCGCGCCGCCCGCGCCGCGCCGCCCGCGCCGCCGCCATGGCCCGCGCCCGCGCCGCGCCGCCGCCGCGCCCCCGGGCCGCCCGGCCGCCGCCCGGTCTGCGGCGCGCAGCCTCCGCCGGGCGGTGGCGGCCGCGCCGTGTCAGCAGTGGCGCCGCAGCCCCCGCGCTCGGGGGAGGGGCGCGCGGGGCGGGGCGGGGGCCGCGGGGCGCGCGGCGGCGGCGGCGGCGGGGACGCGGCAGACAAAGCGCCGCCGCGCGCCGCCGCCGCCGCCGCCGCCGCCTCCGCGCACGCGGCTTCCCCGCGCCGCCGGCCGCCTCCTCTCCGGAACGCCGGGGCGGGCGTCCGCCCGGCCGGCCGAAGGGCCCGGCGCCCCCGGAGAGCTCGGGGCGGAGGCCGGCCCGCCGCGGCCGCGCCCTCCGCCGGGGCCCGGCGCTGACGGAGCGCCCGGGCCGCGCGGGAGCTGCCGCGTCCGCGTGTTCGCCGCTGCGGCTCGCCGCCGCCGAAGCGAGGCCACACGCGAGGCGGGGCCGGGAGTCCCACCCCGCGCTGGAGGGCGCTGGACTCTGTTTTCCGAACCTTCTCGTGCTGCCTCGGAAAGCGCCGCCTCCAGGCACCCGTGCGTGTTTGGGACCCCACGGTCCTCCCGGGACAGCACTTGGGGGGCCCCCCGGGGCAGGGAAGGGCGCGGAGCGGGGCGCTGGGCGCAGAGCCCCAGCCGGGACAGGGCTCCTGATGCGGGGCCGGAAGGGGAGGACTAGGTGGGAGGGAGACAGCGAGGCCCTTCCACTAGGCTTTTCTGTGAAGCCTTAGGAGGTGCCCCCTTCCCCTGGGCTCCCTCCCACACCTCCCTGGGGCCCTGCACCCCAAGCCCAGAGGGCAGGACAGAATCTCCCCCGAGTGCCAGCGGTCGTCGCTGGGTCTGGACCTGGGTCCCCTCCCGGCGGTGCTCAGCTGAGCCCCCACGCCCGCTGGTCATGCTGACTCCCAGCCCAGCTGGGGTCTGCAAGACCAGGCCTGGCTCTCCTCTCCCTGCTGAGCGCCCAAGTCCTTGTGGCAGCGGTTGTCCCCAACCCAAAAATAGTCCTTGGCTGAGCCTACTCCCACTGTGCTTTCCTGCTCAGCACAGAGGTTTCTGTCTCTGGAACGTCTTCCCAGAAGATGTCCATCTTGCCTCCTAGTCTGAGTTCTGGGCTTCTTCTCAATGTCCACCTAGTTCTGTGAGTCTGTGGTGCCTGTGTCCCCCACCACGTGGAAAATCCTCTGGGACATGTCTTAATCATCTCATGGCCCTGATCTCCTGCCAAGAGTGGGCCTGGAGGAAGCCCCTGCCCAGAGGAGACAGGCCCACCTCGTTCTGAGCTGGAGCTGAGAGCGGTGTAGTGGCCCAGATGGGGAGGCGGGGGTGGGCTGGGGCCTGCTTCTGCACATGGACCATGTGGCCGCCCCTCTCTGGGTCTCAGTTTCTTTTCTTCTTTATTTTTTCTATTTTTATAGAGACAAGGTCTTGCTGCATTGCCCAGGCTGGTCCCGAACTCCTGGACCCAAGCATTCTTTCCACCTCCGCCTCCCGTAGTGCTGGGATTACAAGTGTGAGCCACAGTGCATCATGACCTGGGCCTCGGTTTCTACCTCTGTGGTCTTCCTGCTCAACCCTGAGTAGATCTGCCTGGGCCTGCCAGGCTGAATCTGGACTCTGGCTACCCTTTCCCCTGGACCCCTCAGTTGCTCTGGGAGCCATGTGAGGCAGCACCTCTGGGGATGGGAGACTAAATGTGGGAAGGTGAGGAAGGGGCGGCCCTGAATGGGGCTGTCCTTGGAAGGGTGTGAGCCCCTCTGCTAGCCGATGTCTCTCCGAGAGACACTACCATTTTTGAGCCTGTTTTCTCATCTGAGGAGTGGGGATAATACACCTCTCTCACAGGTGCCTGAAGAGTGGAGCGAACGTAGGCAACCCTGCTCCCCTTCCTCCTGCCCTGTGACGTGGAGGCGGAGGAGGAGGAAGGGTCAGTGGGGGACAGGACTGCCATCAGGGCTGGATCCTGATAGGAGTTCCTCCAAGGTCAGCTCTGGTTTGCTCTCATCCGAAAGGCTCAGCACAGAAACCACAGGCAGGAGCGGCGCTGCCCCCTGGTGGAAGCTGCAGAAATGGCTCTCAGAACTCGGCCTGGCCTTGAATCTCCCAGACAGAGGGCAGGGGAGCTGGGAGACTCTCCCACCTCTGCCTGAGCAGGCGGGGCCTCAGACCTGAGCCAGGACAGATACCAGGTGAGCCAAGCCGGAAGCCACAGCCAGGTTTGCAGTTATCCCGCCAAACACTGCCATGCCAGATTCGGAAGTCTCTTCCTCTTGGGAGCCCTCCCTGACCCCTGCTTCTCCTTGCCTGGTCCCTCTGCCGTGTTTCCTCTGTCGGGTGATGGTTTGGCCACCGGCCTCCCCCCACCACATGTAGGTGTGGCGTTGGGTCTTGCTCCCTGCTGTGTTGTGGGGCCAGCCCAGCACATCAAGTCCTTCTCTCTGGGTCGGTCACATTTTGATTGAGCACCTATGTGGTGCCAGGTGCCCTGGGGGACGCTACAGCCCCTTGCCCTTGCTGAATTCGACAGTGTCGTCAGGACGGTGCGATCGACACCAAGGTTCCAGGCTCTGGGAGCCCAGAGGGCCTGCTTCACACCTGCCCAAAGGACCCCTGGGGGTGGTGCAATTTACAGGGTTCGGGTGCTTAGAGGTGGGCCTGGCCCCAGGGCCCCAGGGCTCCCAACACCTTGGTCTGGGAGCTCCAAGTGCAGCACTGAGCCGAGGCGGTGAGAGATGGGGAGCCTCAGGGTGCGGGGCAGGAGGACCCTGTTGGTAGAGGGCTGAGCGAGAAGGCTGGACGCCTCCGTCTGTCCTCTGTTTCCTCCAGGAGGCCTCTGTTCTCCAGGTGATTTCCAATATACAGAAGTGGCAGCTGGGATTCCAGCCTATTCTCTAGGAAGAAACAAGTGTAGTCGTGTCCCTCCCCTGCTAACTCCTCAGGGGCCCCATGGCCTGAGCTGGCATCTGTGCGGTGTCTTTATACTCTCCTGCCCGTTCTTACCCCTGTCCGGGAGTGTCTAAGCTCCCTCTGCCTGGGGGCGGGGGGCTTCGATCCCACCCCCTCCCCAACTCCACTTCCTCTGCCCAGCTCCTGTCCTTGTTCCATGGAAGGGGCACCTCCTACAGAAAGCCTTCCATGACCACACCTTCCCTCCCTTGACTGCCTGGCCCCATGGCTCCTGGGGAGCCCCTCACAGCCTGGGATAAGGCTGAGTAGGTCAGTTAATACAGGCATGGAGATGTCAGACGGTGCTGGTGGGCAGGAAGAGACAGCTGTTGTCTTTGTCACTTACATTTCTAACCCCTCTTATCCATCACAAAAGCATCTGGGAAACAGGTATGGGAGGTCACAGCAGTGGCCACAAGGTCCCCTACCTCCCCCCCACCACAGAATTAAGGTCTGTGAGGGAATAAATGAAGGACTGGATAAATACAGTGTGGTGGGCTAAAAAATGCCCTTAAGTGATATCTATGTCCTGATCTCTGGACCCGTAAATGTCGCCTTGTTAGAAAGAGGGACTGAGGCCAGGGATGGTGACTCAAGCGCTTTGGGAAGCCGAGGGGAGTGGATTTCCTGAGCCTGTAGATTTGCGACCCGCCTGGGCAACATGGTGACAACTCGTCTCTACAATAAATAAAAAAATTAGCTGAGCGTGGTAGTGCACACCTGTAGTTCCGGCTACTTGGAAGGCTGAGGCAGAAGGATCACCTGAGCCCAGCAGGTAGAGGCTGTGGTGGCTGGGAGCATGCCACTGCATTCCAGCCTGGGTGACAGAGTGAGACTCTGACTCAAAAAAAAAAAAAAAAAGTCTGGGCTCAGTGGCTCAGCCTATAATCCCAGCACTTTGGGAGGCCGAGGTGAGTGGATTGCCTGAGCCAGCGGGTTCGAGACCAGCCTGGGCAACTTGGTGAGACCTCATCTCTATAATAAATCACCAAAAAACTAGCTGGGTGTGGTGGTGTGCATCTGTAGGTCCAGCTGCTTGGAGGGCTGAGGTGGAAGGATCTCCTGAGCCCAGCAGGTCGAGGTTGGGGTGGCTGTGAGTGTGCCACTGCATGCCAGCCTGGACAACAGAGTGAGACGCCAATTCAATGAAAGAAAGAAGGAAGGAAGGAAGAGAGGAAAGGAAAGGAGAAGAGAAAAGAAAAGAAAGAAGGACTTCTCAGATGCAATTACGGATCTGCAGAGAGGGAAGTTATTCTGGGTGACCCAGGAGGACCCTAAATGCAGTCACACATGTCCTCAGAGGAGGGATCAGAGAGAGAGAGAGGGAGGTGACCACAGAGGCAGACTGTGGAGTGGCTCAGCTATGGAACACCGGCAGCCACTGGAAGGGGAAGAGGTGAGGAACTGAATCCCCCCTAGAGCCCCTGGGAGGAGTGTGGTCCTGCCAACACCTTGATTTTGCCCTTCTGGCCTCCGGAACTATGGGGGAATTTTTAAAAAATTTGAGTCGGGGTTTCACTCTGTCACCCAGGCTAGAGTACTGTGGCACGATCATGGTTCACCACAGCCTCAACCTGCTGGGCTCTGGCGATTCTTCGGCCTCAGCCTCCCAAGTAGCTGGAACTACAGGCAAGTGCCACCACGCCTGGCTAATGTTTTAATTTATTGTGAGACGAGGTCTCGCCATGTTGCCCAGCCTGGTCTTGAGCCCCTGGGCTCAGGCCATCCTCTCGCCTCGGCCTCCCAAAGCACCGGGATAACAGGTGTGAGCTGGGTGGGGTGGCTTTCTGGGTGTCAGTATGGAGCAGTTTAGAACCGTCTACCGTTTAGAAGCGTCTCCATGTAATAACTGACCCACTCAGCCTACTCAGTTTAGAACTGTCTGCAAGGGGAGCGGCTCCCTATTTGTATCCGTGGGCCTTGACTTCACTGTCCGTGCGGTCTGGAAGTGGGGCAGGACTCCATTTCTTCCTGCTCTCAACCTGCTGACTTTTTTTAAACCATGCATAATTATCACTTTGGAGGGGAGGAAGGTGGTGTGAACTTATTCTTCCTCTTCACCTGTCCTCCAATATGCCTCGGTCGGCGGAGACTGTGCCACTACGTGGCCGGCGCTGCTTGGGGAGTGCCAGAGCCCTGCTGGACTGGGGCCAGCCGGGGGCAGCAGGCTTGTGAGGGCATCTGAGCCCGGTCCTCTGTTGCTTGAGCTCTTATTTCCTCCCAGGCTGGAATGCAGTGGCACCATCACAGCTCACCGCAGCCTCCACCTCCTGGGCTCAAGTGACCCTCCCCTCTCGGCCTCCCAGAGTGCTGGGATTACAGGCGTGACCCACTGTGCCCAACACGAACTCTTGTTGTGAGGGGGCCCGCCGAGAACCTTCTCTGACCCTCAGCGGCAGGACGAGAAGAAATGCCTGCGTCTTACTTTTCCTCCCCTGCCCGGCTCCATTCCTTTCATGGCCAGATGCTGGCGCCAGCATCAGTTTCGAGGCGCTCACGGTGCAGGACGCCGCCTCCAGCTCTCTCTGCTGCCCTTCTGCCTAAGAGAAGAACTGAATCGCAGATGGGTGGCCAGCAGGAAGGCCTTCCCAGTCTGAGGCCCTTTGACGAAGTGCACATTGACTGAGCACTTACTATAACCCAGGCATTGGGTGGTGCAGACTCTAAGACAGTGACTTGTGGTCATTGTCCCCCTGCCTGGATTGTCCTCCCTCCTCACCCCTATAGTCATGCTTCAGATGCCACCCCCTTCAGGAAGCCCTCCCTGAGTTAGCTGCCCTCACTGCGCTGCTCTCGCAGGACTTCACGCGGGGGTACAATCCCGATGCACTGCGATGATCTGCCTGTCGGCTGCCCCTCCCCTGGCTGGGCACTTCTGGCTCTTCCTAGGGATGAAGCGACTGCTCCAAGATCAGAAACACAGACACAGGTAAAGAGCAGAGAGTGGACAGGCAGGTGAAGGAAATGCTGCCGGAGTTGAGGGAGGACAGCAGGGCTGGGGGCAGACACCTGGAGCAAATTCAAGGATGTGTAAATTCAAGGATGACCCAAAGGTAGTAGAGAACACCAAAAATTGCCCAGGCTGGTCTTGAACCCCTGGGCTCACTTTGGGAGGCTGAGGCGGGAGGATCACTTGAGCCCAGGAGCTCGAGTCTGTGGTGAGCCGCCGCACCTCAACCTGGGTAACAGAGTGTGACCTCAACTCCAAAAAAAACATTATCATCCTTCATCCTCTTAAAAGCGAACTTTTTGTCATTATGTCAACATTATTGTCAATAATGGTCATTGTAGAAAGCTTAGAAAATATGGACAAATATAAAAAAGAAGCCAGTGCGGTGGCTGTAATCCCAGCAATTTTGGAAAGTGGAGGCAAGAGGATTGCTTGAGCACAGGGGTTCAAGACCAGCCTGGGCAATTGGGCAAGCCCTTGTCTCTACAAGAAATCAAAACATAAAATTAGTCCGGCCTGGAGGCATGCGCCTGTAGTTCAAAAATAAATAAATCATTAAAAATAAAAGGAGGCCCCACTGTCGGGCCCAGGACAGGTATCGAAGGACCCCGAGGTGGGGGGGAGCACCTGCCACCCTGCAGCCTGAAGCTGACTCGTGCCGTTGGGCTGCTCCGGCTGCCTTGCCCATCTCCAGGGCCGGTGGGCGCCTGGGCCATGGATATCTGGGATGCGGGTTCTCCAGGCCTCCTGATGCCTTTCCAGGGCAGTTCTGAGCATGCTGATTGCGGGAAGGGATGGGGAAGGGATGGGCGAACTCTGGTGAGTGTCAGCTTGTCTTTGTGTTCCGGATTGTAACTTGTGTCCAGCTGTCACAAAGGCTGTGAGGAGGACTATGCTAGTTACGTGAGGAAATTCAAGGATGACCCGAAGGTAGTGGAGAACGCCAGAAAACTGAAGACATGGATTGATGAGAACCTGACACGAGAGGAGGAGAGGAGTGTGACAAGTGGGCTGAATAAAATATCAGCAAGCAAATTTTGTTAAGGGAGCCATCCTTGCCAGAAGACCCAAAGAAGCCATTTTCCTGATCACCCGGTAGTCTCGGCAACTTGCCATGACCAGGTGTCTGACCAGAAGATGCCAGCAATAAAAGCCTTGCAATTCAAAAAATAAAGAAAAAAGAAAAAACAAAAATTAAGTATACATGGCTATTGTTCATATTGGATTCATTTTGGTCTTTTTTTCTGTGTATAAACTGTATGTGTACATCCACATTTAATTATTTACATAATTGGGGGTCAGCCTACTTATTCAGTTTTTAAACTCTTGATTTTATTGGAATTTTCCAGCCCAATTTATTTATTTATATATTTTTAGACAGGGTCTCACTCTGTCACCCAGACTGGAGTGCAGTGGCAGATCCCGGCCCACTACAGCTTTGGTCTCCTAGGCTCAGGAGATCCTTCCATTGCAGCCTCCCAAGTAGCTGAGACTACAAGCAAAGGCCACTACACCTGGCAAATTTTGCATTTTTTGTGGAGACGTCTCTCTCTGTTGCCCAGGCTGGTCTCAAACTTCTGGGCTCAAGTGATTCTCCCACCTGGGCCTCTTAAAGTGCTGGGATTACAGGTGTGAGCCACCAGGTCCAGCCTTCCCTCATAATTTAAATAGTATTGTTTAAGCCCTGTTTTAAAGGCTACATAAGGAAGAGCTTAGCTTCCGAAAAGTGCTATCTATGAATGTAGATAATTTTTTTTTTGAGTTGGGGGTCTTACTCTGTCACTCAGGCTGGAGTGCGGTAGTGTAATCATGGCTACTACAACCTTGACCTCCTGGGCTCAGGCGATCCTTCCTTCCAAGATTGGTCTCAAAATCCCGGGCTTAAGCGATCCTCCCGTCTCAGCCTCCCAAAGTGCTGGGATTTTAGGCATGAGCCATCACACCCAGCCAAATGTAGATAATTAAACCCATGTTTTCGTTGTCTTCCAGTGTTCTGATATTGTAAATGACACTTGGGTAAAAGTCTCGGTTCTCTCACCATTTGCTTCTTCCAGGCTGGATTCCTAGAGAATTCAGAGGAGTCCTGGGGCAAATGGTGAGGACATTTTCCAGGCTGGCAATATGGAAAGATGAGGCCAAGTGCAGGGGGAGCCCGACCCACCATGCTGGTGACCAGGAATTGGTTAAACACAGCTTTGCTAATTTGACACGTGAACATGACATTCCATGGTTCGAGTCTGCATTTTTGTGTTTACTAAGGAGCGTGATGACCTTTTCCATGGTGCTAGCAGTCGGTACAATCTTTTCTTTCTGAAGACTCGCCATGCCTGTCCTCTGTGCATTTTTTTTGTTGTTATTGTTTCTTTTTTACTTGGGTCTTTTCCAAAAGTGATTTTTATGAGCACTTTATAATGAGAGAGATCACTGTAAAGTCTTTCCCTATCATGGAAGTCACCGATGTTCTTGGCCAATATTTCCAGCTCTCCTCCTTTGGGACAGAGGAGGCTAGATCTTTCTGACTCTTGTGATTCTGCGAAGCAATGACCCTGGGCAGAAGTGAGTGCACAACTGGTCCTGAGTCTTCAATTGCCGACGCAAGACCTTCCAGATGCTGCTCTGTCCAAGCCACTGTCCACATGCAGCTACTCACATTTCATTAAAAGGGAATAACATAAGATATCCAGGCCAGGCGCGGTGGCTCAACCTGTAACCCCAGCACTTTGGAAGGCCTAGGCGAGAGGATTGCCTGAGCCTGGGGGTTCAAGACCAGCCTGGGCAACTTGGTGAGCTCTCATCTCCACAATAAATCACAAAAACTAGCCGGGTGTGGTGGCGTGCGCCTGTAGTTCCAGCTACTTGGAAAGCTGAGGCAGAAGGATTGCCTGAGCCCAGCAGGTTGAGGCTGCGGTGGCTGTGAGCATGCTGCTGCCCTCCAGCCTGGGCGACAAGAGTGAGACTCCAACTCAAAACGAAAACAAAACAACAACAAAAGAAATACAGTTCTCATCTCGCTAGCCACATTTCAAGTGCTCAACAGCCGTGTGTGGCTCATGACCACCGTATTAGGCGTGTAGATATGGAATTCTTCCGTCATCACAGGGATGGACTGGACAGGGCGGCCTAAGCTCCTTCCCTCTGGCACACTGCCCAGTCATCTGTGGAGGTAGCTGACCACTCACCCTGGGACCCCCGAGAAACCAGGGTGAGCAGAGTCTCTGGCTGACCGGGCAGGGATGAGAAATAACCTTTTGCGGCTTTGAAACCAACAAAACTTGGGGGTTACTGATGTATCTTTTTTAAAACCAAAAGCAAGCTGGGTGCACTGGCTCACACCTGTAATCCTAGCACTTTGGGAGGCAGAGGCGAGAGGATTGCCCGAGCCCACGAATTCGAGACCAGGCTGGGTAACTTGGCAAAACCTCGCCTCTACAATAAATCAAAAAATTAGCTGGGAATGGTGGATCCATGACACGGGTCACCTCTGCTTTGTTAGGATTTTGCACTGGGGTTGCCATGGTGAATGGGGGTCTTTCCCCGCATTGTTCTATGCATAGCAGGTCCCAAGAGCATAGAGCCTCAAGTGTTACTCAGCAAGTACCCACGGAGTCCCTTCAAACAAAGCATGGTCCCTACACTTTCGCCTCACCAGAGAGCGGAAGGGAGTCGGTTGATCATCACAGCGTCGTTAGAGAAACTGTCATAGGAGCAAGAGAAGGGCTCTCCATGCAGCCAGTGGGAGATCAGAAAGCGTGTCCGAGAGCGGCTAATGCTCAAGACGTTGACAAGGCGCCCTGTCAGTGTTTGCTGGCTGACTGACGGCTGCAGACTCAAAAAGCATTGTCTCCTGTAGAATCCTGGATGTGAGGATGAGTGGGGGTGGGGAGTGATTTAGGTATAGATAGCCTAATTATTTGCTGCCTCCTGTCCACAAATTATCAAGTTGGAAAGGAAACCCCTCACTGACAATTTCTCATTCTCCTTCAACTTCGGGCTACACATTAAGACTTGCTGGAACAGAAAAATGGTTGCTATTTTGGTGGTCTGGGCCTAAGGCATGTCTTCATGCATGTTATAAACTTAGAAAATGAGGCTGCATTCTCCAAAGTGGGGATGCAAGAACAGGGGAGAATAAGGGCACGGCCAGCCGGTGCCTTCTGTGGGTGCTTTCTGCCTACACGTGCCTCTGCTCCTGGTCCTCTCAGGGTGTGTCCACAGCCGGGGTTCCCTCTGCCGTGAAGACCCCGAAACCCTATCTGCAACTGCCCACGGGACACAGCTCCACCGGGACAAAATTCTCAGTCACTTTCCAAGACCTAACTCTTCAGTTGCTGACCCTGCCAGTCACTCTGTATCCAAGAACCCTGTCCGTGCCTTGGGACACTGGTGACATTGTGTGGCTGTTTTCCCCACTAAATCACAAGCTCACTGAGGGCAGATGCCAAGACTTCCCCTGTATCCACAATTAGAATCAACTGAAAATGTTTCTTAGGATAATCAGCTGCTGACATTTTCTTCCCTTAAAAATGCTAACTTAAGCCGGGCTCGGTGGCTCAGCCTGTAATCCCACGCCTTTGGGAGGCTGAGGTGAGTGAATTGCCTGAGCCCACGGGTTTGAGACCTGCCTGGGCAGGCGAGATCTCATCTCTACAATAAATAAAAAAATTAGCCGGGCGTGGTAGCGCGCGCCTGTAGTTCCAGCTACTTGGAAGGCTGAGGCGGAAGGATCGCCGGAGCCCAGCAGGTCGAGGCTGCGGGGGCCGGGAGTGGCCACTGCACTCCAGTCTGGGTGACAGTGAGACTCCAACTCAAAACAAAACAAAACAAACAAAAAAAGATTCTAGTGACATCCCTATTTTATATGGAGGATGTGGCCCTGGGGAGGGTGGTTCTGAACCCTGTAGCCCTAGAAGCTTAATTCTCTTGATCACTACTAGCTTGACTCCCAGCATAAACACATGGCAAAGGACCCAGAATAATTCTGCAGTGTGACCTTTTGGAGATAATAAAAAAAGACAGTAATTTAGACCCAATGTAGGGAAAACATATAAAGCTGCTTTGGAAACTCAAAACACACATCCATCCATACATATGTAATTCACATGTACACACAGCGTGCATGGATTTTTAGAAGGTATTTTTTTAAAAAAAGAAGCCAAATCTAATGATTGAAATGACAACTCCATGTTGCATTCCAAAATTTCCGCTGAAGATTGACCAGTACTTTTTTTCCCCCTGCATACTATGTGCCAGACACTGTGCTAGGAAATGGGCCTCACAATGAGGAAATTTCTTGTTTACTGGGAGGAAAGTAGATACATCAAGAGGCTATTTTCAGACATGGGGCGCTTTAGGAAATTGCTGAGAGCAGGCCAGCAATGAGATGGAGCTGAGACCTAAGTGACAGGCAGCAGCAGGTCCTGTGGACTTGGCTGAGTATTCCAAGAGGTGACAGCCAGTGCTGCAGCCAGGGCAGCCGTGACTTGATGAGCTGGCAGGAGAAGCCAGCAGGGCAGTACAGCTGAAGTGTAAGGGGTGGCCTGTGACAAGGGGTAAGAGTGTGGATCGCACCCTAAGGATGACGAAAAGTCAGCGGGGAGTTTGAAGCAGGAGACTGATGTTTATCTGCTTTATGTTTTAAATATCACTACTAATCAGCACTTCTTTTTTAAAAAATAATTTTTTTAAAAGTTGGGGTTGAGGGTGTGTCTCACTCTGTCACCCAGGCTGGAGTGCAGTGGCACGATCACAGGTACCACAACCTCGACCTCCTGACTCAGGTGATCCTTCTGCCCCAGCCTCTCAAATAGCTGGGACCACAGGCATGCACCACCATGCCTGGCTAATTATAAAAAATATTTTGTAGAAATGAGGTTACACTATGTTGCCCAAGCTAGTCTGGAACTCCTGGCCTCAAGTGATCCTTCTGTCTCAGTCTCCCAAAGTCCTGGGATTACAGGTGTCAGCCACCGTGCTCCACTGAAGACTGATTTTCTAGTGAAGGCGGGCCTGGAAGATTGCTCGGGGCAATTAACTGCCTGTGAGAAGATGCAAATGCGGCTGTGCCAGCGGCTGTTCTGGGGTGCAGTGAGCAGGCTGAGGTGCCACTGGCACACATCAAAGGAGAACACTGGGGTGGGGACCCTCTGCAAGATGCCCACCACCAACTGTGGTGGCAGTGGGAGGGGCTACTTTCTGGAAAAAGAGGAACACTGAGATGCTACTGCCTGGTGGTAGACTGAGTTTTTATTATTCTCCCATCATCTCTGGCCCCTCCTCATCCCCCCCATGGGAATCAGCTCTTCCAGCCAGGCAGTTCAGAGTCACCAGACTAGCCTGGGGTGTCCCAAAAAGCAAAGCCCAGCCGGGGCAAGCAAGGAGCACAGAGGCCCGTCCTGGAGGGAAGATGTGGTCCATGTTGTCCAGGAATAGAAGGGTGTGGTCCAGGGGTCACTACCCCCAAGGCATCCCCTAGTTTTGACTAAGATGCTTAAGCCACAGGAGAATGACAGCTGTTTGCGGGATTTGAGTTTCCATTCTCTACACCACTGGTCTTTAAACCACTGGGTGTCCAGTAAGTCGTCGAAGTTTTATTTTATTATTATTGTTTGTTTTGAGTTGGAGTCTCACTCTGTCGCCCAGACTGGAGCGCAGTGGCCGCTCCCGGCCACCGCAGCCTCGACCTGCTGGGCTCCGGCGATCCTTCCGCCTCAGCCTTCCGAGTTGCCGGAATTACAGGCGCGCGCTACCACACTCGGCTGAATTTTGATTTATTGTAGAGATGAGGTCTCGCTGCCCAGGCGGATCTCGAACCCGCGGGCTCAGGCAATCCACTCACCTCAGCCTCCCAAAGGCGCGGGATTACAGGCTGAGCCACCGAGCGCGGCTCGTCGAAGTTTTAAACACACACCCTTTCTCCCAAGAACCGGCCCAGAGAGCCCACCCTCGCCCGGCTCGGGATGGGAGTGGAGGATCAGCAAGCCCTCCTGCCTGCCCAGCCTGCCCAGACGCAGACCGGCCCTTGGCTCAGTGTCCCTTTTAGTGCCTCGTTCAACGTCAGGCCCTGGGACCCTGCTGTGGACTGGGGGCGTGGGACACTTGGCGGCCGAGCCGGGGTCAGTCTCCGCCCCTCAGGCGTGTGGCGCGCAGAGCCTCTGCGGGGAGGGCTGGAAACCGGGGCCGTCGCCTTCTCACAGGCAGGCTCGGGCGTCCTGGCGCTTGACTGCTCGCTTTCAAAGCAGCCCGCCGGTCCCAGAGAACAGTCAGCCTGAGATCAGGAGGCCCTGACGAAGCACTTCCCGGAAACTTGGAGTTTGGAGACGCATTACTTTTAGTTTGGGGAAGTTCTGGAGATGGGAAGACCTTTCCCACGGGGTCGGTGGGAGTACGAGGCCCGGCATCCGCGAAGAAAAATGGCCATGCCGTTTCCACAGAGCTGGAGGAGTGGGGAAAGGGTGAAGAGAGAGTGGAAGCATGTGGAGAAATTGAACGACTCCTCACGTCTGAGAGCAGATTGAATTTACATTTTACTTAAAAAAGGGGGTGGGAGTACATACACAAGGAGGAACGGGCGGGCAGCCGCGAGTCGGGCGCGTTCCCACGGTCCCCGTGATCAGGCGCGTCTGCGGGCAGCGCCCCCTGCCGGCCCGGCTGCGCCCCCGGGCGAGGCTGCAGACTCGGCCGCGGAGGGGCCGGACGGGGACGGGACGTCGCCACACACGACGGAAGTTAACGATACACAGCATTTGCTTTAAAGGATGTAACGCAGTCGCAGGAAGAAGTTAACAATACTAACACAAGAATCATCAAATTTTTGTTTGTTATCCATGTACAGCAACTAACTGCTTTACAAAAAAAGCAAAATAATACAATATATCATCACATGTATTTACAGTGTAGTAAATATACTTTTCTGTCAAATTTTACACAAACTATTTACAGGTGAATATACTGCATTAAAAAAAATTGTGTGGCCGACACTAAGTGAATTGTTGTATGAGTCCATTGCATAACATTGATAAGACATGCTTCATTATGCCTGGGTGGGAGGTGGGGATGTAGAAACAAAACCAAGAGAACGAAAACCCGGGACG
Source organism: Cephalopachus bancanus (assembly GCA_027257055.1). NCBI lineage: Eukaryota > Metazoa > Chordata > Mammalia > Primates > Tarsiidae > Cephalopachus > Cephalopachus bancanus. The sequence goes on from JAPVLO010000158.1 coordinate 5,245,941, forward strand.
CATCTGAAAGCCCCTGAAGCCCACGCCCCGGCAGGGCTGCCGGCTGGCCCTCGGCCTCGCCACCAGGACATCCGTCCCTGGCGGAGCCGCCTGTAGAGGGAGGTGTCCTCGCACCTGGCTCAGTCACGAGCAGGTGTGGAGTGAACGGAGGCTGGAGCCCCCGCGTGTCCTCCAGGCCAACGCAGGCATTTGAACTTGGCAAACGAGGGCGCACCCTCGGGCAGAGCCCTGGCATAACACGCAGCCGTGCACGACGGAAGCGTGACTGAGCTACAGTTTTCCCCTTTGAAAGGTCAGGGGAAGCGTCCTCAACCCAAAACAAATTACTTGTAACAAATCACTTGTCACGTTCTTCACAGAACTGACGACAAATTATGCAAAGGCAAAAGGGGCAACTTGCTCTGACTTCAGAATTTCTTTTGTAGATTACAGGCATGTAGACTAAAAAAAGTGTTTCATTTCTCAGGGAACACAATGGTGAGAGATTTATCTCCTGTACATCTCAGTTACTTGGAAAGCTAGATTTTCCTCAAAAGCCAAAAGTTATTTAAACAAGGTAAAGTTAAAACCTTAGTAAGATTTCAACTTTCCAGAATATACTGGTCAAAAGTATTTTTGCAGTTCAAAGAAGGCTGAATTTTGATTTGTGCAACACTGATCGATCAATTTTATGAGGTATGAAATACCATACCTTGTGAACTTGTTTATGGAAAGAGCAATATTTTTTAAAGTAAACCTTTAGAAATTTCTCTATTTTGATGGGAGAAGCAAAATAGCGCAACACCCACCATCATATGCACTAAACCGACAAAGAAATAGAGGAAAACATCGAACAAAATGATGAAAAGCACACATTGCCTGCTCTTCCAGGGTCAAGAAGCCGACCTCTGCCCCAGAAGCCCTGGGCCGTGGGAGCCAGGACCAGGCAGCAGCTTGGCACCCTTGGCACGCTGACCTCGTTCTAAACTCAGCTCTATTGTTAGCGTCTTTACAGTCTTAGCCGCTCTGTTATTAGAAACGTTTTCTTCCAAAGCAGCTTCTACAATAGTCAAAAACAAAAGTTAATTGCACCTGTCTTCAATATTTTCCAACAATTCTATGTTAAACTCACTCTTAATACTAAGTTTTTTTCCTTTTATTTTGGCAAATGAGTCTTACTTTTTCCCAGGACTGTAAACAAATTAAAAAAATTAAATTCTTGTTATTTCTGAATATCAAAAGCAGTTTTATTTACATTAACATATTACATTGTTACTGTGTGGGTAATGTGAAATGTGGTATATTATTAAAATCAGAATACTTAAATGTACCATGATTTACTGAGTTAGCTGTGGAGTTTAATCGACTGAAATCCACTTATGAAATAGCACTACAGGATCTCCCCTCCTCTCCCTGGGTGTCTTCCCCCAACCCCAAAAGCCACTGCGTCTTAACATAGAGGAAATCTGGGAGTGTGGGGATAATATCTTTGTAATAAATATGGTTTAGTTCTTGATTGGAACCTCCAGATCCTGATATGCTTGCTGAAGTCCAATCACTATGCACACTGCAGGGACCGTGAAGAAACTGGATCTGCATGACCGCAGAAATTCCAGCGCCATGACAGTCCACGCAGTCAGGACAGCAGTGACTCTCAGGGTCCCGTGGTCACACTGATGTAAGCTGACCAGTATGCTCACAGTGATTCTGCACAGTTCTAGCAGACAGAACCCAAGTGTTTTGCTAATGAGGTTCCTGATTTTTTGGAGGGGAGGGAGAAGATGAAAAGACATTTAAAGTACATCTCATCAAAAAAATTTATAATAATATACATCATACTCTAGGTTTCTTGGAAACTTATTTAACAAAATAAAAGTGTTAGCTCCTCTAAATGTCACGTACCATTCCATTTTGCTATGGAGCTAATGCAAACATCTATGAAAATTACCTTCTGGGAACAATTGTCAATACTTTGTTCACTGATTACTCTGCTCAGAATTATTTAGGAAAGAAGGGGAGGAGGGAAAAATGTATAATTACTATACTTAGTATAGTTTTGGCTTACAAAACAAACTAAAACCACCTTTAGCATATTTAAAGATTAAAAGATAATCAACGGGAAAAAAATAACCTCGTTTGGATGACTGAGTTTGGATAAGGCGTCAGAACCCATAGCTTTAGTTCGCTAATGTTAAGATATATGTGGTCACGCTTATTTTCCTGAAATTATTGCTAATACTCAAGTGTTAGTATTTTAAGAATCCACTACAAAATACTAAATCCCCTCCCCCCCCAAGTACCTCGCCTGTGGTTTTATGATGTGAAGTCACTGAGGTTTGACCTCTAGGGTTCCTTCAGTTTTCTAAGCTTGAAAAAAAAGTTCACAGCTAAAAGTCAGATTAAACATACTGGGGTTATATATTATTTCTCCCATAAGCTTCTATCTTGAAAACTGTAAATAAGACTAACACTTTACTTTGTATGATGGAGAAGGGGAAACCACAGAAGGCAGAGCTCTGTGCAAATGGCTTTCATAGCTGGCCAGTGGTAGCGGTATTTAAGAATTCATCTTCTCTCACAATTGGGATGTTCTCAGTTCAAGTTTTCTGACCTCCCACTCTCTCTGCGGTTGTTCTGAACACTTGCTTACATCAGATATATGCCAAAAGTAGAAGGAAAAAGCTAAAGAAAAAGCAGCATTAAATTTAGGCAATGCTTCCAAGACTTGATCATCTGGCAACATGGCAGACCGGATAGGTTCATTATAAAACAGAAGTGCAGCATCACAACATGTGGGGATGGGGCAAGGCTAGGGAGGGGTCACTAGTGAAGAGCCCATGTCAAGTTGGTTTAAAAAAGAAAGAAAGCAAGCTTCACACGATCTTCTTAATGCTATTACGTTTGAAACTGCCAGCACTTCTTTGCTTCTGCACTTGGCTTGCGGATCCGTGGCGAGTTCGTCCACTGTTACAGTGGCCAGTGGTAGGGGAGAGTTCAACGTTCTCCTTGTCGATTCCTGGAGAGAAACAGAAGCCAGTTACTCCCTCTCACTCTGTGCTAAATTCCAGGACTGAATCTCATTGCAGTCATGTGTCACTTAACAACGGGGATATGTTATGATAAATGATAGTCCTTAGGTGGCTTTGTCCTTAGGTGAGCATCATGGAGTGCACTGCATAAACCTAGATGGTCTAGCCTACTGCACACCTAGGCTATATGGGATAGCCTGTTGCTCCAGGAGACAAACCCATGTAGTATGTTACTGTACTAAACACTGCAACACAATGGTAGGCATTTGTGTATTTAGAGAGTAGAAATACGGCATTATAATCTGATGGGACCACCGTCTGTGCCGTTGCTGACTGAAATATTGTTATGTGGCGTATGACTGTATTTGTATATGAGATACAACCTGGCAAATTGTTTTTTGCATATTTCATTTTAATAGTTAGCTGCTAGAGTGTTTATAAAGGCCTTGCCACACAGAAAACATCACATTTTGTTAGGCAAAATTTGCTATCATAGCAGAAAATAGCAAAAGGACAAAGAAAAGAGAAGTTGCAAGGAAAAGCTAGAGGCGGGCAGGTTTGAACTGAAAGAAAGGCCAGCAGCCACCAGGAAAGAGAGCTCCTTCCTCCAAACCATACCAGAAGCTTCCAGCAGAGGTCAGCCACATCCCCTTACTCAAGTTTTAAATGGAATACACTCTCCAGCAGCAGAAGGTATTGATCTTTCCAGCAAATTTGCCAATTCAAACAAAAGTCAGATGCTTTTTATTTTTAAATCGCAGTGCCTATCCCAAAGGAACTCAAATTTTCACTGAGAAAATAATATATCACGAAGGTCATGCTGTAGAGTCCTTGCTTCTTTTCAACTATGGTGAGTTATGTCACATTCTACAACCTTAAATAGATGCCATTTATTTATCTCACAGAGATTAAACCTCCACAATGAATTTTATAAATAATCAAAGTGGTAACTTCAGAAAGTAACCAGACACAAAACAAGACTTTTCTTTCTTTTTTTAACCTATCAGATTAGTAAAGATTACAAATTAGACAGGTAAGCCTTGAGAAGGTGATAGGGGTTATCTCCAGGGAATCAGTGACTGAAGGGACATGAGGGTGGATTCTTGGGGTACCAGTAATGTTCTGTTTCTTAATCTGAATGGTGGATTTTCAAGTGTGTTTACTTCTTAAAAGTACACATGATTTGCGCACTTTTCTGTTATACTTCAGTAAAACTTGCCCCCAAATTAGACTGACTGTCCTTACCTATGGTGTAACTTCTGGAGGGAGAGTAGACCGCTGAGGTGCACTGCAGCAGTTTGTATCAAAACGTAAATTACTGATATTTATTTAGTCTATTGCTGATGTATATTACTTATATATTTAATATATATTTACAGATGCAGAACAATGATGACCACAATTTTTGGAGTAGGAAAAAAAAAACATCCATGTACAGAAAAAAAAGGCTGGGAAAACATTCGCCAACATATTTTCCTTCTGGACGGCATGATTTTAGGTAATTTTTACTTTATTCCTTTTTTTTTTTTTTTTTTTTGAGTTGGAGTCTCATTCTATCACCCAGGCTGGAGGGCAGTGGCACGCTCCTGGCCACTGCAGTCTCGACCTGCTGGGCTCCGGCGATCCTTCCACCTCGGCCTTCCGAGTAGCTGGAACTACAGGCGCGCGCTACCACAAACAGCTAATTTTTGATTTATTGTGGAGACAAGGTCTCGCCAAGTTACCCAGATGGGTCTCGAACCCGTGGGCTAAGGCAATCCTCTCACCTCGGCCTCCCAAAGTGCTGGGATTATAGGCTGAGCCACCAAGCCCAGCCACTTACTTTATTCTTAACTGTACCATATGAATTTTAAAATAATCATTAAATCTGAGAATGGGAAAATTTCCACAAAAAGTAGTGATCCAAGTCAAGAAGTATTCACTGTGTTATAGAGCATGCATCCAACAGCAGTTAGTTGGCTCATGAACAGGAAATGAACTAGAGATGATCTCTCTAGGAGTCACACATGCTGCACTTGGATCCAGCCCTGAATTCAGCTCAGGGCGTCAAGCATCTACAAGCACAGAGCCTGATTTACAGAGATTTGCTGCCTTGAAGTTATCAAAGGAACATGGGCATTTGTAGTGACTGTTAAGAGCATGTGCACTATGCCAGGAATTTGAGTGCAGAGTTAAAACGCCAGCCACACCTCTCCAGAGCCAAGCACAGTTGAACCAGCGCAGCCAACCTGCTCTAGGCTAATCCATTGTATGCACAGAAATGTGACCAGAAAATACAACCAACATTCACAGACCTTTTCTCTGTATAACAGAATTCCAGACAATTTTAATTCTCCTCTGCACATCTATCTGCATCTTTTCCAGAGCTATTTACGAAAGAAATAACAAAACTAAAAGCAGGTTGCGCACTATCTCCTAATTGTGCCTTAAACTTCTTTGTGCTGTGCCGACTCTTTAAATTGTCTTACCTATCTCTGCAAGACAGAATCAACCCATATTTTTTCCACATCTCTATTTCTTTCATGAAACTTTTGCCTATACTATTACAACTTGTATATACATCTTATTTCCTCTGCTAGAGTAAAAGTACGTAGAAGGGCAAAAATCATCTATTAATCAATTCCTTCCCTATAACATCTAGTTGATTATTTTTTCAACAAATTGAAAAAGTACTTTCAATAAACATTGATTAAACTGAATGCTTCCATCTTTAAATGTGATGGCTGGATCACTGCAATTCAGAGCCATAAAGCATACAACCCCTGAACTCCAGGGGGTGGTATCATATTTTTAGAAGCAAAGACAAAACTTTTCTTTTTCCCTTTGGTGCCCTCCATCTGAAATCATTATGAACTTGTCTGTGTATCTGACCTTTCCACTTCCTTAAATCTGCCTGAGGCTTACAGGTTCAAGTCCAATAGTTCTTTTATCTGGGGTTTTAGAAGGAAATCAGATTCAGGCACAACTAGGCCCTCAGAAAGACAAAGATTTAAGACAACTTGGAGGTGGCCATCAGGAGGGACACACAGCATGAAAGACCACCAGGAGAGCCTATGGCTCTCTGCCAGCAATCTGCCACCCTGGGCTCTTTCTTGTGTGTCTACCTCTGGTGCAGCCTTGCTACCATGGCTCACCAGATATGAGGGGGGAAAAGTCATTACATTGTAAGGTGGTGATGCTTCTGTTTGGGCACAAGGACCTGCTCAGTGGTATTCCGAGGACTTAAAATTATGTAAGTTGTAGTCATGTAGATTAAGTCACTGGGGTGAAGCCATCTTTAAAGATATTCCATTTTCTGTTTTGTTTGGCAAAACCCCCCCAAACCTCAAAATAATGATGTAAAAAAGGCTTATTTATCTCCTGTCAAATGTTAAGGGTAAGAAGCAAGCTATGACCTCAACTATGTAAAGAAAAGAAACTGGAAGGAGTTTATTAACTGAAATGTTAATAAACAGTGATTATATCTTAGGATAGCAGCATTGTGGATGGTTTTTTTCTTCCGTTCCCCACCCCCCGACTTTCCAATTTTTTTTCCTGACAAGTCTGCTTATTAAAAGCCTTAAAGCATAGCTGACTTGTCAGCCTGTCACTCATGGTCAAAAGCATCAATGGTGTGGGAAAGGTTGATGTTCTACTTCTACTCTCAAATTCAACTTTCTTCTCAATTCAAGTCTTGTTTTTGGAATGTGTTTTCTTCCTCTTTAGTGACCCAATTCTGCAAGTCACACACAGGTAGATGTGGTGTGCTTATGATTCTAAGTTTGACTTTACAGCAAAGATGTTTTACTGTGAGGATCAAGGGAGAAATGAACAGAAAAGTCTTGGAGGGTCATTTAAAAAAAAGATTAAATATGTACTATATTTACACCAAAATACAGCATCTTGAAAGAGCCAAGTTAGTATGAAACAGAATGATCATCATAGTGTCTAGTTCTGGCATTTGAGTTTCTAAGCATAATTCTCACTTCTGAGAATTCTGGCAGCGTTCTTTTTACCCTCTAAAATTAAATCTGGAAATCTCTCTAGGAGCTAGTGAGGAACTCTGTCTTGACATTTTATAGGAAAAACTCTCAGGCTATCAGCCAGGCTGCTCCAGTGAAGACAGAATTCATCTTGCATGGGTACACACTATGTTTTAAGCTGGTGAGAAGGCCTTGGCGCGGCACTTGCCCTCATCAGAGTCCTTCTGAAGCTTTGTGCTCTGGTCTCTCTCTTCCCACTAGAAACTGGCTCTTCCTCCTGGTCCTTAGTGGGCGCAAAAGCAAACACCCAGAGGTGGTTGATGGAAACCCAGAGACTACTACCCAAAGGCCATAAAGCTAAAGCTTCTGTGGTCCTGATTTGCTAGTTTAAATTCCCCCACAGATATGCTGTGGTCAAACATGCAGTCGGGTATAAACACGTAGGGCAGAAGAAGCTGGAAATTCTCTGCAGCAGTAAATCTACAGCGCTATGCTTCCGTGAATTGAGGTGGGTCCTGGAAAGCCAAAACCCTAAATAGAAGGTTCTATTGGCCAAAACTCAGTGAGTTGAGTAAGTGGGGAAAATTACTGTAAGATTCCATTATCACTACTAAAATTATATGTCTATCTCCCCTGCTAGAACTTGAGTTCCTTGAAGGCAGGTATCCCATTTTGTTTATTTTGACAATTGATGATATAGCTCCAATATGACAGATCCTAAAACAATTTTTTAATCACCTATTTAAAAAAAATACCTTTGAGGATTGGTAGTAGTGGGAAACTGCCAAGGGAGGGAAGGTGCACACCTCATCAACAAGGGTACCTGCATAATGAACATTCATATACCTAACCCATATCTTTAAAAGAAAAAATTGGAAAAAACAAAGATTTGGGTTCCCAAACTGGAACCTAACATTTTCATGAAATAATAAAATAACTGAATACCTTTTAGCTCTTGAGAAGCTGAGGGAAGATGGGTTGGGTAATTTGTTAGAAGTTATACTACACAAATGGTAGACTGGTAATACACAGCCTGAATCTCCCACCCCCTGCATGGGAGTACTAGCAGGTGACCTGCCTGCCTTGTCTATCACACATGCAATATGGCAGGCTTGCCAGAAAACTCTTAATTACATGTATGGGCAGGCAAACATGTCAGAAGACCCAGGTTTGAGTCTTGGTTGAATCAGAACTATTTCATTCTGGTTCATTCATTTTCTTTCTTTCCCTCCCTCGCTCCCTCCTTCCTTCCTTCATCATTTATTTATTTTTGAGTTGGAGTCTCACTGTTGCCCAGGCTGGAGTACAGTAGCAATGCTCATGGACACCGCAGCCTCAACCTGCTGGGCTCAGGGGATCCTTCTGCCTCAGCCTCCCAAGTAGCTGGAACTACAGGCGTGCACTACCACGCCTGGCTTATGTTTTGATTTATTGTAGAGAAAGGGTCTCACCAAGTTGCCCAGGCTGGTCTTGAATCCCTGAGCTCAAGCAATCCTCTCACCTTGGCCTCTCAAAGTGCTGGGATTATAGGCTTGAGCCACAGCCCCTGGCCTCGTTCTAGTTCTTAATCTGGCAATTAAGGATAACAACAGACTTGCCTATTTCTTTTTCTTTTTTTTGAGTTGGAGTCTCACTCTGTCACCCAGACTGGAGTGCAGTAGTCGCTTCCGGCCACCGCAGCCTCGACCTGTTGGGCTCCGGCGATCCTTCCACCTCAGCCTTCCAAGTAGCTGGAACTACAGGTGCATGCTACCACGCCCGGCTGATTTTTTTATTTATTGTAGAGATGAGGTCTCGCTGCCCAGGCAGGTCTCGAACTTGTGGGCTCAGGCAATTCACTCACCTCAGCCTCCCAAAGGCGTGGGATTACAGGCTGAGCCACCGAGCCCGGCAACTTGCCTATTTCAAAGGCTTTTTAGAAGAATCCAGATAAAACAGTCCATGCGAAGATATTTTGCACGTAGATAAAATAATTACAAATTAAGATGCTCCTAATACTTGAAGTAAAAAAGACCAGGTTATATACTGAAAGTTTTAAAACAAACACATAGGACTTGAATTTTGTGCTGGAATTTGTAAAATTACTGAAGCCAGCCGGGCTTGGTGGCTCAGCCTGTAACCCCGCGCCTTTGGGAGGCTGAGGTGAGTGGATTGCCTGAGCCCGCGGGTTCGAGACCCGCCTGGGCAGCGAGACCTCATCTCTACAATAAATCAAAAAATCAGCTGGGCGTGGTAGCGCATGCCTGTAATTCCGGCTACTTGGAAGGCTGAGGCGGAAGGATCGCCGGAGCCCAGCAGGTTGAGGCTGCGGTGGCCGGGAGCAGCCACTGCACTCCAGTCTGGGCTACAGAGTGAGACTCCAACTCAAAAAAAAAAAAAAAATTACTGAAGCTAATGTAAATAAAATAAAAATATAATAAATCTTAGAAGAAAAGATAACTTTGGCTCTTTCTTTCTTTTAAGTTGAAGTCTCACTTTGTTGCCCAGGTTGGAGTGCAGTGGCATGATCACGGCTCACTGCAGCCTCAACCTCCTGGGCTTAGACAATCCTTCTGCCTCAGCCTCCTAAGTAGCTGGGACTACAGGCATATGTCACCATGCCCGGCTAGTTTTTTTAAATTTTTGTAGAGACAAGGTCTTGCTATGTTGCCTAAGCAGGTCTTGAACTCCTGGGCTCAAGCAATCCTCCGCTTAAGCCTCCCAAAGTGTTGGGATTACAGGTGTGCGCCACCATGCCCGGTTTAGCTTGTTCTTAAACTATATAATAAATACATTCATGGAGATGTATTAAATATATATTTAGAAATGCTTTTCATTTTGAGCTAGATATACAAAAATGTAACTATAAGAATTAAAACTTTTTAATGGACTTTCACCAATTGCTAACACTTCTTTTTCTATTTTGGTCTAATCTTTCTATACAATAATTACAGGAGAATAAAAGAAAGAAAAGGGATATTCTATACATTAAACACAAGCATGTCACATTTTTTCTTCTTCTTTTTTTTTTTTGAGTTGGAGTCTCACTCTGTCGTCCAGACTGGAGTGCAGTGGCCTGGCCACCGCAGCCTCCAACTGCTGGGCTCCAACGATCGTTCCGCCTCAGCCTTCCAAGAAGCTGGAACTACCGGCGTGCACTACCACGCCTGGCTAATTTTTGATTTATTGTAGAGCTGAGGTCTCGCCAAGTTGCCCAGGCAGGTCTTGAACCCGCGGGCTCAGACAATCCACTCACCTCAGCCTCCCAAAGCACAGGATTACAGGCTGAGCCACTGAGCCCGGCTGTCACATTTTTTCTTCTTAGTCCTTATTGTTAATTAATGCCCATATTCCTTTTTCTAAACACAGATGACAGAGAGGTTAGCCAGCTTTAAATTCTAAGGAAACACCAAGGTTGGCTTCATATTTGGGAAAACAACTACTTCCTAACCTAAACACATCTTCACCAAACCACGTATCCTGCCTTTTCTTCATAGGCCGACTCCCCTTGAGCTTCTTGGTGTCTTGCCTGGGTTGGTCCAAGGCCATGGCTCGAGGCAAGTAGCGCAGCTCCCTCAGGAGACAGGGCACACATGGGCCCTGCGGCTCCAGAAGTGCCAGACCCTAGGAAGCAGGGCCTCTACAAGTTCCTCAGGTGTCTAATCCAGACTAAGCACACAAGGACTGGCAGGTGTAGTCTCATGCCGTGTGCCCAGGATAAATGCGAGGGAGGAGCAGTGTTTCATGCAAGATGATGAAAGGAGAGAGTACCTTGATGAGGGAACAGCTGCATGAAAACTGCGGATTTAGAGCAAGGCAGAGAAGCTTCATAGACAGAATGAGAGAAAACACAAAGTGAGAGATATCCAACGAGATCAAAAAAAAGGGTGAAACATGACTAGATAATGGATAACAATTATTATATTATTTGGTTTGCAGAAGGAATCTGGTTTTAATTATTGAATTCTGATCATTAATTTCATAGATATTCATAAGTAAATTATAGAACTTACAATTCCTACAGAATGTATTTCTACCACCTATTTTAGAATTAAGAACTTTAGTTTAAATTAAGAATTAAACTGAAAAACGAGTTGAAAAATTAGCAGGAATTAGAAGAAGCAATTGCTCAACTAAAGTTATTTTTCTCCTTTAAACACAGGATAATAGCAAAGAAAAAGAAGGAGAGCAAATCAAGAAAAAAATTAAATAAGGCTCTAGTGATACCATGTACAGTTCTCTAAACATTAAAATCATTTCAGAGTTCTTATGTGGTCTCAAAATAAAGAGGTTTAAGTTTCTTTCAAGAAGGCCAAGCTCAAGGGCTCACACCTATAATCCCAGCACTTTTGGGAGGCCAAGGTAGGAGGATTGTCTGAGCCCAGAGTTCAAGACCAGCCTAGGCAACATAGTAAGTCCTCATCTCTACAAAAAATATAAAGATTAGCCAGGTGTGGTGGCACATGCCTGTAGTTTCAGTGACTCAAGAGGCTGAGGTGGAAGGATTACCTGAGCCTAGGAGTTTGTGGCTAAGGTAAGCCGTGATCATGCTACTACACTCCAGCCTGGGAGACAAAGTGAGACCCTGACTCAAAAAAAAAAAAAAGAGTTTTGATGAAATAACCCCCTGTACACACCAATATCAGCACTATTGATTAAGGAATACTTATGATTACTCCCTGATCCATCTAGTTTCCCAGGAGGGAGGTCTGCATTACAGAAGCAAAATGAGAGGATGATTGACAGGCTTGGATGAAGCTCAAATATAGAGTAGAAGAAATTCAAGTATGTCTTTGTTCTAAAAAATTCATGTTTCAATAATAACAGTAAAATGAACTAATAAAAAATGCTAAATACTTTTTTTCAAGTCAAAAACATTTAAATAGATCACAGGCTTACTTGTTTTTGTTAAAAAAAAACATTTTTTGAAGTCAAAATGTCTTATAAAACTTTTGCCATAATTATTACCTGATTCTTCTACCCAAATATCCCTTTGAATCAGAATACTTTATAGTACTAAGTACAAGTATCAAAAGAGGTCAAAAGAGTTATCTGGGTACACTTTACTGCCCATACTGTTTTGAAATAGATTAGAAGCAGGTGTCATATGCTAAGAGCCCCTTGCATATAGTAAACAATGCATATCTATAGGATAAATACCTGGAATTTTGATTATCTTATATTGATAGTACTGATCATGTACTTAAAAGTCAAATATACTTTGTATATTCTAAGTATATACAAAGTCTATATACTTAGAATTTGCTACATATGGATCAGAAGGAAATAACTTTAACTTAAAGCCCAGTACTGAGATCTATGGGTAAAAACTGTCAAGTTCTTGGTGATCAGGGCTTCTCATCTTTAAATGCCCCAGAATGCCTAATTTATACCTAAACAATAGGTGTTAAATATTTATTGAAATAAATTACAATGTGAAGAATATTAGGAGATCCTGATACAGTACAAATTAAATTTTTAAATCTTTGGAAATAGATCCACTTAATTTCTTTTTGATAAGTACTAAACCCATTTAACTCCATCTGGATCTTTATTTCTAATGTACTTGCTCTTTGAAATGTAAAGAGGATGCAAGGAGACTGTACTTGAAATACATACTTGAAATAAAATGGTTTATATAGAAGCAATCAAAATATGACTTTAGCCAAGCGCGGTGACTCATGCCTGTAATCCCAGCACTTTGGGAGGCAAAGGCGGGAGGATTGCCTGAGCCCAGGGGTTTGAGACCAACCTGGGCAACTTGGCAAGACCTCGTCTCTACAATAAATAAAAAAATTAGCTAAGTGTGGTGGTATTCACCTGTAGTCCCAGCTACTCAAGAGGCTGCTGTGGAAGGATTGCCTCAGCCTAGCAGGTGGAGGCTGCAGTAGCAACGAACACGCCATTGCACTCCAACCTGGATGACAGAGTGAGACTCCGACTTAAAAAAATATATATGATTTTATATACACTGAGTCCTGGGTACAGTACCTTGGCTCCACTGATGCCAAGTTCATTTTCTACTAGGGAGGGATTCAAAAGACAATCATTTATGTATTTTTAGATGTAGGGATTGACAAGTGGTCTATGGTGATTTTTGGAGATGACTTCCTCATGTAAGTGACCACCACTCACTTCCTCAAAACTAGTAACAAATGAAGTACCACCAACATTTTTTATTTACATAAGGCCTAATGATGGGGAAGGAGGATGGAGGTTTATGAATCTCTTATCTTGTTGATTTGTTAGCCGAGAATGTTGGAGAACAAACAAAAATACAGCTTAGCAGCTGATCCTGCTATGCACCAAAGATCTAAAAAGCAGAGTCTTGCACTGACATGAAAAATTTGCAGCAAAGGGCTGACTTTGTGCAGATCAGTAACTTTTGCTTTTTGAAATAGAGTCTTCATCGGCTTCAATCTCAGTCGACTGGATGCAGGTTGATGCTGCGTAATTTGATGGCAAGTCACACTTAAGTTCCATTTCAGGGAGTGACCCAGAACTTCTTTAAATATGACTGCTTGGGATTTGGTTGCTGGGAGTGGAAATAAGGAAATATTTTGGTTTCTATACAACTAAATAGCAAAGTTGAAATGCTGGACCAAGTTAGGAATCTGGATAAGATTCATCAGCAAACTCAGCATTCCATAAAGAAAAGAGGAGATAAGGACATAAGATTACATAAAGCTAAATGAAGCAATACACCTACTTACAAAGTATCAACTATTACCTTTAAGAGGTATTTCATAAGAGGAAATGACAAAAACACAATCATTAGGTACACAGATAAAACAGGATCCCTTTGTGAGGATGGGGCCACAATTTAGAGAGACAAATGGATTTTGTGGGAGAGTAAAGTTACTTTTGAAAAGATAAACTTGGCCAGGTGTGGTGGCTCACACCTGTAATTCCAGCAATTTGGGAGGTGGAGGCGAGAAGATTGCCTAAGCCCAGGGGCTCAAGACTAGCCTGGGCAATTTGGCAAGACCTCGTCTCTACAATAAATCGAAAAATTAGTCAGGTGTGATGGCACATGCCTACAGTTCCAGCTACTTGGAAGGCTGAGGCAGAAGGATCACCTGAACCCAGCAGGTTGAGGCTGTGGTGGCCATGAGCATGTCACAGCACTTCAGCAGCAACAGAGTGAGACTCTGATGAAAGAAAGAAAGAAAAGAAAGAAAAGAAAGGAAGGAAGAAAGGAAGGAAGTAGGAAGGATGGATAAACCCTTTCTCCAAAAAACACATAGTAAATAATCTGACAAACCAGAGGTCACACAATTTAGATACAGGAAAAGCTGAACACCATTATTCTACTTCATTAATTTGATTACTTTTAAAGCTTCAGTTTAAATAGTCAGAGATTTCCTGGGTGTAATAGTCTATTCAGGCACCATTTTTGGAGAATTACTGGAGGTGACATCATTGGTTTAAAACTGTAACCAGCTGGATGCGGTGGCTCACGTCTGTAATCAGCACTTTGAGAGGTGGAAGCAAGAGGATTGCATGAGGCCAGGGGTTTGAGACCAACCTGGGCAACTTGGTGAGACCTCGTCTCTACAATAAAAAAATTAGCCAGGCGTGGTGGCATGTACCTGTGGAGCCAGCTACTTGGGAGGCTGAGACAGAAGGATCACCTGAGCCCAGCAGGTTGGGCCTGCGGTGGCCATGAGCAGCGTGCCACTGCACTCCAGCCTGGGCCACAGAGTGAAACTCCGACTCAAAAAAAAAAAAAAAAACCCCCCCCCAAAAAACTGTAACCAAAATTATACATGCTATTCTGATTTTAATAAACAACTCTAAGAGATTGAAGAATGAGACTGTTTTACAAAAAGCAAATGATGTAGCAAATGTCCAACCAACACTGGACATAAGCAACTAATCCACTAGCAGGGGAACCCGGGATGGCACTGTATTCTCAACCAGATTATTTAACTGTCTCCATTAGTGGGAGAGGGTAGGCAGAAATCCCCCTAACAATTAGTCTGGGTTTAAAACTTCAATAAAAACAATTAATCATTTTGACATGTTTAATACCACTTTAGTAGTCCAAGAGGCAAAAATTTGGTCAAAATGAATCAAACATTAAAAAAAACCAGGTCAAATATAGACAGAGTCTACTCATTTTATAACTGTGATCAACTATAGTGGTCAACTATTATAAACAACAAATAACCCAGAAAATAGCTCTATAGAAGAAAAGAAATGGTGGATTTAAGGAAAGATAGAAATAATGAGAAATAAACAAATACATGAAGGAAAGAGGGAAAGGAACGTACACAGACAGATAATTAGACAGCCAGCCATGGAAGGCAATGAATGTGATAGAAGAGCACTGGCCTTGACTCTAGATAAGAGCTGTGTACTAAAGCAATTAACTTGATCCTTCTAAAACTCAGTCTCGCCACTGCACACAACATTGTGAGCCTAGCACTAAATTACCTGCATGATCCCCAGTTCCAAAATGCTAAGAGTTTATTGGGGCTGAGGGAGGGAAGGAAGGAAGGAATTCAGTGGCTGCAAAATCTGGAAGAAAGTAAATTTTAAGTTTTGCCCTGGTCTTTGCAGTTGAAATACTGCTGGTCTGATATCATACTTGGAGAAACAATGTCCAAGAGAATAAGCAGCAGAGGGCAAACAAACATGGCTATATGGGGGAAAAAAGCTGGTGAGAGACTTCTCTTATTTCTTGGGGGAAAAAGAATTAACTCTAAGATAGCTAATAAATGCTGAAATAAATAGCTTGTTTCCTCTGCTGACGAAAGCTTAATAGTTGAACAGCTATCTCACATAACTGTTTACAATATTGATTGGGTATTATACTTGCCAAATTCTTCAGAACCTTCAAAACTATATACATTGAAATGTTCATGCAAAACTATGATCATAAGCTGGAACTTCTATTTATACATCCTGACCATCATAGAATAGCTATTATTTGATTTTTTGAAAAAGAAAATCCACACTAACAATTAAAAGAACTGTAAGAACTTTTCCTTACAGAATGATGTTTCAGAAGTGAATTTTTCAGATAATGTAATTTTAAACAAAAAACACGACCATAACAAAAGCCTTCCTTCATTACTCACTGTCACAACACACATAACAGAGTAAGTTCTATAATGAACACTACCACCAGTGTCGACCAGAGCTGTATAAAACCACTGACTCCAACACTGAGTGGGTTCAGAGTTCTGTAGGCTTGCCATTTCTTCCATCTTGCTCATCTCAGTCCCACCTGAGCTATTAGCTATTAATATTTCTCATTGTGTTTACCTCCAAGTTGCATGTTGAACTGGTATACTTTTCCCACTTGGAACTCCCAGTAACTCTACAGTAAGGAGTATGTTTATGGGTTTTAAGAGGCTATTTTTCAGAGATGACTTTTTGTGTTTGGTTATTTATTTACTTTCAGAGTTTCAGGTTGGCCTATGGATGGCTGAGTTCTTGCTGGCAGGAAGGAAGTGGGGTACTATTAAATTTTATGTGTGTGTATGTGTGTTTTGAATACAGTATGCTGTATCAGAGACACAGAAGCCCTTGGGGCAATGTTAGTATATCTAGTAAAGGAATTATAGTTCTGTTCATTTACAGAGTAAAGTGGCTTTGGTTGCTCTTCTTGTCTAAACTCCAAAAACTTATCAATATTGGAGTACTATGTAGACATTTTAACATTTCACTGTCTTATGTACATCTTGTTTGAAAGTAAAAAGTTTTATAGAATTACAAAATTCAAGTCAGCTACAAGGTAAAGAAGAAATATAAGGTGAATCTCATGAGGAAAAGGAGCAAAATCTGCTATAAACTGATCAAAAGGGAATTCCTAATGTTGGTATCTTAATATTATCACTCAAAGTCATATAAAGATCATATTTACTGACCTGGGGAATGCTGGGAAGTTGCAAGTGAAGTCATGGAATTAGAGAGGTTAAGGTTGGCAGTGATACTAAGCTGGCTCTGCAGTGCAGGAGGGTAAGGAGATGTGGGTGTCAGGAGGGACTCCTCACTGGTTTCTTCATCAATTCCAGGCAAGTACGTGTCAATCAAGGCATCAAGAAACTTAACAATAAGTTCAGCATAGTCTGGGATTTGTGTTTGCTGTAATGGAAAATAGGAAATTATTTTAGCTCCTTAAAAAAAAAAAATCCCCTCTGAAGCCAAAAAAGATTGATTCAATTTTTGTTTTGGGCTTAATTTACTATTTTTCTTGCTTTGTTTCTATTACTTATCCTTTAAAAGAGGAGGGGAGTAATATTTATAGGCTACTATAGGACTTACAACAGGGAGTTTTATTCAGCCTACACTTACAGCTTCCAAGTGAGCCTGCAATTTCTGAAAGCCATGCATAAGACAGACTGGATTTAATACTGAGACAATACAATCATCAGGAATGATGTCGAGCCAATTTTCCAAAACAAAGAAAATGAGCAGAGCATCATCATTCCAGACACCGTGAAGGGTGCAGAGGGTTACTGCCAATTCAACTGCAAACACTCCTGTTATGATATACTTATTTCTGTGATTCAGGCCTACTTTTTTAATGACAACCTTTGCATGTCAGCAGATATTCAGTAATAGTTAAATGAAATACCCAATTCTTGAAATTTGAACAAGGTTTAGATAATTCATATTGGTTTAGCACCCCCCGTATCTAGAACACTGCCCTAGAAACTGCTCAGGGAAGAAATAGAAGTCCTGCCTTCAAGGAACTTAAATCACTTTGGAGAGAGACCAGATACAGAGAAAATAATTAAATACGTGTTATGTATGTAGCACCGTATCTGCTAATGCCAATCAAGGAACAAAGTGAACTGGAGTAAATGAGGATAAATCCAGAGAAGAATGCCTCTGATCCAACAGGCTGGAAGTAAAAGTGTTTTCACGAAATAGATTTTAACCATGGGTAATGCTCCTTGCTACTCGAACACACAAGGGACTAAGAACAGAAAAGTTTCACAGAAGTTCATCACACCCTTCTGGAAAGTTGAGCATCAATTGAGGGTTTTTGTTGTTGTTGTAATAATGACTATACAAACATATTAAAGGTGCTGCCTCTTAGAAAAAATTTTGCGGTGAAAACTTTTAATAAAAACAACACATATTTATTGTGAGCCACTATTCTGTTTCTCAGCATATTATGTGTTCTTAAAGCAGGCACACAAATGTGGACAAAAACTTTTGTTATGTCAAAAGTTAGAGAGGAATGTATTTTCTTACCTTTGAAAAGGGTCCTGCAAACCGCCACAAGCCATTAAAACCAAAACCTGCAACAAATCAAATGTTACTCTGTAACAAGCGATACATCTTTTAATTGTAACAGAAATTAAGTAAGTTGCATAGTTAATGATATATAAAACCTATGCACACACTAAAACATTATTATTCTTATTTATTTTTTTGGTGACAAGTTCTCACTGTTACCCAGGCTGGAGCATAGTAACATCTTGGCTCACTGTAGTCTTGAACTCTGGAGCTCAAGCATTCCTCCCACCTTAGTTTCCCAAATAGTTGGGATTACAGGTATGCCCCACCACATCTGGCTAATTAAAAAAATTTTTTCTGTAGAGATGAGGCCTCACTACGTTGCCCAGGTCAGTCTAAGCAATCTTCTCACCTTAGTCTCTCAAAGCGCTGGGATTCAAACACTTTATTTATTTTTAAATTGATTTTTTTTTCAGTCGAAGTTTCACTCTGTTGCCCAGGCTAGAGTATAGTGGCATGCTCACGGTCATCATAGCCTCCATCTAGTGGGCTCAGACAATCCTTCTGCCTCAGCCTTCCAGGTAGCTGGAACTACAAGTACATGCCACCACGACTGGCTAATTTTTTTTTTAATTGTAGAGACCAGTTGTCCAGACTGGTCTTGAACCCCTAGGCTCAAGCAATCCTTCAAAGTACTAGGATTACAGGAAGAAGCCACTGTGCCTGGCTAAAACACTTTTAAAAAGAATCAGTGCCAAAGCAGACTAAAACTTACTTAAAATATACTCAGTATAAAACCACATTTTAATTTTTAAAAAAGCTGTCAACCAGTTATACTGCACACATAATTAAGAGAGTCAGAAAATGGCATACAGAAAGAAAAGTGTGAACAAGGCTATCCCTTATAAATAATTCTGAAGTCAATGCATGCTCCAACAGCGGACAAGTTAGCAAGTTCACCAACCACCTTCTCCCACACATTTATTTACTTTGCAGGTAAGATGTCTGGTATTGTGGTGGGGATTCTTCATGGTAGACCACACTCTGCACAATTCCATGGATTGGATTTAACAAATTTGGATCTTGGCACAAGGACAGCAGGGTATTGATCTTAGAGTCCAACAAATTGTGCCTAAAAAAATTAGATGTCAACAGAGGAACATTTTAGCAGAAAACTAAGTGAAAATGAATACTGCAAAACATAATATATATTCCCAGAACAATATGCCAAAATTGATTTTTACTTTCTGATGCATTTCTACATCTTCCAAATTTTCTATAATGAACATGTGTGTATGTTTGCTTTTTGGATTTGTCTTTTGTTTCGTTTTTAGTCATCAGAGAAAATATGATACAAACAACTAGTCATGTCATGTAACCACATTTAACTATAGATGGTAAAAATGACAGGCCTAACTCTATAAAATTCTAAAATTTTAAAACAAGATTAACAATAAAAAAGGAAAAGAATCACATGATATGGAAGGCCTACATTAGGAATAGAATTTCTCAAGTTTCTTCGGGCTATTTAAATTTGAAAACTTTGAGACTAATATTATTTTAGCCCTTATGAAAGAATAAGATGCTCTTCATAAACACTAGTCTTAGCCTCCACTTAAACCCATGATTTCAAAGCTAAAATCACTCTCACGCTCTCTCACTTCCCCCTCTTTGCAACCAGTACATGTTACTAGGTAATACTTTTCCTAAGTTTTTTTTTTTTTTTTTAGTTGGAGTCTCACTCTGTCGCCCTGACTGGAGTGCAGTGGCTGCTCCCGGCCACCGCAGCCTCGACCTGCCAGGCTCTGGCGATCCTTCCGCCTCAGCCTTCCAAGCAGCTGGAACTACAGGCACGTGCTACCACGCCCGGCTAATTTTTGATTTATTGTAGAGATGAGGTCTCGCCAAGTTGCCCAGGAGGGTCTTGAACCCTTGGGCTCAGGTAATCCACTCACCTCAGCCTCCCAAAGCGCGGGATTACAGGCTGAACCACTGAGCCCGGCTCTTCCTAAGCTTTTGTAAAGCACTTGACAGAGAGGTACAAAGATTAATTAAAAAATCAAAAGAAGACACTTACACAACAGGAAAAACTTTGGGAAATACAACACTGGCCTCTGCTAAGTATTCATAAAGAATTCTTTGATCAAACTCGTCCGTGGTATATTTTACCAGTGTAGCCTGCCAAAGAGCAAAAAAGTAAATAAACAACATTGTTACTTTGTGGCTGAATTGGTGTGTGTTTTAGTGAGAAGCACAAGACAGTATTCTATTCATGTTTTTAATATTTAAGGACCTCGTGATAGTAGACTGGAATGAAAACTTGAGAGAGAAAAAAATCTCAAAAAGGGGACATCCTTACTAGAACAGTAAGAAGCAGTGCTTGGATCTTCGGATCAGTAAGTACTTCTTCATCCAAGAGAACATTTGATTCAGACACTGAAACTTTACGTAAATGTGGGTGCTGTTGTGACGAGGAAATTCTCTGAGTTTCTGCAGTAAGATATGGAATTGACACAATCATCCGTAGTAATCAAACATCTGATAACCACTTCACCTAACACATTTCAATGTTACTTCCAAAATGCAATTGTTTTGTTTAGTATACACTTAAACTATTAATGTAAACATCACATAGAATGACTATCTACCTATACAGAAGCTTTGGCTAGCTATTTACAATGCTGTATATAATACATAAGGTTACTTTTTACAAAAGGTTCAGGATAATTGTCATTTTAAGGAGCATAGAGCTTATCTTCTGAAAAAGCAAATATTTCTATATTTCATAGTGAAGAGTCTAAGAAAAGGCTGAAAAGTAAATATGGCTTTAATGTACTCTCCCACCTTACTTGCAATGATCTAGATCAATTATGAACTTTGTTTCTTACCCATTTCATAATCAGTTTCTGCTACTCTCCTCATTTTAGGGGGTGTTGTGATCCCTGATTCCATTTCTTGCCTTTTAGGAGCCTTTGTGTCTGATATCAAGTGATCAAAACTTTTCCTTGTTCCTATAAACAGAAGTTACAGAATATGGAAGTTTATTAACCATAGTGTCTATGAGTAGGAATATACTAAAAAGACCACATTTGGACATAAAGTATTTAAGCTTTCACTTAAGGACCCAAAGAAAGCTCAAACATATCCCTGGAGCAGAGTTTTTCCTCCTTCTTTCTCCATCTTCTCCAAGGGCTTCAGTCCCACAGTTTTCTGTCTCAGGACAAGACACTCCTTACTTGTCCAAATTAAATTGAAATTATATTCACTACACTGGAGGTAAACCAAACTTCACCCACCCAATACAATTATTGAGAATAAACACAAGGGTATACACTGTTCAGTAGCAAAGATCAACTATGTCTGAACAGTCATTTCGATTTAAGAAATTCTGCTGGTGCCAAGAATTAATCACTAACATATGAGGAATTTCCAAGCTTAGGCAGAAATCAAAGTTTGGATTTTAATTTTTCAAGCTTTTTAAAAAAAGATGTGTCTGCCTGAAAGTATTAAAAAAACAGATACACTGGGAGATGCTCCAAGAACAGCAAGTAGCACTCTCTCCCACTTGGCTATGAATTTCTCTAATCATGTATTACACTAATATTACCTGTCTTTCTCTTATTTAAAAGGCCTGAAATCAGATTACCTGGGACTTACAGATTTCTGTCTTTATATGTAAAGAGCTTCTCTTATTCTTGGTGCAGCTCTAAGGAAAAAATCTACTTCTGGCAGTATTATTTTTAAAAAGTCAGAACTGAAGCCAATATAATAAAATCTAACTATTGAACACTTGAGAAATACAAAGTTCTATTAATCTCAAGAATTAATAAATACCAATGCATATTCATAATAGTCATAAATATCAAGGTCAAACAATTTAGCATCCCAAAGGAATTGAGCCCAGCCTTTCATGTCAAGTGCATGCACACCATGTGTGAGCCACAAGCAGTCAAGTGATTAAACAGCAGATGCATTTTAGGGTTCCAGTTAATGACTGAAAATTCAGGGTTTCTAAAACCAGTCAGTGCTTTCCATAAGGCATGAGCTAGGATACCACTCTCTCCATTTAATTTTCCTGTCTTTCTCACATTTCCTTTTTATTTTAATCTCTGCATTCTTCCTGGGGGCTCTCATTCTGTTAGCTTCAGTTATCTACAAGGTAATCAGTTCTAAATGTTTACGTGTTTACATCTCTCTTCCTGAATTCCAGATACATCTATTCAGTTATCTCTCAGATATATACTCTGACATTGTCCTGAAAAGATCTCAAATATAATATCAACCCACGCAAGTTTATCACCCATTTCATACTGGAACATATTAGTCTTGACCTCTATGAATGGAATCTAGCCTGTTTGTGAACCTTAGAAACTTCTGACACCCTTCACAACCTTCTCCTTTCTCACGTGCTCCAATTGGTCACCAAATGTTGTTCATTCTACTTCAGATACCCATCTTAAACTGGATCTATCTATCTATCTAGATAGGGTTTGGCTGTGTTGTATAGGCTGGACTTGAACTCCTGGACTCAAGCAATCCTACCATCTCAGACTCCCGAACAGCTGTTACTACATACGTGTGCCACGACACTGGCTCCAAACTTGATTCTTCTCCATTCTCACACTGTTCCTGCCTTAGTCAGGCTCACACCATATTTTGCTTGAACTGCTATTTCAATTCTATTAAAGGTCCCCTTGACAAAAACCTCTTCCTATTTCTCCATGTTGCTGCCATAAGAACTTTCCAAAAAATAAAATGTGGTCATGTTCCTTCTCTACTTAAAGAACTCAACTGGATACACAGTAATGCTAACTCTCTCTTTTTTTTTTTGAGTTGGAGTCTCACTCAGTCGCCCAGACTGGAGTGCAGTGGCTGCTCCCGGCCACCGCAGCCTCGCTTGCTGGGCTCCGGCGATCCTTCCGCCTCAGCCTTCCGAGAAACCGGAATTATAGGCATGCGCTACCATGCCCGGCTGATTTTTTGGTTTATTGTAGAGATGAGGTCTCGCTGCCCAGGTGGGTCTCGAACCCGCGGGCTCAGGCAATCCACTCACCTCAGCCTCCCAAAGGCATGGGATTACAGGCTGAGCCACCGAGCCCGGCCTTTCCTGACTTCTTTATTCACACTATTCCTGCCACCTCCCCGCCCACCTGAACACATGCCCTTCCTTGTCCTCTATCTCACAAGTATGTATTAAATCTTTAGGATACAGCTCAACTGTTACCTGTCTCTGCAGTTTTTTCTAATTTCCTCAGATCTTCAGTTTCTCCCTCAAGGCATATCTCTTTAATAGTACCTGTAGATACTATTGTGATTGGCTGATTTTAAATCTTAGCCACTAAACTATAAACTTTTCCAGGGCAGAGACCATATTTTTTTCATCTAGTACATGCGTTGAGTGAATCCAAAATTGCATTTTTTTCTGAGGTTAGTTTTTCATTTACAACTTCCTTGGCATGAAAATCCAGAATTACGAAACACCAAGTAACCAGGAAACTCTTAGAAGATTATATACAGCAAAATATTAACAGAAGAGAACTCATACAAAAGGTAATAGATCTATGTGACTAGTAACGGTGATTAGTATTCAAGGTTTCTGTTTCTTTCACGGTTTACTGGCAGGTTATTTAAGTCACACTTTGTTGTTTGTTCACTAATTTCCTTATGAACACAAACATTTTCCTAGCACCTAAACATACTTAGATATGCTTACATGAATAACCAAAATCCACTCACAGTGTTGGCCACTGAAAAATAGATCCCAACCTATTCCAGGAACAATTAAAAGTTTAGCCAATGGAATATATAGTTCCTCTGAGGTGCAATGTAGGATTAGTGAGCTCTTTCATTTACTTTTAGTTACTGAAACGGGAAAGGATCTCACAGCATTTTAGGTATACTTCCCATAGACAAAAGCTGATGTATCTAAGCAATCTTAACTTCAAGAATCATATCTTACAGTAACTGAAAACATATATTTTACCTTTTTGTCTTTTCAAAGGCAACATGGCAAATAGCATTACTATAGTTTCATAGCATATCAAAGTATTCTGCTCTCAAATGACAATTTTGGGAACTACTATAGTATTAAAGGCCCTGAGTACAGAGAGTCTTGCTTTCTTGTAGTATTTATCTAATGTCTCTCTGATTCCTACTCCCTTCTGCCCAACGAAGGCAAAACAAAACAAGGGGAGATACAGTATTTACTCTAAAATCAGAAAAAAACTGTTTCAAGGTCCCATTCTTATTTCTCTATTCCATCTGATATGGCTTAACTGATCTATCAAACTCTCTTTTTAATTGGCATCAAAATATTTGCTACATTGAAACAAAATTCTGGTAATCTTGAGGTTTTAAACAATTTTCCAAGAGTGAAAATATCTGACCATTTTTTTAAATAATAAAAAAAAATTCTACATAATTTTGATAAACTAACCAAGCAACTTCTTAGTGTTGGCCTGAGAAGGCTGCCCCATGTCCAAGCTCATGGATTTCCTCGCCCGGGGACTGGTCTGGCCCACAGTTGGATAAGTGGCAGCAAGGTACCCTTCAGAGCCTTTGGGAGAGGACCATGGCTGATTCTCCTTTAGTGTCCTGAGAGATCAAAACAAGTGAGAAGAATTCATTAACACTGTGACAATTACAATTCCCCAATTAATTTTAATCCTTTGCAGCACTCAGAGACATCTTAAGGATTAGCAACTAGACCACTCACTTTTATGAAATAGTGAAAAATGAATCACTTCATATTAAATATATAGTGTTGGAACCAATTATTTTACTGTAATGATGCTTGGCTTTTAATGGAATTGTGGACACTGATGAACCTACTTATGATTAAAAAAATCACAATTTTTATCTTATATTTTTCTAACATGTAGCAACATGTGAAACAGTCACCAACATGCACTGCAGGTTTATTGATACATATTGTGCAACAGTAATGTTGGGTGTATTCCACCTGGTATTTTTCTATTTGAGCAGACAATGCAGTCTTGAATTCTTTTTCCCACATTAATAGTATCTAATTTATTATCCAGTCTGTTGTTCAAAGAATATGTGGAAGAACATACTCGTGATTCCTGAAAAACCACTTCTGAACTGATCAATCATATTTCAGTATATATTCCATCTCTTTATTTGCTTGTTTGTGTAATTTGAATGGAAAATTTCAAGGAAACATACATTTTAAAAAATTTTGCATTGGCATAAGTTTTTCCTTATAACTACTTATGTCTCCTCAGAGGGGACATCCGAGTGAAAGGGTTAAAGCTGAACTTTAAAGGGCTTTAGTGTAAAAACTCTTAATGTATCCCCCCAAAAGTATAAACTTTCTTGCTATGGTATTTTATATATAGTAGGTACTCACCAAATGCTGAACAGAAAGAACTGTACTGCATTAATTTTTAAAAATTAAATTTTTTAATTTTTAAAAATTGACAGAAATTGTATACATTAATGGTGTACAATATGTTTTAAAATATGTACAAAGGCTGGGTACAGTGGCTCAAGCCTGTAATCCCAGCACTTTGGGAGGCTGAGGTGAGGGGACTGCCTGAGCCCACGGGTTCGAGAACAGCCTGGGCAACTTGGCAAGACCTCATCTCTACAATAAATTAAAAACTTAGCCAGGTGTGGTAGCACATGCCTGTAGTTTTGGCTATTTGGAAGGCTGAGGTGGAAGGATTGCCTGAGCTCAGCAAACTGACACTGGGGTGGCTGTGAGCATGCCAGCCTGGGCAACAGAGTGAGACTCAACTCAAAAAAAAAAAAAAAGTACACAATGTAGAATGGCTAAATTAAGCTAATTAACATATACATTACCTCACATACTTATTATTCATGGTGAGAAAACCTAAAACCTACTCTCTTAGTAATTTTCAAGTATGTGATTCATGGTTATTAACTAAAGTCCTCGTGTTGTATAATAGATCTCTTGAACTAACTGCACTGATTTTTTAGTCAGGAAAAATCAAGTCTAAACAGGCAACTATATTTTTGGTTTAAAAATTGAGAAAACCAAGCTGGCTCAGTGGCTTAGCCTGTAATCCCAAACTTTGGGAGGCTGAGGTGAGTGGACTGCCTGAGCCCGCGGGTTTGAGACTGGGTGAGACCTCATCTCTACAATAAATAGAAAAACCAGCCAGGCGTGGTAGTGCATGCCTGTAATTCCGGCTACCCGGAAGGCTGAGGTGGAGGGATCACCAGAGCCCAGCAGGTTGAGGCTGCAGTGGCTGGGAACGGCCACTGCACTCCAATCTGGGTGACAGAGTGAGACTCCAACTAAAAAAAAAAAAATTTGAGAAAACCAAACATTAGCTAATTAACTATTAT
This sequence comes from Cephalopachus bancanus, assembly GCA_027257055.1. NCBI lineage: Eukaryota > Metazoa > Chordata > Mammalia > Primates > Tarsiidae > Cephalopachus > Cephalopachus bancanus. The sequence goes on from JAPVLO010000158.1 coordinate 5,272,423, forward strand.
TATTATTTTTTGAATCAGAGTCTCACTCTGTCACCCAGGCTCGAGTGCAGTGAGCTGCACTCGACCTGCTGGGCTCAGGCGATCCTTCTGTCTCATTCTTCTAAGTAGCTGGAACCACAGGTGTGCGCCACCATGCCTGGCTAATTCTTCTTGATTTATTGTAGAGATAAGGTCTGGCTAAATTGCCCAGGCTGGTCTCGAACCTCTGGGTTCAGATTATCATCTCACCTTTGCCTCCCAAAGTGTTGGGATTACAGGTGTGAGCCACCATGCCCAAACTATTAAGAAACAAAGTCTCACTCTGTCACCCAGGCTGGAGTGCAGCTCACTGCAGCCTGGAACTCCTGGGTTCAAGCAGTCTTTCGACCTCAACCTCTCAGAGTAACTAGCATTACAGGGACATAACACTAGACTTAGTTAAAGTTTTAATTTTTTTGTAGAGACAGGATCTTGTTATGTAGCCCAGGCTGGTCTCAAACTCCTGGCCTCAAGTGATTCTCCTGCCTTGGCCTCCCAAAGCACTGAACCACAACACCCACTTTCAAATATTAATTTATACATTGAGGAGAAACGCAGACAAACATATTTTCTCCTTTCTGTAACAAAAAGGGCACATCTCAAAGTAATACAACTTTGGGAATGACTGAAGAATAAGACTACTAAATACCAAGTGTGTCTTCGAAAAACTTTTGTACATATTGTTAAAATCTCAGTAAGAGACTACTGAGGACTTCTTATCAAAAAGCAGGATACTGACAAATTGAATGATATTCCTCAATGATGCCATTTTCATGTAATTTCTCCAAGTTATGCTGAAAAATATACTACCCATACATATCCGTTATGTACAGTGAACATGATTATTTCATCATCTAAAGCTGTACTATAGAAGACTTTTAAGTAATTTAGTGTGACATGAGTAAATGCAACAAATGTGTTGGCATGTGCATGCTTTTACAAATCTGCACACATTAGATCTCTATCATTAATCACATAATGTCACTTACGTTTCATGTTAGTTTTTTTCCCACAGGCCCTTTCCTGCAACCCAATACTTTAAAGATAAACTCCTTTCATTATTCATCTGGTTTGTTTCAAAGCAGCAAACTAGTATTAGCATTAGCACAATTATACTACAAGAATGGTAACTTTCTTACTACTAACTCACATAAAATACTATACATTTACAGAATGAGTTTTGATTTACACACTGTTCCTAGGCCAGCTCTAGATTCCCCCATATTACCTTCTAGGTTACTTTGTTGCTCTTCTACTTTAGTTAGAAAACTGAAACCTGGCTACACTTGTGTAATTACCGCAGAGCAAATTCACTTACCTATAGGTGGCATCACCATGATGAATGGGATATGTATCCATAGGAACATTTTCCATTGAAATATCAGTAAGAAGAAGTGATTTTCTATGTTTTAGGCTGCAGCGACTTCGAACCTCTTCAGACACTGTGAGTAAGGCTAAAAGGAAAAAGGAAGATTAAAAAATTTTTAAAAAATCACTAGTGTGATTTAAAATAGGATGCACTCCTTACAATCTCCTAAAGAGGATACCTATTTAATGTGTACGTAAAAAGTTCTAGAGTGTGTCAAGTTTATGGATATAAAACACCTAAGACTGGCCACACGTTGTGGCTCACATCTGTAATCCCAGCACTTTGGGAGGCCAAGACAGGGGATCGCTTGAGGCCAGGAGTTTGAGTTCAGCCTTGGCCACATAGTGAGACCCTGTCTCCACTTTAAAATAAAAGAAACACTAGGACAGACTTGATTATCTTAAAGGGTTTACAGCATATTTTGGAAGATTGTACATAAACATGAAATGTACAAAGAGATTTAATAAGTACCTTGTCTTTTTCGAGTGCTTTAATGTACATTTGATTTTCACAAACACAAAAAGTAAGCAGGGTAGGTATTATCAAGTTCAATGAGGAAAAGTACTCTGAGATTTAAATAATTTGGGTCAAACAAGAAAGCTGCCACAAACTGAAGCCTGCTAAACTAAGAATCAACACTTTCCATCAAACAACTATTTTTTTTTTTTTTTTGAGTTGGAGTCTCACTCTGTCGCCCAGACTGGAGTGCAGTGGTCGCTTCCGGCCACCGCAACCTCGACCTGCTGGGCTCCGGCGATCCTTCCGCCTCAGCCTTCCAAGTAGCCGGAATTACAGGAGTGCGCTACCACGCCCGGCTGGTTTTTTGATTTATTGTAGAGATGAGGTCTCGCTGCCCAGGCGGGTCTCGAACCCACGGGCTCAGGCAATCCACTCACCTCAGCCTCCCAAAGGCGAGGGATTACAGGCTGAGCCACCAAGCCCGGCCAAACAACTATGTTTAAGAACTGTATTATACATAAGTGCTAAGTGTTGCTGAGTACAGTAACAAAAATCAGGTAAGAACAGGAAGGTTTAATGGAATGGTGGGGTTAAAGCAGACACTCCAGGTAAAATGGCATACAGAATGAATATTGAAGAGGCAGAAAGTCACTTGTACGAGATGGCAAGTAGATTAGCTTAAAATAGCTCATTCATTTGAAGTGGTAATAAAACTGAGGCTTATAAAATTTAAAGAAGACAGAATTGGGAGGACTATTTATAGGCCCAGAATGCTAGACTGAGCCATTCAGGATTTTCAGGATTTTCAACAGATAACAGGGAGCTAATGCAGTGTCTTGAACCAAAGATGACAAAGGAACACATTTCAGATTCTTTTTTTTTTTTTTTTTTTTTGAGTTGGAGTCTCACTCTGTCATCCAGACTGGAGTGCAGTGGCCACTCCTGGTCACCGCAGCCTCGACCTGCTGGGCTCCGGGGATCCTTCCACCTCAGCCTTCCAAGTAGCTGGAACTACAGGCGTGCGCTACCACACCCGGCTAATATTTTGATTTATTGTAGAGATGAGGTCTCACCAAGTTGCCCAGGCAGGTCTTGAACCCGCGGGCTCAGGCAATCCACTCACCTCAGCCTCCCAAAGCACAGGATTACAAGCTGAGCCACTGAGCCCAGCTCACCTTTCAGATTCTAATGCAAATTCTTTCTATGAAAACATGCTTTGGCAAACTTTCAAAATGTTAAACACCAATGAAGGACTGTACTGAAAACTCTTCAGTCTGTCAAGCAACCAGCTGAAAGACCTATAGGTATCTGTAACTTTTTGATGATCCTTAGATATAAATGTGGTAAAAATAATTTTGTCTATTTTGTGTTTTTACCTGCCAAGTAAGCCACGCTCTGTGTATTCACTTCAAATTTGTCACAATTTCTATGTTTGTTAACCAGAGTTAGTAGCGTATGCAAAATTCTAACAGTTCTTGCAACAATGGCAGGTGAAGGATGCCTGTAACCTACAAAAAAATAAAAACAAGAAAGTTAATTCATTCTATGAACAAGTATCTGCTGAGTTTTTATTCTGTGAATAGCAACTCTGCAAGGAAAGGAAGTATAAGGGATAAATCCTGCCTTCTAAGAACAAGTCTTTCAATTTCATACATATGTAAATAATTAATTAACTACATACGTGATTAAAGACCAAAACTGTGTATGTTCCCTAGAACCTTGAGGTAACCCAGGAAGAGGAAAATTAAGAAAGATGACAAGCCAGGCTCGGTGGCTCAACTTGTAATCCCGTGCCTTTGGGAGGCTGAGGGGAGCGGATTGTCTGAGCCCACGGGTTCGAGACCTGCCTGGGCAGGCGAGATCTCATCTCTACAATAAATAAAAAAAATTAGCCAAGCATGGTAGCGTGCGCCTGTAGTTCCAGCTACTCGGAAGGCTGAGGTGGAAGGATGGCAGGAACCCAGCAGGTTGAGGCTGCGGTAGCCGAGAGCGGCCACTGCATTCCAGTCTGGGTGACAGTGAGACTCCAACTCAAAAAAAAAAAAAGAAAGATGACAGTCTTTCAGATCTTCCATTCCCTAAGGCAGCACAGGAATTTTTTTTTTTTTTTTTTTTTTTAGTTGGAGTCTCACTCTGTCGCCCAGACTGGAGTGCAGTGGCCGCTCCCGGCCACTGCAGCCTCGACCTGCTGGGCTCCGGCGATCCTTCCGCCTCAGCCTTCTGAGTAGCTGGAATTACAGGCATGCGCTACCACGCCCGGCTGATTTTTTGATTTATTGTAGAGATGAGGTCTCACTGCCCAGGTGGGTCTCGAACCCGTGGGCTCAGGCAATCCACTCACCTCAGCCTCCCAAAGGCACGGGATTACAGGCTGAGCCACCAAGCCCGGCCAGGAATTTTTTTTTTTAAACCTATATACAGGCCGGACTCGGTGGCTCAGTCTGAAATCCTAGCACTTTGGAAGGCCTAGGTGAGTGGATTGCCTGAGCCCGCGGGTTCGAGACCGGCCTGGGCAACTTGGCGAGACCTCATCTCCACAATAAATCAAAAATCAGCCGGGCGTGGTAGTGCACGTCTGTATTTCCAGCTACTCGGAAGGCTGAGGTGGAAGGATCGCCGGAGCCCAGCAGGTCGAGGCTGCGGTGGCCAGGAGCGGCCACTGCACTCCAGTCTGGGCGACCAAGTGAGATTCCCACTCAAAAAAACAAAACAATCTATGTACTAGAGTTTCCCTTAAGATTTCTTTTGAAAATAGGGTTCTAGTGCTTAAAAGTTTTTGTTTTGTGTTTTTTTGAGTCAGAGTCTCACTCGGTTTTCCAGGCTAAAGTGCAGTGGCACACTCATGACTACTGCAGCCTCAACCTGCTGGACTCAGGTCAGACGATCCTTCTAAGTAGACAGAACTGCAGGCACACATTACCATGCCCAGCTAATTTTTTGACTTATTGTAGAGACAAGTTCTCGCCAAGTTTTCTAGGCTGGTCTTGAACCCTAGGCTCAGGCAATCCTCCTGAAGTGCTGGGATTACAGGTGTGAGCAACCATGCCTGGACTTCTTCCTTTTTCTTTTTTAATTAAAAAAAAAAAAAACCTAATGACATAGGTAGTATATGCTCTAAAGCCCTACAAACAGGGGTGATTAGAGGGTATGTCTGATCTTTGGTCAGATTTTGGTCATTAATGTTACTCTATTTTAAAATAGGAAACTGAACACCGAAAATATCTGATAATCTTTTGGAAATGCAGAATAAATAAGCACTTTATCAGCCCAGTTGCAATCCTTCATCTTGGTATCCTTTAGGAAGAGTATTATAATATCTTTTGAACAAAACCCTATTCACCCTAGAGATTAAAACTATCAATATTTTTTTGTAGAAATTTCATAAGAAGTTCAAGTCAAATACATGCATTCACAGTGGTAGGTATATGTATATATATCAGGTAAAATCTGGGAGAACCTCTATGATCCCTCAAGTCTAAGAATTATTTAAGTTGGTACAAAACTACAGACTCAAAATCTAGCATGAATCTCTACTGTGGCCATATCCAGTGCTGGGACTAATGGTTCACGCTAGCTCCTTATCCCAGGCCTCACTTTACAATGCTTGCCTCAGACTCACCACTAAATGATTGCCCTGTTAACTGCAGTCTCTGGCCATGACTGCCCCACATTAATAAAGCAAAGTAAAAAATCTGTGAAGTCAGCAATGGGGAGTAAAACCAGGTTAGGAAGTGAATGAGCTGACTCTGAGAACAGCTAGTGATCACTGACTATAAACAACATAAAAATTTGGAGGGAGCCGGGCTTGGTGGCTCAGCCTGTAATCCCGCGCCTTTGGGAGGCTGAGGTGAGTGGATTGCCTGAGCCCGCGGGTTTGAGACCTGCCTGGGCAACTTGGCGAGACCTCATCTCTATAATAAATCAAAAAATCACCCGGGCATGGTAGCACGTGCCTGTAATTCTGGCTACTCGGAAGGTTGAGGCGGAAGGATCACCGGAGCCCAGCAGGTCGAGGCTGCAGTGGCCGGGAGCGGCCACTGCACTACAGTCTGGGTGACAGACTGAGACTCCAACTCAAAAAAAAAAAAAAAAAATTTGGAGGGGTAGGGATAGGGTACCAGAAAGGTAACGTTTTACTGTATAAAATAATAGCACTGATCAACAATAAACTAGAAACAAAAAGTTGGAGAAAATCTGTGATCAAATCCTAAAATAATATTTTCCAATATGAATTAATCAAATAACACTTGATTTGTAGTCTGTCTTATTTTAATAATCAACAAGATACTTAAGTATTGTTACTATTACTAATAGTAGTGCTATTAGAAGGCTCAGTATTTGGAAATTTTGTAAGAATCAGTTCTTTTGCTTTTTCAGGGAAATTTAATATTTGATATGGAAATCAAGTTCTCCTAAAAAACATATGAACCAAAACCCAACCCATTAAGACAGATACAGTTTGCATTTAAAGTAGGATATAGGCTAAATTATTTCAATTAATTTCAAGTAGTCAATTATTTTAATTACTTCTGGTTTCTTAATACTATTTCATACAAATATTCTAATTCAAGGACTTTACCTTTTAAGAGATGTCCAACCAGTGCAAAGTTAAAGTTAGAGTTGAAATTGAGTCCAACAAAATGATCCATTTGCTTGCAGTGCCATTCTAGAGGATTCCGGATTGCCATAAATACTTCCTCTGGACTCTAAATATTAAGAATAATCATGAGATGGCTAATGAGATGCACACGGGAGTTTTTGTTTGTATGCAACAGCTATGCTAAGATAAGTTGAGAGAAATTATTTTCTAATGACGATGGAAAACCATAGAACACTTTAGGTACTACAAATTAACTTGTACAAGACAGTCACGTATATGACGTATATGAATAAGATAGTGGAAGATGAAATCATTTTGATTTACAATACAAAATAAATGACTGTCAGTTCACATCCTGGTAACTTTTAACAAGTTTTATTAACTCTGATCCCTAATGTCAATATCATCTCCTGCTACTTAGAGCTGTTCTGACAATGAAAATGCCAAGGAGGGTACTCCTAAGATACAAACACTTCATTTGCAAATATTCCTAACATACAAATATGCAATAGCTAGTTATCACTCTGACCACTACTGTCTACTCCAGAAAAGAGTAATGGGAATTAGGAAAGAGAAGATCTAGTTCCAACCCAGATGTAGGAACATGGGCAAGCAACTTAACTCTTAGTTGCTTTCTATTTCATAAAATGAAGCTCTGACTGATAAACATGATACTTTCTATCTCTAAAATTTTGTTTCCACATTTCCCAGATACCCAGCTATTCTGGGTCCACACTCCATCTGGTAGACTGAACAATGTTTAGACCAAGTATTTTCACACTTAAAACCATGAGTCTGTTCTTCCTTTCTTTCTACCCAGTTAATTTCATTTCAGGCAAATTGCATCATAGACGCATTCTATCTTTTGGAAAAATTCCTCTTTTCTCCTAGAGTCTTCCTATTTTTCTCCAAAAACAAAAGGAATATAGCTTCATACTGTTTTATTCCCTCCTCTATTCCCTATGAACTAAAAGCCAGCACCAATCAAGGTTGATAAATGTTAAGAGGAGTGCTACTAGTATATTTTAAAGAGATTAGGAAAACATTTTTTAAAATAGTAAGATTAAATACCCAAAAGTTTCCTTTAGACTCTCAACTTCCTTACCTACTATTAATTAAATCTATTTTTATTTTTGTGGAGATGGGGATCTTGCTATGTTGCCCCCATCTGGTCTAGGTGGGTCTCAAATTTTTGGCCTTAGGCAATTCTCCTGCCTCAGCCTCCCAAAAGAACTGGGATTAAAGGTGTGAGCCACTGTGCCCCGGCTTCATTATTCCTATTTCTCATTAAATAGCATTACTAAAAAAAAAAAAAGTTTTCTTTTAGATTATTTCTTCATTCGTAAAATGGGGGGTGGTAGAGAATGCCAACCTCTACCTTAGGGTTATGCAAATTAAAAATAATGCTATAGTGCTAAGTATAGGACCTAGTATGAGAGCTATTATTATTACTCAGCATTATTTATCCCTATTCTGTTTACTAGCCTTGGGCCAGTACTGATTTTTGTTATTTGTATACAGAAAACATGCAGTCATGTTCTTTATGAGCTGATAAGGAACTATACTCACAATAAGTTGAATTATAGAAATTCATACTTAAGTTATGGACTTCTTCTGACTTTAAAAGAATAGCAACAATGAAAGAGGGAGAAATACTAAGTGTGGGTATTGTAGGAATTTCAAGGGAAAGTTGCTTGCCTTGTCATTGAATATCCGGAGACTATCTAAGGTGTGCAGGTTTTGCTCGAGAAGTGCAGTGCCTGCCGAATACAAGTTGACCTCATCGAGCTGCAGCACAGCCACAGCTACCCAAAAGAGGGCTTTGTGCAGAGGGGAGTCCTAACAAAGACATGACATGGGTTAGTAAGACGCATCATGAAACAGTCTCATTCAAGATACACGCAGAATCAAAGGATGTTATTCTCCCAAATTACCCCATGTTTTCTCTTCTGGGAAATATAAATAGATGGACAAGCTCTTCATCTCCTAAAAGTGGCTTTTAGGAGAACAGAATGTGTATAACAAAAGATACTGCTAGCTGGGCTAAACACCTTGGTGTCTCCTTTGACTTCACCCTGGTCTCTGATTCCCAAATCCGGTCCTCAGGGTTTGTTTACTGGCTCTTCTAGAGTAGTCTCTTTTGCATCTGTTGTTTCTTCCTCACTGCTAATGACATTATCCCATGCCAACCACATTCATCTTTATTTCGAATGTAGATTATTTTTGCCTCCAGTTTCTCCCTACTCCAATCCACTGTGCATACTACCACAAGAATGTTCTAAGTCCTGCTTTCCTCGCATTACATGTCAGCTTAAAAACAGACCATTTCCAAACTCCTTTCTGAACAATGCTGAAAGTTAGGTCAGGTCTATCCATCCTTCATAATTTTCCCTCTTGCTGCTCTCTTGGAGTGTCTCTACCACAGTGAAAATGGCCTGCCTGCCATGCCTCCACTGCTTAGTATTCGTGCACAGTCCTACTGCTGCACCTCTGCTGCTCAAGGCTTTCGACTTTCTCCCCTTCTCTCTACCTACATAAAAGCCTATCTAGCTCTTTAACTTCAGTTTAAACTCCACCTTTTTAACTTCTTGTCACTCTTAACCAGTACAGTGATCTCTTACTGCTCTGAATTAAAAGTACTTATTACTGGTAATCCTTATTTAGCACTGCAATCTATGGGAGACCATGTGGACTTTAGAATCAGGCAGCACTACATTCGAGTCATGGTCAATCTTCTTAGGCATGTGACCTCAGGCGAGTTACTTAGCCCTTCTGAGCCCATTTTCATTTATAAGATGGGGATGAGAGAACCATTTTGTATGATATAAAATTAGGATGTCTGCAGAACATATAACTCAAACCAGGAACATAATAGGTACTTACTTCTTTGTAATCTCTCCCAAATCTGGCATATCTTTGTACTCAAATCACAGAATTTTACACTTTTAGAATGGAAAAGTAATGCCATATCATTATCTAATCTAATTTATTCATTTTATTAATATTAAACACAATATCCAGATAGTTAAGTCACTTACTTGAAGGCACAAAGCTGAGATGAGCTCAGTCCATCCTAAACCTGTGACCACATCATTTTATTCACTTAGCACCCAGACTGTTATGATCATTAGGTATACTTCTCCCAGCTTTCCATTTCCCCATAGTAATAATCACTAACTAACATGCTATATATGTTACTTACTTTGTTTACTGTCTACCCACTCTCCAATCTCCACACCTACCCCAGAATGCAAGCTACATGAAGGCAGGACATTTTATGGGCTTTGTTCAATACTATCTCTCCAGCACCTAAAACAGTAACTGGCACATAGCAGATACTCAGTAAATACTTAATAGATGAAGAACATATATCTCTCTCTCCCTTACACTGATGAGAAAAAAACTTTCAAGCACTTGAAAACACACTATCCATGCTTCTCCTTCGTCTAATGTAACTACTTCAAACAACTAAACTTTAAGGAGCTCTACCTTAACTATAGCTCTTCCTTTATAACTTCTCAATATATTTTATTTTCTGAATTCTTTGAAAGAAAATAACATTTAGCACTCATTCCCAAAATGAACGAACTCATTATCTATATAGTAATTACCTTATTAAGAAGTGGCTGTAATTTGGTTAGTGCTATTACTGTAGCTTCTATCAGAACTTGACTGTTGTAAGTATCAGGTCCTTTCAAGCAACTCTCAAGTGCCTTTAGGAAAATAGAATTCTTTATTTACTTTCATTGAAATAAAACATTAACTCCTAAATTGAATATCAGAATCAGTTTAGGAATGTTTATTTATCTTATAAATGCTAGAATTATTTCTAATACTATGGTAATCTTGGTAGCTAGCTCAATGTACATTTGGTTTCTTATTTTTGATATTTCTACAACACTATATTTAATATAAGCCAGCCATTTTATAGTAATTATAAGATATATAATTCTATATATGGCTATAATCTTACCATGTAATTAAATGCTTTGCAAACTAAAAAAATTTAAGAGTACTTGCTTAGCAAAAGAGATACAATACTTACTTTCTTTTAAAGACATCTTTAGAGAGGGTTTCTTCACTTTAGAGAATTATAATAAAGAAAATAATCAAAATAAAAATTTTAAAGGTTTAATAAGTAACATATATTTTATTAAATTCAAATTTAGATATCTTTTAGAAAAATGAAAGATATGCTTTACAACATGGAAACCACAAATGTTTGGGAGGAGGGAGAGAGGGACAGGTACCTTGCTAAGAATACGGATAATCTGCTTTATCTGTCCATGAGACACTCGTTTGCTAATACATCCAAAGACAACAAGAGCTCTTGGTTGCAGGGATGGATTATATTGGAATGCAAATCTGCAATTAGAAAATCCACAAAACTTATGAAGACCTTTGTGTTTATATATACTAGGTTATAAACTAAAATATTGGTTATGCAGGAATAACTATCTTTTCAAAATACACATACTTTTACAACTTATATTTAATTTGGGACATACCTTTGAGCTAGTTCTGTCCATTGGTCCAGCCACTTACATGTTGGAATATCTCTCATACATGCCTAAAAAAAGGGATAATCTGAATATACAGATACATCAATGTTTTTAGAAACATTTAAGTAATGTTTTTTATAATGTCATTAAGTAAATGACACATATGTTACCAGTAACACACTCCATACGTGTGTGTGTGTATGTATTTATTTATTTTGAGGTGGGGTCTCACTTGGTAGCCCAGGCTGGAGTGCAGTGGCATGACCACAGCTCACCACAGCCTTAAACTCCTGGGCTCAGGAAATCCTCTCGCCTCAGTCTCCTGAGTAGCTAGGACTACAGGAATGCATCACCACACCTGGCTTTTTAAAGTGTTTTTATATAAGCATTAAGTGCAAAACAGCACAACAAACCAATATTTCTTCAATACAGTATTAGATTTTAAAAAAGTTTATCTTAGAATCTTATCATTTTGCCTTATATACCTCCATGATCTCCAACAAGGCTTCTGTGACTGTTTCTAAGGATGTCAAAGCAAAAGTCTCCCTCTCATAGGAGCCAGGAGAGAAGGATCTGTCCCGGTAACTGGAACGGAAGGCAATGACAGCAGCTGACTTGACTTTGCTAATGCCAAACAGCAAGTAAAATTTGGGTAATGAGAACTCTGTTAGACTGAGTCTCAAGACTTGCTTGGTCTCTTCTGTGAAAGAAAAAAGGAACAAGTAAAGACTTAGAAGACATTATTTCTTTAATTATTAGGTTCCGTGTTTCAGTTTGAATTTAGAAAACTTGAATATCATATCAAGAGTTACATAACCATGCTCCCTAAATCCACCCTCATTGCTTTAGCTCCATTTATCTACAAATTAGTGTCAAATGGAACACTGTCAACTGGCACTGAGCATTTAGCATATGTGATAACTACAAGAGTCTACGTGACAAATATGCCCAGGAAATCTTTACTATAGCTTGATATGAAATGGAATTTACTTTTTTTCTTTTTGATAACATTTCATGTCATTACTGCAGGTTCAGATTAGCAAGCTGATGTTAAGGCACCATCATAAATAAGATAATCTATGCTAGCCAGGTAAAGTAAAATGGAGAAAAGAACTAGTAAACACAAGTTCCTTTCCTGGAACTTACCACTAAAATGAAGCTGTGAACAAGTACACAGAGAGTGAATGATATTAATGACCAATCCATGTGTGGAAGCTCTAAGGGAGAGTGGCCCTGTGGCTACTAAAAAAGTGACAATGTGGAAGAGGTAGGGAAGATGTGCTGCTACATCAAGGGAATTGTTGAAGGACAGCATCAGCATGTAGCGTGCCAAGATGGCAATGTCATCCCACATGAGGTGTTGTTCTAAAGTAGGTGTTGGAGATAAGCACGTCTTGTCAATTATTTTGCACATCCGTCCAATGACCTGTAAAGTAGAATTTTGAAAAACATGGGACTACAACAAAGTTTTAACGCAAAAGAATTCAGTTTAATTTAAAAACAACTAATTGCAAAAGGAAAAATCCCCTCATAAGAAAGTAAAGTGATTACCTTGCTTGAAACCAATTTCACATTTCCAGAAGCCAAAGCTACAGCAGTATCCGCCATCACTTCAGCTTTTATTGATCCCAGGCCACCTGTTGCACTGGTTTTGATGAAACTGTCTAGTACAACATCAAGCAGATCTGTAATCTAGTTGAAGAAGGAAAATAACATGCTTCCAATCACTCTTTAAACAATTTTTTATTTTGAGTCAGGGTCTTGCTCTGTTGCCCAGGCTAGAATATGCCCGGGTTCACTGTAGCTCACTGGAGCCTCAGCTTCCTGGGCTCAAGTGATCCTTCCACCACAGCCTCCCTAGTAGCTGGGACTGCAGGCATACAACACCACACCCCGTTAATTTTTTGATTGCTTGTGGAGACAGTTTTTACTATGTTGCCCAGGGTGGTCTTGAACTCCTGGGCTCAAGCGATTCTCCTGCCTCAGCCTCCCAAAGTGCTGGGATTACAAATATAAGCCACCATGCGCAGCCTCTACCAACTTAATTTTTTTTCTTTCTATAACTCCCAGTAAGTAGTTTCAGGGGATCCTCTAACTTAATTTTTAATTTAAAAATACTCATGGAGCAGTCTAATCAACATGAAAATTATGTTTTACCTGAGGCCTCAAAAATATTAGTTTTTATTTACAGACCTGTCAGTAAATATAATTTGTCATAAAATATACAAGAAAGGATGAGGATATTCACTTGATTCCTCTGGCCATTAAGAGATTGGCATTCAAAATCTCTATAAATATGATTTTCATTCACTTGCAAAGTATTTTCTATATTCTTCTGTGACAGTAATGTATGATCAATACAAAACAGTTATTTTATTTTATTATTATTTTTTTTGAGTTGGAGTTTCACTCTGTCGCCCAGACTGGAGTGCAGTGGCCGCTCCCGGCCACTGCAGCCTCGACCTGCTGGACTCCGGTGATCCCTCTGCCTCAGCCTTCCAAGTAGCTGGAACTACAGGCATGCACTACCACGCCCGGCTGATTTTTTGATTTATTGTAGAGATGAGGTCTCGCTGCCTAGGCGGGTCTCGAACCCGCGGGCTCAGGCAATCCACTCACCTCAGCCTCCCAAAGGCACGGGATTACAGGCTGAGCCACCGAGCCCGGCTCAAAACAGTTATTTTAAAATATAGGAAATGAATCAAGTACCAAGGTATTTTCTAGGGCTATAAAACTGGTTCCAGAGTCATTTAAGATTATTTAGAAAATTTGCAGCATTGTTTGAGTAAGGGCATTACTTCTTTAAAGTGACTACTTAGAAATGATATATATAGGCTGGGCTCATTGGCTCAGCCTGTAATCCCGCGCCTTTGGGAGGCCAAGATGAGTGAATTGCCTGAGCCTGCGGGTTCGAGACCCGCCTGGGCAACTTGGCGAGACCTTATTTCTCCAATAAATCAAAAAAATTAGCCAGGCATGGTAGCACACGCCTGTAGTTCCAGCTACTTGGAAGGCTGAGGCGGAAGGATCGCCGGAGCCCAGCAGGTCGAGGCTGCAGTGGCCGGGAGCAGCCACTGCACTCCAGTCTGGGCGACTGAGTGAGACTCCAACTCAAAAAAAAAAGAAATGATATATATAATTCTTGTCAGAAACAAACCAAAATGTTACATCACATTCTCTATTTTAATATTTATGCGCTTATGCTAGAACTATAAAGAAAGCAGTGTTCCAAATAACATCACTGAGAAACATTTACTGACACTCATAGTGTACAGGGAACTAGAATAAAGTACTAGTTACTAGAAATGTCATCAGATTTCTATAGTTAAGTTCTATATAATTATGCCATGGAGAAGACTGTTAAAATAACTAGTCTTTCTCTGGCTCTGAGACATGCATTAGACACAATTTTGAACCAGATGAAGATTTGGGTGGGTGTCAGCATGCTTTCTGAAGGAGGGAACTGTGATTTCTACAGCTATAGCCCCAGTATCTAGTGCAGTGTTTTGCTCAAAGCAGGCACCAGATAAATATCTAAACAAAGGAGCTACTAGATAAATATCTGAGCAAACTCAATACCTGCCCAAGGCTCCCCCATATTTTTGCTTGAATAGATGGGTACATCTGTTTTTCATTTATGGTCATTGTTATCAGCTTATCAAGAATAGCAGTAACTCTTTGTCGTTTGGCATCATCATTATGCTTGCAAAAACGGACTAGGTTTGACAGCCATGGAGTCATGTATTCCAAACAAAGGTGTTTCAATTCAATACCTGGAAAAAATACACTATTAGAATATGAATGAAAATTACATCAACAGTTGTTTTAAATATAAAGAATTGAGATTTTTTAAAAGGGAAAAGGTAAAGACCATTACCTAGAATCAGGCCTGGTGAAAAGAGATTTGGCAAATATATATTTGAAGATAGAGGTGAAGGAGGACAATAAGTCTTTAAGAAAGTAATTTTAAAAGCCAGTAATAGTAAATCAAAAGCAATAACAACAACAAAAAGTCCCAGTAAGCCAATATCTGAAAAGTTTTCTTGTATTATATTTATCCCCTTTAGTCATTTCTTTTTGTTAAAAAATTACATTCTATTCATACTGTAAAAGGAAAATGGGGTAATCACAGAAAGTTTGGTAAAAGAAAAGCTTCATCACAAAAATGAAATTGATATTAATATGCTGGCGTATGATCTTATCTCTCTCCCCAGACTTCTATATTATGTAGAGATAATACACACTTCTGTGTGTATACACATATAACCCACTCCTGCTCCCCCCCAAAAATTAGAATTATGCCATATATGCAGTATGTTCTAAATATTTTTCACTAAACATTATACTGAGGCTATTTAGTCAACATTAAAAATTCTCCGAAAACTCTTTTTTTTTCTTTAGTTGGAGTCTCACTTTGTTGTCCAGGCTGGAATGCAGTGGCACACCCATGGCCACCGCAGCCTTGACCTGCTGGGCTCAGGGTATCTTTCCGCCTTGGCCTTCCAAGTAGCTGGAACTACAGGCATGCACCACCAAGTCTGGCTAATATTTTGATGTATTGTAGAGATGAGGTCTCACCAAGTTGCCCAGGCTGGTCTCGAACCTGTGAGCTCAGGCAATTCTCTCACCTCAGCCTCCCAAAGTACCTGGGATTATAGGCATGAGCTACCACGCCCAGCTTCTCCAAAAACTTAACTTTTCTTGGAAAAAGTTTCACATGTATAAAGTACAAAAACAGTACAAAAATTCCTCACTTCACCTAGATTCTCAAAGACAATCTTTCAAACAGTGGTAAAAAATACACAATATACGAACCACTCAATTTGAACCACTTAAAAATGTACAGTTCAGTAGATTTAACCATTTTAAAGTACGTAGTTCAGTGGCATTAAGGACTTTCACACTGTTGTACAGCCATCATCATTATCCATCTCCAGAATTTTTTCTTTTAGCAATCTGAAACTGTATCAAAAACACTTTTAATGGCTTCATATTATTCCATCATATGGAGATCCAACAATTTAATCCATTCTTTATTGTTTGACTTTTGGTCTGTTCCAATTTTTGTTTTTGCTATTATAAATAATGTCATATGAAGTTCTAAAGTAGGCAAAATAAATATATGGCAATAAAGGTCATAATAATGTTTACTCTTGGTAAGGGATGGGACTGACAAGAGAGGATCTGTCCAGGATGCTGGAAATGTTCTATATCTTGATAGGGAAGTCACTTTTGCGATGTATTCACATGTAAAAACTCCATTAAGTTGTTCACTTAAGATCTGGGTACTTTGCAGATGACAAGATATACCTCAATTAAAACATTTAAATTAAAAATAATGCTATAATAAAGATCTTAACATTAATTCTTTAGTGTAAATTCTAAAAAGTGGAATGATGAGGTCAAAAAGGTATAAACAGTCTTAAGGGTCTTGATGTCCATTTCTAAACAAATGGCATTCTGGAAAAACTGCCCAGGCTCACAATTCTATCAGACCATCAGGACTAATTAAAAAAAAAAACTTTGCCAAGCTATCAGCTGAATAGGTAATCTCACTATTCTTTCACTTTGCTTTTCTTTGATTTTAAATATTTGCTTTTCTTTGATTTTAAATTGAACTTTTAAAATATATTCTTTTTTTTAGCATGATCTGCATGTTACTGTTAATCCACTTAACTTACTAATCTATAATAATGCATCATGATTAAGGATATTAATCTTTTATCACATTGTTCCAAGTATATTTCCCAGTTTTGAATTTATCTTTCATTTTTATTTGTTTATTTATAGTAAAGATATTTTGAAGTTTCATATATGCAGAGTCATTCATCATTTCCTTTGTTTACTTCTTTCATTTTTTTGCTTTGTATGTCCTTACTCATCTGGAAAGCAACGAAACATTCACTTGTTTCTCTCTCTGTCTCTCTTTTTAATGGTTCCAAGTTTTTCAACTCAACTCTTTAATACAGGCAGAACTTATTTGGTATCTTGTAACATATGGTGAAGATGAAGATATAATTTAATTCATTTCCCATTCTCATTTC
This sequence comes from Cephalopachus bancanus, assembly GCA_027257055.1. Classification (NCBI taxonomy): domain Eukaryota; kingdom Metazoa; phylum Chordata; class Mammalia; order Primates; family Tarsiidae; genus Cephalopachus; species Cephalopachus bancanus. Next base: position 5,289,415 of record JAPVLO010000158.1, read on the forward strand.
TTAAATGATTTCATCTCTCCCCCATCAGTGTATGATTCTTCTTTACCAATCTGTTTCTCTTACATTGATCTGAATGCTGATTCTTGAACATTAATTTTTTAAAAGTGTTCAGACATTGTAATATCCAATCTTTCTGTTTTCTCTATTTTCTTAGCTATTATTATACTTTTAAGTAGAATTTAGAATCTTTTTAAGTTCTATCTCCCTTCTCAATCCTCAAATCCGCTGGCTATTTTGATGGGACTGCATTAAATTTGCAATAATTTGGGAAGAACTGTTCATTCAGAAACACAATATGCCTGTCCATTCACTCAAATCTTTTCTTATATTAACATGTACCAATAGAGCTTCATCTTTTTGTTTTGTTAGTCTTCCAAATTTTTTGTTATATTCCTTTTGTTGTTATTGTTGCTGTTGAGATGGGGTCTCGCTCTGTCACCTTGGCTGGAATACAGTGGTGTAATTCCAGCTCACAGTAGCCTTGACCTCCTCCTGGGCTCAGACAATCCATTTGTCTCAGTCTCCAGACTAGCTGGTGCTTGCTACCATGTGAGGGTAATTTTTTAAATTTTTTGTGGAGATGAAGTCTCCCTATGCTGCCTAAGCTGGTCTTGAACTCCTGGGCTCAAGTGATTATCCCACCTCAGCCTCCCTAAGTGCTGGGATTACAGGCGTGAGTCACCATGCCCAGGCAGTATTTCTACATCTCTTCCTTAAAAAAAATGTACATAGTGACCTAGTCTTGATGAACTGTTAAAGCTTTCAATTATCAAATACAGAAAAATAAAAAAAATGTGTTTGAATTCATAAAAAGAAGTTTTATGTATTATGCGAGAGAGGGAAGAAAAGGCCAGGGAATAAGCTGGGAGAAGATCAACATTGATCCTATTACAAGATATGAAGACAGACAGATATATAGAATACACGTCAGATTTATGAGATTAATTACAGCCAAGTCAGGAATGACTCTGGATTCTGTATTATGTGCCACCACACTTTTCCATGAACTCTACATGCATAACACAATCATAGTTCAAAGTCAATATGAAGAGAAGAAAAATTACTATTTCTCTACAATTAAGGAGACAACATGGATACTTTACTCATGTGAAATTTTCTGCTAAGAAGAGAAATGCTGAAGCTAATTAAACTAAAACAATGAAGAAAATACTTTGTAAGTGGTTCAGAGGTATGTAAGATACCAAAGTCTTTGCCACCTTGCTTTAACTGCCAGAATTTTGGTGGATTTCTCAATGTGGCCTACCAGGAAGTTCCTTCAGTTACAGGATATCACAGATATAAAATCAGAAGAGAAAAAAAAGTAAAAATATAATAAGTAGAATATTTCACTGGCAAATTCTATAATAAAATGGTTTCTTTTGAATTCTGTTAAGAATCATTGTTAATATTAAAGAAAATTACCATTACTTACTAGATTTGCTAAATCCAGAAATACACTCTTCCAAAAATTCTAACGTGAGGTGTGGCTCATTGGCTGCCAGTGTCTTACTAATAGAGACAATAAAGAGGGTGTTGTTGGCAGGAATACATAAACCTGATGTCTCTAGTAACTGGCCCTCGATTTTTAAATTAAAGGTACAAGTTAAGGCACACAGAAGATTATAGGCAGCTGACCTAGGAGAAAACACAAATGAAGTTGTTTTAAAACATATTTTTCCTTGTAATTGCAAAATACTTTAATAACATTCAACTTGTGATTTTTATTACAAAGCATGATCAACTACTTTAAAACTTTATAGTCAATTAGAAATAAGATGTTATAATTCTATGGAAAAATAAAATACCCCTTGATCATTCAGGGATTTTTTTAAGAAGGGAGATTCTTGACATACCCATAAATGCACTGTGAGGCTTCTAAGATAGGGATGTAGGCCTTCTTAAAAGACATTTCACTGGGACATAAGCTATGAGAGGATCATGGTCCTAAGGCAGATCAGTAGAAAGCAAGCCAGGATAAGACACATCATGTTTTTAGTAAAGCCACAATTCAAACTGTGCTTCCCTCTCTTGCTAGATCCAGTTGTAATGGGGAACATAAGAAGAAAAATGAGATGGACTTGCATCACATTAGAATGTCAAAATCTCTAGTTAGCATCTGCTGAATTTACTTCTAAGTGCTCTACAGGTAATCCTACAAACAGAAGGTTAAATATAAAATTAACTTATAACTAAGTCCCCCATCTTTCTTTCTATGACCTCATTACATCATATACAACTACCAAAAAACAAAACAAAACAAAACAAAACAAAAAACTGTAATATCTAGGTTCCATGAAGACAAAATTCACTTACAAATGTTAGAAATATATTTAACCAACTTAAAGATAGCCTACAAAACTCAGTTACACTTACAAATTTTTAATTTTTCTTCCTTATCTAGCAAAAGAAATAGTTTGACCGCTCAGCAAATTTCAGGTTTTCTTTACTTCTGAGCATACGTTATGCTAATATATTTATGCAACAACCATACAGGGAAAAAAGTCACTGAAATGTAAGTCTCCCTAAAGGCTTTTTCTCTGGGAGGACACGCTTTTAGCAAAAAAGCTGAAGCTGTCACATGGCTTCAGTTTACTAGAGAACAGAATGGGTTCACCCAGGCTACTAATTGTTAGAAGGCTGTTAGCATTTTTCTTTTTCATTTTTAGTCAGAGTCTCATTCTGAAGCCCAGGCTAGAATGAATGCAGTGGCACACTCTACCACAGCCTTGACTTGCTAGGCTCAGGAGATCCTTCCACCTCAGCTTTCCAAGTAGCTAGAACTACAGGCATGCACCACTACTCCTAATTTTTTAAAAATTTATTGTGGAGAGGAAGTTTTGCCAAGTTGCCCAGGCTGGTCTCGAAACCCTGGGATCAGACAATCGTTTTGCCTTGGCTTCTCAAAGTGCTGTGATTACAGGTGTGAGCCACCACGCCTGGTCTGTTAGCATTTTTCTATGAAGAACTTTGAGCTAGAAATTAAAGTCAGGTTCAAAACTCCATTTTCTGAAAACAAGAATACTGATGTAATTTTTTTTTTTTAATTTTAGAGACAGGATCTTAAATATATTGCTCAGGCTGGAGTGTAGTGGTTATTCACAGGTACAATCATAACACACTGAAACTTCAAACTCCTGGGCTCAAGTGATCTTCCTGTCTCAGCCTCTCAAGTAGCTGGGACTATAGCTATATGCCATCATGCCCAGCTTACATCTTTTACTAATTCCTAGAAGTTGTAAGTTATACTATTTTGATGTTAACTTTTACCCTGTATATTTCAACAGCTATAAGAAATTGGGCTTCCTCAGTTGGGCTTGGTGGCTCAGCCTGTGATCCCAGCACTTTGGGAGGCTGAGGCGAGTAGATTGCCTGAGCACATAGGTTTGAAAGCAGCTCGGGCAATAAGGCAAGACCTCATCTCTATAATAAATAAAAACTTAGTCGGGTGTGGTAGTGCGCACCTGTAGTTCCAGCTACATGGAAGGCTGAGGCAGAAGGATCGCTGGAGCCCAGCAGGTCAAGGCTGTGGTGGCTGGGAGCATGCCACTGCACTCCAGCCTGAGTGACAGAGTGAGACTACACCTCAAAAAACAAACAAACAAACAAAAAGAATTGGATTTCCTCAACCTATGGGTGTTGTTACAGACCCCTCTGAGATTCCTCTGAAAGCTAAACATACACAAAATTTTATGTGTAATTTCTGGGTCCATGAAGCCCATCCAGAAAAAAATAAATCTTTATTTTTTTTCCTTTTTTTCCCTTCCTTTTAAGTAAAGGAGAATCTGGCATCCTAAAAGATCCACTATAAAACCTGAGCTATGTTATACCCAGTGAAAATTTTCTGAAGCTAAGAATTTATATCTGTAAAAATCTTGACAGTCCTAAGGTATATGAGACAAGAATAATCCTAACATGAAAAGGAAAGAGAAGAAAAGAGAGGAGTGCCAAGAGATGTTGGCAGGGAGGGGAAGGGTAGGGGAAGACAGTACTATTTACTAAGCACAAATTATTTCCTAGATTGCTATACGACTACCATACATACTGTTTAATTTTTTATAGGCATATAAGGAAGGCACTGTTACCGTTATTTTACAAATGAGAAAACTAGAGCTCAGAGAACTTGAGTACCTTGTCCAGAGTCACCCATAGCTAGAAAGTAGCAGATCTGTTTAAACCAAATCTATGGGCTCCACAGGCCATGTTCTTTCCAAGGACATGTTCAAACTATTAAGCCTAAATGGAACCAATTATATATACTCTGTTCAGATAACATTGATATTTGTCTTAAAATTTCTTTTAAGCGCTGGGCGCAATGGCTTATGCCTGTAATTCCAATACCTTGGGAGGTGGAGGTAGGAAGATTGCCTGAGCCCAGGGATTTGAGACCAGCCTGGGCAACTTGGTGACACCTCATCTCTACAATAAATAAAAAAATTAGCGGGTTTGGTGGCGTGTGACTGTAGTTCCAGCTACTTGGAAGGCTGAGGCAGAAGGATCACCTGAGCCCAGCAGGTCGAGGCTGTGGTGGCCGTACATGTGCTACTGCATCCTAGCCTAGGCATCAAAGTGAGACTCCAACTCCAACTCCAAAAAAAACCAAAAGCAAAAACAAAAAAACCCCAAAAAAGTATTTCAAGAATTCCGTTAAGAGTGACATGAGTAGGCTAGGCTATGGCGTGGCCATGTGTTCTTTGAGCTATGGCCAGGGCATGTTTTCTTAAGCTTTGGCCACCTCCCTTACTTTGGGGAGGTGAATCCCCTTTTCTTCTCTCTTTCTAATTTAGTTTTTAAATAAACCATATTTCTTAATCTTAAAAAAAAAGAGTGACATGGGTAAAAAGTCTGCAATAATGTCACTGAATTATTAAACATTAGGCCTTCTTTTGTCAAACAATGATAATTAGATTTGACTGTTAGGAAACTTAATAGTAATATACTTCTGAGCATGCAAAAACTTAGAGGACTCAGAAAAGAAGAAATATAGGCCTTTTTTAAAAAGGACATTTTCTTTGGGAAAAAAAAATCTGTTTTGTTGTCTGTTTTAGATGAATGTTTCTTGGAGAAAGAACATACACTGGTTTTGTGTGAATCACTCTACTCAGAATTCCACAGTTCATGTGAATACTCCACAAACTGATGAGGTCACACTGGTTAACCAACACTACATACCTTCCAATTTACAGTATTAAGGTAGAAGCTGCTTTATATGTTTATTAAGTGGTCTCATTTTAAAAGCAACAAATTCCAAATAAAGTTGAAGTGAATTTTTAAAAAACCTACCGTAAACTCGGGTCTGAACTGCCTAAATTAAGTAATGCGATATTGAGCAGTGTCCCAGGGACATCTTTTGGCCGAATCTTGGTGTGCTGGGGGATGGAGTCAGGCTGTGACAGCTCCCAGCGGGTCCGGATATGAATGATAGACTGGACGATGGCTTCACACTCCTGGTGCATGAAGGTGAGCGGTGTGCCCTGGTTTGCAATGGTTAAGGTGAACTGGTTCTCATCCACTAGGCAGATTTCCTCAATTTCCGAGGCATAATAGATATCATTTAGAAAGACTGATTGCCCTAGGACTTTCGTTCGCTCTGCTGAGGTTACTTGAACAGCAGTAGAACCAACCTGGAAAGTGGTGGTGAGGGGGTGGAATGGAGAAGAATTAGATTCCATTACGCATAATTCTAAGGGGCACTGAAAACCAACCAATCAACCAAACAAAACACTAGGTTTGCCATTTAGGAAAGAGTAACCACCATCATATATTCAAATGGGTTCAATAATTATTGTGATAAATGCTCTCAAAAGAAACTAAAAACATCAGAAAAGGTTTTACTTTTGCTTTTAAAAAGATCAAGAATCCTATAGACAAGTACTGATTTTATCCTGAAGGTTCATGTTCCTCACTCTGTAGAAACCATGTTATAATCAGCACTCTCACCAGGGAATTTCCTCTCCCCACACATGCCTACCATTTGACTGACATACAGCAAACTACTCTCTCTACAATGTTCATCTGCCTCCTGCCTAAGCTAGAATATAATTAAGTGAACACTCTCAGGTCTTTTGCAGGACCCTCCATGAAGACAGAAACCTTGTTCTTCCTGTGTCTAGATTTTACTGGATATTTGATACACAACTAGGGGATACCTAGGAAGGCCAGGATATAGTCTAATTAGTCAAGAAAGGCAATAAATCATTTACAAAACAAAGACTGAAACTTACTTTAATAGAAACTTTGGTATCTTTGTGAGCAAGCTTGAGGGCATTGTGGAATACCTTTAGGTCCTCTTCTAAAGCCAAGGTGGCAGCAGGTAGTTTCTGTTGTTCGTGCTCTATGTGCTCAGCCAATTTCCCCGGACAGTCTATGAAAACGAGCCTTTTACTACCTTTGAGGCCAGTCAGCAGTCGCTCATGATACTTGGTGTACTCCCTGACCCAGGAGTTACAGTTGTAGATATACACTGCAGAGACATTGTCATAAGCAAAGCCAGGAAAAACGACAAACCACTTGGAGAGAAAGTCTGTTTTAAAGCGATTGCTAGGCCCAGTATGGGTAAGGTCTACTACAATTTCATATGGCTTTGCATAATATGGCTTCAAAGTCAGCAAAACATGATATATCAGCAAATCACCATTGATTTGGCCAGTTTTGAACCTAAGGAAGATAACAAAAAAGGACACAGATTGTTAACAGAGTTTTGAATAAATGTATAGATGCCATTGATCTATTTTATTTCTTTATTTTCCAATTCGTTTTCTAGAGGGAACAATATAAAACAATTATTCAAAGTCTGGATTCATTTTTTAAATCCATTGTTTTTCAGTTACTGAGAAATAAGGCTAAAGAAAGGGCAGAGACACATCTCTAATTCAAAAATTTTGAACAACAGCAACAACAAAAACTTTGCCCATTAGTCAAGAAAAGAAGAAGACATTGGGCACTGGTTGGTTGTCTCCAGGTCCACCAACTTACCAGTGAATGCCTCGGATGGAAATGACCTGCCTGGAGCTCTGGAATGAACTGGAATGGCTTTAACCAATCCATTTACCCCACCTAGCCCAGAGATTGACTTGGCAATGAACATACTGTACAAAACAGAACAACTAGGGCCAGAGAGGCCCAATTCAGGGACTTCAGCTCAAATTTCAGGAATCTGAGACCCTTCTTTGCTGGTGTTTACAAATAAGGGAACACACAGCCCTAGGAGTTGCAAGCTCATATCCTGGGATATGGAAAAAAAAAAAAACAAACCCCTGCCTAAAGCTGAAGAGAAGGGTGCAGAGGAATGCAGAAGAGAACTGTGGCCCTGGCCACATCTGAATCTGACAGTCTCTACTGGGTTCAAACTTATCCTTGGACTATTCCCTTTCCCTGTACAACCCAATAAATACCACTTTTTGATTAAGCCATATTAGGTCATATGTTGCTTAAAACCAAAAGAAAGCTAATAAACATGAGTTACCATGGTGAAGACCAGGGGAAAACTCTGAAGAAACAATACTGGAATTTCAAATCAAAGCAACCTATATTAACTTAGGCCCAACATTTTCCATACGTGATGACTCTGGTGATAGTACTACAAAGTCAGCCATGATAGGTATCTTCACCTCAGAGGTTGGTTAACGGGTACAAAACATAGTCAGATAGAAGGAACAATTTCTAATGTTCATAACTTATTGTACATTTCAAAACAGCTAAAAGAGAAGATTTGAAATGTTCCCAACACAAAGAAATGACAAATGTTTGAGGTGATAGATATCCCAATTACCCTGATTTGATTACACATTGTACGTGTGTACCAAAATATCACACATACCCCAGAAATATGTACAATTATCAGTAAAAAAGTCTTCATCTCAGAGTTTTAAATTCTGATGGTAGTAAATAAGATAAAAAATATGACAAGTTAAATGATTTTAAAATAAGAGCAATATTTCAAGATAAAATATATGAGGTAGTAGTATGCAATCACTTATCAAAGGAACTGCAGAAAAAAATATGCTATTAAGTTCAAAGGGGGAAAGATCAACACAAACGGGGTAGTCAGTATAAACTACGTAGAAGATACAGTAGGCTGGGTGCAGTGGCTCATGCCTGGTAATCCCAGCACTTTGGGAGGTTGAAGTGGGAGAACTGCTTGAGCCCAGAAGTTTGAGACCAACCTGGGCAACACAGTGTGATTCCATCTCTACAATTTAAAATAAACTTAAAAAAATAAAAGAAGAAGATACAGTGGTTGAACCAGGTGGGAGGAATTCAGAACTCAACAAGAAGCCTGGGCAGGCCTTATGGAGAGAGGTAAAGAGGAAAAGAAATAGGTAACTAGATATATTGGAAAACAGTCAGCTATTTTAGCTGGATTGGGGGGTTCGTGTAGGGAAGTTTTGAGAGATAAATAACCAAATTATGAAGGGACAATAACTGCTCAACCAAGGGGTTTAGGCTTTCTCCTGGGGTCTTATATTTCTCAGAATCAACTGTGGTGCTTGGTTATAATGTGCTTTCCTGGTCCTGGCCCAAACCTACACTAAATATGACTCTTTGGAGTAAGGACTGCACATTTTTATTGTATTTAAACAACATTTTTATCTGATCTATATGTGCACAAACATCTATGAGTCACTGATGTAGGTATTAAGATATTATTCAACAATTTTTCCTTTAAAGGAAGGGGTGATATGAACAAAGAGAGTGATATATACAAAATATATGGAGGAGTCAGGGCTAATAGGAAGGCTCTTAAGGCCCTAAAATACTACTGTGGCAGCAAAAACAGGAAAGCAGCAGCCAATACAAGAATACAAAGGAAGGCCCAACAAGATACGAAGGGAGGCCTAACATGATCAGTGCTGAAGAACTTGAATTGAAAGAACCTGTTGTAGTCAAGTCTCTGAGATTACAAAGAATGTTGCCGTCATGAACAAAAACAAGGAGATCACGAGGGACAGCCACTTTTAAAGAAAAAATACTTTTAAAATTAAATTTATCTATTTTTATTTATTTATTTATTTTTTTGAGTTGGAGTCTCACTCTGTCACCCAGACTGGAGTGCAGTGGCCGCTCCCGGCCACCGCAGCTTCGACTTGCTGGGAGTCCGGCAAGCCTTCAGCCTCAGCCTTCCAAGTAGCAGGAACTACAGGCGCGTGCTACTACACCCGGCTAATGTTTTTGATTTATTGTAGAGATGAGGTCTCGCCAAGTTGCCCAGGTGGGTCTCGAACCCGCGGGCTCAGGCAATCCACTCACCACAGCCTCCCAAGGCACAGGATTACAGGCTGAGCCGAGCCCAGCTTTAAATTAAATTTTAAAAAATCTTTTTACATATGGTGTCTTGCTATGTTGCCCAGGCTGGATTCAAACTCCTGAGCTTAAGTGATCCTCCTGTCACAGCCTCCCACATAGCTGGGACTAAAGGTACATGCCACTGTGCCTGGTTCTTAAAGTCTGTTTTAGATATGTTAAATCTGAAGTGATGACAAGACATTCAAGGGGAGTGTGTAAGTGTGTATATAAGTCTATTCTGCTTTAAGAAGAAAACAAGTGGTTTATTAAAATCATGTTTATTCAGATATTTTCTCAAATCATTGTTGCAGCTCCACAATTTAGAATGTCAGTTATATATATTGCTGTTTCCATTATCTGACTAATACCCCATGGACTCCAAACTCTCAATTTCAAATCAGTTTGCATTATATAAATATCATTTTTTAAAGAAGATTTTAAGGCTACAGGGAAGGTGCCATTTTAAAAACCGCTTGAATAACACTAATATATCATTTAAAAGCATGCAGCAGGCATATGGATTGAGCATAAGGTTAAAAGACATTAAATGGAAAACCCTCCCTGCTCTGGAGGCGGAGACTTGTTCTACAAAGCCTCCTGTCATGCCAGTGGCCAACTACACAAGTTGGAGGATTTTTCCCCCCTGTGACATGTGCTTTAGTTGCAGTGGAAAGGAAATGTGTCATCTGTGGTTTGGTTTTAAAAGTGGAAAACTAGCTGCACATATCCTTTTTTTTTTTTTACTGCAGATTTACTTTAAGGTTCATTTTCTCCAAGTCTATTCTGCTTTCAATAAGAAGACAAGGAAAGAAGTGATTTATTAAAATCACGTTGTAATCAGATTTTGACCAAGCATTTTGTAAGGTAGGTTATATATATGGCTTTTCTTATGCCTTTTCACTTCTAACTTCGTATAGCTCGGTGTTTGAGGAAATGCTTTCAAGAGTGTATAACAATCTCACTAACAAAGTAGAATCATAAGTGATTGAAAAGATATACTGTTTTTTCTGTCCTATTATGTAAAACTTAAATTAGAAACAGAAAGATTTACCATCAATATGGAGTTTTAAATTAGGGTTAAGAAGGATATGAGATTGAACTCTACAAGTGAACTGGAAAGTTTTGTTATTTAAAAAAGTTAAAAAATAAGTTTCTCATAACTAATGCTTAGGGCATTATAAATTTTATTGAAAGTGACCAGAGATAAAGAAAACTTTTGATAACACAACCTGGCTTCTGCGGCATAAACTGTAGATGCAGAAACAGTCTGCAATTCTCAGACATTTGCAAGGGTAAGAGAAAGTCTCATTTTGTCACAGTTTGTTTATCTGGGCATGACAGTACATCTGGCTGAAGACAATCAACAGCGGGCCTATTATCTGTTCCGTGGTAAGCACTGCTAAAATGTGTACCAATACCATGATGTATACTACATTGTTAATGAACTGATGTGACCAGAATAACTCACTTTAAATTATTTTAGCATCTAATGCAGAAGTCCAGTCTAGTATAAAAAGATGGAAATTACTTGCTAACCCAATTTCGAGTATTTCTTTTTATGAAAGAATTGTAAGTATCCAAAGATTTATGTCACTCAACTTAAAAATTGAAGCTGAACACTATTATACAAAAGCCAGTGAACTGTACTTTAACTGCCTACTAAAGGTCATAATCCAAAAAGTAATCTTAATCCTAGAACATTTAGTCAAAGTTTTATCTTTCCTACTATTAATATGAAACATTACTTCAGAGGTAGCTTCCAGTTAGCATTATTTATTATATGCAACTTTTGTTTGTATAACTCAACTTATCACACTTCTTACTTTCAATTTCTATATTTCAGTAGTATACAAATGCTACCCAATGACATATAACAACCATTCTTATAAAATATTGACGCTCAAAAGCATGACTAGTAGTAGCATCTGTGTCACCTAGGAGTGGGTTTAGAGATACAGAACCTCAGGTCCCCATCTAGACCTGCTGAATCAGAATCTGAATTAAAAAAAAAAAAAAGGACTGCCATGCACATTGAAGTTTGACTAAAACGTCTATAATATATACAGGGTTCTTAATTTAAGAACCTGGCAATTTTGTTTAATAAATCTCAGAAAAACAATCTAGTTTTGTTTTTAGTTCCTTCAAATACATGCTAACAATAAAATACTTTTTCAAAAATAGCTCAGGACAAAACAGGTATATTACTATAAGATACCTCAATCATGCTATAAATCTTTTGTGGTAGGTTAGCAGTACCTGGAACTGCTCAATTTCAAGACATGCCATTTCTAGTTAAATCTTTAATCATATGGTCAAAAATAAGAATTTAGAATAGAATCTATCTCCTTTTTGTACTGGCTCCCAGGAAGCTCAGAGATGAAACTGAAATACATTTTTCAATTTTATGTTGAGATGCTTACAATCTGTCACTTCATTCTAAATCTCCAAGATGCTGATGTTCTATTTCTTCCTATTTTATTGTACAATTTCCTTTACAGAATTATATCACAACCAGACAAAAATGCTGAAAAAAGCCACAACTTTTACTGAACTTTGAAGATTATTCAGAATAAAACTACTGCTTTTTCTTTGTTTTGCTGTTTTTAAATTGAGAAAACTAGCATGTCTTTGCTTTCAGAAAGTCACAGTAAGTCAAGGGAAATAGAGGTTAAAAAAAGAGAACCAATACCTTAAAACTGCTTTCACAAATACTAGGAATATATTTCTAAGTACCAGCTTTATTCTAAGCATCAAGATAAACACCTAAGAAGAAAAAAAGAAAACCCTGAATTCCTATTTGTAGTCTACTTTCTTTTGGTTGCTACCCCCACTCCCCACCAAAAAAATTGCATTTTCTTTTCATACACGAAGCAAGATGCTCAAGGTCACATTTATTCTTTACTATAAAGATGGATGATAGGTTAGTTAGAAGGTGGGGGAATTTCTGCAAGAAATGATTTTTTCTTTTTAAAGGAGGAATCAAAAAAGTAAAAGCAGAAGTATCTGACTCAAAGCAGAAGTCTAGACTGTTTAAAAGAGAGAAAACTATATAAACCTACGATGTTCAGTTTAAAATAATTATTAGTTATTTGTAATGCTAACTTCTAGCATCTGAGTATAATAGAAATTAAATTCCTTCTTTATACAAAGTCTAAGAATAATAGAAAAAAATCAGTTGAGAAGGAATTCAAACAGGGTAGTTAGCACACGTTAGGCGTGAGCTTGTAGCTTACGTGTAACATCTCAATTATCTTTAACTACAATTACCCAAACTAGGAACCAGTATTCTTTCACAAATTAACAAATTATATTGCTATCCCAACAGATGGTCAGTCTACTCATGGACATGGAACACATAGGATGCTACCTGCATTTTGCCTTTCTGATGACAACAGTTTTTTCTTTGTCTCCTGGAACAAAAGCAAATTATAACTATCTGTGGCCTAACACTACTACTGCCTGGGATTCGGCTATTCAAAACAAGACAGGCAGAAGCCAAAATGAAAGCGTTAACACAAACTCTATAATTCCTGAAGTCGACTATAAAGGCAATTCTGTAAACCTGCCTGAAACAGCAACACCTCACACCATGTCTTTAACTTCTAAATCTGATCAGGAACTTTACACTGTCAGGCACAGCTCTCCAACAGCACAGAGCAGCGAAAACACCAGCAAAAGTCACAGTGACATTTTCAAAAAGGAAGTCTGTGAGGAAAACAACAACAGCATGGCGATGCTGATTTGCTTAATTATAATTGCAGTGCTTTTCCTTATTTGTACCCTTCTATTTCTATCAACTGTGGTTCTAGCAAACAAAGTCTCATCTCTCAGACAAGCAAAACAAGTAGGCAAGCGGCAGCCTAGAAGCAATGGCGATTTTCTGGCAAGCAGTGGTCTATGGTCTGCTGAATCAGACACTTGGAAAAGAGCAAAGCAGCTCACAGGACCCAACCTCATGATGCAATCTGCTGGAGTGCTCACAGCTACACGGGAAAGGAAAGATGAAGAAGGAACTGAAAAACTTACTAACTAACAGATGGTTTAGTGAAGAAAAATGCAAAGTAGCAATGAGAAAGGTTATGGAGTAAAAATGAATTCAAAGTGTTGGTCTGCCGATCTAAATAAAACCCGCCATGGGTAGGCCTTGCAATGTAGAATCATGCAGGCGAGAAGGGAAGAGGTACATCTGTGCACTTCACTATTTAAACTGTGTAGTTTTGTTTTGACACTGACTATTTTAAAAAGCAAATAACAAAACAAGCATTTGAGGAAAGTTTTAAAGATAAATTGAGGAAACAGATTAATAGAGATAGCAAGGAATAATGCAATAAATATTCCCTATTCAATAACAGCACTTAGATAATCTTTGTCTGAATGTAATTAAACTCTGAAGAGTTTCAGTATGCCCTTAGAGCCAAGCATATGCTTCAGCATCTAACAGAAGTCAGATTCCTAACGCATACAGTTGGACTGTGTAATTTAATGGTACCTTTGCTGGGTGTGGCAGAACCTACACCAGCTCAATCAACACAACTAACTTTAGACTAGATGCTTTCATCTTTACATACAACACATGCAAGAATGTGTTTTTCTACTATAAATACTAAATTAAAACTTTTAATTTTGCATAATACATTAAAACTTGTTAGAATAAACCTGACTATATAAATTGCATTAAGTTTATTATCTTAGAGAACATACTGTAAAGACCAATAAGAAACAGGTAAGATAGCTAAACCAGATAAGACAAAACAGATCAACTAAAAGAGATAAGATATATAACTATACCAATAGGCAAGGCATAAACGTAAAGTATATTTTACTGCTTGAGGGAAACATTCATCTTTTCTTTAAATACTGTTTACTGAAACATTAGCAACAAGTACCCAAATGTTGATTAATTTTTGGACTTCACGGATGTCAAGTAGCCTAATAAATGATCAATTTTATTTTTTACTATCCAATGTGACATGAGCAAAAAAAAAAAAAAGTGTCTGTGTGTGTGTGTATATGTCTATATGTTTGTTCAAGTTTGGAAAACAGGATACTTCTGGTAGTTGCTTAATTTTTTTTTTTTTTTTTGAATTGGAGTCTCACTCTGTCGCCCAGGCTGGAGGGCAGTGGCACACTCCTGGCCAGCGCAGCCTCAACCTGCTGGGCTCTGGTGATCCTTCCGCCTCAGCCTTCTGAGTAGCTGGAACTACAGGCGTACGCTACCATGCCCAGCTAATTTTTTGATTTATTGTAGAGATGAGGTCTCACCAAGTTGCCCAGGCAGGTCTCGAACCCGGGGGGCTTAGGCAATTCACTCACCTCAGCTTCCCAAAGGTGTGGGATTACAGGCTGAGCCACCGAGCCCAGCTAGTTGTTTAATCTTTAAAGAAAATTGGCTAATGACTTACATTTAAGTCAAGACCCTTATCTTCAATTAAATATATTACAAAAATTGGTTTGAGAGATTTTTCCAAATATCTACTGAAACTGACACGGGCTTCCTAATTAAATGCCAGGCCACATATTAAATAAAAATATAAAAATCTCATCCCTATTGAGCAGTTATTTTGGGTAATAGACTAGACATTTAAGGAATGTTAAACATTAAGGAATGTTTTATGTATTTTTTCCTAAGTATGACTACAATCTTACTCTGTCTTCTGGGCTAGTAATTCTCACCCTGGCTGCATATCAGAATCACCTAAAGAGTTTTTTATAAAAATACCAAAGTCTAGTTCCCATAGCCTTCTTTTCATTCAGTTGGAATGGGGTGAGTGCCAAGCATTGGGAATTTTTACATAACCCCCTAGGTGACAGTGATCTTGGTCATCAAATTAACTTCTTACAAGTTTCATGGCTTCAAACATCTAGATTACATCTTAAAATGAGAGGAAAAAAATTAAAGCATCAATTTTATTATCTATTTGTTACCAATTTGTAAAAAATAAAAACTATTCCCTTGGTGAGGATGTGGAAAAAAAGGAACGCTTCTACACTGCTGGTGGGAATGCAAACTAGTGCAATCTCTTTGGAAGGCAGGTGGCGATTTCTGAAAGAACTAGAAATTGACCTTCCATATGACCTAGGCAATCCCCCTATTGGGAATATACCTGGAGGAACTCAAATCATTCTACAAAATAGATACCTGCACACACGTGTTTGTTGCAGCTCTATTCACAATAGCAAAAACATGAACCAACCATGCTGCCCATCGAAGTTGGACTGGATTTAAAAAATGTGGTACATATACACAATGGAATACTACGCAGCCATAAAGAAGGACAAACATATGGACTTTGCAGCAACCTGGATGGATTTAGAGTCTATCATACTCAGTGATCTATCACAGAAACAAGAACAGAGTACCATAAGCAGACCTTGAACATTTATCATAATACTATAAGAAAGGGATTGGCAGTAGTGAGAAACTGCCAGGGGAGATGGAGTAGATTAGCAGTTGAGGGAAACTGCCAGGGGAGGTGTGTGGGGGGGCACACCTCATCAACAGGGGTACGTACATAATGAACATTTGTATACCTAACCCTAAATTTTACCCATCTTTAAAATAAAAAATTTAAAAATAAAAATTAAAACTATTTCCTAAACAATAAATCATAACCATATTATTCCAGATTAAGCTAAATGTCAACAAAATAAAAAGGAAAGCACGAGAATACTCATGCCAGTCGTGGTGACATCAGGTTATCTTTTGAGAAGTAAAATGGCCCAGATTAGAAATGAAGTTGGGCAGGCTCCCATTTTGTGCAAAAATTAAAAATTTGGATTGTGCACCAGAACACATGGTAACAATACAAAGCACTCCTTTAATAAAGTGTCACAAATAAATACTTGTCAGAGAAAATAAAAACAAGTTTGGATTTTTGTAAAAATAAGACATTAACAAGGAAATTACTTTCATATTCAATATACTGGTCAAACATTTTCTCTCCAGAGAGCTTCTATTGCAGGAAGATTTAAAATACTCCACTCACTACCGTGGCTATTAAACACACACCCTCAGAATGATACTATTCAATGACAGTTCATGAACAAAAAGATGTGGTTCCTTTCCAAATGACAGGTATTTAAAAATGGTGAGTAAGATATCCCTGAAATGTAAAAGTCCTTTTTGAACAAAAGCACCTTTATTTTCTACCCCTGGGTATTATGATTCACCAGGTTAATTCAGAGATTTAAAAACAGTGAATAGCCAGGTGCAGTGGCTCACGCCTGTCTGTAATCCCAGAACTTTGGGAAGCCAAGACAGGAGAATTTCTTGAGTCTAGGAGTTTGAGACCAGCCTAGCCAACATAGTGAGACCTCATCTCTACAAAAGAAATTTTAAAAAATTAGCTTGGCATGGTGGCATACACCTGTAGTTCCAGCCACTTGGGAGGCTGAAGTGGAAAGTTCCGCTGAACCCAGGAAGTCAAGATTGCAGTGAGCCATGGTCACGCCACTGCACTACAGCCTGGGTGACAGAGTGAGACTCCTGACTTCAAAAAAAAATAGTGAATCAAAAGCTTTATAGTATTTGATTATATTATGCTATATAGGCAGAGACCTTTAAAAAAGCCTATTATTTTTGTACCAAGTTGTAAGTACCCTGACGTTAAGAACTAGGTCATAACAATCTGTATTCCTCTAGCAGTGGCTAGGGCAAAACAGCACATGTATTACTACTTACTATGTCTACTAAACTATGCACTATGTAAGGTACTTTACATTTATTTAATTCCATAATAATTTACAAATCAGGAATTATGATCTCCATTTTTCAGGAGAAGAAAGAGGTTGGAAGGTGACTTGCTCAAAGGAATTTTTATTCAGATGGACTCATACTTTTTTCAATACACTTTGTGTAGCTAACTTCTTATTGAAAAAGTGATTCCCAATTTATTCTATGTTCTGCTGGGAAATACCTATTTTGTGGGTAATCAAATAAACAGTTGTGAAGTTAAATTTTAAAAATCATTTAGTAAAGTATTTGGTCACAATAATTTAATATACATTTACCTGGACTTTGCCTGTATTATGTCTGAAGAAATAACATAAACATTTACTGGTTACCTACTCTGTGTGAGACGTCTATATGTGTGATGTTATGCTATCAAATTTAATCTTCACAATAACCCAATAAGGGAAATATTCCTTCAGAGGAGGAAACAGTGACTCAGAAGCACAGTGACTTGCCTAAGGTCATACAAGTAAACAGAACACATCACTAACTTCTCATAAAAAGAAATCTCACTATGAGTAATAACCCAATTGGCAGCTTTTCCTTAGAACATACCATTTTCTCTCCAGGGCTCTACTCTAAATATTTAGAGTATATAATCATATTACTAGAGAGTCTCAAGCATTTACTTACAAACATTAATTAAAAGCACTCAAATCATATAGCTCCAAACTGTGTTTCAAAATAAGTTCTGTTAAGGCAATACATTACTTAGTCATTTTGTGGCTTATTTCACTTCCGGAAGTAGCTATTGATAAACTTCCTCTTTTTTTATAGAACTATTTCAGCTTGTGAGAGAACCATCTTTAATCTGATTGAAACACCCTTTTGCTTTCTTAGCCAAGTCACCAAAATGTCCAGTTAGAACAAGAGTTTTGCATTCTGCAAAAGAAGTTAAGAGCTGAGGTAAGAAAATTTTCACATAGGCAATTTGGTTTGATCTTACTTTATATAAAATTTATTTTAAAAACTAAAATATCATTAGAGTTTTCAATTGAAATTCAACTCTGCTAGTCTAAAGATGTCTGTAACAGGTTTTGGTGGCTTTGCTGCATGGAACTAAAAAATATTCAGCGTGGAATCTGCTTCAGAGAAAAATTTTCACCTAGGTTTATGCAAGATCTTTAACGTTTATTCAGTCATAATATTTGTTAATCTTAGTCATAATATTTGTTAATTAAAATAAACTATAGCCATGGCAGATAAAGCTAAGGGTTAGAAATAAAACTAGAATCCATGGGCTATGACTGCATTTATGGCTTTATTTTTTACAGAAATCAAACTTTAAGTAATGGTGACATGAAAACATAGCTCATTTTTAAAGCCTACTAAGCCAAAAATGTTATGATTAAACATGCAGACATATATTCATATCATCTACAGGTTTATGCTACATATTACTATTTGAACCATACTATAGAAAATTGTGTAAGATATGGGAAATAGCACCCACGGAACAATAGAAAATTGTTAATAAGCATAAAAGATGTTTACTATGTGGGTAAACTGGGCAATTACAAAGTATCATTGTTCTCTAAATAAAATTGCAAAGAGTTTTTTACACAGACCTGTAATTTCAGGAATAATAAGTTCATAGTGGGTGATATCTTATTTCAACACTTCAAAAATACATATGATTTTGCCTATGGAAGTCCATTTTGGATTTTTTCCAACTAACTATTAGAGAGGTTAGAAGATTTTTTTTTCTTTTTTGTAGAGATGGTTCTTGCTATGTTGTCCAGGCTGATCTCAAGCTCCTGGTCTCAAGCAATCCTCCCATCTCAGCCTCCAAATGCTAGGACTATATGCCTGAGTCCCAGTACCGATCTAGATTTTTATCTCTTTTTAAGGCAAGTCTACACATTGTTCTGCTTCTAATACTTAGTTTATTTCATCATTATAAATAATAAAATTATATTAAATGTTTCATTCTCGTATTTCAAAAAATAATTTAATTCAAAAATTTCCCATGAATCTTTGACATTGGTGTCTTTGTCATCACAGAACCCCATAATGTTTTTAAAGAATTAGTCCCAAATTTAAAGTTTAATAGACTGTGTTTTTCAACTAATTCCTACATAGTTTAACTTGGAAAGAAATTATTAATCCTGAATAAGTTAGAATTGCTAAACATAAATTGATTGTTTTCAATATCCAAGCTTTAAAAATCACCACAAATTTTTCTGTAAACTTACTAAATATGACAGTTTTAAGCTAGCCATTCAAGATTTCTAGAATTGTTTTCATAGAACCACAGGATTAAAATGGGTTTTCTGGTATTTCTTTTCCTACCCTTTAATTGAGACTACCTCCAAAGGTTACTTGCATATCATTCCCAGAGAGTTCAGATCTCCTTCCTTCATAAAACATTTCTATTTTATAACTCTACTATGAAAGGCAGTGCAGCACATATAGTGACATGTAATTCAAGGAAAGGGCTCTGGAACAAGAGTGACACGGTTTTTGTAATAGCGCTAATAATTAGAGCTGTGAACTCTGCAAAGTTATCCAGCTTCTCTGTGTTTCAGACTCCTTATCTGTAAGATGAAACTACCACCACTTTGCTCATTAAAATAGAATAATGCCTAGCATTGGGGATGGGAGTGCTCAGTAAAAAGTAGCTATTCTTATTGATTAAAGATGGTCACCAAATACTTTCTATTGCAGTTCAAGGTCAATTTCCCTTCCTTCTCTTCCTCAATATACAGAATTGCAGTTTTCTTCCTTTTATGGTTTCAAAATGCACTAGTTGGTGATTCTACTATGGCTAAATTTTAATCTATTTGCATTATAACTTGCTCTTATTATATCAAAGTAACTGGAATATGTTATTATTTTTGATACTGCCACCTACACTTGCCTTTTTGTCTAGGATATACCCTTCAAATCTCCTTGACTCCTGTAGAGGTCAGTGATATGTTTCTTATCATATCCAATTTAACAGCATCAATTTTAAATTCTAGATCCTTTATGTACTTATGCACTGTATATATAAGAACAGGTGTGATACATGAGACTCCTGCTTCACAGTAACTGCTTTTAAAATGCTTAGTTAAAGCAGTTTATATTTTGTTGAGAGTTCTTATCATGAAAAATTTTACAATTTGTTACTATTCTAATTTTAAAAAATTTTTAAGTATTCGGAAAAGTAAAAGACCAAAATCAAAGATTTAAACTTCCAAGTGCCAGCCTAAAATAATGAGTAAAATACTGCCATAAGAAGGCAGACCAGCCGGGCTCGGTGGCTCAGCCTGTAATCCTGCGCCTTTGGGAGGCTGAGGTGAGTGGATTGCCTGAGCCCGCGGGTTCGAGACCTGCCTGGGCAGCGAGACCTCATCTCTACAATAAATCAAAAAATCAGCCGGGCATGGTAGCGCATGCCTGTAATTCCGGCTACTCGGAAGGCTGAGGCAGAAGGATCGCCGGAGCCCAGCAGGTCGAGGCTGTGGTGGCCAGGAGCGGCCACTGCACTCCAGTCTGGGTAACAGAGTGAGACTCCAACTCAAAAAAAAAAAAGAAGGCAGACCAATTTGGTATTTGCCAGAGAAGCAGAATAAGGAGTCTCTAGAAAAATCCCACCCAAAATGAATACAGGTTCTTTGGAGTAATTACTGGGTGTGCTTCTGGATAGTTCCTGGAAAAGATGGGGGTGGAAAAGGGAAGCGAGAGAGGAGGGAGGGAGGATGAATGAATGAATGAATGAGAATGAATCTTAAGGACAACACTCACAGCAGACAGGAGGACCTGAAATGAAAGATAAGTGAGTCTGAAAGAATAGTTCATCCTGGTCCTCCATTTTGAAGAGACAGCCCCCCTCTGCTGTTTTCAGTACCCACAAACCCAGACAGGTGACAGGGAGCAGCATTTTGTGGCTGCTTCTTTGATCTTCTTCAGTCTTCTCCCCCAACTTGTTTTACCCATTTCAATTCTCTACCCTAACTTCTTGCCAATTACAAAACTACTCTTTTCCAACTGTTTATGAACTTTTCTTTTTTTGAATGCCTTCTCTAGACAATTGACCTCCCCTTTCCATATATTTGCTGCTTCCTGTAATTTTTTTTTATTTTTCTCTTTTGTGTTATTTTGCATTTCTGTCCATTGTTTTTTTCATTTCACTTTATCCTAAATTTTCTTCTCCACTTTATTCCCCTGCCCATTGTTCTTTCCCTACAGAAACTATGCTTGCAGTTCAGGTACATACCACTTATATACATTAAAAATATGCATGCTGAATAACTATCTATACTGGTAATAACACTGGCTTCACTACCTCTGGAAAAAAGTCAGTTGTTTTTCACGATTATATATCCTATTTATTCTTTTAAATCGTTCTCATTCTTTTATAGACTCTGCTAATTGCTATAGTAGGATTCTAATTCAGATTCTAGTATCCTGATGTAACAGACCTTAGGAGGGTAAAAAGCTAACTGTAGAGTAGGAGAAAGTTGTAAAAGAGCCCACACATGTAATTTGGTTTTAATATTATTGTAGCCCCTAAATGACCGTGAAAATCTCATACACTGAAGATTCTACCAACTTCCTACTGACATAAGAGGCTAGGAACCCATCAAAATTAATCTTACAAACTAAACTGGGTTCATAATTATGTTCCTGTTTGGGCTCTTTCCTTCACTAATGCCTTTTCAGCTAACTAAAAACAGGAACCATGTGGTTTCTTTATTTTAAGCAAAGTCACAAAAGAGGAAACATTTTTTGGCTGAAGACAATTCATGGCCCATATTTTCTGACGCTTTTGGGTAGCATTAAAAAAAATTTTTTTTAAAAAATGAAACTCTGGAAAATAACATTTTCTAACAAGGCTATTTTTTGGGCAATCTATAAGAATAAGGGGTACAAACTGCACAGATGATTACTATCTAGAGGATTCAAATCCCTGTATCTATGCCAAAAGTTTCAAAGTTTTCCCTTTTTAAACCTTTTGCAAAATGGATAAAAAGCAGAATTTATGGACTTAGATTTTACCCTCTCTGTTTACATTCTGGTAGAAGCACTGATAAAAAGTGAAATGGAAACGGATCAAGAAGCCCAGGTTAAATATTTACACAGCTCTTAATATATAAGGCAACATATTGTGGAGAAATCAAAAGATACGATAAACCGGCTCAGTGGCTCAGCCTGTAATCCCATGCTTTGGGAGGCTGAGTGGATTGCCTGAGACCATGGGCTCGAGACCCACCTGGGCAACTTGGCGAGACCTTATCTCTACAATAAATCAAAAATTAGCCGGGTGTGGTAGCATGCGCCTGTAGTTCCAGCTACTTGGAAGGCTGAGGCGGAAGGATCGCCAGAGCCCAGCAGGTTGAGGCTGCGGTGGCAGAGTGAGACTCTGACTCAAAAAAAAAAAAAAAGATAAGATAAAAATCCTGAGGCAATATGGGGTAGTAGAAAGAGGGCATGCTTTGGAATCAGATAGTCCTGGGAACAAGTTCTCTGTCACTAGTATTGATACATAATTGGGAAAATTGTTTAACTCATTTGATGTTGTTTCTTTATCTGTAAATAAAAGGTCCCTTCACCTTCCTCATAAAGTCATTTAAAGGTTAAATGAAATAAAGTATATAAAACACTTGGGATAGTATAATATATAATATGTCCCAAATTAAGTATTTTATCTTTCTTCTTTCTGCCTTCAAGGTTTTTTTTTCTTTTTCTGAGTTGGGGTCATGATCAGGCTGGAGTGCAGTGGCATGATCAGGCTCACTACAGCCTCAACCTTTTGGGCTCAGGTGATCCTTCAGTCTCAGTCTCCTGAGTAGCTGAAACTACAGGTGCATGCCACTATGCTTGCTAATATTTTTATTTCTGTAGAGATGAGGTCTCACTATGTTGCCCCAATTGGTCTTGAACTCCTGGGCTCAAGCAATCCTCTTGCCTCAGTCTCCCAAAGTGCTAGAATGATAGGTGTGAGCCACTGTACCTGGCTTCTAGGTTCTTTATAATCTTATTCAAGGGGGTAGAGATAATAAGAAAATGAGGAAAGTAATAAAAAAAAACCACAATTATTTAAGAGAACAGAAGTGTGAGTGAAGAACATACATAAAGAAATATGTAAGCAACCTTAAAGACAATAAGAATAGGGGGATTTGGCGAATGGCTCATTTCTTTAGGTTGTGGTCAGTCACAGAGAACTTAGATTAAGAAGGGAAATTTACAGTGAGGTCTGAAAGATGAGGATGGGTTCAGACAGTCAGGAAAGGGAAGAGGCTAGACTTGGGGGGAAAAAGGAATATACTCAAAAAGAATGAAAAACATCATAATTAAAAGTGTCTGTCTAGGAAAAAAAAGTGTGTGTTTAGAAAGTCTATAAGGTGCGGAAGGGGCGCATTTAGTAGGATGAAAAGTTTCAGTGCTGAAATGTGAGTCTGCACTAGTTAACTCAAGTCAGAAGGAAGAAGATGCCCTTTAGAAGTTTTATCTTAACAATAATGGAAAGCTCTCAAAAATGGGAGTAGTAACCTGATCATGCACATTTTTAAGATTAATTCGTCAGCAGTGTGTGGGACAACTGTTTTTAAATTTAAGCCTGAAGTATTAGATAGCATAGCAAAAAAAAATTACATGTCTCTTCTTTTACTAAAACAGAGTTATTTATCATCACCAAGTGGTAGAAGAGTACGCAATGAAAACTACTCAAATATGCTGAAAAATATATTTATTTGCAAAACTTTTTATTGCACCTTGTAACAGACTATCAAATCTCTCTTAGATAAGCCAATGACTCAGAAGAACTACAGTTTCTAATCATATATATCAGGATCTAATATGCTGAGATTTTCCTTTCCCTGAAGAAATAACCAGTCAGTTGCCATTGTGTTTGATGATGCCTGAAACAAGTATGCTATACTCAAAGTTGAAAGCTGCTTTAGTGTAACTCCTCACTTCAGAGGTAAGGAAATCGAGAACAGGAGAGATCAAGTGACTGACTAGTTCTCACGATTAGATGGATAGTTAGGTGGGAGAAGTAGAACTGGAACTTAACTCAAGTTTTAGCACCTACCACATTCCACAAAAGGCCCTACTTGCCAAATTCACACACATGCCTTCTTTTCCTGTGTCCATATGCTTTTCCCTCTGGCTGGAGTACTAATTTGTTTAATTAGTTCTAACAGGTCTTCTAAGATTCAGTTCAAGTTTTGTTTCTCTGAGAAACCTTCCCTGAAGCCTTCCCATGCTAAGTTAGTTTCTCTGTGCATCTCCTGAATAACTTTAGGAGAAAACTAACCAAACTAATTATAATCGTTTTTTTAAACTTATTTGTTTTTACCACTAGAATCTGAAACACCTGAAGGCAGCAATTATCTTTTTTTTTTTTTTTTAACTCTCCTAAATCTACAACAGGGCCTCACACAAAATCAGTGTCCACCAATAAATGAATGAAAGTAGCAGCAGGACTACTTGACCAACTGGACAGGATTGACTTGACCAACATCAGAGATTACTCTAGGATATTGAGCCTAGGACTTTGAGTTGAACTGATTAGCCTGAGCCCACAGGTTCGAGACCCGCCAGGGCAACTTGGCAAGACCTCATCTCGACAATTAAAAAAAAAAAAAAAAAGCCAGGTGTGGTAGTGCGTGCCTGTAGTTCCAGTTACTTGGAAGGCGGAAGGATCACTGGAGCCCAGTGGGTCGAGGCTGTGGTGGCCGGGAGCATGCCACTGCACTCCAGTCTGGGCGACAGAGTGAGACTCCAACTCAAAAAAAAAACAAAAATGCAATTTTAATATAAGGTTTACCATGCTAGCCACTGAGGATGTAGCAAAGATTACAAATACAATAGACTCTGTGCCTAAGCAGCTCAGTGGGGTCATTAACAGAAATAGAGATGTTGGGAGAGGATTCAGACGTAAGGTAAGTTCCATTTTAAATATGTTGAATTTGCTGATAGTGGGATATATACATGAAAACATCCAGTAGATGTTATACAACTTTAATTAGGGCAATGAAGATTTAGGCTAGATGTACAGGTTTGGGAGGTATGGCATAAAGATGAAAACTGAAATCTTACAGAATCAGAAACTTAAAAAAAAGTAGCTAAGGGTGAGGACTGAACATCAAGTATCCATAAAGGCAAGAGAAAAAAGAGCTAGTGAAAGTAACATGAAAGGAAGATTGATTACAAAGTGCTACTCGAATATCAGTGAAGGAGTAGTCAGTAATGTCAAATACGGTCAAGAGAGAAGAAAAAGAGAGAGAGAAGAAAAGACAATCAGATGAGATAATAGACGGCCACGGGTGTTCTTCAAGGCAGCAGAATCTATTTCTAGTAGTAAAGGGTGAAAAAAGTAGACAACATATGGACCCAGCATACAGAGCCTATGCACTTTGAGAAGTGTAACTGGGATGAAGGATTATAATGTCATAAAACAGGAAGGGCTGCAGGGCCAAGTATAGATATTACAAAAGAATTACGGGAGATCACTGCCTATGAGGTCCGTATGCTGTGTAATGAGTTACAGTCTACTCAAGAGTTGTTTACACTTGCCTACAGAGTGTTAAGTCTAAATAAGAAATAGCAAACACTAGCCAAGTACCTGCCTACTTTATGCTAGATGAAAAGTAAAATATAACTAGACACCAAATGATACCTAAATGTTGTTTTTTCTTTCTTGTGGTATAAAGCCACTGGTAAGGAAGAAGCATTCTGAAATGGATCCCAAATATTTCGTCTTAATTTTGTTTTGTGGACACCTGAACAATACAGTTTTCTCAGAGAAAGAGGTAATTACAACAGAGAAGCAGCTACAGACTACCTTATTTAGATCATCAATGCCATATGTCTCGGCTGATTCTCCAAACACAACAGGGAATCCTTTGAGTCAACCAACACAATTTAAAAGCATTTCTTCTGGACAACCAATATCACCTGCCAAAGTCACTGCTGGACAACCAATGCCAGCTGTCTATGCCTCTTCTGGAGAACCAGCAGCACACACTTCTGCTGGACAACCACTTGCCTACAACGTCACCAAGCAACCAATACCAACAGCCAGCATTTCCTCCCAGCAAACAGCACTACCTGTGTTCACCTCTGCCAGACAATTACTGAGATCTACCCATAATTCTACCAGACAACCACCAACATCATTTGTGTATAATTCCACTCAACACTCATCACCTGTCTATACCCCTTCCAGAAGACCTAAACCACTGACTACTCATAATATATCCACACAATCAGCATCAACTGTCAAAAATTTACACAGGAGTACACCAGGATTTATCTTAGAAACCAACAGTAACAAAAACCCCCCACATAAAACCAATTCTAATTCAGTAGCTGCCATATTAATTGGTGTAATTCTGACTTCTATGTTGGTAGCTATAATCATGATTGTACTATGGAAATGCTTAAGAAGGCCAGTCTTAAATGATCAAAACTGGGCAGGTAGGTCTCCATTTGCTGATGGAGAAACCCCTGACATATGTATGGATAACATCAGAGAAAATGAAGCATCCACAAAACGTACATCAATTATTTCACTTATGACCTGGAAACCAAACAAAAGCATACTTTTAGCAGATGACTTAGAAGTTAAGTTGTTTGAATCAAGTGAAAACATTGAAGATCCCAACAACCTCAAAACAGAGAAAATAAAAGATGAAGCAAATGGTACATCAGAGGATAGCGCTGGTGGATCAACAATTGGAACTGCTGTTTCTTCTTCGGATGATGCAGATCTGCCTCCACCACCTCCCCTTCTTGATTTGGAAGGGGAGGAGAATAATCAATCTGAGAAACCCACAGTGACAATTTTATCTCCTCTTCCAAATGATTCTACCAATCTCCCTCCATCTCTGGACTGTCTCAATCAAGTCTGTGAAGATCATAAATCTGATATCAGACAGTCATTTCCGCCTCCCCCTGACTCGCTTAACTTGCCCTTACCACCAGTACAAGAAGATTCCAACATTGAGATCCTGTGTCAAGAGTTCTCTATTCCTCTTGACTCTAATCAAGATCTTGATGAATCTCTGCCACCTCCACCTGCAGAACTGTTATAAATATTGCAACTTGCTTTTTGCTGTTCTTTTTTCCTTAAGTGACTCCATCTTTTGCTTTTCTTTATGCGATGAAATATATAAGATGCAATTGCTAGCCAATTGTGATTTTTATTCAGGAACAATCTGACATCTTTTCAAAGCCCAGGTGCACAGATGGAACTTTTTGTAAAAAGAGTTATTTAACAGTGACCTATTTACCTGTCACTGTAATTATAGTACCTGTCTCTATAGTTTATTTTACGTATTTGTATGTTATATATGTCAATAACTTAACCATTCTGAAACAAGCAAGCTACATATACTTATTATTACCCAATAGATTTTTTCCCCCTGAGAAGTTGTGTATAGGCTTACCTTGAATAAATAAACTTCTATTTTTCTATCTCTTTGGGATGGGGAGGAGTAAACAAGTAAACACATACTCTAAGTTCTAAATTAATACCTCAAAATATTTCGAGTTTGGGGGGATAGATTAAAATGCATGTTTGAGAACAGAGAAATTTTCCTTTTTAGTTTCATAATAATAATACAAACATAACATAAAAATAAAATAATAAATAATAAAACAAATATAACATTATACTAGGGGGTTGGCCTGGGAACATTTACCCTGAAAAAAATATAAGAATGCACCATAAAATGGAAATATTTTCCTATCATGTTGGGGGAGCACAAAATTTTAAAACTAGTCTCTTTTTAAAGTTTCTTCTTTGTAAGCACCCAAACAAAAATAGTCTTAGGAAGGAAAAAAAAAGAAAGAAAGAAACTATGACTTCATCACAAATTTGGGTGATTTGGGTTGATTTTTCCAGGGAAAAAAGACTCAAAATACAGATAATGCTCAACTTTTTACTAAACTTGTACTTTCTGATGTTATATATCTAAACTCTTAAACCACCATTCTCATGCAGAATTTCACCTTTATCCATTACCTGACAATTAATAAATCTGAGTTATTAGAGTAGTGATGGGCTCAACCTTTTACAAAGTCGAGGTGGGAGACTGGTCATAGGTGTGTGCTTGTGGAGATACCAGACTGTTTTTTGCAGAAATGCTCCTTTAACCAACAAGCACATATTCTTTCTCCTTAGCCCTACCCAAACTCCAGGAGCAAACAGTCACTTAAAATGAAATATGGTAGCCTTATTGCTAGCTTAGTCTTGGAGAACCACTAATTGTTCTGGAATTTTCACAACAGAATATAGTATTTATTTGTAGCACTGGTATTCAAAAAACTAACAAAGTTCCATCTTTAATAAAAATGAGTAGGCTTTTGGGAATTGGAATTTCACATATAATGCTTCACCCTAAATCTTTCAAGCCATCTTTACCGACCATTAAAATTTTTTATCTATATAAATATTCCCTTGAGCTTCTTCCTTTTCCTGAATAAGCATGACATTTATTGTCATATTACATTACATCTTCAGCCTTCCACATTAAAGTTTCTCTCATGTGTTTTTTAAACTTAGCACTTTTAAGGCTAATTTACCCAGCAGCAATCTGGAGTTCAAGAATTTCCCATTATTCTTTGCATTTTAAGTATTTTAGTTAGGGTAAATAAGATGTAACATTTTTATAACTGGTCAAATCTTTGGCATGCTTTAAATCATCATAAGCCTTCTTATTTTGTATTTAAGACAGTGACCTAACGAGCACTTGCCACATTTTGCTCCTTTTCACCACCTTCTCTCCTAAAAGAAATATGGAAAATATAGGGGGAAAGAGGGAATATCAGTTCTCTTAGATAAAAGAGAAGCTGATTTCAGATGTTGGTCTTGCTCATTTGCCAACTAATTTTAAAATAAAAGGCACTGCACATGATTTGCATAAAGGGCCCCATGAGGGTGTTTTTTCCTTTCTTTTTGTTTTTTTTTCCTTTTGGGGGGGATTTGGGTGAGGGGGTGGGAAATTTGGGTTTTTAAGTCCTCTAAACACACTTGGGCACGGAAATGCAGTACTGTAAGGAAGAGGGACCTCCAGCTTACACAAAAATCATCTTCAGCTGTATGAAAGGGACGGCTGTACTGAAGTTTGTAAGGCACATTAAGCATGCTAAGTGGCGGGGATCAGGACTCTCCTATCTGAACCTACTGAGGAGCAAAGCAGCAATTACATGGGATCCTGTGGGTCTCCTGTTGTAGAAGCCGCAGTAAGATAGGAATAGAACGTGACTGGTCTCCTAACCCAGGTGCACTGAGAAGCAATCAACGGGTCAGTTGTGGCCAGTCCTGGGGAAGTCTGAGTGGTGGTCTTAAAAAAAATTATTACATAAAAACAAAACAAAACAAAACAAAAAAAAGAGGAGCTGATGACCTAGTCATAATTTTATCTGATTTCTTCAAACACTACAGGCTGTTTTTCTCCTGTTCTTTGCAAAAGAAGGACAGACTACCGGTAGGATCTGGGCTTTCACACTGCCTTTTTTTTAAAAAGAAATTTTCAGCTGGGGGAGAAATAATTCACATTTACTGCATGCAATTTTCCCCACTGAGGCCAATGGAAGTTGAGCAGCCAAATAGTGGCAATCTCTGCTTGATCAGCAGGAAGAAATGCAAGCTAATAAAAGAAATACAGGGGAAAAGAAAATACTGGAATAAAGAAAAACTCAGAGAAAAGATTAAAGAACTAGGATCCAGAAAAGCAAGTTTATTTTACGAATCCAGCAAAAGGACAAGGCACAGGGGTCCTTAAAGGGCAAAACTGAGCTTCATTCCACATACTAGGCGTGCTCTTACCAGATTAGCATCAACTAGAGTCACAAACAACCCTGAAGACCGTCTGGTTCAACTCCTTTTGTTTGCTAACTGCTGAGAAAATAGGACCAGAGAAAGCAAGTGACTTGCTTAGCAGTGGCACTAAAAGTTGAGTTTGCTCCCTGACTACTGCTCCAGCACTGTTTTCACTAATACAGGACCAAAGAGCGCCTACCTCATGCAATGAAACATATACACTTGACACAAGCATTTCCATTTGGTTTGAGTGGTGGGAACACAAGAAATTCGATTAGGGTGAAATGTAATTGTTGCAATTACCTAATTCTGATCAAAAAGTAAAATAGCAGCCGGGCTCGGTGGCTCAGCCTGTAATCCCGTGCTTTGGGAGGCTGAGGTGAGTGGACTGCCTGAGACCGTGGGTTCGAGACCCACCTGGGCAACTTGGCGAGACTTCATCTCTACAATAAATCAAAAACATTAGCTGGGCATGGTAGTGTGCGCCTGTAGTTCCAGCTACTTGGAAGGCTGAGGCAGAAGGATCGCCAGAGTCCAGCAGGTTGAGGCTGCGGTGGCTGAAAGCATGCCACTGCACGCCAGTCTGGGCAACAGAGTGAGATTCCAACTCAAAAAAAAAAAAAAAAAAGTAAAATAGCAAAATACTTGGGCACCTATAATAAAAACACTGTGATATTAGTATAGGATTAACAGAAGGTTCAGAAATATATACCAAATCAGTGGGAACAAGCATTGGGACAACTGGATAGACACTTGGAAAAAGAAAAACTTGGATCCATACTTCACTCTACATTAGAATACACACCAAGTGGAACAGAAATCTAAATACAAACCATAAAATTATACTAGTAATAGAAAAAAAGGTTGAATTCCTTTATAATCTGGAAGTGGGAAAAGTTTTCATGAGACTCAAAGTTCAGAAGCAATAAAGAAAAAAGGGAAATCAAATTATATGAAACTTTTAAGTGTCAAACACACACTCCACCACCACCACAATAAAGTCAAAAGACAAAGGGCAAACTGAAAAAAGAAATGACAACTTAAACCAAGATAAAAGCAGTAATATCTCTAAAGTTTAAAAAGCTCCTACATACAGTGGGGGAAAAGATCCACAACATAATAAGAAAAAAAGTATAAAACATATAAAAGTCACTGAAGAAAAAATTTAAATGGTCTTTAAGAACACATGTAAAGATATACAGCCTTCCTCATAACTAGACAGATGTATTTAAAATTACACTGAGATGTTACTTACCTATCAGATTGACATAAACCCCAAAGTTCAACAACAAAGTCTACAGCTATACAGAACAAGACAACCTGATACTGGTGGGACTGCACAATGGTATAGTCGATGGAGAGGAATGTAGTACTATCCGGAAAAATTCCAAAAGCATTTACCCTTTTACCTAGCAATCCAAAGTTCAATGGTAAAAATATGAAATTATTTGGGCACAAGGGTATTCACTATAGCATTATTTGTAAAGCAAAAATCTCAAAACAACCCAATGCTCACCAATAGGGAAGTGGTTGAATAAACCATAGTGCATTCCCAAATGAAGTACTATTATCATGAAATGAATGAGATAGATACCTGTGGATACTGAATGAACCTCAAGATATAGTAAGAAAAAAAAAGAACAAGATGTACAACAGAGTGTGTGTGTGTGTGTGTGTGTGTGTGTGTGTGTGTGTGTATAATGTCACCCTTTATATAAGAAGGGAGGACAGGAATATGTAACACATGCACATAAATATTTTTGTATGTTTTCAAAAAGAAATACTGTTAATGATACAATGAAAAGCTAAAAAAAAAGTCACTAATAGAAGGAAGGAAATGGGTTGGAGAAGACAGAAGCAAGATTTCTCTGAATATACATAACACATGTTACATAATTTTGACTGAAACGATCTTGAAAAACTGAAAACTAACTGAAACAAGTAAACCTAACTTTATGTCAAGTTGGTTATATAAAAATATACAGAAAAGTTATTTCATTAGAACACAGAATGTTCTATACATCTTTAGTGAAATACATTGTAAGAACAAATAAAGCTACAAAGAAATCTTAAACTTTATTCAGTAGTCTAATTATTATAATTATTATTATTAATAGTAGTATCATTTGAAACTATTGTGGGATGATGCAAATAAGCAATTGTGTCAATGATATTAGGAACAATTTATAGGATATATGGGGGCTAGAAGAACAAATTAAATCTTTCCAGGAAGCAAAGAGAAAAATTGAGAAAAAAGGACATACAGGAGAACTAGTGACTGAGTTTTGGCAACAAGTCAGTGGCATAGGTAAAAAAGGCATAGGGAGGTGAGTAAAGGTACTGATCCACTTGGATTTTGACTAGAACATTTCTATCGCACTACTGCTTCCATGCTTTTAAAATACTTCACGGAGTACTCTTAGTTGTATTCAACAGGAAATTCACTTTAAATAGCCTAACATGTTACCAAAAATAGACAATATTTGACTCTCAAATAAGCACAGCAAATGTTATCTATAATAATGGAAAACTTAAACTATTTATTAATATGGGATAGCCATTCCTGGGAGGTGTACCTTTCACAATGTTGGAATAATATATCCTAGGACACAACAAAAATGTAAATTA
Source organism: Cephalopachus bancanus (assembly GCA_027257055.1). Classification (NCBI taxonomy): domain Eukaryota; kingdom Metazoa; phylum Chordata; class Mammalia; order Primates; family Tarsiidae; genus Cephalopachus; species Cephalopachus bancanus. The sequence goes on from JAPVLO010000158.1 coordinate 5,321,814, forward strand.
ACTTACAGCTTAATCTAGAATATAAATGTTACCTAAATAGCTGTAATTACTGAACTGACAGACTTATCTAAAATGTAATGAGCCTGAATAATATTTTTTAAAAGTTGTAACAGGCAGGGCTTGGTGGCTTGGCTTGTAATCCCAGCACTTTGGGAGGCCAAGGCAAGAGAGGACTGCCTGAGCCCACAGGTTTCAGATCAGCCCAGACAACTTGGTGAAACCTTGTCTCTGCAATAAATAAAAAAAATTAGCCAGGTGTGGTAGCGTGCGCCTGTAGTTCCGGCTATTTGGAAGACTGAGGTGGAAGGATTGCCAGAGACCAGCAGGTTGACGCTGGGATGGCTGTGAGTGTCCCAGCCTGGCCAACAGAGTGAGACTCCAACTCAAAAAAAAAAAAAGTATGACAGTTGTAAGAAACACTTAAGCCTCTAAAAATTACTGCTTTTCTGAAATAATAGTAATAGATTATTGTTTTATTGCATGAGAATCTCTAAAAGTGCAAGATGACAGATTGTTATAAATCAAATATATTGAAACGATTCCTTTTTCCTTTTGAAGAACTTTAAAATAATCTTTAAATAACATGAGGCAACTTGGTATGTCCCCAAATTTGCAATGATAAACAATGCCACGACTATTTTATTGGAATTTTCTATTATACACAGCAATATGCTTGTACATATTAATATAGCCAAAACCTAAATTCATTTGAATTCATTAGTTAATAACATGTTCTTTCTTTCAAACAAAAGTACTGTTAAGTGTCACAAAACATATGGATAACTATTTCCACATTGACATAACAAGACTTCCTAAAACTCAAAAGAGAGATAGAAGTGGTCGGTAAATTGACCCTCAATCATGTTTCTTTAAGTGTAACAGTGTATACATGAGCTGAAATAGAACTGGAAATGTCAATGCAACCATTTCCTACCTCTACAACAATATTGCTAAATGTAGTATTTTTAACCCATAACTTTTAAGCACTATGATTGATGACTGGTTTCTGAAATCCATAGAAAGAATATTATTAAGAGTACAACTTAACTCTCAAAATAAAGTGGCAATAAAGCATCTAATCAATAATACATTTCTGATGTTGTAGACTTTAAAAATGTAGATACATTTTGAGGAACATAGGCTTTATACAAAAGGTGACTACTGTAGTTTCTTTTCTAAGAAAATAAACTTAAAATGCTAAAGTAATAAATTCTATCTGGGATACAACCCAAACAATGGTAAATGTAATTTAGAGAAAAACATAGGACTTAGTAACAAGGCATAAAGGAATTTTCCTTTCATGTAATGTGCTGTTTTTTAAATGGTGACCATTTGGTAATGAGAATACCATAACTTTACTTGCCTGCTTTTTAAAGGTAAATTGGCGATTCTAGAAATTAGAGTTGAGTACTAACAGATTATTTTTCAATTAATCCACTATGGAGTAGAAGTTATTATAAATCTGATCTCATTTTATAAAACTCATGACCAAAGTTTTCCCTTTTATATTATCTCATGTATTTTTAAAACTATAAACGAGTTGGGCTCAGTAGCTCAGCCTATAATCCCATGCTTTGGGAGGCCGAGGTGAGTAGATTGCCTGAGCCTGCGGGTTCGAGATCCACCTGGGCAATTTGGCGAGACCTCATCTCTACAATAAATCAAAAATTAACCGGACGTGATAGTGCGCGCCTGTAGTTCCAGCTACTTGGAAGGCTGAGGCAGAAGGATCACCGAAGCCCAGCAGGTCGAGGCTGTGGTGGCCAGGAACGTGCCACTGCACTCCAGTCTGGGCAACAGAGTGAGACTCCAACTCAAAAAAAGCTATAAACTGCTTTCTCAGAAAGATAAAATATAAAACACTCTGAAGAAATCATCTGAATTTGATATTGTTATTTTTAAAACATAAAATCAAATAAGTACTCATTCATAGAATACCAAAAATGTCTAGAAAAAAACGATACTCACAGCCACTTAACACACAAAGTAAGTTTCACAGAGAGGGGAAAAAAAACAACAATTTTAATCCCAAATACATAACACATGTTTATTTTACCACAGGACTGATAACTAAAAGTATCAGATGTCCATATTAAAGTGTAGCCTGACTTGTATGTAGCCTTCATCAAAGGATCCTTTGTATCAGAAAGATAAGAGAAAATAATCATATTTAAGTACTTCTGTAACTCCTGAAAGGGAAGATGAAACATTTAGGAGGTTGATATATTTGAAAAGCTGATTAGATATAATAATCACCATGTTGGAGGAGGATATAAAAATCAAACAGATTATGTTATTATTTTTTTTAAGTGATTTGACAATAGTAACATTTTAGAAAAGAACATAAAAAGGCAGGAGTTAAAAACTGTTGAATTAATATCTTAATGGCATTAGAAAACCATCCATGAGGAAGGTCAAATTCATTTCCAACATGTAAAAATCATGAAGAGCAGAAGCATCTAAAAGAATCACAGATTCTTCATGAGGCAAATCTTAAAATGTGGACCCCAAGCTCAAGCAAATACACAGAAAAGAGTAAGAGCCAGCTTTAACATGCATGAGGTATTTCACCCCTTAGCAAATCTGAGCTATATAGGTGTTCTCAGCGTTGTCAATTAAAAAAAAATGTTGTCCATTTTGTTGCGTGTGCACCTCTTGCCATAAATTTGAGTCAGCACCAATGACAGCTCTGCAGTCCTCCTATGTGGTACTGATCAGGTGGTTGCAGAGCTTCAGCTCACAGCAACACAATGCAGCTGAGCAGGCAAGCACAGCCACAGTCAGAATCGGTTCCGACTCTCCAGAACAAGACGACCTTTAAGCTTTAAGTTTCCCGGAGAAAATGAGATGCTGATGTTGAAGACGACACTATGGTAAGCTGTAAAAAGAACATTTTTGGCATTTTTTTCCTTCTCCTTCTTTCTTTCTTTTTTTTTTTTTAAGGAAAAGTCAACGTTAGGATTGAATATATGTTCAATAGGAAGTGCATGCACCAGAAATTTGCTGCAGTGTCAGTTAAGGGATTTATTTTAAATAGTCATTCACTTTGTACATATATACACTGTTTTCCTTGAGAATTGGCACTGAAATATATGGGAAAAATCACTTTATAAAATATGAGGTTTAAAGGTATAGTGTTGGTCTGAATTTTTCAAGTGCCTCAAAATGTTTTACAAAGATGTATTTATCCTAAAAAGGCAAAGATAAAATTCCAAAGAATTGCTTTAAAACCTAAATAAAAATCTTACCCTATATACACTATTACATTACTGCAGAGATTTAAAAAGAGAGAGAGAGAGAGAGAGAGAGAGAGAAAGAGACATGACAGCCATTTTTTCCCATCTGAGTAAGAAAGCATATTATCAAAAATAGCAATAGCTTAAAACTGCAACTCTTTATTTGCAGAGAATGCTATTTTGTCATTTTAAGGATCTGGGAAGATAAGAAAGGAAGAATGTGGTTTAAAAAGGTGGGGTGGAGGGAAGAAAATAAAGGGGAAAATTCAGGAAAGAGTAGGGAGAGAGAGTCTCTCTCTACCACATAGCCCCAATTGAAGGATTAAGCATTTGGACTATAAATGAAGGGGAGCTTTGTTAGTTTAATCACTGGAACAATTATAAAAGAACTCAACAACAACGAGGTTTATTGAAAATTTTGCCTAATGCTAACTGACCCATGCAGATGCCTAATTTGTATTTGCATATTAAAAGAAGGGTGTATCTGTTTGTTTCTAGGCTTTGATGGGATATCAGATATTGAAAATGTCTCCCTGCCTGTTCATCCTTCTGTTTCTCACACCTGGTATTTTATGCATTTGTCCTCTCCAATGTATATGCACAGAGAGGCACAGGCATGTGGACTGTTCAGGCAGAAACTTGACTACATTACCATCTGGACTGCAAGAGAATATCATACATTTAAATCTGTCTTATAACCACTTTACTGATCTGCATAACCAGTTAACCCAATATACCAATCTGAGGACCCTGGACATTTCAAACAACAGGCTTGAAAGCCTGCCTGCTCAGTTACCTCGGTCTCTCTGGAACATGTCTGCTGCTAACAACAACATTAAACTTCTTGACAAATCTGATACTGCTTATCACTGGAACCTTAAGTATCTGGATGTTTCTAAGAATATGCTGGAAAAGGTTGTCCTCATTAAAAATACACTAAGAAGTCTCGAGGTTCTCAACCTCAGTAGTAACAAACTTTGGACAGTTCCAACCAACATGCCCTCCAAACTACACATCGTGGACCTGTCTAATAATTCCTTGACACAAATCCTTCCAGGAACATTAATAAACCTGACAAATCTCACACACCTTTACCTGCACAACAATAAGTTCACATTCATCCCAGACCAATCTTTTGACCAACTCTTACAGTTGCAAGAGATAACCCTTCACAATAACAGGTGGTCATGTGACCACAAACAAAATATTACTTACTTATTGAAGTGGATGATGGAAACAAAAGCCCATGTGATAGGGACTCCCTGTTCTACCCAAATATCATCTTTAAAGGAACATAACATATATCCTACACCTTCGGGATTTACCTCAAGCTTATTCACTGTAAGTGGGATGCAAACAGTGGACACCATTAACTCTCTGAGTATGGTAACTCAACCCAAAGTAACCAAAATACCCAGACAATATCGAACAAAGGAAACAACGTTTGGTGCCACTCTAAGCAAAGACACCACCTTTACTAGCAGCACTGATAAGACTTTTGTGCCCTATCCAGAAGATACATCCACAGAAATCATCAATTCACATGAAGCAGCAGCTGCAACTCTAACTATTCATCTCCAAGATGGAATGGTTACAAACACAAGCCTCACTAGCTCAACAAAATCATCCCCAACCCCCATGACCCTAAGTATCACTAGTGGCATGCCAAATAATTTCTCTGAAATGCCTCAACAAAGCACAACCCTTAACTTACGGAGGGAAGAGACCACCACAAATGTAAAGACTCGCTTACCTTCCGTGGCAAATGCTTGGAAAGTAAATACTTCATTTCTTTTAATGCTAAATGTTGTGGTCGTGCTGGCTGGCTGAGGGTCTGCATTTTCTGAAACTAATGAAAGCACTCCTCCTTGATGTACAGTTGGGAAAATATGCCCTTATCTAACCAGTGATTCAAGCTATATTAAGTATTCAAGAAAGCCAGTCTTACATTTCTGACTGATGTAAATGAAGTTAACTTGTCTTAAATAAAAGAAGTGCACAATGTCTTGGTACTTGCTGCTATTTTACTGTCTTAATTAAGTAAAACTAATGAGTTTCTTTTTTTAATGAAATGTTTTCTTTTTAAGGCTTCAATTTATTGCACAAAATATAAAGCATCTAAACTTTAATATGTATTTTATGTATGTTTACACTGTCAAACATCTGGGAAAAAAATAAAAGGTCTATGCTCATAACAGTGTCATCTGGCTTTCTAGTCATATCAACTTAATCTATCCAGCAGAATCAAAATGACCTAATAACCATTTTTGTGCTAGGGTACCTTAGTAAAATCTTTAAGGTAAATAAAATGTTGGTGGAGTCCAAGGATTTTACCACTAAAGTAAAGTCATGGTTGCTACCCCATGAATGGTTATGCCACATCATTATTTTATACACAACCCATAATTGTTTTAAATCTAAATGATGTCCTGCTTCTGAGGAACTCTTGGCTACTTTACAGATTATATAATGGACAAAAGCTCTTCAAAAAGCCAGAAGACACTAGGCTTTGCATTTTAATAAGGAAAGCTGAATGGCTTTGTTTTTTGAATTTAAATACAAAAAACATCATATAATGAAAAGTTTTAGTTTAAACACATGTAAAGAAGCAGTTTCAGTGCAAAGTTAACAGAACATTTAATAAAAATTTTTAATATTTACAAAATTAAAATTCCAATACATGAAGAAGAGGGAAATAAATCTTTTTGCATCAGAAATTGGAATCTGCCTTAACCTAAATTAAAAATAAGGCTAGCTTAAGGATAAAATCATGAACTCTGGCAAATTTGGGCAGTCCTGAGGGAGAGAGTGGGGAGGAGAAGAGAGGAAGTGCAGAAGAGATTTGATTCGTTTGGTGCTGCAACCAGGTGAGAACCCAGTGAAGCAGACTAAGGACTACGGCTGGGCATGGAACAAACCTTGACACTCCAAATCAAACTGCACTGGGACTCCAGTTAGAAGAAAATGAGTATTTTCTACAAACACCAAAGCAAGTCACCTTATGAATTAGTGACAAACATAAGCAATAGCTAAAAGTCAGCAAAAGAAGCCCTGAAACAGGCTAGATTAAAATGGACAATAGCATAATTGAGATGGGTAGGATACACATATGGTATTTAATTTGTGGGACATAATGAAGAATCTAATTTCAAGCATTCTGTAGTTGGGGAAAAAATACACAAAGAAATGTTATGCCCCCTCCTAAGATATTTTTAAAATTCAGATAGCCTTCTTTTCTGATTTAGGAACATTTCTATTCAGAGAGCAAAAAGTAACAACATTCTAATTTTTTTTTAAGGACCAAAAAATTACCATTACACTTCAACAAAACAATTCCTCTTTTATGTTGTCTAGTACAGTAGCTCTTGAATATTTTTCTGCCCCAGCAAACCTGATTAGCTCACTATGTCAGGGAATCTCACCATGAAGAAATGAGGTTATTTGAAAAAATCCCCTAAGTGATTTAAAATGCATTACCTCTCTAAATGGGCAAGCTATCCCCACACCTTCCCAAACACTGATCTAGTACCTTTACCATCCATAGTATACACACACACACACACACAGACAGACAGACAGAGAGAGAGAGGAAAGGGGAGAGGGACAGAGAGAGAGAGAGAGAGAGAGAGAGAGAGAGAGAGAGAATGAGAGAGAGAGAAGAAGGAGGAGGAGGAAGGAAGAGAGAGAGGGAGGAAGGGAGGGAGAAATTTCCACAGAAAGTAGGTTTCTTAGAGGTAACTATCTTCCACTCTGAGGGTGCCACCATGAATTCAATGCTGTCTTAGAATTCCTATGGGGAAAAGTGACAAGAAAGTGAAATTACAGACTACAACATTAGGAGTACCTATGGGTTGTGTCAATCCTACAGACATGTCTGCAAAACTCAGAGTGAAACTTTGTAATTTACAAGTACCACATATGTCAACTATTCAAACTCTAAGTCCTTAGAAAGAAGTATTATTTAAAATATAGTTGACCCTTGAATCACACTGCATGGGTCCACTTATACACAGATTTTTTTTTCAACCAAACACAAATCAAAGATAACAGTAGTCATGGGATGTGAAACCACATATACGTATAAGCAGGTCCCACAGGAAAGCAGGTTCCACAGTACCGACTTTGAGACTGAGTATGCATGGACTTTGGCATACATGGGGGTCCTGAAACCAACCCCTCATGTATAATGAGGGATGACTATAGTTTGATAACGCTTCCTTCTGAATAAATTATGTCATTACTAATAGAAGAGGGATCAATTGTTTAAACTAAGACAAGTACTACTATATTCCTGGGTTCCATAAACATTTAAAAAGGCACTTGTCCTTAGCATCTCTCTCTCAGACTCATCAAATACACACACACACACACACACACCCATACATATATACACACATGTATATGCACATATATACATACATATACCTATATATACATATATTTATATCTATCTGCATCCATCCAGCCCTAAGGTTTGGTTCTATTTTATAAGTAACTTGCTTCTGTCATTTCTCAGCTGTACAACCCTAGATAAGTTACTTCATTGCTCTAAGTCAGTTTCCACATCTATAAAATGGACTGGCAGAGCTTACGATGGCTCTTTTTTGAGGATTAAGTAACATAATTTGCGAAAAGCCTTCACAGTGTCTTGGCCCAGGCAAGCTCCTAGATGTAATAATGTTGCTGTTATTAGATTTATTATTAAATCTATATGTCCAAGCTCAATATTATGAGAAATTCCCATATATGGAAACACTCAAACTCTACACTCTAAGAGCAAGGGAATCCCAAGATGTATTTGCTTCAGTCTCTGCTCTTCCACTTCCAGAATTCAGGTCTAGATAACAGTGAAATAGGGACCCAGAACAAACTCAGACAATCATTCACTTATCACAGTAGAATGAGATGCCTTCTATGGCTAACTTAAAAGGTCACAAATACGTGCCATTCAACAATTTTTCGTAACAACGCTATGAAGGAATAGCAAATTATTTTAACTGACATCAAAAATATCTGACAAGAATCAACCTAAAATCTTTTATAAAATTTTCCCTTATAAAGTATACTTTAGCCGGGCTCGGTGGCTCAGCCTGTAATCCCCTGCCTTTGGGAGGCTGAGGTGAGTGGATTGCCTGAGCCCATGGGTTCGAGACCCGCCTGGGCAGCAAGACCTCATCTCTACAATAAATCAAAAAATCAGCTGGGCGTGGTAGTGCGTGCCTGTAGTTCCAGCTACTCAGAAGGCTGAGGCAGAAGGACTGCCGGAGCCCAGCAGGTCGAGGCTGTGGTGGCTGGGAGCGGCCACTGCATTCCAGTCTGGGCGACAGAGTGAGACTCCAACTCAAAAAAAAAAAATAATAAAATAAAATAAAATATACTTTAAGAATGAGGTAAAAATGCATTATTGGCCACTAGCAGCAAACATCATGCTGATTAAAAGTAAATTATATTTCTATTAAAATCATAATCAAAACAAGGATGCCCACTAACTGTCAATCCTTTGAACATTATTTGGAAAATAAGAAACCAGGTTAAATAATTGTCTCTCCAAAGGATTCCTCAGGATATCTTCAGAAGAATAACTGTAAATAACTAATAAGAAAATAAATATAGAAATATTAACGGTTTTATCATAAGCTGGCAACAAATAAATAGAAAATTATAGGAAAAAATACACGATTCTAAGAAATAACATTCACATGAAATATGTAGGATCAAATGGAAAAAAGCTAGAAAACACTAATGAGAGATATAAACAAAGACTAGATGGAGATGATAAAATAAGGTCTCTCCATTTATTTACTCATTCATTCATTCATCAACTCAGCAAATATTTAGTCTGCACCTGGAATAAAACCAAGGCTAAGTATGGGAGGCAGACTTTGAGGGGATGTTGTACAGGTATAATTATTTGCAGTATAATTTATGGATTAAGCCAATTCTGACAAACATTCCAATGAGAAACTTTTTGGAACATGAAATAAAATACTTACTTTGGAGGCAAGAATAGAAAAAGAAACAGTTATTTTCATCTTTCTTGAGAGGGAAACATGTATCAGCCACAATAATTAAGAAAGAATGACAGTGGCATAAAAATAGAAAGGAAGATAATCTCAATATAGAAATGACAGCACAATTAGAGCCCAGTACACACAAGAACTCAGTATATGATCAGGCTTTACTTATTAGCTGTATAACTTCACCAAATTAGGTCTCTGTGCCTCTGTTTCCTCCTTAGCAGTGTTTAGAACAGTGCTAGCACACAGTAAGTTCTCAAACACTGTTAATTATAGAAGGGAAAATGAGAGATCAAAGAGGAAGGAAAAGATTTACTAAACGATGAGGGAAAACTGGAAAACAGTCCAGTTAACACTCATTTAATGTAAAATACCAACAAAGTGAACTAAAAAAGATAACATTAACAAGGAAGTCATAAAACTAGCAGAATAATTTTTTTTTTGAGTTTCACTCTGTTGCCCAGGCTGGAGAGTAAGTGCAGTGGCACGCTCACAGCCACCACAGCCTACACCTGCTGGGCTCAGGCGATCTTTCTGCCTTAACCTTTCACTTACTGGAACTACAGGCACACACCACCATGCCTAGAAAATTTTTTGATTTATTGTAGAGGTGAGGTCTCACCAAGTTGCCCAGGCTGGTCTCAAACCCCTGGATTCAGGCAAACCTCTCGACTCAGCCTCCCAAAGTGCTGTGATTACAGGCTTGAGCCACCATGCCCGGCCTAGCAGAATAATTTCAACATATTTATAAATCTCCAAGTGAAAAATCTTTTTGTTTTTAATTAGAAAAAGAAAAAAAATCATAAATAAATCATCAATAGATTTGTCTATACAAAACCCCAGATTTCTTTATGCTGAAACAAGGCTGATAAAATTACTCAAATAGAATATCACAAAGGAGACTGTTAACTAGGAGCTCACAAAATTGATGAGAAAACATACTAAAACTCCCAGCAAATAAATGAACAAAGGATATAAGCAGAACATTTACAAGATATGAAACATGGTAATTAATAAATATATGAGAACATGGCCAATCACATAATTGAGAAATACAATAAAAATATGAAACCAATTCTCACTATTAAAATAGTATGGGATTAAAAAAAATTAAAAGCCAATGCTAGGGATGTTATAATGAAATGGGTTACATTTATGTACTGGTACAACTCTTTTGGATCACAATTTTGCAATGAGATAAAAACTAATTTTTTTTTTTTTTTTTTTTTTTTTTTTTAGTTGGAGTCCCACTCCATCACTCAGGGTGGAGTGCAGTGGCACATTCATGGCCACCACAGCCTCAACCTGCTGGGCTCAGGCAATCCTTCTATGTCAGCCTTCCAAGTAGCTGGAACTACAGTCATGCACCACCACACTTGGCTAATTTTTTGATTTATTGTAGAGAAGAGGTCTCGCCAAGTTGCCCAGGCTGGTCTCGAACTCCTGGGCTCAAGTAATCCTCTTGCCTCCACCTCCCAAAGTGCTGGGATTACAGACGGGAGCCACTGAGCCTGGCCAAAACCTAAAATATCTTAACCTTTGCTAGTAAGTTCTAGATAAATCACAGCATTCTTTCTAACAGCAAGAAAAATGAAAACAATGCTAAATATCCGCCATTAGGAATTTGATTAAGTAAATGATGACCCACTGGTCAGAAAATTATGAGGCCAATAAAAATATTCTTATGAAGAGTTTTTAAAGATTGAAATATGGAAAATGCAAATATTAGAAAGATAAATTATATGATATAAACATACATACTATGGAACTGTGTATCACCTTAAAGCTTTCCAGCTCCCTCACATTTTATAATGAAAAGAAACAAAGTATCTTTCTGCCCTCAAACACCATGCTCTCGCATGCTGAGATGCTGCATGCCCTCCTGCTGCACTCTCTTGTCCTGGCAAACCCTACTCATTCTTTTGATTTTCAGCTTAGATATCACTTGCTCCTAGAAGTTTGGTTTTTTGACCATCTTTATCTGAATTTATAAACAAAATAATGAATTAACATGCCGCAAATATGAGACTGCTACACTAAAAATGACCTCCATAAGACAGAACACGCTTTCAAATCTTATTCTAGAGTCTAAGTTTCTTCCATTTAGTTCAAAGTTATAGTCTCAAAGTCCTGAGAAGAGAGATCAAAGAAAAGTAAAGAATAAAGGAAGGTTTGGCTAGGCCCCTACTTGTTATGGAATAAACTAGTTCTGGGCAAGGTGGAGTTATCTTTGAAACAATTCTAGAGAAAGGTTAATTCTGATACCTATGAACAATTCAGTATAGTAAATTGCTCAAGGGAAGTCATTCAAGGAAGTAGAAACAAATGTTACCTCAAGGCATAATAATGTGTTAAGCAGGTTAGTTTGTTTCACACTTTGAAAACTGTGGTGCAAAGTGAGGTCTTTAAGAAGCTCAACTTTTAAGAAGTGTAATTTGGGCTAAACAACCCCAAGTCTATTAAATAGTTAAGAATCAAGTGACACATATGCTCCATACACTCATTTATCCTTGCCTAGAAACCCTGGTCTGAGATTCTGAATTTGTTGGAAGTTATTGATGAGATCAAAGCAGAGAAATTAAACATACCTCTATATACCCACTAAAAACAGCAAAACCGCTTGGTTCATGTCTGATCAAAATAATTCTAAGTATATTTACAGCATACTGCAGTTTAACAGGAAGACCATGACAAAAAGTTTTGTCACCTACATTTTGTGTTGTTATCTTGGGCAGGTGATTGTGTCTTCTGATTTAAAAAAAAAAAAAAAAAAAATGCAGTTAAGAACATGTATTCCAAGCCGGGCTCGGTGGCTCAGCCTGTAATCCCGCGCCTTTGGGAGGCTGAGGTGAGTGGATTGCCTGAGCCCACGGGTTCAAGACCCGCCTGGGCAGCGAGACCTCATCTCTACAATAAATAAAAAAATCACCGGGCATGGTAGCATGCGCCTGTAGTTCTGGCTACTTGGAAGGCTGAGGCGGAAGGATCGCCGGAGCCCAGCAGGTCGAGGCTGTGGTGGCCGGGAGCGGCCACTGCACTCCATTCTGGGCAACAGAGTGAGACTCCAATTCAAAAAAAAAAAAAAAAAAAAAAGAACATGTATTCCAGAATGGTGTCTTAGGGACTAGATTAAATCATGTATATTAAAGCACTCTGTGGATGCTACATAAACATTTTAATGATTATTATTATCCCTTATTTAGAAGAATATCGGGGCTTTTTTTGTTTGTTTGTTTTTGAGTTGGAGTCTCACTCCATTTCCCAGGCTGGAGAACAGTGGCACATTCACAGCCACCACAGTCTCGACCTGCTGGGCTCAGGCAATCCTTCCGCCTCAGTCTTTCAAGTAGCTAGAGGCACGCACTACCACACCCGGCTAACTTTTTCATTTATTGTAGAGATGAAGTCTCGCCATGTTGCCCAGGCTGGTCTTGAATCCGCAGACTCAGGCAATTCTCTTGCCTTGGCCTCCCAAAGTGCGGGGATTATAGGTTTGAGCCACCGCATCCAGCCTTCCTTTTTTTTAAACCTAGAAACTATAGTTTATTTAAAAGGGGGGGAGAGAGAGAGAGAGAGAAGAGAGAAGAGAGACAGAGGGAGACAGAGAGGGAGACAGATAGAGAGAAAGAGAAAGATTCACCTCCCCAAGGTAGGGAAGGAGGCCAAAGCCAGGAAAGCATGGCCTGACCATAGCTCAAAGAGCACATGGTCACACCATAGCTTAACAAGACAATGACCAATTTTTGGGTAATTAACAAGAACAGAAATGGAAATGACAGAACCTACAATGCTACATAGCTCCTCATGTACTTGTTCTCTTCAGTTATGTTTCAAATAATTAGTTCACAAGGTTTGTTATTTATTTATTTTATCCCTGAGAAGAAATGATTTAGCAATACAAAATCAGATGTCTGGATATTTTACATGGATACCATAAGGCCAAGGATCAATACATTTTATGAAATGCTTATAGCAGGAAATGTAATTTTTTACTTTGTGTTATTTGTGCTTTTTTGTTGCCCATGGGCACAGTTTAAACAAACCCAAACATTTTGGGAAGGTTGAAGGAGTTTGAATGACCAAACGCTTGCCTCAACAGAAAATAAACTAAGATTTTTTTTATTTTTTAATTTTTTTTATTTTTTGAGTTGGAGTCTCACTCTGTCGCCCAGACTGGAATGCAGTGGCCGCTCCCGGCCACTGCAGCCTCGACCTTCTGGGCTCTGGCAATCCTTCCGCCTCAGCCTTCCAAGTAGCTGGAACTACAGGCGCGCACTACCACGCCCGGCTAATTTTTTGATTTATTGTAGAGATGAGGTCTCGCCAAGTTGCCCAGGTGGGTCTCGAACCCACAGGCTCAGGCAATCCACTCACTTCAGCCTCCCAAAGGCACGGGATTACAGGCTGAGCCACCGAGCCCGGCTATAAACTAAGATTTAATGGCTTTTCATTGAGAATGAGGAAAACAAAACATCAGTAAGAGAAGACAAGGATGCCATACACCACAATAACCACAGGAAAGTCCTCATCTGCCATCCAAAGCCTCAGCGACCACTATCACGTCTGAGATATTATGTAGTGTAAGAGTAGCTGGCACACAGTCACATCCATTTACCAATTATATCATTTAGACATTAAATATCAGATGTATTTCCTCATACTGATGACAAGTAATCAAAGAAAGTAAATAGCTGTTTAAAAATAATTACATCTAAAAGCTGGGCGCGGTGGCTCACGCCTATAATCCCAGCTCTTTGGGAGGCCAAGGCAAGAGGATTCCCTGAGCCTGGGGTTCGAGATCAGCCTGGACAACTTGGTGAGACTTTGTCTCTACAATAAATCAAGAAAAATCAGCTGGGTGTGGTGGCACACACACCTATAGTTCCAGCTGCTTGGAAGGCTGAAGTGGAAGGATCACCTGAGCCCAGCAGGTCAAGGCTGTGATGAGCATGCCACTGCACTCCACTCTAGTCTGGGTGACAGAGTGAGACTCTGATAAAAAAAAAATTAAAAAATTAAAATTAATTACAGGTTCAAGGGGTCACCTGAAACTAGTAAAACATCTTCTTATATGAACTACGAGTTGACTATAAACTCATTTTAGATTTAAACACAAATATCACACATGATAAACCTAAATGTCTGTATATTTCTTTAAACTAGTCATGTTGGGTCACTACACTTTTATTTCAATGATACTGTCATTACTGAAAACATCTTTGGGCCGGCCTCTTCTTTTCAAATATCACTAAGAGCTAGTTTATAAGTCACATAAGAAAAACCTCATTTTGAACAAAAAACACTATTACTAAACTTGATATTTTATCTTATCAAAAAATTTCAAATATGAAGATTTTCCTACCATAGTGTAACAGAATGTATTTCAGACTTTGACAGCACTTCCAAAAAAATATTGCCCTAAAATGCAGTTGTCAAAGGCAGCACAGTTTGAGTAAGCACATCACCTCCAATGGCAACTCTTCTGAAGGGAACAACATATTCATTTGGATGTGTTTTTCTTTGACGTGTGCTTTAGAATTTTAGAATTGTTTTACATAACCAAACCTCATAAGTACATCTCAGGATTACTTTCTTTCAAGGATTACATACTCAAACTAAAATATTACATATATCTACATAAAAATTTATGTATTATATCTAAACAATAGAATATTATTCGGCTATAAAAAGGAATACAAGGCTGGGTGTGGTGTCTCAAGCCTGTAATCCCAACATTTTGGGAGGCCGAGTTGAGAGGATTGCCTGAACTCAGGGGTTCGAGACTAGCCTGGACAACTTGGCGAGACCTTTTCTCTACAATAAATCAAAAAATTAGCTGGGTGTGGTGGTGCATGCCTTTAGTTCCAGCTACTTGGAAGGCTGAGATGAAAGGATCATCTATTAGCCCAGCAGGTTGAGGTTGTGGTGGCCGTGAGCATGCCACTGCACAGCCTGGACAACAGAGCAAGACACCAACTCAAAAAATAAAAAGGAATACAGTCCTGATACATGCTACATCATGGATGAACCTTGAAAACACTATATGAAGTGAAAGAAGCCAGTCACTAAAGAGCACATACTGTATGATTCGCTTTATACAAAACACCTAAAATGTGTAAATCCATGAAGACAATGCAGATTAATGGTTGTGAGGGGCTGGGGAAGGGGAGGAGGAGGAAAGGGGAGTGACTGCTAATGGCTAAGGGGTTTCTTTTTGGGGTGATGAAAATGTTTAAAATTAGATAGTGGTGATGAATGTATAACTTTGAATATGTCAAACTGTAAACTTTAAAAATGGAAATTTTATAATATACAAATTAAATTTCAGTGAAACTGTTTTTTGTTTTTGGTTGTTGTTTTAAAAAATTTGCCCAGAGGAGTCCCTACCAGGTTATTGAGATGGGTCTTAAGTCAAGAGTAGGAGTTTGCCATTGTTCAAGCCTACACAGAAGCGCAGACACACGTGAGGATGTCAGGGCACAGGCAAGCTGAAGCACACAGTGTACAGTCTGGAACACTCTTCTACTGATATTACATTACTGTACAATACAATGATTAAACAGTCTTTTTTTAAAGTTGCATTTAAGTAACCAACTGAGGCAAAAGGTTAAGACATTTTCTACCATTATCATGGAGGTAACATACAGAAAATTCATCTGGCATTCTGAGTTTTCTGGGCAGAATGGTCAAAAAGTATCTTCTTGACAATTGTCCTGATGATAACCTCAGCAACAGATCATGAGCACACTTTTCTGAAAATAGTCCAGAAGCTCACACAGGCTTACTTGGAACCACGTCAATGTCTGAAGCATCATCAGATTTCCAAAATATAGGGCCAGCATCTAGCCTCTTACTAAAATAACTTTCAATTTTCTGTTTTAGCTAAGTAATTGTGCAAGTAAGATGAGCAGCATAACATATTATGAGGAGACTTATATGAAATGCTAGGGAATATTTTATAAGCCAGTAGCTTTTTGAAGTGGCACATATATGATCGCATAGTATCTGAAATAGGCATTTGATAGTTCTAAATTTCTTTTTACTGTTATCTTCTGTTTACTGATTTTCTAGGAATGCCAATCTGTACTAATTTTCCATTCATCATATAAATTTTCCTTTAAGAAAAAAAAATAAAAATAAGATAATAAATACATCCTGCCCCAAAATTTATACCCAAGTTTGTAGGTTTATTGTATTAGTTGTAACATTTCTATGGCATTAATTAGAATAGCAACACATGGTAAGCAGGTAGCCACTACTGGTATAAGAATAACAATTACGTTATTATTATTTTCTTTTTTTTGAGTTGGAATCTCATTCTGTTGCCCAGCCTGAAGTGCATTGGCCTACAGCCTCAACCTCCTTCTGCCTCAGCCTTCCAAGTTGCTAGAGCCACAGGCGCACATCACCACGCATGGCTAATTTTTTGATTTATTGTACAGACGAGATCTCGCCATGTTGCTCAGGCTGGTCTTGAACCCCTGAGCTCAGGCAATGCTCTCGCCTTTGCCTCCCAAAGTGCTGGGATTACAGGCGTGAGCCACTGTGCCTGGCTTATGTTACTAATTTTTTATTTGGTAAATCAAAATTTCTCATATTTAGAGCTGGTGTTTTGGCATTACTGAGCAATTATAAGAGTATCTTTCTTTATATACTTATATTATCTTGAATTGACCTCTATAGATGGTTCCAGACCTTTCTATCTGCCCTCATATATTGATTCTTCTAAAACCCTTAAGAAAATGGACAAAAGTAATTTAAATTTTAAAAATTGGCTGGGCTGGCCGCAGGGGCTCAAGCCTGTAATCCCAGGATACAAAGCAGAAATTTGGGTTTGTTAAAAAAAAAAAGAAAGAAAGAAAAGAAATATAAGAATAAAGTGGATCTGAAAAGGCAAAGTCAAGATATCTAGCACATAGTTATATCAGTCAGCACAAACTAACTTCCATCACAAACAATCCCAAAATACCACTGGTTAAGACAACAAAAGCTTATTTCTCACTCAGATCATGTCATTTAGTGTTTCTACCACATTCTAGAAGACCCCCTCCACTGAATCTTCTGTTTCCAGGATTCACTGGTAGAAGAAAGCAGGAAGGGAGGATTGGTGAGAAGTTAGACACCAGGCTTAGAAGCAACATCCAGTTGACCCTCGAACAACATGTGTTTGAACTGGGCAGGTACACTTACATGTGGATTTTCTTCTGCCTCTGCCACCTGAGCCCAACATTTCCTCTTTCTTCTCAGCCTACTCAACATGAAAACAAGGATGAAGACCTTTATGATGAACTACTTCCACTTAATAACAAATATATTTCCTCTTTCTTATGATTTTCTTAATAACATTTTTTCTCTAGCTTACTTTACTGTAAGAATACAGTATATAATACATATAACATACAAACTATATGTTGATTGACTGTTTATGCCATCATAAACAGTAAGACTTCCTTCTGGTCAACAGTAGGCTATTAGTAGTTAAGTCCTGGGAGAGTAAAAAGTTATATGGGGATTTTCAATTGCTTGGGGGTTCAGTTCTCCTAAACCCCCCTGCCCTGGTCAAAGGTCAACTGTACATCTCTGAACCTACATTCTACTGACCAGAACTCAGTCAGATGGCACCACCTCATTACAAGGATGCTAAGAGTGGTGTGGCAATGTGCCCAGAAGGAAGAGAAACAGAAATACACTAAGCACTAGCCTTGCCTTGTTATGCATTATGTTAATACTTCAGTGAAAACTGGTACAGTACCCCAAGATCAACTCCACAAATATCTATGCAGTAAAACATTAACATCCAAGTGGATATCAATAACTAAATGGAACAAATAAGGATCACAATAATAAAGAAGTGAAAAACCTCACACCAATGCAGGTAAGGTATTTCCACCAAATAAATGTTGGTGTCAAACTTTTTTTGACAAAACTTATAGGTTTCAGAGGATTTTAGATTTCAAATTACAGATAAGGGACTATAAATGTACATTACTATCCACATTGTACAGATGGAAAAAAGTCCTTTCAAGATAGCCAGAAAGTAGAGATGAGACTAAAAACTCAGGCCTGTGTCTTGAAAATTTATGCTAATAATAGGGCAAAAACTGCAAATAATCAAATGTCTCTTACTAGGTTAGACAACATTAGTGATATCAGCTCTCAGGCATGAAGAACAAGAAGCAATTTCAATGAATTCCAATGTTCATTGTGTCCTATCCTTTATAAGCACTCACTAAACTAGAAGTTAGGGGGAATAGGAAGAATAAGAGATGGTAGCTTACCACAAGGCCAGAAAAAGGTGGAAGAAAGATTTAGGATCCGTCTATGGTAAACAAACAAACAACCAGAAAACAATAACAAAAACAAACAAACAAACAAAAAACCCAAAATAGACTCTGAGAAGTATAAAGTCCTAAAATAACTGATCCTGACATGTAAAATTAGAGAAGGCTCACATATAAGGTGCTGACATCAGAGCAAAACCTTGAAAAAAGAAAAGAACTTTGAATGAGAAAGGAAGTACGGTAGTCCTCCTCTTAACTGAGGGGACCCCCAGTGGATGCTTGAAACTGGGGACTAGTACTGAACCCTATACATGCTATGTTTTTTTCCATACACACTTGTATCAAAGTTTAATTTATAAATTAGGCACAGTGAGAGATTCAAAACAATAACAACATAGAATAAAACCATATACTATAGTAAGAGTTATGTGCATGTGGTGTCTTTCTCCCTCTCAAATGTTATACTATACTCATCCATCTTGTAATGATGTGACAAGGCACAATGCCAATGTGATAAATGAAGGGAAGTAAAAGACATAACACTGTGATGTAGTGTTGGGCTACTGTTGCTCTTCTGATGATACACCCAACTTATAAGTTGTCTGTTTCTGGAATTTTCCATCTGATATTTTCAGACAACAGTTGACCATGTGTAATGAAACTGCAGAAAGTGAAACCTAGGAAAAGGGGGACCACTTTTGTACTTTGGGCAGACACAGGAGGCTGCACAAAGACACAAAGATGGGAGGTATTTGAAAACCTGAATAATGCTAAATAACTTTGTTTGGGAGCATTAGAGTGCTGGAAAGTTCAGAATTTCCAACTTACTTAATCATCATCAAGAGGCCTTGGAAGCTTAAGATCAATAAGACAGGGAAGATAATGAGAAATTTGAGGCTGGAGAGACATTTAGCTAGGTGATGATGCAATTAACTACAACATTATGAGGAGAATATATCTGGATACAAGAAGAGGAAGTGGAAAATGTTGAATTCTGAATTTTAAAGAAGTTGTGATTGAGGTGTCTGAAGCATCAACAAAGAGTTGTGACCAGGTGCAATGGCTCCTGCCTGTAACCCCAGCACTTTGGGAGGTGGGAGGATTGCTTAAGGCCAGGAATTTGACACCGCCTGGGCAACACAACAAAACTCTGTTTCTATTTATTTTATTAAGCTAAAAAAAAAAAAAAAGTTATATAAGTTTAGTAGTCTAAAGGTCAGGATTAGAAAAATAGAATAAGTCACTGAACAATAGTCTAGTCCAAAATATAATTATTATTATCATCATCTAGATAATCCCCCAAAGGGAAGTCACAGAATAAGTAAGTTAGAAAAGAGAGGACAATACCAAACTCCAAATTATTTTAGTACTATGATTTTATAATATCTTCTCTGGTTGCCAAGAGACTTTTTTTGTTTATTTAGATCTGACCATACTAACCTCCAGTTAAGTGAGGTTATTATATGAACCATACAATTAAGATCTAGTAAGCACTGGCTCCATAGCACAATAAAACAAGTGAGGGACATGTACCAACTTGTACGTCTGCCATTTATGTAGCAGTTTCCTTATATGTCAACACCATTGTTCACAGCCCTGCAATGTTTAAAGATCAAAACATTAGTATAATACAATCCAACTTCCCTGTATGCTAGTTATCAAGGAAAATAACCGGCAAAGACAAAATTTCTTTTAAAAAATTTATTTGATATGCTTTAAGCTGGTTGACTTAATACATTAAAAAATTATACAAAATTTTGTAAACTTAGTATTAAAGTGTCACTTTCAAATGTAATCTTTTTCTTAAGTTTCATATTAATAAAGTTCAACTTATTTTCTAAAAGAATTTATAAAAAATTAAATTCCTAGAATGTGATATTTCTGAATTATTCTTAAAACTTCAAAATAATCATGGGTAGAAACTTCTCTACAAACATATACACAGATGAGCTAAGGAAAAAAAAAGACATCTATTTTTAATATACTCACTACATTTTAAATCATGATAATCACAACAATTTTTTAGTGAAGAAATTCGTTAATGTATACATAGATAAGAGAAAAAAATAGTCACCGGATTCTTTAAATACGTGAGTAAGTAGATTTTAGAAAGACTTCATTTGGATTCCTTAATCTCTGCCAAAGTCCATCTATTTCTACCAGTTGTTTGGAAAACACTTGGTTGGATACTTTAAAGAGCAAATGACAGGTCAATTTAGAACACGTGACTTCCTTATTAATTACAATTAAATAGCATGCAGTGAGTGAGAAATCAGATTCCCCACAGGTCACTGGAGAAAGACTGAATTCTTAATCTTCAAAGAAAAATAACAGGTAATATTAATTTGAAATGCTCTCAATTACATGTCAGAGCCAAATGTTGCTTTTAATATATATAATATATATTAGATTTCTACAATTAAAGTTTGGGCTTTAAGTTTTTTTAAGAAATGACAATGTTTAACCATGTCCAGCATGGCCTAGTTGTATTATCTCAAATGTGGCAAGCCATTAGATTTGAACACAGAATTTTAAAAAATTAAACTTACTTTAAAAAATGGTTTACTATTAAACTTTTGATATATGTATATACTATGTCTTTATAGCCCACATCTACTAACAAACATTGGGCTTAGTCTCAGACTCAAGTTCTAGTTTTGGTCATTTTTAGATATGCATCTTCAGGCAAGTTATGTCCCTTGTCTAAGTCCATTTGTAAAATGAAAAGGTTGATTTTGGTCAATTCTAAATTTCTTTCTTAAAGTTTAAACTTTTAACACTATGAACTTTTCTAAGAACTAGCTTTTTTTTTTTTTTTTTTAAATGAAGAAAACCTCATCTCAGTACTGGGGAAATCCTTTGGTTTAATCCCTTTTAGTCTTTGGGTAAATATTTAGAAGTAATATCCTAATTTGTGGCCTAAACTAAATTACTAAACTAAAACCTTAAATTACTGGAATAAAGTCCATGAGAAATCTCAAGAAAAATACCAATATTTATTTCATTACCTCTTTTGTTACTCTGTTCTCCCAAATCGTCTCTCATTCTTTACCCCTGTCCCACTCTATGTTGAGCTTAAGCCCCCATATTTACTCTATAGGATGTCTAGTGTTTTGCTTATCCCCCTCCTTTATTTTCTAAATTTTTAAAAATTTTTTATTTTTTGTAGAGACAAGGTCTTGCTATGTTGTCCAAGCTGGTCTTGAACTCCTGGACTCATATAATTCTCCTACCTCAGTCTCCCAAAGTGCTGGGATTACAGGAGTGAGCCATCATGCCTGGTCTCCCACCCTTTTTAATAGAAAAACCTAATTAAGATTTTTTTAGTCTTTGGATTGTTTTTGCCTTCAGTTGGTGACCCTAGAAAGAAAATAGGTCTTATGTCAGCAGAAGCTGAGAACAAAGAAAGCTTTTTTTGTCAATAAACAATGAAAAAGCAAACCTTTATATAATATGAATGCACTGATAAACACAACCAAGGATATATGCTTGCCTACTTGTGATCCAAGTGTTAGATTAAATTTATGTAATTATTTTAAAACAGAGGAGGATGGTGTCCAAGATCTCATTCATCAGCCTGCTCCTCATGTTTGCTGGTAACATTCCGGGAACAACTTCAACATCGACAACCTTGAAATCTATGGCAGTCTCTAATCCTGGGACAAGCCTGAACCCAGGGACCATGCCTAATCCCAGGATGAGTAAAGATCCCAGGATGACCCTGAATCAAAACACAACTCCAAGTACTGCAACGACCTCAAAGATAGTCACAACTATGAATATGAACTCTGTGACAAATAGTAACACCATACTCAATCCAATGAACAACATTCACTTTCTTTTTCTATGTAATATTTTTGCTGTTTTATGTTCATTTGGGCTGAAGTGAAGTTGAACTGTCTATATTTTTATCTAGTTCCTAATTTTCTGCCGAATGACAAACACACTAGGAAAATATAATTTATTTCAACTTATTACTTAAGAAATTATCATTATCCTGGCTTGGATTGGTTGTTTGCAAATTATAACTGTGTAAGTTTAAATATCATGGATTCCCTCCATATTAAAAAAGTATGCGCTACCCTATTAAATGCAAAATACAAGCGAAATGCCACATTTGCCATATAAATGTTTGCAAAAATGAATTGAAACCTATATATTTACATTAATAGTGTAAGATAAAAAATTATGTAGGTGGCATTTAACCAAAGTAGGCCTGCGTGTATGTGTAGGGGGTAGGTTAAGCGGTAGGGGATAAGGAATAGTATGGGAGGAGCTGTTTTTATTTTACTTTTTATTAAGTAGACAAAAAGTACTAATCTGATAAGGAAAAACTATAATGGCTTTACAAAATAACAAGCTCATCTGTATTAACATATTTCATAAATGTATAATAGTAATACACTGTTCTAGAAAATGATGCTAATTCTACTAACCTTTGTAATACACCATACTGTTGCTCCAAAGACAAGACTGCCATGCACTGAGTAAACCTTTGTCTTGTGTTTCAAAAGATAATTTGTAAATCAGATGCCTGAAAATTTGGAACTCATTTTTCCAGAGTAGTATATCTCATAACTGTTAGACTTTCATGCTGGTATATAAAGGTTGATTTACTACAAATACATAATCATAACAGTGATAACAATCATGTTATTAATAGTGTACTTGTTAAGAGCTTTCACTTAGATTTGAAACACAACTCTGATTCTTACAAATTTTGCTTCTATGGGTTAAATACACGATCTAATAGGATTCCCAAACTTCAGTAATAAATTGACTGCTAAATGAATCACTTAGGGTGCCTATTTAAATACATAAATTAGGCCCTGGCCAAGAGATTTTGATTTGGAAGCCCAGGGTGGGGGCTGGGAATTACATTTGCTTGTTTTAATTCTCCAGATCTTTGTGATAACTATGAGTGGATTTCAGTTTATACACACATCAGTCACTGTCAATAATAATACTTCCTCTATATGTATTAAATGAGAAATTATATAATATGCCCAGTTTTCCTGATGCAAAGAAAGCACTCAGTAAATGTCAGCTATCATTATTATTTACCACTATTACCCAAAAAGCAATTGTCACTATCACAATATTCCTAAGAGGAAAACTCTTCATTGTAACTTTGAGGCTTTACATTTTTAGTTATTCTTACAAAAGTAACATATGCTCCTGGCAAGTCAAATCATGCAGAGATATATAACAGAATTTTTTTTTTTCAGGCTGTACTTTATTTTTCTCATAATTTTTTTTTTGAAGATGTGGGGTACAATTCAGGGTTAGGTATACAAATATTGATTATGCAGGTACCCTTGTTGGTGAGGTATGCCCCTCCCTAACAGAAATATAACTTGTCCTCTATCTCCTCCAATCACACTTTTGAGATAAGCAATGTGAACAATTTAACATGTATAGTTTCATATATTTCTCAGTCTATACACACACATGTGCATGTGCACACACACACAACTCTGCACTTTGTAAGTAAGTGTCGGAGTCATCTTTATGGGTCTTTTTCAAGCAGCATGTAGAGGACTTCTGCCTGTCAAGTATCCATTTTTCCTTATTCTGGCATCAGCAATCCAGTTTTCCTTTGAGAAACTATGCCCCCAAACCCTCCTTTCAGTTCATGCAATTCAGCTAGGGCTAGCTTCACAAAACACTGAGCTTCAGGAATGGGCACATGACCCAGGCCTACATAACCAAGAAATTCCATCCCTTTTGCCATAGTGACTGCCTTGGGAACTGACACATGACTCAAGTCAGACCAATAAGACCAACTGCATTTGCTGAAATTATTGGGAAAGAGGTGTAGGTTGGGAGGACAGAAACCTGGGAGGACACAGCTTAGGAAGAGCTGCCTGGGAAGAAAACCAACACAAAGAAAGTAGAGTCCAGAGCCAGGGAAGATTGATATTCTCCAGGTAATATTGTTTGAAGCTCTGTATTTCTCATATGAGAAGCTATAATAATAAATTCCTTTGTAAATAATAAATTTCTTTGTAGTTCACAAAAATTTGAATTGCATTTCTGTCACTTGTAACAACAAAATAAAATTACTCCATAATATATGCATTATTCTATAATATAGGTATATTATCATTTATTCAATAATCACCCATTTGGGAACAAAATGTAATACTCATGACCCCTAAGTTAGAACACTTACATTAAGTTGTCATAGGCAGCAAAAACTTGGCAGTGTGCACAAACAAATTGAGATTGAGAAAGAGTGGGGAGAGAGGTGAAGAAAGAAGAAAGACGGAACACTTGTTTAATTGGATTCAGATATCCTTAAGACCAAGAAGTTTGAAGAACTGGGGCCGGGGGGGGGACAGGGCGCGGGTGGATTCAGGGAAACAAGAGAGAAAGGAAATTGCATTTATCAGTGCCCCACCTCCTTAATAACTTTGAGTAACATCTCCTCACCTTCCTGTGAAAGTCCTGGTTCCAATTCTCGTCTAAGTTGCCATTTCTAAATTGCCTAAGACAATTTTGATTTTCTTTTGTATTTCAGGTGAATCATATTTGTATTCTAATCCTAACCTTTAATACAACCAGGATATTTTGACTTGCCCTATTTTGTCTAAGTAATTAAAAACAAACATTGGTAAGAGAGCTAGACAGATGTGTGCCTCCCTTGCCTCTGTCCTCCTTTACATTCTTTTTAGTTGACAAGAAGTAAAGATTTCTGGAAAATGTCAAAGCCTGGATTTTTCTTCAGGACCAGAAACTGTTAAGTTTGCTTTCTTTCTTTGCAGTGATCCAGAAAAGGCTAAAGGGAAGCAAGATGGGCCCAATGAAGACCCCTCAGTGGGGTTTCTGTAAAACCTATTACTTAGGATGGCTTGAGAGTGCTAAGGATATGGAAACTGAGAAAGATTAAGTCCTGTAGCTAATGAGCAGCAGAACTAAGATTAAACACAGTCCTCAAAATTCCAAAGTCCATGATTTCTCTATTATGGCACATTGTCTTTAAAGTTCAATTACCATGAATTTATGTCATGTTAAGTGAAAACAAGTAAAACTGACCAAATACTGTTACAAGCTCTCAAAAGAAAGGCAGAACAAGGCAAGAAAGAAAAAACAATGATGGTAGGAAAGGCAATGCATGCATCATACCTATTATTAGGGAGGAGACCACAGCATTTCCAGAAAGGCTTTCTAGAACTAGTCTCAAGTAAGGACAGCACGAACCAATACCATGCTCCAGGCTGTC
This sequence comes from Cephalopachus bancanus, assembly GCA_027257055.1. Lineage (NCBI taxonomy): Eukaryota > Metazoa > Chordata > Mammalia > Primates > Tarsiidae > Cephalopachus > Cephalopachus bancanus. The sequence continues at coordinate 5,347,573 of JAPVLO010000158.1, forward strand.
CCTTATGCTACCTTCACAAAGATTTCCCACAATTCCTCTGAATTATTTTCTAAATCACCCTAATGCTGCCTTACATAGCATATCACTAAAAATTCTCAGAAATAAGCTCTTAAAGTTTTATTTCTTATTTTTAAACGTTCCTTATTATCATGTTATGGATGTTATTAATCAAAATATACCTGAAAACAAAAGATTCCTTGTATGTGTGTGTTTTTTACTCTTGGTAATTAATCCATTGTAGATAGTATTTTAAAAACTGATGTAGGATGGAGAAGTCAATAGGAAATGGGTAGTCTAGGATAGCTGCTTACCCAGCAACATACTCCCTGGTAAACTTGTCTTCAACTCCTGTTAACTCAAATGAGGAAAGCAAACTTACCATCTCTCTAATATTCGTTATCATTTAAAAAGTTATATTAAGAGACACTAAAACACAGTATTTCTTACCTTCGTGCAACGTAATAAAAAATAGGATTCCCAGCTTTGGAAGTCCCAGCTTGGTAGAAAATACTTAATGTTTTCAAAGCTTTGAACTCTTCTTTCTCATGTACCTGGTGCCTAAAAGATAAAGAACAGAGTAACTCAGAGGCTTAATATTTTCCACTAAATATTTACAAAAGTCTATAACTGAATAAATAATAAAACATAAAATGACAAAAACATATTAAAAGCAACAGGCTTTCTGAAGAACAATTTGGCGACATGCACCAAAAATTTCAAGGTGTTACTCTCTGAACTACAAAAGTACTTTTAGGACTATTCGAAGAAAACTACTGAATAGGGATATTAATCATAGGATTTTTACTCATGGTAATTTTTTCCCTACTAGACAGAAGCTTTTGCATTTTCTTTTCTTTCTTTTTTTTCCCCCAAAGTTTATCAATCTTTTCTAGTTTACGTATTTCGAATAGATGAAAAAGGTCTTCCTTTACCCTTGTTTTTTTCTTTAATTCATGGGAATTTATCCTCATAAACAGTATGAAAATCTTTTTCAGATAGTTACTCAGTTGTCTCAACACCACTTATTAAAAATCAGCTGGGCTCGGTGGCTCAGCCTGTAATCCCACGCCTTTGGGAGGCTGAGGTGAGTGGATTGCCTGAGCCCGCGGGTTCGAGACCCGCCTGGGCAGCGAGACCTCATCTCTACAATACATCAAAAAATCAGCCGGGTGTGGTAGCGCATGCTACTTGGAAGGCTGAGGCAGAAGGATCGCCGGAGCCCAGGAGCCCACTGCACTCCAGTCTGGGCAACCGAGTGAGACTCCAACTCAAAAAAAAAAAAAGAAAAAAGAAAATCCATCCTAGTCTCTCTGATTTTGAATACCACTTTTATTATATATTAAATTCCCATGTGTATTATATGTATTGAAATATATTTCTGAAAAAGTATGGTTTAATTTGTATATATTCTGCTCAAGACTCACTGTGCTTATTTAATCTGAAGATACATTATTCGTCAACCCTGGAAAGTTCTCATCCATTATCCCTTCAAATATTACCTCTTGCCCATTCTCACTGGAATACCACGACATATGCTGGAACTTTCTCATTCTATCTTCAGCATCTCTCAACCTCTTTCAAATTTTCCATTTCTTTATCTAGCTATACTGTCTGTATGCTAGGTAATTTTCTCAGAAAAAAATCTCCCAGCTGTGAATTTTTTTAAAATTTAATATATATATTTTCTTTTACCTAGTAGTTTATGAGTCTTGTATCTTGGGGGAGGAGACTGTATTAACTCAGCCCTTCATATTGCTGGTACCAGGTCGGCATTTGTGTATTATTAATGAAAACAATCTAGATATCATTTGATAGGAGAAACAGATATATATCTGCATAGATAAATGACTGGGAGGCTATTTATCAAATGTTAACTGAATTATTTTCAAGGGGTGAAATAACAGATTTTTTTTTTACTTTCTTCTATAATTTCTATATTTTAAATAATTTGATAAGTGGCTTTTTAATAATTGAGAAAATTATAGAGCTATCTTCATTTTTTAAAAAACCTAAAATGGGGCCATGCGCGGTGGCTCATGTCTATAATCCCAGCACTTTGGGAGGTGGAGGTGAGAAGACTGCCTGAGCTCAGGGGTTCAAGACCAGCCTGGGCAACTTGGCGAGACCTCGTCTCTACAAAAAATTAGCCGGTGTGGTGGCACGTGCCTGTAGTTCCAGCTACTTGGAAGGCCGAGGCGGAAGGATCGCCTGAGTCCAGCAGGTGGAGGCTGCAGTGACCTTGAGCATGCCACTGCACTCCAGCCTGGGTACAGAGTGGGACTCCAACTCAAAACACACACACACACACACACACACACACACACACACACACCCAAAAATGGATCTCAAAGTATATCAGTGGGAATTTAGAAGACAACAAAAAGAACGTCTCACATTTATTAAACATTTTATATGAACCAATGTTCTAAGTATATTGTACATATTAGATAATTTAGTTGTTAAAAGCGAGATCACTTTGTAAGGAACTATAGGATCTTAGATTAAAGAAGTAATAAAAAGATTTCCTTGGAAAAATAAAAATATGGCTAGGATGTCCTCAGAAATGATAAATAAAAGTTTTATATTTTTGTATTATGTACTTTTCAATGAGATAACATGAAAATTTTGTATGAAAAATACTCCCAGCCGGGCTTGGTGGCTCAGCCTGTAATCCCGCGCCTTTGGGAGGCTGAGATGAGTGGATTGCCTGAGGCCGCAGGTTCGAGACCCGCCTGGGCAGTGAGACCTCATCTCTACAATAAATCAAAAAATCAGCCAGGCGTGGTAGCGCATGCCTGTAATTCCGGCTACTTGGAAGGCTGAGGCGGAAGGATCGCTGGAACCCAGCAGGTCGAGGCTGCGGTGGCCCGGAGCGGCCACTGCATTTCAGTCTGGGTGACAGAGTGAGACTCCAACTAAAAAAAAAAAAAAAAAAATACTCCCTTAATTATATGGGAATAAACATCTGTTACACTGGGAAAAATCTAGAAGAGTTAAAAATAAAAATTACGTAGGGAAGGATGTTATATAGTCATACATTCTTATATTCATACACTATTTTATATATTCACAGTCATTTAATAATATCAATGAATTGGAATTATGTGTATGAAACAATGACCTACATGTATTATGACTAAAAACAGGCACTTACAATTCAAGGCATATTACATGTAAGTCTTTAACTTCTAAACATCAAATTCGGGTTTTTTTCCTTTCTGCTTCTGGCACCTACTATGAACAAAACACTCAACCTACAGCCACTGTGGAGCACTTGCCAAGTGTAAAGTACTGTCAAATGTACTTTATACATTATAACACCACAGAGGTAAGTGTCTAACAAAGAAAATCTTTTAGTTTACAAACTAAACCCCACTAAATGAGATTCAAAACACAAATGTCCACAGAAATTTTATAGCAATATTGGAGTATACTATATTTCTTGAGTCTTAATCTGAAAGAAGATAAAACTTTTAGGAGGGCTCCAAAAAATGTTATAGTGTAGCAGAAAAAGTCCTGCACTTAAAATAAAAAGTCCTATAAATTAGGTATGGACTCTCAGGCAAGTCAGTTATTCACATTGAATTGCATTTTCCTTAATTATAATATGAAAATAATGTTGTTTTCACTTCCTTATAAATGCATTTAATATAAAAACATATCAAAGTAAGATGATAAAATATGATTCAATGAGACACTATTACTGTTATAAGAAAATCAACATATAAAACATATATATATATACATATATATATAAATAATATATAAGGTAGGAGAAAAGTTGGATGCCCAGATATGAAAAGCAATCATTAAGTACATCTGTCCTGATAATCTTCTATCACATCTAACAAATGGTCTGGTGGTAAAGTTTGCTTCTCAATGGTAAGAAAGCAATACATTTCAAGGTTGTACTTTACCTAGTCATAAATTCCTCAAATTTTGAACTGGTAAGATTAAGGCTGGACCAGTGTGTATCTGCCACGGGTTTGTGCTCTGGAGGGCCCAGGTATGCAAGAAGTGTTGCCATCTTATCAAAAGGTCGTCTTCCAACAGCTTTATGATCCCTAGACACAGCAAACTACTTAGAAAAAAGAGGAGCAGTTCACATTTAGCAGTATACATTTCTTTAGATTGCCCTTGGTTGCTCTTCTTTTAATTGTCAGCTGGTGGTCCCTGATTTGTAAAAGGCACCAGAAAGACTTTAGGTCATGCCCACATCTATTTCAATCCATTAACAATTCATAAAGGATTAAAATGCCCTCTCTTTTAAACTCTCATCTCCTAATTGCTTAGCCTTAGCTTCATGGGCTCCTACTTTTCCATTAATGTGCAAGTCATTCTTATTGGCATTTAAAAATAATCTGGACCGTTCTACCTTTGTAAAGAACTCCTCATACATAGGGATTTGGGCTCTTTACAAGCCTATATGAAAGGACAGCAAGTAATTTACGTTATAAGAGACTTGAACAGCAGCTAATGAAGCAATGTCCAAATTTAACAATTTCAATTACTGAGTACTTTCTCTATAAAGCTTTATCTGCATGTACTTAGAGTATCACAAATGAGTTTATTATAGAATTAAAACACTGGCAATGTTTTAATTATTAAATTCCTAAGATTTAGCTGTTCTTCAGATTCAAGTGCCAACAATAATTGGACCATCTAGTAAATTTAAATTTTTCTGTGTTTTATTGCATATTATGTTTGACAGTTTGCAAACCAAAAACAACCCAAGGGGCTGGCTAATTTGTGACTTCTTAACTTGACATAAAACAAACAAACAAAAAATCAGTAGCACCTAGGTGGGCTTGTTGACGGATCATTTAATATGACAACTTTTGCCCATATATATTTTTTAAAGAGTCTACCTTTCGCTTTCCAAATCATAATTTTTACTTCAAGAAGGTACAAAGTAAAAAGCACTATTCATGACCAATAACTTTATGAATATAAACTTAAGCTGACAGTGTTCACTATCCCTATGACTGGAAAATCTTACCTGTTGCTGGAAAGATACTGGCCAATTTTCTCTTGATTGTTCCAGAGTAGACGATGTAAAGCAAGCACATTGCCATCACTGATGAAGGAAAGACTATGATTTACTGCATCACTTGTAGGACAATCAGATGCTATATCAAGGAAAAACCTTAAAAAATGCAAAGCCATTAGCGTTTTCAACACCTGATACACTCATACTTATGTCTGAACTAAATTTATATGAAGTAACTTTGTAAAGTAACTGAGATTACACATAAGGAGGGCTTGTTCACACAATGTGACATGTCATTAGACAAAGCAAAGACAAGAAGTTGGCTTTCCATTTCTGACACCTGACTTCAGTTTTAGGTAGGCTCTAGAGTTAGAGAACAACAAAACTTAGATGGATAAGACTTTGGAGAAAAGCTAGAATTTTACTGGTAAGGAAATGGAGGCCCAGAAAGACAGAAAACCTCCATAAAGCTATACAGCCTGTTAGGTCAGACCCAGGATCAACCCTTTGAGTCTCTGAGCTTTCTATGGGTAGTCAGTCTGCTATAATATGAATCCTATGCTGACATTCACTATGGCTTATAGTCTAGCAACATACCTACCTTATAAATTCCAATTTCCCTAACAGAAAGGGTCAGTAACAACCATGATGGTGATAAACTGGAAGACAGAGTTGTACAAGGCTAGCTTAGATGATGAGATTAGATTCAAACTGTGTGAAAAGTATAATACTGGACATTAACTTAAATTTACAAAGCACTTTCTCATGAATTATTTCATTTATTTCTCTAAAAACAACTCTAGTTTACAGACAAACTAGGTATGGAAATCAAAATCTAACAGAAAACTTTCAAGAAATCATAAAGTTCAGTTACTCATGAACAAAATCTTATGTGTTTGCATTACTTGGTTAAAGAGTAACTTTTTTGTTCACATGAACTTTCAAATTTAAGCATCATAAATATTCTAACATGAAAAATATTCAGATTATATACTATTATCCATTATCTATACAGAAACATGCATAATTTGGTTTTAATCTTTAATAAATAAATCTTTTCCTTCTTCCTTTTCCCTATATCGCAGCAACCGCAAATCCTTTATTTTACTAGATATGTAAAAAAATCCTTATTCGTTTTTCAAGTATGGAAATCACTATCAAATTTTTTTTTTTTTTTTGAGTTGGAGTCTCACTTTGTCACCAAGACTGGAGTGCAGTGGGCCACTCCCGGCCACCGTAGCCTCGACCTGCTGGGCTCCGGCGATCCTTCTGCCTCAGCCTTCCAAGTAGCTGGAACTATAGCTGCGCTACCACACCCGGCTAATTTTTTGATTCATTGTAGAGATGAGGTCTCACCAAGTTGCCCAGGCAGGTCTCAAACCCGCGGGCTCAGGCAAGCCACTCACCTCAGCCTCCCAAGGCACGGGATTACAGGCCGAGCCACCGAGCCCGGCTACACTATCAAATTATAAAGAATAATAACATATTTTATGACTGTCTTTTATAGTAAGATCAGACAAACTATGTTTTGACCTAGAGAGAGAAGAGGATTTAAAAAAAAAAAAAGCTACACATAGGAACTTCATGTAGACCAGGTATACAGACCAAAGTGAAATTTAAAATATTTGGATCAGACAGAGCCATTAACTAAGTGGCAGGCGGCTTACCTTCGTGCTGCATCAAAGTTGCTTTTCACGAAATCATTAAAAGGCCGCATATGCTCTTCTTTTGTGAAGAGAACATGATTGGCAATACTCTGAAGTATCTAAACATTAAAACAGGATTATAAATAATCAGATGAATTACTGTATGAAGCCTATACATGAATGTATTCGTTAAAAACATAAATTTTCTCACCGATATAATTTCTGCCAGTAGTTAAAATTAATAATTTCTCATTCTAGAAATTATTCTAGGTGTTGTTTATACACTTCCCAAATATGATTATATTGATGCATAAAAATACATACTAAAAATTTGTAATGTCTTTTCAAATAAAAAATCCTATAATCTACATTCCAGTCTCTATGTCAGAATTTCCAGAATGATTACACAGAAAACTATCTTCAAAATTCAGAACATTTGCTAGAATATTTTCCCATAATAATAAGGCCCATCAGGTACCATCAGGCACCAATCTAACAAATTCCTTTGTAATATAAACAAAACAAAACAAAAGCACATAACTGCAAACCATAGGGCACTTCAAGAAGTTCTGTGAGTATGAAAAACTAAAAATTTAGTTGGAAGGAAATTTAATATAGGTAGATTATCAAAATAATTCACCTTTGACATTAACTTCAAGCCCCTTTCGATTCTAGGTGGTGGCTTTTTATCTAAAATCCCTGCTTCATATGGTGAGACAATGGCAGGATTGATAAATCTGAGGAACATGGCACTTCCTACTGCACCGATGCTGTTCTGAGGGAAACGCTGGCTAACCACCTAAAAACAAGGAGTTGAGAATTGATAATAAAGTTTGAATTAAAGTAAGGAAAGGGGAAGGAAGAGCTTGAAGGTCAAACTTTGCATAAAAACTCTAAATCAATCAATCCTCATGAATGATACATTTCTATTTTTTCTCCTTTCCCCAAAACATCAGAAAATAAAGTTTACTCTCAAGTCTAGTCTTGCATCATATTAAAGCACAATTAAGGTATCTCAGAGGGAAGAAAAACCTCATGGGTGAGGTGGGAAGAAGAAACCTGAAAGAAGATCTTCATTGTGTTATCACTGTTTATGCTGTAAGCTTGATGAGTAATGAAAATACACCAAATTTTCATACGAAGATTATCACATTTTACTAAGACTAACAGACAAGAAAGTATGGTCAACTCTTACAAGGCGAGGCTAAGTTTTCAACAGCACACCCGTGAAAATCCTATACCTAACAGTAAATATTTACATTTTGTTGTGTACCAGGTACGATTGAATTTCTTGAGAAAAATGCTTACCATATACAAAATAATTTTTTTGCTTAGATTCCTACTGAGAGAAAAAAACTTACTTACAAGTAATGTTACTGCCAGCTCCTTTTCTTCACCAGCATACTTTATAACATAAGGACCTACCTATTGTTTAAACCATGGAGGAACAGGAATTCTTGGGAACCTAAAAGAAAAAAGGATCCCACCAGAAGAAAGAACCCCTATGTCTACCTCGATTTATAATTCTTTCAAATACAAATATTAAAGATTCAAGAAATGGTTGCCCAACCTGAAAAGCAATGTGAAGCCAATATTTGAATGGATTTATTTTCTTTTTATAAAACATTTTCTATTGAAGATAAAGTATTAGGTATATTAGATTGGGAAACTGGCTCAGCTTCCATCTTTTCCCGGCGCCTCCTGTTTTAAGTTACATTAACATATAAAAATTACATTATTCTGGAATTTATATTTAATATATCCTATGTACAAATACTTATTTTTTAAAAACACACATGTAATGTTTTAATCTCTACAACTACTCTTGCTTAGTGTGGCTAACTGCTGTTAAAAGTAGCAGTGACTACAATAACAAAGCTGTGGCACTTCACTCAATATTTTGGGATTCCAGGAATAAACCTGCATTTTAAATTTATGTGCAGAATTTCATGTAAGTAATTTTTCCACAATGTTTTGATAAAGTCATACTTCCTGTCATGAATTCATATAGCTCACTCACCTCAGATTAACTCTGGAAAAAATAGGACTAGTTCACTTTATCCTATTTCCATTTAGTGCTTCATGTGGCCCACATTTTAAATGTGCTTTTATCAAGCCGGGCTCGGTGGCTCAGCCTGTAATCCCGCGCCTTTGGGAGGCTGAGGTGAGTGGATTGCCTGAGCCCGCGGGTTCGAGACCCGCCTGGGCAGCGAGACCTCATCTCTACAACAAATCAAAAAAAAAATCAGCCGGGCGTGGTAGCGCATGCCTGTAATTCCAGCTACTTGGAAGGCTGAGGAGGAAGGATCGCCGGAGCCCAGCAGGTCGAGGTTGCGGTGGCCGGAAGCGGCCACTGCACTCCAGTCTGGGCGACAGAGTGAGACTCCAACTCAAAAAATAAATAAATAAATAAATAAATAAATAAATGTGCTTTTATCCACTGCCTGGTATCTCAAAATAATTTTCTATCACCTCTGATAGGAAGTTAGTAAAAATAAGATTTTGGAGAATGAAATATTTGTAAGAGGTAAGTTATAACTAACATAGTCTCCCCTTCACCTACACTGCACACACAGTTCAGGAGCATTCTTTATGTCACATACTTTGGGTACTTGTTGCATGAAGAGCAACCATACACTTAAAGATGAAACTGGTTAAAGTGGTTAAATACAGATGCTTCAGTAGAATGGCTTTAAAACCAAATGCTGCTTATTTTTAGCTGAAATATATAAAATAGAATTAGATATAGAATTTTCAGCTAAAACTGTAGAAAGATAGACTTAAAATTTCAAGTGCTTCTACTATTGCAGTAAAGTGTTTAACCTCAGGCATTAGGAACATCTTTGAAATCTGAGAAAAGGTCAGAGAAATGAACATATGCATTTACACAGACAAAATTCTTCATATGACTTAAGAACGCTTATAGACCACCATTGCTACTGTGGGTCTGTCAAAATTCCCAAATTTTAGTTTTAAAACAGATAAAACATCAACAAACCTACAAGAGAGAAGAGACTTAGAAACTGCCTTTTTTTTTTTTTTTTTTGAGAGGGGTTCTCACTCTGTCACCCAGGTTGGAGTACAGTGGTACAATCACAGTTCACTGCCTGGGCTTGCATGAACCTCCTGCCTTGGTCTCCCACAGTGCTGGGATTACAGGTGTGAACTACCATGCCCAATCAAAAACTGCTTTATATTTCTTTTTAAATAGATTGTTTTAAAAGAATTAGTTTTAAAAGAATTGTTTTAAAAGAATGGGTTAATCAGTTTAACCCATTAAAATCTTGAAGTGGTTTTTAAAAAGCTAAAGCCATAGTTTGGTTTTCAAAGAACCAGTTAGTTTATAAAATATTAACCTATTGTGGAAATAGCTTATAAAAATCAGTAACTTGAAGAGTTCATTCAAAATACTTTTTTTTTGATTAGTCAAGTGAAGCAGTGGGAATGGAGAAGGAACAAGGAAATCTGTAATTGGCTGTGATTCATTATTCAAAATATATTTTTTGAAAGTAGCTATTTTATGGTTTTCTGTAGGACAAGGAAGTTTTAAAGTGTGACTTAGATTTATACCTGATTTATATTTAAAAGCATTCAGCATCAGAATTTAATGACAATCTGAGTGAATTATTTCTCAAAAGGAAAATATTGTAACGCTTACAAAAAATACTATACTTTTACCACCTTCAAAAATAATTCACGTCAAAACCCAAAGTTCCCATACCTCAGGAACACATATTGTTTCATGTATCATATAAATATGTATCTCACTGATGGTAGAATCAATATATTTTTGGAACTAAAAACTGATTAAAAAACAGTCCGTAAAAATACTGTATAACAAGTTTCATGAGTAACTTTATAAAAGAACTGCTTTTTTCATTCACCACTAATTAACATAAAAGTAATTTTACCTCATAATATACATACATATACTCAAGTGCTTTTTTTAATCCATAAAAATCTAATTTTGATTCAAAAGACATTTTGCATAAAAAGTCAAACTGGGCCATCTCTGTGTTGAGACCAGCTAACAGGCAAATGTGCCCTTTATTTCCCATGGTGAAAGCTAACTACACAATGCAAGAGCATCACTACCCATACATGATTAATTACTGAAAATTCTCCCTGAGTTAGGCAGACAGTTACCTTCCAAAGTAAGTCTAATTACACATTCTATGGTTGAGTATAATAAATAGTTATCAGTAATATGACTACACAGCAACACAGCAGAAGCTGTCTCAATCCATGATACATATATCCCAAAAGAAAATCAGCTTGCTCTTAAAAGAAAAGATCATTAGATTTTGTTAAAGCAAACAACTCCATAAACAACACTTTAAATTTATAATGACTATACTGTACTTTGGGATGTGCTCTAAAATATCTCAAATTACCAATCAGATTCCCCTCGTTCCCATGAGGAGCTCATATCACCTGTGCTGAGAAATATATTCCAAAACTTAATGTTACCCAGAAACTTAAAAAAAAAAGAACTCTAGTAGGAAAAAAAAACATTTCAAGAAACAATTTTAGACAAAATCTTAATAAATAAAGCAATGGTAGGAAGACTAGAAACATGCTCTAGAAAAACACAGAAAGCCTGAATTTTAATTTAAGTGATATAGTAACACAAGGCATTAGTATAACACTGAACAAAAGGGTTAGAAACAGTAAATTAATTTCAACAGTGATGGTGTATATTATGTTAAGTTTACATATGCTGAGAATTAGAAGGCTGAAGCATTAGAAAGAAATGTCTTTGTTAAACAAGGCCATCCAATCCAATTCATTTGTTCACAGCTGATTAAATTTACTTAACATACTTAACTTAAAATCTCGAATGAACACAATAAAAGTATATGTCTATAAATTTTAATTTTAATGTTGTTCTGAATTCAAAACATACATTTCTGTTTAAAACTTAGACAATTTATATGTAAAGTTTAGAAATTTTTATGTAAAGCTCAGACAAGGAAAAAACATGAAACCAGATGAACATTACATTCTAAATTATACCTTTTTAAGATAACTACCTACCTTCCTCCTAAAAGTTTTCTCTACATGTTTCTCTACAATTGTTTGGATTATATAAAAAAAGACAGGACTCAGCCTGATGAGGATACATCACACTGACAGATAATGGCAAATTTAAATGAATGTATGCTATATTTTGGACAAATTCCATTCAATAGGAGAAAATAATTATGGCTGTCATTATTTTCTTCCTTTTAAATAAAGTAGGGCAAGTATCATGTTTGCAAAATGAGGTGTTTCTCTACAAATATGGATTCACTGGATTTTCCCTTGTTTCAAAAGTACTGTGCTCTTTATCATTTACCTCAGATTTTCTCTGAGGTCAAGTGCTTATACCATTAGAATTTCTATAATCTAAGCACGAATATCTAAATTCTGTCTGAGACTGTCTAGATAAAAATATAAGTTAAAAAAAAAATTAGCAACTTTTAGGTAAGATTTAGAAAGTGACACTTTCCCACCATATACTTCTAACAATTAAGAAACACTTTCACCTCTAGGAAAAGAAACCACTCACATTACCTGCAAACAAGAAGAATGAAGAGAGTCAGCATTTCCTAAGGCCTTGAAATTAAGTTTCTTTTGCGTTCATTTATAATTTAAAAAACAATAATAAAATTAGACCAAGGATATCCAATGCAACAAATGCCCACAAAATGCCTTTGGGATAAATCAAACCAAAGGAACACAGAGAATGTTTCAATGTAACTTAATTCCAGGGTTAATTGAAATGAAAGCTATTTTGTGCCAGAATTAGTAGAATGATTTTATAGTGAAGGTCAAATAGGCTGAAGTGAAGATGTTCTTAACAAACAGCAAAAGATTTTTGTTTTGCTTTGAAAGAAACAGCTAATAAAAAGTTCTCCAAACTTACTGATTTTTTGTTTTCCTTTTTTTCTTTTACTGTAGCTTTATTCAGTAGGGAGTGGCAAGTTGCCTACAGAACAGAGATGAGCACAAACAAGTCACAGCACCGACTACATACAGCAACAAAAACAATGTTGGCTTGTACATAAAATTACACGATAAAATGTAACACAAATGGAATCAACAAAAAATTAGAAATCAACTGAATTTTGAGGGATGGATTTTAATTCTGGGTTTTAATTTTTATTACATTTTTAAGCCAAGCACCAAAACAGTAAGAATGTTGAGACCCAATCATGTCTACTATTTCTGGCTATGAATCACAGAAAAGCTCTCCCCCAAAGTAAATTTGAGGTTATTAAATATTTACATTTTAGTTAATTCCTAGCTTTTGATAAATGTTATATAAAACATTCATTACAAGTAGATCACACACTAAAAGCATTTGTGTCTACATTTTTTTGTGATACGGAAAATATTTCTCTGTGTATCCTTCAATTGACTTAAAGTTCTTTTTTTCAATGTCTGGCATTTAATTAAGATCTTATTGACTAAAGAAATGAAAATTTGGCTAAATATGATAGAAAAATTCACTTTAGAGGTTCTGAATTAAAGATCTCTCTCTCTAAAAAAGATTACTCTTAAAAGTTCATGTTTTTCAATGTTTGCAGGCTACTTCTGGAAATTATTCTAATCAGAGGAGGTTAAAAAGCTCTGCATATTTGGGAGAAGAATGTTATCAGCTCAACTTGAAAAAAGCATTAATTAATAATATTAAAGTAAAGAAATTACAGAGAAAATTACAGAATAAAACTATAAGCCTGCTTAAAACTTTGTACATGTTATAGTTGACCATTTATCAGAATGTCTCCAAAAAAAAAAGTCACCCAAAAAAACTGAACAGAGACATACTGGTTTTATCTCCCGGAGCTCCTTCTAGACCAAAGAGTTCTTTCAACATTAAAAGATTCCCAACTGAACTAAACTGGTAGAACAATTATTTTTAAAATATTTTAAAAACCAAATTAGAATTCTTTAATCCACGATACATGGTGTTTCTTTCCAGGAATTCTGGGCAACCAGCACCATAATTCATAACTTGGGCTTAAAGTAAGTTAGTTTAACATCTGTCTGTCCACCCATCCATCCACCCACCCATGCAGTCATCCATCCATCCATCCAGTTACTGTGTACCTACATGCCAGATACCATTCTAGACACTAGAAAACAGCATTAAAACAAGAAGACAGCCGGGCATGGCGGCACGTGCCTGTAGTTCCAGCTACTTAGAAGGCGGAGGCAGAAAGATCGTCTGAGTCCAGCAGACTGAAGCTGTAGTGGCCATGAGTGTGCCACTGCACTCCAGCCTGGGACAGAGTAAAACTCTGACTCAAAAAACGAAACAAAACAAAAAAACAAAAACAAGACATGATCCCTTGTCTGATAGAGCTTTGGTTCAAACTTTAGACTATATATAAAAGCAATAACCACATATTAACAAAAATATAGTTTTTTTTTTCAATTATGGTATACAACTACCATTTAAAGCCTTAAACTTTTGTATAAACTACTTCAACTTAAAGAAGCAGATTTACTGGGAAAAGATGAGATTTATTTAGAATCATAAGTTAGTTCTTTCTCAGAATTCTCTCACTATGATATGAGAATATCCACTCTGGGAATTATTTTCTCTTTATTCCAAAACTATCAAGATGAAAAGTGGAAACAATTCATGAGAAAATGACTTCATTATAAATCTGACATATAGTCACAGTTGACTATTCCTATATAACTTTAGTCCAGTCCACTAAGTAAGGAAGGTGTATAAAGTAATAGAATTGGTAAAGCTTGGGGAAGTTTATTAGCTAGCAATATACCCACTTAGCTTTCAAAATTTTCCCAACAGGTCCAAAGCAGGAACCATGTTTACTAGAGAGACACACCGACACACCGACATACCGACACACACACACACACACACACACACACACACACACACACACACACACTCGACTACTATTCTTTTCAACAGAAATTAAAAGTACAAAGGTACCGTTATATTACTGCCAAAGTCAAAAAGGCAAGAAAAAGCCAGAAGAGGGAAGATGAATAAAAACAAAAAAGGAAAAACTAGGTTTGGAAAAACTCAATGAAAGAATATCTCCAGATCAGGTTTTTTTTCTTTCTTTCTTTCTAATTAGTGAATATAAAATTTCCTGTCATCATTCATTCATTAAAACAAAAGAAAGCCTTATTTAATAGCAGAGCATATCCTTACTCCATAGCACTCTACTCTCCACCAATGTTAAGTTTACCTGGTACTTCAAAACAATGCACTGATACATTTCAATAATGTTTTTAAAGATAACAGTTTTATGTGAAATTTTAATATGATAACTCAGGTCTGTTATTAAGATTATAAAGTGCTCTAAAAAGCACAACACATATGTGGAGATGGGTCTTGCTGTTTTGCCTAGGCTGGTTTCAAACTCTTGGGCTCAGGTCATCCTCCCACCTTAGGCTCCCAGAGTGCATGAGCCACAGTGCCTGGCCATAGACTATTTTTAACATGTGCTCACTATTTCTTGTCTGCCTAGTTTTATAAAGAGAAAAATTGATGAGATTTAAAGAGAAACCTGAATAAGGTCCAAACTTAAGAGAAGATATTATTCATTGTATTAAGTTCTATAACTAAACAACCCTCCAGACTCAAGAGAAGATATTATTCATTGTATTAAGTTCTATAACTAAACAACCCTCCAGACTCAGATTTAACTAGTTTAAACAAATTATGTAGGGCTTCCTAAGCTTCCTTGAGCTCTTTTTGAAAAGGCAGAAAAGTCAGGATAAATCAAGATAGACTAAATGCTAAGTATGCTTTATCATTTATGTATATTGTGAAAGGCATTTTTTTATAGAAAGAGCAGATACATCTTTAAAAATAGCAATGGGAAAAAAATTCACACAGAGCAGCCTCAAATAGCTTTTAAATGGTGACTTCACTGATGCTGTTAACGTCTCTAAGCAACTGAAGCTGTGGGCTAACACACACACACACACACACACACACACACACACACACACACACACACACACACAAATGGCTGCGGATGACTCTGCAAAAGAGAGATATAAAGGCATGGGTTTTGGCAAATGTGTGAGTTCTTTCCCTATACCCATCCCCAACCCAAATTCCAGACAACTAATGTTTCTTTCAAAATCATAGTTTACAAAAGCTAGTGTGGATTTGCAGGACCTCCCCCAAAATATATAAATCATTCCTAAAATTGCATGCTACTCAAAAATATAGCAGAAGCCATAAAAGAACACAGACCTAATTCCCTCAACAAGAAGGGCATGACTGTGGATATTTGAACTCAGGAGCATTACTTGTGGTGCTAGTGTTAGAAAATCTAATAATTTGATCTGAATGATGATGCAACATATATAAGACACATGCTACATAAAATAAACAGAACAATCAGTCTATCCCAGGAAAATCTGACATAAAACAATTATATATTAATGAAGAAACCAAAATTACAGACGATCAAGCAATTCACAATGCAAAAAGTAAGAGTAAATTTGCCTGGTGTAAAAGACCCTATAAGTAATTTAAGCAAAAGATTTAAAAAGAAAAATTCATACTATATCTCATTTCAGTCCACATTTATCATATCCAATAGATTCAGTGCATTTCAAATGTGTTCCCAATATAAGGAAAATTTAAATTTTAAAGTATTCTCTTACTTCAGACTCTCTCCTAAGCAATATTTAAGTTAGTTTCAAAGCTAATTCCAACAACTTTTTTTTGTTTTTGAGTTGGAGTCTCACTCTGTCACCCAGACGGGAGCGGCCACTGCAGCCTCGACCTGCTGGGCTCCGGCGATCCTTCTGCCTCAGCTTTCCAAGTAGCTGGAACTACAGGCACACGCTACCACGCCCGGCTAATTTTTGATTTATTGTAGAGATGAGGTCTCGCCAAGTTGCCCAGGTGGGTCTCGAACCCGCGGGCTCAGGTAATCCATTCACCTCGGCCTCCCAAAGCGAACAATTCTTTTTTTTTTTTTTTGAGTTGGAGTCTCACTCTGTTGACCAGACTGGAGTGCAGTGGCCACTCCCAGCTACCGCAGCCTCAGCCTGCTGGGCTCCGGCGATCCTTCCACCTCAGCCTTCCAAGTAGCCGGAATTATAGGCATGCGCTACCACGCCCGGCTGATTTTTTGATTTATTGTAGAGATGAGGTCTCACTGCCCAGGCAGGTCTCGATCCCGTGGGCTCAGGCAATCCACTCACCTCAGCCTCCCAAAGGCGCGGGATTACAGGCTGAGCCACCGAGCCTGGCTGCGAACAATTCTTAATGTTTCTTAATTACTCATCCACACTGATTCAATATTACAGTCAACCACCTAATATCAGCAGTTAAAGCCCTCTTTGATAAATAAGACATTCTTCTGAATTTAGCTTTGTATTACGAATGGTAATCTTAACTTTAAGCATACCTGGTATAAACAATGGCACACACTTCGAAGCTGAGGGGGGAATTCTGAGGAGGAACTGATAATGGCCTGGAAGAACTTGTCAGTCATTTGAAGGAGGTTCCGCTGGTTTTCCTCAAGGCTCTCTGACGGCTCTAACCTATTTAAAAAAAAAAAAAAAAGGAAAAGGAAAATTATATATCGCTTCTTGGACTTTTGGCTAAGATCAAGTGTGGGAAAAGTAAAATTATAACACTTCTGTTTAAAACATACATCACCCCTTAAAAGAGACTCTTTTACAGACATTCAGTTAATTGCAATGGTTGGATTTTGCTGGGATCTTGATTTAAACAACTATTTAAAAAACAACTTTGAGACAACTGAAAAAAATTGAATACAACATTAGTCTTAGATATGATTAGGGATTATGATTAATTTTATTGGTGTGGGGATACTTGGGGTGTGTGTATAAAGTCTGTATCTGTTGGAAAAATGATATCTGGGATCTGCTTCAAAATACTGGAGCAAAAAAGGGATAGATAAAACAAGAATAGCAGATATTCTTCCAAGTCACATTCCTCTGTATATGTAATGCCCACATGAAAAAAATGAATATACATGAATGCTATAAATTGTGTAAGTTTTTAAAATTTTCATCAATCATAACAAAATACAACTTTTACCTTTTACTCTACATTATGTTTCTGAGATTTACCCATGTGATACATGACGATATAGTTCATTCACTTTACTGCATAATAATCCATTGTATTATATGCCATGATTTATCAGTTCTCCTATTAATGGACATGTAAATTTTTTCACTTTTATAGACACCATTGCAATGAACATTCTTGCATATATGAGTTTCTCTAAGGCAGCTACCTGAAAATGAAATTTCTGACTCATTGAGCATATGCAAATTTAACTTTATTAGATATTGCCAAATAGCTCTACAACCAGTAGTGTATAAGAATTTTTATTCCCCTGCATTTTCACAAATTTAATGTACCAGTTTAGTAGGCAGGAAAGGCATCTCATGTTTTTAACATCTATTTCCACGTTCCTAGTAAGGTTAGACATGCGTTTATATATTTTGTGGCCATTGAGGTTTCCTGTTTTGAACTGCATTTCGTATCCAGTCTGACATTCCTTCTAGATGTTCCCCCAGCACTGGTCCCTAAAACTCAGCATGCCCCCAATTAATTGAATTTTCCTCTTCCTCTTATGTCTTAGCATGTGCCCCGTAATAAAGGCACCACTACTCTCTGAAGCACATCATTCAGGCTGTCTCTGATGTCACTTCTTCCTGCTCTGCTTTAGTACACCCTGAATCTAATCAGTGCTGTGGATTCTCATCAGTATGCCATCTAAGGTGATGTTGTGATTAGAGGAAGAGATTCTGAAGGCAGACTTACTAGGTTTACATTTCAGCTCTACCAGTTATTGACCATTATGATCTTGGTCACAAAATTTAAATTCTCTGGGTCTCATTTTCTTCTCATCAATAAGACAGGAATAATAATGCCTAGGCAATAGGGTTTAAATTTCACCCAATGAGCCGGGCTCGGTGGCTCAGCCTGTAATCCCGCGCCTTTGGGAGGCTGAGGTGAGTGGATTGCCTGAGCCCGCGGGTTCGAGACCCGCCTGGGCAGTGAGACCTCATCTCTACAATAAATCAAAAAATCAGCCGGGCATGGTAGTGCATGCCTGTAATTCCAGCTACTCGGAAGGCTGAGGCGGAAGGATCGCCGGAGCCCAGCAGGTCGAGGCTGCGGTGGCCGGGAGCGGCCACTGCACTCCAGTCTGGGCGACAGAGTGAGACTCCAACTCAAAAAAAAAAAATTTCACCCAATGGTTATCAAACCCATAAAGCTTTACTCCCTAATTGGCCTAATCTGAACTCTCAAAATACATCCCTTATGAAACATGCTACTGGACTATGTCCTATTCTCCCCTACTAAGCTGTAAGCTCCTAGAAGGAAGTATTCACTTTTGTCCCCTTAAACACTAGGCACAGCACCTTATCAAATCAAGTATTAAATAAATACTTGTCTTCAATATCTTAACTAGTAATTTTCTATTTCTATACTAATTTACATATTACATAAATGCTTTGGACATTAATATCATCACTCCAGATTCCTTGCAGATCACTGTATAGTACATATGAATACAGGAAGAGTTCAGAAATTAATATGAACTGCAAGACAGGAAAGATTTCATGAAACAGGTGAGTTCTAAAGGAGGCATAGAATTTGAATAGGCAGAATAAAGATATTTCAGAAACAGAAAGTAGGCAGGGCAGGTACTCAGTTCAATCTAATAAATATTTATTACACACCTACTATTTATCATCTTAGTGCCAAGTGCTAAGGATTCAACAATAATTACCCTTTGACCTTTTCAAAGAGGGGAAATATGCATACACCAGAAATTCCACACTAAGTAATGAATGAAATAATTCAATATTGTGATAAATATATATTTAGTCTCTGCCCCTGGTTCCTGGAAGTGATAAGAAGTATCTTTTGTATGATAATGAGATGGCTGGTGGTGGTTAGGGGCCCTAGAGATTCAGGATGACAACTGTTCACCAGAAAGACCAAGGTATGATTCCAGGAGGGTTGAGGCTTTCAGTCCTACTCCCCAGCCTCTGGGAGAGAAGAGGAAGGTTGAGGGTTGAGCTTATCACCAATGACCAACGATTTCATCACTCATGCCTATGGAATGAAACTTCCATAAAAGCTCAAAGGGACAAGGTTTGAAGAGCCTCCAGGCTGCTGAAAACGTGGAGGCACCTGGAGGGAAGTGCGCCTAGAGAGGGCAAAGGAAATGTCAAGCCCTGTCCCCTAGGCCTTGCCCTATGCATCTTTTCGTCTAGCTGTTCACCTGTATCCTTTGTAATATCATTTATAGTAAGTAGGTAAACATAAGCAAAGTATCTCCCTGAGTTCTGTGAGTTGTTCTAGTAAATTAAACTAACGTAAGGTGGGGGTCATGGGAAAACTAGTTTATACTTGGTTGGTCAGAATACAGGTTACAACCTGGGGCTTGCAACTGGCATCTGAAGTGGAAGCAAGTCTATGGGACTGAGCCCTTATTTAGCCTGTGGGATCTGAGGCTATCTCCAGATAGCGTCAAAAAGGAACTGAATCATAAGACACCTTGGTTGGTATCCACTGGAAGAATTACTTGGGATGTGTGGGGAAACAACACCCACACATTTGGAGACCATTGAGTGTTGAATGTGAGTAGAGAGAAAGGAAGTTTGTTTTTTCCTTTACAGATATAAAAGATAAAACAGCAAAGCAGAGACAGACATAAGTTCAACATCGCTGGTGGTTGTTGGGAATAACTGAAAAGAAATTGGTATAAACATATATATAGGGAATGTATGTAGACAGAACAGTTAAGAAGCACAACTGTAGTAACTCAAATCTTAGATATGAAGTGCCTAGAAGTTTTGGAATATGAAAGAAAAGATGAACAACTTCTTAGCTGGGTACAGTGGCTCATGCCTGTAATCCCAGCATTTTGGAAGGCTGAGGCGAGCAGATGGTTTGAGCCCAGGAGTTTGAGACCAGCAACATAGTGAAAACTCATCTCTACAAAAAAATAGCCAGTTGTCGTGGTGCAAACCTATAGTCCCAGCTACTCAGGATGCTGAGGTGGAAGGATCGCCTGAGCCCAGGAAGTCACAAGGCTGCCGTGAAGCATGACCTTTGGGATCATGCCACCGCACTCCAGCCTGAGCGACAGAATGAGAACCCAACTCAAAAAAAAAAAATTAACAAGGCTCAAAGAGATTCCTAGAAACCTTGACAATTCTTTGTCTACTTTGTGAAAACTTTTTTTTTTTCTTGAGTCAGTATAGCAGCAGGGACACTGCAGTCGGTTTCAGGTTTCTCTCTAACTCTAACCCTAACCCTTCCAGCCACAGTGCTCTCCCGCCTTCCACATGCCAATGGCAACTTGTTGGTTATTCTGCTAATTCTGATTTAAAATAAAGCTTTGTGTTCAATCATTTAAGTGCTCATACAACATTTTCCCCTCAGTTTGATTTTCGAAGAATCAGCTTTGGGTTTCATTATATTTTTTTCTCTATTGTTTTCCTATTTTTAATTTTATTGATTTCTGCTCTATTTTTAAATTTCTTTCCGCTTGCTTGCTTTAGGTATTGCTCTTTTTTCTCTAGTTTTCTAAGGTGAGTGCTTAGATAATTGATTTTAGATATTTTACATTTTCTAATATATACATTTAATGCTATAAGTCTCCCTCTAAGCAACTGCTTTCATTATATCCCACCAGTTTTGAGAAGATGTATTTTCAGTTTCATTTTTTTTTTCTTGCCTTTCTTTTTTTTTGAGTTGGAGTCTCACTCTGTCACCCAGACTGGAGTGCAGTGGCTGCTCCCGGCCACTGCAGTCACGACCTGCTGGGCTCTGGTGATCCTTCCGCCTCAGACTTCCAAGTAGCTGGAACTACAGGCGCGTGCTACCACACCCGGCAAATTTTTTTGATTTATTGTAGAGATGAGGGCTCGCCAAGTTGCCCAGGCAGGTCTCGAACCTGCAGGCTCAGGCAATCCACTCACCTCAGCCTCCCAAAGCACGGTATTACAGGTTGAGCCACCGAGCCCGGCTTTTTCTTGTATTTCAGTTGGGTAAGTTTTCTATTTGATATACCTTCAAGTTCACTGATTCATTTCTCAGTTGTGTCCAGACTACTGATGAGCCCAAAGGCGTTCATTCATTCCATTACAGTGTTTTCATTTCTAGCATTTTCCTTGGATGTTTCTTAGTTTCCATGCTTCTGATTACATTACCCATCTGTTCCTACATGTTGTTCACTTTTTCCATTAGAGCCCTTAACATATTAATCATAGTTATTTTAAACCCCAGCCTGATAGTTCCAAAATTTCTGCCACATTTGAATCTGGTTCTGATTCTTGCTTAGTCTCTCAGACTGATTGTTAACATGCCTTGTAATTTTTTTGTTGAAAGTCAGCAAGATGTATTAGGTAATAGAAACTGAGGTAAATAGGACTTTAGCAGACAGCATTATGTTAATCTGACTAGAAGTTAGGTTATGTTTAATATCTGTTGTAGCTGTAGATGTCCATTTCCTCTACTATCCTGGTTTTTGTCTCCCTTGTTGTCTTTGAGTTTCCCTAGAAACTTCTTAAATAGAGTCTCTATGTTGCAGTTTTCTCAACTGTAATCCACTGCTAATATACTAGAGCCCTGTTGATTGGGATAATGGGGAAGGAAAGTACCCTATAATCTGATTATATCTCCATTGTTTTATTGGGCCAAATTTCCTAAGTTGTGACCTTCAGAAGAGTTTGTTTGTCTTTTTTTATCCTCTTTATATGAGACAGAAAGGCTAACGGGGGCTGAAGGTAGCTAACCACCCATACTCCAGGTCAGATAAGGCTATGGTCATAATTTCTCTTGAGGGCAGGACTTTATTAGGGACAGCAGAACATTATGGAAATACTTTAAAATTCAGTTGTTACTTTTCCCTCTCCCTACCCAAACCATAGGGGATTTTTCACCATGAGAGCCTGGTAAGGCTTCTATAAGTAAATCTCACAAAGGTGTGGGGGTCCTCTCAGACTGGGCTCCCAGGAGTTTTAACTCTCTAGCTACAGCACACTCAGCCTCCAGCAATTCATCAATTATGATCTCTGCTTTCCTACCAGTTACTGTTTCCAGCAGCTTCTCCTGATAAGCTGTGACTCTATATTTACCTGTCTCTCCAGTTTTGGGGTGGTGGCTTGTCCTGTAACCTCAATTCTCTGATGGATCTAAGAGTTGCTGATTTTCAGTTTTTTTAGCTTTTTTCTTAGAAACATGAGAATGTTGACTTTTAAGCTCTTTACATGTCAGAGTGAGTCTCAGTCTGATTTTAAGCAACTGAAATATACTGCTTGTCATCTTGTTCTTTTATCTGCATCACAACACTTAGTATAGTAGATTTCTTTTTTTTAATTTTAAAGATGTGGGTATAGTAGATTTCTTTTAGGCAGTTACTTCATTCTCCTACTAAGTAATTGCTTAATAAACAGATTCAGTAAAGTTGCAGGATACAAAAATCAACACATACAAATCTACAGCATTTCTACATTGGTCAAAGGGTACAAAATTACAGTTAGGATGAGCAGTTCTGGAGATCAATTATCCAACATGGTGATTATACTGTAATGTACATATACTTGAAAATTGCCACACACAAAAAAGTAGATATGAGAAACTGTCAAAAAGAAAGTGAAAGTGTCTAATGCTAACAAAATACAAGAGGACTTTAAAATAATATTGCTTTCAAGTTTTAAACTATAGCTATTTAACTATTTTAACAAAAATTGGCTAATCTAGTGCTGGAGTTTTGATTAAAAATTCAGTTGATGCTTCAGCAAAGGCAGAGCCAAAAATACCAACTGATGCATAGTTGTTAAATAATCATTATTTAGGAAGAACAATCATCAAGAAGCTGTGAATTTAAAAGTAAAAATAACCTTAAGGTCCTAATGGAAAGACAGACAGGAGAACACTAACATGTATCTTAGAAGAAAAGCATGCATAAGATGATTGGTTAAAATTCATTCAACAAATATTTATAAAATGTTAACTATATGCCAGATACCATGCTAAATACTCATGGTAGGATATAAAGATGTTTAAAATGTATAAGAGTCAATAGTTTAGAGGGGAGATAAAGTCATAAAATAAATCATCACAAGCTGGGCTCAGTGGCTCAGCCTGTAATCCCACACTTTGGGAGACTGGGGTGAGTGGATTGCCTGAGCCCACAGGTTCAAGACCCGCCTGGGCAACTTGGTGAGACCTCATCTCTACAATAAATCAAAAAATTAGCCGGGCATAGTAATGCACGCCTGTAGTTCCAGCTACTTGGAAGGCTGAGGTGGAAGGATCGCTGGAGCCCAGCAGGTCAAGGCTGCGGTGGCCGGGAGCATGCCACTGCACTCCAGTCTGGGAGACAGAGTGAGACTCCAACTCAAAAAATAAATAAATAAATCATCACAATTAAGTGTTACAAAGGTGCTGTAAAGCAAGGAAAAAGATGATTTCTTTGTTCACATGTAGTGCATGTATGGGTACTGCCTGGTGACAGGCAGAGAAAGCTTCACACAGATGATGGTTTTTGTTGTTGTTTTTTGTTTGTTTGTTTTTTTGAATTGGAGTCTCACTCTGTCACTCAGACTGGAGTGCAGTGGCATGCTCCCAGCCATTGCAGCTTCGACCTGCTGGGCTTCGGCGATCCTTCTGCCTCAGCCTTCCAAGTAGCTGGAACTACGGGCGCGCTAATTTTTGATTTATTGTAGAGATGAGGTCTCACCAAGTTGCCCAGGTGGGTCTCGAACCCGCGGGCTCAGGCAATCCACTCACCTCGGCCTCCCAAAGCGCTGGGATTACAGGCTGAGCCACCGAGCCCGGCAGATGGTGCTTTAAACTGCATCCTGCATTACCTGTTGGCCTCCTTCCCCTCTTCTAAGTCACTCCACATTATAGCAGGAGGAGTTAGAGAAAAAGAATCAAGCAAGTTCAGTTTAGTGCTATTCTCTCAAATCTAAATATGTCTGCCTGCAGAGAAGATAGATTCTGGCCAGCTTTCCATGTGTGGTAAAAAGATTGTTAGTGCTTGTAAGGGATGAGCTTGTAGTCACCCAGCTGTGCAATGCATAAGGTAGATAAGGCTACTTCACGGTGAAGTATTAGCAAACTTATTTGCAAACTGCATCTAAAGCCACATTCTCCAATCATTTTTATTAGCGATTAGGGTCATACATGATTTGTGGGTGCCTCCCTTCATCTCCTACTCCTTCTTGGTTTTGAACTTGGACAGGGAGAAGGGATATTTATTAGGTATCTCCTTCTAATGAATCCCATATGCCAAATCATTAAAAAAATTTGTAACACATGTATATTTCATTGGTACTTAAAGTATAGTGTACATTAAGTACCAATGTACTGAGGTGAAGGCAGATTACAGCCAGAATACAAGGCAGGGGATTCAGTACTTTACCTTGCTGTCAGTGGGCAACCATTGACGGTTTCTAAGAAGCAAAGTGACATAATATAAATGTTTTAGAAAAGCAATTCCTATAGCCAAATGGCCTGAGAACAAAAGACAACGCTGGGACAATAATTAGAAAGTTACTGCAGAAGTCAAGAGGTTATGGTATCAACTAAATAAATTATGATATAGCCAAACTATGAAGTGTTATTTAGCACTTTACAGGAATGGTAATCTTTGTACACACACAAAGATTGTATCTAATCTTTATAGACATAGAAAGATCTAAGACACATGGTTAAGTTAAAGAAAATTAAATGGAAAAACCATGTATATATTATGGTACCATTTATATTAAGCATTATATTACAATATACATTTTTTATAATTACATGCAATCATATGTCATTTAACAATGGCAATACATTCTGAGAAATACGTCCTTAGATGATTTTGTTGTTATGTGAACATCATAGAGTGTACTTACACAAAGCTAGATGGTAGGGCCTACTACACACCTAGGCTAGATGGTATAGCCTATTGCTCCTAGGTACAAACCTGTACAGCATGTTACCGTCTGAGTACTGTAGGCACTTGCAACACAATGGTAAGTATCTGTGTGTCTAAATATATCTAAACATAGAAATGGTACAATAAAAATACAGTGTTATAACCTTAAAGGACTTCCTTATATATTCAGACAGTTGTTGACAGAAACATTTTTATACAGCACATGACTATATATGTGCATGCAAATGCATGGAAAAAAAGAAGAACAGACTAAACCAGTAATGGTCTGGAGGTGGTAGCCAAACCCTTATTCAGTCTGTCTGTGGATCTAAGGCAAAAACAAAAAAAGATACCCTTATGATATCTGTAAATTTTTTTAAAGAAAAATGTCTCTGTGTATAATTTTTATAATTAAAAGCTAATTTTATGACCGGATACAGTAGTTCACACCTATAATCCCAATACCCTGGGAGGCCAAGGTGGGAGGATTGCTTGAGCCCAGGAGTCCGAGACCAGCCTAGGCAACACAGCAAAACCTTGTCTCTACATAAAATAGAAAAATTAGCCAGGTGATGTGCCTGCAGTCTCAGCTACTAGGGAGGCTGAGGGTGGAAGGATCACATGAGCCCAGGAAGTTGAAGCTGTGGTGAGCCGTGATCATGCCACTGCCCTCCAGCCTGGGTGAGAGTGAGACCCTGACTCAAAAAAAAAAAAGCTAATTTTAAGAATCATCACAAGACAGGGACCTATGGGAGGGGGAGAATTATGGGGATAAATTATGAGGGCCTTCACTTCTGCAGTATTAGTGAACAAATGGAGAGCAGCTTCATGAGAAAAGATGACAAACCTGGTAGGATCCACTTCAAAGCTAACATGTTGCCAATCGGAGGATGTGATCACAATTCGTAATAAAGGATCCAGAAGTTTTTGTAGGTAGGTAGCACCATAAACCTAAAGAAATGCACAAGTAGGAATTTATTATGTCTTTCCATGTGTTTTGCATTAAGGGAAGACAATCAGTTCAGCATATTCTGTACATAATCATTACTTGACATACCTCAGCAAACACACACACACAATGAATGATACAAACCTTGAAACAGAAGGTCATTATTTTACTGGCTAAACTGTTGCCTCGGAAGAGAGTCTGCATGGAGTCTGCCAATTCTACTTCTTTAGAAAACATGTTCCAGAGCAGTTGGTAAAGTAAGTGCCGAGAATCAAACAGAGTAACCAGAACTCGAGCTAGTTCATCCTGAGAACAACAACAAAAAATCAGATTATTGCAAACAATCCCATTTTTTTTTTCTTAAGCAGGAAGATGAAGAGTAGCAAAAAACTAAATCAAAAGTTCACAACCACTTGCTAAATTAAAGTGAATGGCGACTGATTAATATTTCCCCTGAGATTTAACTGTGTGCATGTTCTACAATGGATGACTGTTTATATATAATATCTACAATCACTGCTAATTCTAAAGGATTAACTAACTGGTGAAAGTAAGAGAGCCCTGGGTTTTACCAGGAGAAAAAAATCTCCAGGATTCAGCTCAAATTATAACACAAAATCAAAGAGACCAGAAATAGAAAATGACATCAAAGAGTTTAGTTTGATCTGCACAAGCTTTGTTCAGATCATTTCCTTCAAAAATCACTGAGCAGAAATAAGACTGGGGACCAGAAGAGCTCTACTCTCTTCTCCATCAGGAGAACTCAGAGAATGGTAAGCACAGACTAGGAAGAGACACAACAAAATGGAAGGACTTAAGATGTTCAAGAAGTCAGGAAGAAAAGGAACCGAGCATTCAAAACTCAGAAATCAGCCTGGTTTATATACAAAGCTAGGAGCTTGGGGATGGGAGCTAACATTCCCACCTATTATATAAATGACAACTCTAACAATTCCCTAGAGTAAAGAAGTTTGGGGTACACTCAAGAAAAATGATTTAACAATAGTAAAACACTGCTTAATTACATGCTGAGAAGAAATCTAGCAACAACAGAGTAGATGTAAAAAGATGCCCCAGTCCTCAAGCAGTAAATACAAAGGCCAGGATCATGGCCCATGGATCTCCAATTCTTGCTTGATCCCAAGATTACAATAATCTAATATTTGAGTAAAGAAAAAAGTTAAAAAAATTCTAACCCCAAATAATGTAGAAGCCAAAGAATTACAAAGACTCAATATTGTGCTCTACTCTCTAATATACATACATATTTGATTAGATATAAAAACTCTATCTTTCATTATAAAGTCAAGTAAAATTATTAGAGGATTTAGTTAGACAATAGAAACGATTTTCAGATTACTGTGCTAAGTGTTTTTTCCCACTCCAATCCTTCCTACTACAAATTCTGAAAACTTTAGTAACAATTTAAAGATGTATTTACAAAATAGAATAAAAGTTGTTTTTTTTTTTTTGAGTTGGAGTCTCACTCTGTCGCTCAGACTGGAGTGCAGTGGCCGCTCCCGGCCACCGCAGCCTTGACCTGCTGGGCTCTGGCGATCCTTCCACCTCAGCCTTCCAAGTAGCTGGAACTACAGGCATGCGCTACCACACCCGGCTGATTTTTGATTTATTGTAGAGATGAGGTCTCGCTGCCCAGGCGGTCTCGAACCCGCGGGCTCAGGCAATTCACTCACCTCAGTCTCCCAAAGGCGCAGGATTACAGGCTGAGCCACCAAGCCCGGCTAGAATAAAAGTTTTTATCTTATGCTTTGCTATATTTTAGATACAGTTCTATTTCTTTACTTTTGAGACAGGGTATCACTCTATCCTGGCTCCCTGAACCTCAACCTCCTAGACTCAAGGGATCCTCCAGTCTCAGACTTCTAAGAAGTGGGGCTACAGGCATGTACCACAACACCCAGTTAATTTTTTTTTTTTTTGTAGAGATGAGGTCTCGTTATATTGCCTAGGCTGGTCTTTAACTCCTGGCTCAAGAGATTCTCCCTTCTTCCCCTCCCAAAGTGCTGGGATTACAGGTGTGAGCCACCACACCCAGCATCCGGTCCAACATAAAATTCCTTCTCAAAATAAAGTCATTTAATATAAAACTAAATGAATTAAAATTGTTTGACTTAACTGATTCTTTTTCTATTAAGAAAATTACGGGTCAGTCACGGTGGCTCAAGCCTGTAATCCCAGCACTTTGGGAAGCCAAGGTGAGAGGACTGCCTGAGCCCAGGAGCAAGAGAAAAAAAAGTAAATTAAAAAAATTAGCCAGGCATGGTGGCACACAACTGTAGTCCCAGCTATTCAGGTGGCTGAGGTGGAAGGATCACATGAGCCCAGGAGGTCAGGCTGTGTTGAGTTGTGATCCTGATTATACCACCGCACTCCAGTCTGGGCAACAGAATGGGAACCCAACTCAAAAAACAAAAAAAACCTGTTAAGAGGGTAGATCTCATGCTAATTATTCTTACCAAAATAAATTACCAGAAGGGAAGCATTTTAGACGGTGGCGGCAGCAGCAGCAGCAAGGATACTCTTAAGACAAACAAATCTAGCATGTATGAGGAACAAAAAGGCAGCCAGTATGACTCAACTTTGGTGACCAAGAAGTGAAATGGTATAGAATGTTAGAGATATGGCAGAGCCCTGATTGGGTAAAGCCTTGTAGGCCAGGATAAGCAGTTTGAATTTTATTTTAAGTACAGGCACAGTGCCAGGTGCAGTGGCTTACGCCTACAATCCCTGTGCTTTGGGATGGCCGAGGTGAGAAGATTGCCTGAGCCCATGGGTTCAAGACCAACCTGATCAACTTGGCAAGACTTCATCTCTACAACAAATTAAAAAACTAGTCGGGCATGGTGGCACACGCCTGTAGTTCCAGCAACTTAGAAGGCTGAGGCGGAAGGATTGCCTAAGCACAGTAGGTCAAGGCTGCAGTGGCCATGAGTGTGTCACTGCAGTCCAGCCTGGGTGACAGAGTGAGACTCCAATTCAAAAAAAAAAGAAAAAAGAAATACGGTTCTATAGCTTTTAAGCAGAAACAAATCTACGGACAATGACAGCTGACCTTATTAGTTATAACTCAGTATAACTAAAATAATTTTTAGTATATTATAAGCCAACTGGCTTTTTGACATTGAAAAGGGACAACAACCCTTCTCAAAGTCTTAGCATATAGTATAAAGAATGATGTGATTTTAGGAACATTTTTCATTAAATTAAGAACAAAGTCAAACAGCCATATTACAACTTCAGTGTTTAAAACAAGCAATATCACATTTTTAATGCAAATGGAATAGTGTGTCTAAAAAAAAATAAGACATTCTAGGCCAGGCACAGTGGCCCACACCTATAATCCTAGCTCTTTGGGAGGCTGAGGTGAGAGGATTGCCTGAGCCCATAGGTTCAAGATCAGCCTGGGCAACTTGGTGAGACCTCATCTCTACAATAAATCAAAAAATTAGCTGGGCGTGGTGGCACGTGCCTGTAGTTCCAGCTACTTGGACAGCTGAGGCAGAAGGATAGCCTGAGCCCAGCAAGTTGAGGCTGCGGCGTCCATGAGTGTGCCACTGCACTCCAGCCTGGGCAATAAAGTGAGACTCCATTAAAAAAAAAAAAAAAAAAAAGACATTATAGAAAGAAGAATAGTAAACTGGAAGTAGTAAACAGCACAAATCATGGATTCCAATTCTAGTGTTACAACAACTAACTAAAATCAGGTTTAATCTAATCTCCTTATCTAATATATGAAGACACTGAACCAGATCAGTGGTTTTTAGTTTTCTTTTAATCAATGTTTGAAGGTTATTTTTCAGTGGGGTAAAATGACACAGAATACTAGTCAGGGCTAGGAGTGCCAACCACTTCTCCACAGCTAAAAATCACTTAACTAAATATTTGAAGTTTCTTTCAGTTCTAAAATTTTATCAATCTATTCAGTATATTTGAAAGCATGTGCTCCATGTCAGGCTCTCTTGCCCACTTATTCAATATACTTACCCACTGAGAACAAGGGACTACATTGGCCAGAGCCATTGCTATAGGGAGCTCTCCCTGATCACCCATCATGGTGACCAATTCCACCAGTCTCTCAAACCGATCTGCCAACACCGTTTCTGCAAGTGTGTCAAATTCTGTGCCTTGTTGAAGGATTTTTGTCAGAACTTCCATAAATGTAGCTCTTGTCTGGAGATCCTTGTGGTAACCTAAACCTGATATGAACAAATAGATGCAGATTTACTAAAATGCCCTTGCCCAACTAATTTTTACTTGTCTTACATGCTAATTCTCTAGGTTTTATATTTCTATATCTCACCTATGGAGTGCATGAGGCCACTGTCCACATTGGCATTGAGTAAGTTTGACATTGCAAGGACCGTACAGTGTCTCAGTGATGCCAGCCTCCGAGACATGCCACGTTTCCTGCCACCTGTCTGTGCATTTTCATCTTCAACTTCACTACAGTCATTCAAAAGGTTCATAAATAATGTGAAGTATCTGAGAAATAAAAAAACTGATCTTTACATAATGAACGCGACATCAACTAACCAGACATTTCAAAATAATCACGTGTGTCGTATGAGTGGCTCTGGGTTATCTGCTTCTCTCCTCTTTGGGATAATCACTCAGCGAGGCCCATTATGAAGTAGGTGTTGCTGGACCAGATTTTATTCTGACAAAGCCCAGTACACATTTCATAACAAAAAAAACCAATAGATGCAATGATTCCTAGCAAATGTGTCACTTTTAATGTTTAGCATATAAAATTAGTGGTTCAAACAGTTTGAATAATGTCATTTTAAATGACTTAACGAAGCAATCCAGGCTTTTTTACAAGTAAAAACTTACTGATCACATTATTTTCTTTAAAAACTACAAAACAGCTGTTTTCTAGTCCTAGTTCTACCATGGGAACTATTTCTTCACAAGTGTGGTATATTTTATGAGACAGCAGCCAAAGGCCATAATACCAAAGCAATTAAGTTCATTTTCTAAATACAATCATTTGGCACTTTGGTTACACTTGCTTTGTTTTATTACTCGTGGGGCTTTTTTTGTTTTCCACTTTGTGTTTTTGATGACTGAAATTTACTTAAGAAACAGCTGTGACTTGGCTTCCATCAATTCCACACCATCCCCTTCCTCAGGCTGCAGCGGGAGACCTGCTAGGAGCGAAACTACCGCTTCCATGCTTGCCTGGTCCAAATCTCTGAAGAAAAAAAAATTTACAGACAATAAATCTTCCAGGTTGCTTCATTCCACCTTCCCCTCAAATAAACCTCTTACTAACAGAAACAGATTTTAGGAACTACCTATTTAATTAAACAAATTATTAGCACAATTTTAATACAAGTTAATATGCAGATCCCAGAATGCAAAAGCATTTCAAATTGGGGAGAAAACGATAATAACAATCTACAAAGTAATCTTGGCAAAATGACTCCTTTAAGTCAAAAGTATGTACAGTTGGCCCTCCGTATCAGTGAGTTCTATATCCATGGTTCAACCAACCACAGATTGAAAATATATGGGGAAAAAAAATAGACAGATGCAGCTTTACTGAATTTGTACAGACTTTTTTCCTTGTCATTATTCCCTAAACAATATGGTATAACAACTATTTACACAGCACTTACATTATATTAGGTTTTATAGATAATCTAAACATAATTAAAAGCATATGGAGGTTATGCATATGTAAGGGCGGCCCTGGAACCAACCCCCCACAAATACCAAGAGACTATACTATCAAAACAGCCTGCCCAAAGAAAGATATATAAATGGTTATAGTCACAGTATTTAATCACTTTCCGATATGTGTCAGTAAGTATTTATCATTATAGCAAACTTACACAATTGCTTTTCTTTTCTGTCTCAAGTACTTGAATCAGGAAAGCCGTTACTTCTTAGACTCAACACAATTAAGTTCCTTAAATAACACCTTTATTTATCTAATCATAAATAAATACAATTCAAGGCTTTATATCTTTCCCTATTTAACTGTAGACTATTCTTTCAAAATTAACTACACTAACTTCCCAAACATAACATTTTCTCACATTTGTTTTTTGTTTTGTTTTGAGTTGGAGTCTCACTCCATCACCCAGGCTGGAGTACAGTGGCATGCTCATGGCCACCGCAATCTCGACCTGGTGGGCTTAGGCGAGCCTTCTGCCTCACCCTTCCAAGTAGCTGGAACTACAAGCCTGTGCCACTAGGCTAGGCTAATTTTTTTTATCTGTTGTAGAGATGAAGCCTTGCCAATTTGCCCAGGCTGGTCTCAAAACCCTCGACTCGGGCAATCCTCTCGTCTCTGCCTCCCAAAGTGCTGGGATTACAGGCATAAACTATTGCGCCTGGCTCACATTTGTTTTTAACTGAAAGTCTGTTTAAGAAATTACAAAGATTTATATCTTTATGTATTTCAAATGCAAAAGCTTAGCATTTTAAAAAAACTTAAAACATAAAATATGTATACAATAGCTATACTGTAGCGGTAATGCTTACAGTAAAAACTGCTAATACTTAAAGATCGGTCTCTTTTTTTTTTCTTTTTTACCTTGTAAGACATTTTACATCATCGTCTGCTGCTTGGTTTGATGTTCCCATAACCCAGTCTGTCAGGTATTCTACCATCTTATTTCTACAGAATGATGGAGAAAAGAGAAATAACAAACAATTTTCTTAAAGCCACACACACACACACCTTTAGTCACACAAGATTTTTTTTAATGGTACAAATAATTTGCCAAATAATGGTGACACAACAACTTTATAAGAGAGATTCTGCTCAGATGTAAAAATCAGAGGGGCACAAACACGAGCAATTTGGATGCTGATCCTCCACAATGGCCCCAAATTATGATATCGGTTTTAAACCAGAATCAAACTATTAACTCAGCATAGCACAATTTTAGAAATTGACATCAAGTTTTAAAATCTGAGAAGACATGCAGAGAAAAACAAACATGTAAAGTGTTCCCTTTCCACTTCCTCTTTTCCCCCATAACCAGATTCTTACATTTTTCTGTTCTCCATTTAACAAATTAAGATTTACAAGACCCTACTTTCCTCTTCTGAGAACTCACCTGAATTTCATCTCTTGACAAAATGAGAGGTCATCTCTCCTTGCCATCATTACTTCAACTAACTGACACAATTTCGTTTTTATTTGAATTGCATGAACCATGTTCCCCAGTACACGAACATATCTATTAAGGTATAGAAATATTTTTTTAATTACCAGATATAGACAAAAGAAAAGGTATTCGTAGTTGCTAAGTAAAATTTACTAACTAAAACTTCAGAAATAGTAAGATTTTTATTTTATAGGAATATATACAACTTCTGGTTACCTTACTGTCACACTCTGTTTTGTGCACAGTAAAGAAAAGAATGGCAAATTATTTCATCAATTACTACCAATATCAATGTGTAAGCAATATTTTGGTATCTATTAGAATAAGTTTTTGCTACTTTTCAGTAGAATGCTTACCTGACCAGATTTAACATCATTGTTTCAATGCTAGCTTGCCCCAAATGTTCAGAGCTGCCTTCAGTAGGATTATCTAGTAAGTTCTTCATTATAGCTATGGTTTGCTCCACAAATTGAGTATTGGTATCAGTCAACAAGACCTACACAAAGAACAAAATACAACAGTGATCTGCCATCAGTGCACAGACTATGGAGAGATGAAACTGATTGATCTAAATATACACACACAGAAATGCATCCACAGACACAGCAAAACAAGCCCATAGAGACACACAGACATTCATATCCATACACAAGGCATTCATACCCCCAGCACACTCACACACAAGAGTTTCTAAGAAGCAATCTAATCCCTACATTAGATAACTCTTCTTTCTGCAATTTCTTGGCTATTTAAAAAAACTGTTAGTAAATATTCATGCCAGTGTGTAATTTAAATAATGTGAAAGAAAAGTCTTCACTATTTCAAACAAGTCACTATAATTACAGGGAAGAGTGAAAAAAAAAGACAAGATCACTTTACCTGTCCCTGGGAGTCAAAAAATTTGCTGATGGTATTCTTCAATTTGTTAAAGAGCATTGGATAAAGAGCAGGACTCAATTCTAGACCCACCAGATCTTTAACATTAGTCCGTATTTGAAGTCCTACTTTCTCATGGTTGCACACCATTAAAGATAACAGTCGATCCATAAATTTGCTGACAGGCGTATCTGCATTTCCCTCGGAGGACATCACAGAAATCATGGAACCCTTACGCTCACTGACTGGACCCATGGGTGGGCTATAGGTTGCCAAGCCAGAATTGCTTCTCTGCTGCAAGCACACTCCCCCAAGGGCACAAAGGAAGCCAGTCATGTTGATCCATTCCTGCAGGGAGTCTGTGTCAGATAGATCTATGGATCCTCCTCCACTCACATGGGACATTCGCCTCTTAACAATAGTCTTGTGAAGGCTTTCAGCAGCCTAAACACAAAATTTTTATGCAAAGCATGAATTCAACCTTACTTAGTTTATCTTGACAAATTACTCTTTATTCAACATTTCTTCCATGACAAAAGTACATTTTTTACATCTTAAAAATCAAAATATGAAATTACCATATACATTTTTAAGGAGCTATTGATATATTTTTGTCATAGCTAGAATAATATAATCAACCCAGAGCATCAAATTTCTTTTTAAAAGCTTTGATTCACATGGATGAGCCTTGAAAACATTATGCTAAGTGAAAGAAACCAGTCACAAAAGCCTAAATATTCTATAATTCCATTTATAGAAAATGTCCAGAAGAGGCAAATCTACAGACAGAAAGTAGATTAGTGGTTGCCTAGGGCTGGAGGGGTAGAAGGCAGAGAGGTGGGAAAATGGGGTGTTAGGGACAGAGATAGGTAAAGAGTATGGGTTCGTTTGTTTGTTTTTTAGGTAATGACAATGTTCTAACATTGACTGTGGTGATGGTTGTACAACTCTGAGTATACTAAAAATAGTCACTGAATTGGACACTTTCAGTGGGTGAATTGTATGTCAATACATGTATATGTGAGTTGTATATCAATTAAGCAAACAACCAAAAAGCTTTTCACTCCCCCCAAAGCTTTCATTCTAAGCTACATGTCCTCTCCAAACATGAGATTAGGTACACAATTTTGCTTCACAGATTAGGCATACAATTCACCATTGAAAGTGTCCAATTCAGTGACTGTTTTTAGTATACTCACCAAGTTGTCCAATCATCACCACAATCAATTTTAGAACATTGTCGTTACCTTAATATATATATATATATACACATATATAATGTTTTTCTTGTTCTAATTAAGTATGACAGAAAAAAAGCAAGGGAGGAATAACCAGTTTTTCTAAAATACCTAATAATGAAAGCAATATGGATATTACAAATCAAATACACAAATAACTGATGGTTAATTTCTAAAATAATCATTAATACAGTTGATACTAACAGTTGGTGGGTGAAATGATATAGCTGACAGTAGTTGATGAAGGAAATGTCCAAATTTTAAAATTTCATTTAATCTATGGGTTCAATATGCTGCCCACCAGAGTCCTTAATTAGAATACCTAACAAGCTGGGCTCAGTGACTCAGCCTGTAATCCCGCGCTTTGGGAGGCTGAGGTGAGTGGATTGACTGAACCCGCAGGTTCGAGACCGCCTGGGAAACTTGGCAAGACCTCATCTCTACAACAAATCAAAAAATCAGCCGGGCGTGGTAGCACATGCCTGTAATTCCGGCTACTCGGAAGGCTGAGGTGGAAGGATCGCCAGAGCCCAGCAGGTCGAGGCTGTGGTGGCTGGGAGTGGCCACTGCACTCCAGTCTGGGTGACGGAGTGAGACTCCAATTCAAAAAAAAAAAAAAAGAATACCTAACAAAATAGCAAAATGAACTGTTTCCATTTCAATTAATTTTTCTTGTCTGTTACTCCTTTTCTGAAAATTCTGTGAAATACCCTGTTGAAGGAAGAAAGAGCAAGAAAGAGGATAAAGGAATGGTCTCTACCATGAATGCTCTCTAGCAAAGGTGCCTGAAATTTCTACCATGACATATTGGACAACACTGTATCTCTGCTGTCCAATATGTGTGACTAATGGGTGGCTAACGGGTACTGGAAACGTAGCTACTATATAACTGAGAAACTAAATTGTAATTGAATTTAATTAAGTTAAAATCTAATTTAAATAGGCACATGTAGCTAGTGACTACCATATTAGACCGTGCTGGTCTAGCTGAACCATGACTAAATATAAGTCTTAAGACAACTATATACTTATTATTCTAAGAATGACTCACACAGATTAAGTATGTTAAGTAGATCAATTAATAGACAAATATCAACTTCACAAACATACCTGGCCATCTTCCATTTTGGCTTTTGGATAGTTAAGGATTAGTTTTGTAGCTTGCTCCCATTTTGCATGTGTATCTTCCCAAGCCTAAAATGAAGGCAGTTATCACTTAAAAACAACTTTAAGTCTAGAGCTAAAACTTCATCAGTACCAGACAAGTTTCAAACTCAGAACTGCTTTAAAAGGTATTGCTGATCACACACCTGTAATAAGGGGCTTCTAAAACTGGGGGTGGGATCTGGGGGGCGGAATGATGGGAGCTTCTGTTGCTAAGTGCATACCTCAGTGTTTCCCGCAGTGGGATGCTCGATGCGCCTCAGCAGTGCCATCACTCTTTTCTGAAGTGCTGCTCTTCCTAAACAAAGAGAACAGCAAATCGAGTTACTATGCTTAGAGTCCTGCTTGCCCATGGAGCCCCACTTAAAAGGCAAAGTATGCGGAGTAGAACAAATGCTTCAAATGACAGAGTCAAAAACTTCCTTTTACCAACCTCACAGGAAAGGTGTTTCTCTTTGACTCCACAATGTCCACAGCATAAAATAGCTATTCTTACTTATGATCTACTCAAAACATGCCAATGTGCTTAAAGTTTCATCATACACAACTCAAGCACAGGAAATTACATAATCTAAAACTGATAGTAACCTAAACTGCCAGTTATTTTTAAAATGTATATTAAAAACTCAGTGAGAGACTAACAATTTATTTCAAATGTTATTTATTTCCACCCTACCTTGTTCAGCAAAGGATTTTAAGTAAGCTACTTGAATTTGCCCCATAAACGTACAAAGGAGTAACATGAAATACAGTCTTATGTTCCTAACACAATCAGATATCAGGTGATTTGAGGCAGAGTGAGTTACAAAAAAACAAAACCATTATCCACATTTACCTGTTGACGTCATATTACTGACAGAGGCAAACTCCATGAACGTGTTATAGTTGGGCAGGAAGTTGTGCACCGACACTTCATCCACCCCACACCGGATATCTGCTTCCTCACAGAGGTGGCGGAAACAGGACATGGCAACCAGAACAGCTTCTGTGTCAGGGCTCCACAGAAACATGTACAGGGCCACTTCCAGCTTGGTCTGGGCTTGTCGGCATATTGGCGGGGCTCCACCGCATCCTGCTGCACTGTCCTGGGAGTCAGGGGTGGGAGGCATATATTTGAAATTTAGGTCATTTTATTTATAAAACCCAACAATGTAATAAACTGTGTGCCACATATATCAGTATGTAATAATTCACAAGAGCTTTCCCCTTTAATCGTGATAGGGACTTTTCAAACCCCAAAATATTTTGTCTAAATGAGAAATCAGATTATTTGGAACCATATAATGCTACTATCTGTCCAATTTCAAATCAAATAAGTATTATCCTACCCCAGATTCCAGAAATGTAAATTAAGTCTAACATGGACAAATAAAATGCTACAACATAAATCTACTGCAGAAAAAACATGTACTTCTCAATAACTGTAAATGACAAAGGACGAGGAAGTAACAGGAAGGAAACTCTATCCACTTACTATAGGGAGGAAATAAAATAAGTACACTACAGCATTGACTGAGATAAGGACAGAAATAAGAACTAAATATTGCTGTACAGGTAGACTGGGTTCTGAATTGCATATTCCCCAAAGATGAATGGAGAAACCAATTTACAAAACAAATGCAAATTCTGCAGATAAAGCAGACAAATATCACATTGCTTAGGTGTTTTTCTTCCCTCCTCAACAGCAGGTAATATTAAAAATTAGAGATAAAAAGGGACAGGGTCTCACTCTGTTGCCCGGGTTGGAGTGCAGTCATGTAATCACAGCTTACTGCAGTCTCAAATTCCTGGGCTCAAGTGATCCTTCCAAGCAGCGAGGACTAGAGGCATGCACCACTATGCCCAGCTAATTTTTTTTTTTTTGAGTCTGAGTCTCACTCTGTCACGCTGGAGTGCAATGGCACACTCACAGACACTGCAGCCAAGACCTGTAACTGGAATTACAAGTGTGTGCCACCACACACGGCTAATTTTTTGCTTTACTGTAGAGACGAGGTCTCATCAAGTTTCCCAGGCTGGTCTCGAACCCCTGGACTCAGGCAATCCTCTCGCCTCAGCCTCCCAAAGTGCTAGGATCACAGGCTTGAGCCACTGTGCCCGACCCAATTAATTTTCTTTTTTTTTAATTTTTATAGAGACAAGGTCTTGCTATGTTGCCCAGACTGATCTCGAACTCCTGGCGTCAAGCAATCCTCCTGCCTTAGCCTCCCAAAGAGCTGGAATTACAGTTGTGAGCCACTGTGTTCAGTAAATTTGTACCTTTATTAGTTAGTAAATCTGTACCCTTCGTTTTTATCCCAGTAAATTTTACCTTTGTTAGTTGGTAGAACTTCTAAACTTCTGGGGTATGAATGACCTTTCTTTTTTTTTTTTTTAATTTTTATTTTAAAGATGCAGGGTACAATTCAGGATTACGTATACAAGTGGTCATCGTACTACAGGTAAAGTATGGGCCTCCCACTGGTCCCTACTTTGCCTGATTTGAGATCAGGTACCCTTATTTGATGTTATGTACCTAGCAGTTTCTGGCTACTGCCAATCCCTTGAATTGTCTTTCTTATGGGATGGAGATTTATGATATAGTTACCAGTTAACGCCTGTAAGCATCAAGTGCTATTTACACATAATTTCCTTTAATTCTGACAATAAATCTAGGGTACAAATATTATTCCCATTTTAAAGTTAAGAAACCAAGGCACAAGGATGTTAAGAACTTGCTCAAGGTCCCACAAAGAGCAGTGACAAAACTAGACTCTAAGCATTTTTTATCTGTTACACTGTATTATCTAGTTGAAATTTATCAAGGTTCATTCACAAAAAAATAGAGCAGAGATGATGATACAGGAAAATTACAAAAGCAGCAGCTTACCATGGAGGAGTTTCCTTTTCCCTTCCGGAGGGAGGTTCCAGGAGTACAGGTACGTACTAATTCTTCGTGATCCATGGACATTTGACTGGTATTTGCACTGGAAGAAACATCACACCCTAACCCGAAGAGGAAATGACAGGAACTTCTATCTGCCTGCTAGAAAAAGGAAATAAATAAGCTCTACCAAAGCACTGACAGTCAAGAACAAAAAACACTTAATGTGAGTTGTCTTCCTATGGAGACTATATCTTGGAAAACCCCTCCTCTCTC
The DNA here is from genome assembly GCA_027257055.1 of Cephalopachus bancanus. Taxonomy (NCBI): domain Eukaryota; kingdom Metazoa; phylum Chordata; class Mammalia; order Primates; family Tarsiidae; genus Cephalopachus; species Cephalopachus bancanus. Next base: position 5,387,649 of record JAPVLO010000158.1, read on the forward strand.
ACTCCCTAAGCAATACCTAGAGGAACATTCATTAGAATCACATTAGGATGGACAGTGTGTTTATTCAATATCTTTTAAACTCATCTAAATTTTCCTCTCTCCAAATCATCAGAAACAACAGATTCTACAAATGTAAATTAATCCTAATATGGATACAAGTAAAACATCAACAACATAAATCTACTGTATGTAAATTACATTTGAAATCTCAATGGCAAAGATTTTCTCCCATAAGTTCTTATCCTGTGCCACGTCGGGAAAAATGGAAATTGACTTTTTTAAGATTAAGTTCTTCTGGACCAGTAACTAACACTGGTATATACACATATACACCAAATATGTCAAAAGTGCAACTCTGTTGATCAGATAACAATTCATTACTGGATTACTGATGCTTGCACTCTGGAGATTATACTGTAGGCAAAGACATCAAAGTCCATAGTCTAATCTCTTCCCTTAGCTCTGGAATAATGCCAAATATTATATTGACATACCAAAATAAGCCAGACATAAATAAATCCACCTTACCATTAGTCTACTTCTAAAAAGAGACACTTTAATAAGCTATATGGTACTTAAAAGCATATGAGTTTCATATATTTAAGATTTCTCACAGCTATAATTCTAGGGCAAGAAAAAAACTCATTAAATCAAGTACTCCTAAAACTATCATAACAGAGGAATTCTTAAATTGATTAATTATAGAGACCATATGTTAAAAGAAATTTAAGGCTCTTTTCTAACCCCCACAACTTCACCATGTTTCAATAGTTCAGAATCCAAAAATTTGACTCTATCCCAAGGAAGAAATCTTCTGATATTTTCAAGAGATGAATTTTTTTTTTTTTTTTTGAGTTGGAGTCTCACTCCGTCACCCTGACTGGAGTGCAGTGGCATGCTCCCAGTCACCGCAGCCTCTACGTGCTGGACTCCACCTCAGTCTTCCAAGTAGCCAGAACTACAGGCACGCACTATCACGTCTGGCTAATTTTTGATTTATTGTAGAGATGAGGTTTTGCCAAGTTGCCCAGGCGGGTCTCGAACCCATGGGCTCAGGCAATCCATACACCTCGGCCTCCCAAAGCACTGGGATTTGGGAGGCTGAGCCACCAAGCCCGGCCAAGAGGTGAAATCTTAATGGAAGGAATATAAATAAACCTAGATTGAGGACCCTCAACCTCTTCCCTTTAGCTTTTTGATAGATAACACTCTCTGGACCACCCTAGCCATGAGATCCAAGTCATAGATGAACTTGAGAGTAGAGATAGAATACATTCTTTAGTCTACTTTGGTTACAGCAGCCCCCATGGCCTATCCCATAGAGACCTGCTTAACTCACCTAGAATTGATCAACATTGTGGTTTTAAGGCCAAAGCCCCAGAATAATTTTTAACATGCTGATTTGTCAGCCACTCTCCTCTGCACACGTTTCCCTTTAAGAACCTTGGGAGAAGGAAGAAGCTGAAGTAGAGCGTAACTCGGCTAACAGACACTTCCTTAATCTCTCCCCATCACCATTCCAAATATTCTTCCATTTGTAAAGATGTCATTTTGCTTACCTTATTTTTAAGAAGAAATTTATTCCTGCAGATCAAAATTTCTCGTAACCACTTGAGAATTTCTGTGCTACTAAGCATTTGATGGGCAGTTAATTTCTTGCAGATGTAAAAAAGCATTTGTGAGCTGTAGTAACATAAAGTTCATTGTTACCAATATCATCAATAAGTAACGTAATACAGATACCATCAGTAAATAAGAAAGGAATTATCTTACAGTGGATTTATTCAAATTTAGAGAAGCTGAGTTTCCATTGTAGGGTTTGTTTTAGAGAAACAGTTATCAAAGTGTTAATAGTACCATAATCAAAGGAAGTAAGTCTACAAGTTACAGGAAAAAAGCAAGTACTTATAACTCCCTTGTGTTTCATCAAACTTCCAGAGTTTCATCCATAGATCCCATCCTTGCAGTGGACATAAGAAGAAATGATAAACCACGTGCACAGCAGAGACTGTTTATAAATCGAGTGCTCTAGAGCAGAGATCTGCAAATTACCACCTACAGGCCAAATCCAGCCCACTGTTTGCTATTTCAAATAAAGTTTTAGTGGACCACAGCCACACCCATTTATTCATATATTGTCTAGGGTTGTTTTCATGCTTCTAAAGCAGAAATCAATAGTTATGACAGAAACTGTATGACCTACTAAGCCTAAAATATTTACTATCTAGCCCTTTAGAGAACAGGTTTCCTGACCCCTACTCAATAGCTGCACTGTCTGACATAGTAGCCAATAGTAAGCCGCACGCGGCTATTGAGCACCTTAAATGCGGCTTGTCCGGACTGAGACGTGCTATAAGTATAAAACACATACCAAACTCTGAAGACTTTATTAAAAAAATACAAAATAGCTCATTAATAACTTTTATATTGATTACATGTTGAAATTATAATATTCTAGTTATATATGTATATACATACATATGTGTATATATACTGGGTAAAATAAAACATTATTAAAATTAACTTTACCTGTTTCTTTTTACTTTTTAATGCAGTAAGCAGAAAAATTTTAAATAACGTGATTCACATGATATTACTACTGGAGAGCACTGCACTAGAGTTTAAGATTTAATTCAGCAGTAACAGGCGTGTCCATTTCCATAGGATAATGGCAAACTTGGTTTGCACACTTACATTTTCCTTAATGCGGTATCTTTATGCTTTGAAAGGTTAATAATTTATATAACCTAGAAAATAGACTGTAACATTCTATAGATATTTTTGTCTTCTACATAGATGTCCATTATTAATTTATTCATCAAAAGCCTTGGTATTATGAAAAATTTATCAAAAATCATAGTTTAAAACTTTTTAAAAAGATTAATGCTACAAGATGTTATCACTCTAGGCTTATTATTGTGAAAATTTATTAAAAACACAGTAGTTACTACATAAAAATCTGAAGCAGAAGCTAATATACCAAACAACAGTACTTATAACAGATGAAAAACTTAAGTGCTACTTTTAAGTACTTATTTTCTAAATTGCTGTGATATTTTTCTTACAGTTAAAACAAGAAATATTCTAATAATTTCAAGTCAAATAAAATCATAAAACTTCTGGAGGTATAAGTAAAGTTTTACAATAAACTAAGCACTGTTGAGTGAATAAAGACAAAAATTGCATTAAAAAATAAAAGTGCAAATACCTAATCTCCCAAAATGTTTCTACAGGAGCATCAGGATTCCATAAATCAATGCTATCTAACTGATGAAGAACCAGTAGAGCCTGAATTTAAAAAAAAAGAAAAAGGGAGAGAGAGAAGATTTACTCAAAACATTTTTTGGTAAACATAACACTGGAGTATTTACTTTACAAGTACTAAAAAATTAAGCTATTTCATGTACAGCCTCAACATACAGTAAAAATTAAAAGAGAAAATGCTGGAGAACACAAATTTCTAAGGAATAATACACATACCTAAAGAAATCACTTTATTTCTATCATTCTTATTCTATATGGCATGCACATATGAAGTTAAATAAAACAATATATAACCATAAAAACTGCTTTACGAAACAACATAATTTCAATAAACCATTAAAGAACTTTGTGGAACAAAATGCTAATTCCCACACAAGGAGGGCTCACCCAAATTAATGCACACAGCCAAAGATAAAAGTGAAGATTCTCTTGCTTGTCACAAATTCTTTTGTAACAGAAAAGATAAATTCAAAAATGAGAGGAAGCAAAACAGACTTTGCATTTCATAGCAGATTATTCACCTGAAGTATTTCAACTGACCATAGAACATTGGGATTTGGCTCACAGAACATTAACAGAAATTAAATAATCCATCTAAAATGTATAACTAACATGTACATTATTATTACTGAAATTGAAACCATTAAATATATAAAGAGTAAAATGTAGATTCTTCCTTCAAACTGATCCTACCTTAACTCCAATTCCACAAAGACTCCCACCTCCCCTCCCAAATACTATTGAGTTCTGCACATTTCTTTCAATCCTTGAGCAACATATTTGATGATTTCCTATCTTTTAAAACCTTTTCTTAAAACTCGAACAAAACACTGCTTGGAACAGGTAATGAAAACAGATTCCTTCTCTTAAAGCCAAACCAAAATGCATGAACTGCAAATATCTACACTGATAACCTGCCTCATGCTAGGGAAAGACATGTAAACGTCTAACCTTGGACCACTCTGTAACTCCAAAAGTTATAAATTATATAAAGATCAGACCTATATTATCTTATTTCAAACATATTCACGTGCGTGCCATTATACTCCAGCCTGGGCAACACAGTGAGACTCCGACTCAAAAAAAAAAAGAAAATGTTAGCCTTTTCCCAGCCTTAATATGACTATTTTTCTTTTCATGTTCCCTTTTTTTTTAAATCTTCCACATATATTTTAACAAAGCTATAAACATCGCATACTCACTTAACACTTTATAAATATTTTTTTCAGATTGCTGTGTGACCTAGACAGGTTTTAATGAGTGTTTAACAGGTCACCAAGTTGAAATACCATTCTCTTGTTATTGAATACTAGCCCATTCTCTTACTAGTGAATATTTAAAGTTCACCTGATATTCTCCTATTATAAATGAAAGCAATAGGCATCTACATGTGAAGATTTTTCCTTTTAAGTTGTATTCACAAGATTTTTAAAAATCATAGAAATTTAATTATTTGGACAAAAAACTGGAATACTGTATAACTTCTGCCAAATAGCCTTTCAAAAAGAAGGCAAGTATTGTACCAATTTATAGGACCAATATCAATGTACACAAATATAAGCAATAATTACATAATGAATGCTAAAGTATTTTAAATAAACATTTTCACTAGAGCATACAGTAAGTACAGTAAGGTAGCAAATCAAAGAATTTTCACAAAGTATACATCCCCATCATTATCCAGATCAACATTATAAATGCCCAGAAGACTTTTATACATACCCTCCCAGTCACTGGCCCTTCACAAAGGCAGCCATTGTTCTGACTTCCATTACCACAAATTAATTTTGCCTGTTTTTGAGCTTTATATACAAATCATACAGCACGTTCTCTTTGTGTTTGGCTATTTTCACCCAATGTCTGTGAGACTCATCCATATTTTGCATTTAGCAGCTCATTCTTCTTCATTGTTGTACAGTATCCAACTGATTGAACATAACCAAAATTATCTAGACTACTGTTGATACATTTAAATTGTTTCCAGTTTTGAGGGGCTATTAGAAATTACACTGCTAACTTTTTGTATGTGTCTTTTGGTAAACAAATATGCATTTCTGTTGGACATATACATGGAATTGCTAAGTCATATTTAGATACTGCAAAACATTTTTTTTTTTTTTGAGTTGGAGTCTCACTCTGTCACCCAGGCTGGAGTGTAGTGGCACACTCACAGTCAACCCAGCGTCGACCTGCTGGGTTCCAGCGATCCTTCTGCCTCAGTCTTCCAACAGCTGGAACTACAGGCACACACTACCACACCCGGATAATTTTTTATTTATTGTAGAGACGAGGTCTCGCCAAGTTGTCCGGGCTGTTCTTGAAGCCATGGGCTCAGGCAAAGTGCTGGGAGTACAGGCTGAGACATCGAGCCCAGCCTGCAAAACAATTTTAATGGTGGTTATACTAATTAATATAATACCAGTAGAGTATGAATGAAAACATAGTATAGTCATTTGACATTTCATGAAATTTTTTTGTTATTGATTTCTAACTTAATTCCATTATGGCCACAAAAAATATTCTGAATGATTTCAATCCTTTGGAAATTGTTGAGCCTTGTTTCATTCATGCTCAGAATACAATAATTGTTCCATATGTACAAAGCTCCATATGTACTTGAGTATAGTACTCTATATGTGTCAAATAGGGCAAATTTGCTAATCATGTAATTCAAATCTCCTACTCTTTACCTTTTTTTTGCTTCAGAGTTTAAGAAAGGTATGCTCAAACATCCTACCATAACTGGCTTTGCTCTCTATATTTTGAAGCTTTCTATATTCTGAAACTTTGCTATTGGGTTCACACAGAGTTTTATTTTCTGGAGGGACTGGATCCCTTTATAATAATATGCCCCTCTTCATCTCCAGTAATGTACCTTGCTTTAAACTCTGGATCTACATATTACACCAACCTTCTTGGGTTAGTGTCTGTGTGGTATATTATTCTGTCCTTGCGCTATCTTCCAGTGTCCTTATATTTAAGATGTACCTAACGTAAACACCACACAATAAGATTTTTGCTTTCCTGGGTGTTTACTTAAGAGAAACGAAAGCATATGTCCACACATAGATTTATTTATAATGATCTTTCTGGATTTATTTGTAATAGCCAAAAACTGGAAGCAACACAAATATCTGTCAACAGGTAAGCAAACTGTGCTATATTCATACAATGGAACACCATGCAGCATAAGAAAACATGAATTTTTAAAAAGGGAATACTGACGTGTAAAAACACAGATGAATGTTATAATACTAAAGCTGACTTAAAGAAGATATACAAAGAGTATATATTTTGTGACTCCATTTACGTAAAATGCAAACTGACCTATAGTATCAGAAAGCAGGTCATTAGTTGCAAAGGAGACAAGGGGGCAGACAAGGGATAAGAAGGGTAGGGAGAGAGGTTAGGAGGGGGGACTACCAAGGAGCACAAAGTAACTTTTGGAATAATGGGTATGTCTACCTCAGTGAACATCAAGAAGTGAATAAACTGTGGGATGGATCATCATCAGTGGAATACTTCATCAACAATCAAAAGGAAGGAGCTAATACATTGCAACACACGAATGAATCTTAAAAACTTGCTGAGTGGAAGAAGGCATACAAGGTCAGGCTCGGTGGCTCAGTCTATAATCCCAGCACTTCGGGAGGCCAAGGCGAAAGGATTGCCTGACTCCGTGGGTCCGAGACCAGCCCGGGTAACTTGGCGAGACTTCGTCTCTACAATAAATCAAAAATTAGCCGGGCATGGTAGCACACTTCTGCCGTTCCAGTTACTTGGAAGGCTAAGGCAGAAGGATCGCTGGAGCTTAGCACCTGCTGGGGTGGCTGTGAGTGTGTGCCACTGCACTCCAGTCTGAATGACAGAATGAGACTCCAACTCAAAAAAAAAAGAAAGCACACGAATAAAGATACATTCTCTAACCATTCATATGAACTTTTATACAGGCAAAACTAATCTAGAGTGACAGAAATCAAACAGGTGGCTGTCTGGGACAGGCATTGGGAACATTAACTGCCCTAGGACACAAGGGAACTTTCTGTGGTGATCAGAAATATTCTTTTATTATATGTAAATTATGCCTCACTAAAATTGATTTAAATTAAAACCATATTCATTAAGTAATCAATACATAAATTTTTTTTAAGTCAACTGCATTCACACCTACTAAAACAGATAATCAGTCAGACGATAGCAAATGTTAGCAAGAATGCAGAAGTACATTGCTAGTGGGAATATAAAATAATGCAGTAGCCTTGGAAGAAAGTTCAGCAGTTCCTAAAAAGTTCAACAGCATTACCATTTGACACAGCAATTTCACTCCTAGATATATCCCTACAAGATATGTCCATATAAAAACTTTGACACAAATTGTTATAGCAACATTATTCACAACATCCAAAAAGTGGAAACAACTCCAAATGTCTAGCAACTGATGACTAGATTAACAAAATCAATATTCGTACAATGAAATATATAGCAATAAAAAGGAAAGAGACACTGATTCACGCCACCACATGAATGAACCTTGAAAACATTATGTTAAGTCAAAGTAGCCAGACATAGTAGGCCACATATTGTATGATTCTATTTATATGCAATGTCTAAAATAAGAAAATCCATAGAGACAGAAAACAGATAAGAGGTTGCTAGGGCATGGGAGAATGGGAGGATGACGAGTTTCTTCTTGGGATGATAATGTTCTGGAATTAGATAGTGGTGAATATATAAAATCCACAGAAATGCACACTTTAAAATGGTGAACTTCATGATATGCGAATTATGTTTCAATTTTTAAAATTAATACATATTTAAAAAATTTTTAAAGTTACCTGTGATTAGAAAATCTTGAACTCTTTTACTAAGCATAAGAATTTGTGCAGTGTTGTTCTACTGATGTTATAAAAAAAAGTAAAACCCTTCTCTCTCCATGAAGCTTTATAAAGCAATGGATAGTCACAAACATACCATTTCCAGAAATGACATCTACCTATTACTCATAGAAACCATACACTAAAGGAACATTAAAAAATGTACATAATTATAATCTTCCCTTCAAGAGCCTAGAATTCATTTTCCTCTTACCTCCATTGCTTCTTGAGCAATCTCTGGCATGTGGGACTGAGGGACCAGCTGGACGAGCCCTGTAATTAATTCTGCTGTACTGCCTTGGGTCTCAGGCCCCTGTTTTCTTGGATTCTGCAGAGAAAAAAGGAACTTCCATTTAAAAAAACATCAATTCACAGGAAGAAAGAATGGAGAGCAACTGCTAAAGAATATCTGCTTTCTTTTAGGGAAAATAAATATGTTCTAACATTAGATAGTGGTGATTGTTGCAGAACCTTGTAAATGTACTGAAAGCCACTGAATTGCAAACTTCAAAATGGTGAATTTTATGGTATATGGATCATATCCCAAGAAAAATAACAATATAATTTTTAGCCGGGCTTGGTGGCTCAGCCTGTAATCCCGCGCCTTTGGGAGGCTGAGGTGAGTGGATTGCCTGAGCCCGCGGGTTCGAGACCCACCTGGGCGGCGAGACCTCATCTCTACAATGAATCAAAAAATCAGCCAGTTGTGATAGCGCATGCCTGTAATTCCAGCTACTTGGAAGGCTGAGGTGGAAGGATCGCTTGAGCCCAGCAGGTTGAGGCTGCGGTGGCCGGGAGCGGCCACTGCACTCCAGTCTAGGCGACAGAGTGAGACTCCAACTCAAAACAAACAAAAAACAATATAATTTTTAAAAAATTAAAACAAAACTGCTTTTGTTAGGAATTCTCTTAATCTATATCTATACTTGTCCATTAATGTGAATAATGTCTGGGAAAATTCTAATGAAAAGAAAACAAACTAAGTACTAGCTTTTCCATTAAGAAATTACATCAGAAGAATTATATAAGAAGAAATAATATGAGGGGTAAATAATTTTTTGGACAAGTAATATGCTGGCTAAATAATATACCTCTAGTTTGGAACTTACTGGTTGAGCTTATACATGATTGTGATCAAAGGCAAAGAATATACATATTGGATGGAGACCACATGGTTATCCTGTACAGTCCTCTTGCCCAGGAACAAGGTCCTGCCCAAATCTATGCAGCTGGTATCAAAGGGAGGGATAGAATCCACACCTCCAGATACCCATATGTCAGTTCTTTCCATTGTGGAAAAACATAGCATGCTAAGCAACAAAAATTCATGTTGCATATAAATGTGAATGCCTATCAATTTAAAGGGACTAAAATGTTTCTCAGAATGCAGAAGCATCTTTTTACACTTAAAGAACTATTTGCACTTCATTTAACTGAGGTCAATACAACTTCTGTCCACATTTTATCTTGCTAACTACAGATTCTTCCCCATTATGACGACTAAGGTAAGTCCTCACCCTATTATATCTGTAATTCAAAACTATAGGCCCATTTCCTGACACTTATATTAATTTATTCATAACCAATGATGTTTACTGAACACCAAAGACATAACAATTAAAAAAAGATGTGTTTCCCACTCTCCATGAGCATGTAGTCTCATGGGGTGACAACATCTGTAAAATAATCAAAACAAGCATAAATCTGCAAATCAGGTAACAGGGATAAAGGTACATGCTACTATGAGAGTTCATAATAGGGGAATGTGGCCTGGTCAGGGAGGCTTCCTTAGGGCAGTAATAATAACTAAAAATTAGTAGGAATGACCGTAGGAAGAGCAGCAGGAAACAGATTCTAGGCAGAGGAAAAAGCAAGTGCAAGGGCAGATATGAAGGACTACGACAGAAGAATCGAAAGAGAGGCCACCATGAATAGAGAAGACAAAGAAAAACGTAATGAATGCTAGATGTAGATGAAGTGGTAGGTAGGAGACTTTGCATGACCTTGTAGATCTACTTGGAACTTGGTCTTTTTTGCAAGAACGATTTCAATAAAAGGCTTTAAGTTGGGCAGGGCAATGTTAAGATCTCCAGTGCAGATAAATGATTTCGAGGCCTGTAAGAAATGATGCAAGCCAAGCAATTGGGAGGCTTGAAAAACTGAGAGTAATAAGATGGAAGTCTTATTACTTTAAAAATACCAAGATTGATACCATTTAACAATTATTTCTATATTCTTCTTATTTACTAAGGTACAGAATTTTAATCAAAGGCAAATAAAAATACAAAATGATTAAATATTTACAAGGAATCTTTCACGTACTTATGGTTACTTTGAGAAAAGCTACTGACCACTAGATGGCAGCAAAGAAAATAATTTTCATTTTAAATGACCCTTGGAAAACAGCAAGTTTTACTTAAACTCTTCTTTGAATATGAATATATTTAACACAAAGCCATCAATGAGCTTGATACCTTCTTTGAAACTGAATTATAGTCATGTAAACAGAGTGATGCTAATATTATGTAACTCTTATGATGAAATAATGCCACAAATAGCTTGCGATACACAACAAATAAATTACTTTTTCTGACAGATTTTATGAAATTTTTCTATGAAAAATATCTATTTATTGTATTAGACTTCCAATTTTGAATGGGCTTTTCAAAGAGTTCAAAATATCATAGGCCTTTTTGTGGTGACACTGATCCTTTTGGGAATTCTATGTTCTCTCTTCTCTCCAGAAAAATTATTCATACATACACATTTTTTAAAATTCAGGGGCTTCATAGAACTCTTGAAGCCATAGGCATTTAACCATTAACTCCATATTATAGTAATTTGAAAAACATGCCATCAAAATTGAAAGCACCTTAGCACTCAAAAAGTCTGTTTCTAAACAAAGCAGAAAGAAACCTTGCCTAATCTGCTCTCCAGGGACTGGAGAAATTCAACAAAGGTTAAATATATCATCCTATGAACTTCACAATTATACAACTCTTGTATTTGGAGCATTTGTAATATTAGTGTTAACTGTATCTTATTAATAAGAATGATAGCTAACATCTAACATTTATTTAGTGATTATGCACCCAGCATTGTTCCTAAAAGCATTATATATACTATTTCAATCATCTTTTTTTTGAAGTCTTGAGGTATCACTCTGTTGTCCAGACTGGAGTGGAGTGGCAAGATCACTACTACTGCTGCCTCAGTTTGCTGGGCTCAAGCGATCCTTCTGCCTCGGCCTTTCAAGCAGCTCAATCTTCTTAACAATCTGAGGTAGTAACTGTTATTATCCCAAGATTTCAGATGAGAAAACTAAGTTCCCCCAATCACATAGCTAGTAAGTAGTCTGTCTCTAGAGCCCATGCTTTCAACCACTCCATTTAACTATCACTCATTTATATTATTTACATTAGCTTGAATTACTCTGTGTTCCAGAATCATGTTCTTAGGAACCTAATACCACCTGAGGCAATAAGAGCAAATCTATGACAATAATTGAGTACTGATCACAATTTTCATCTCCTTCTTTTTCTTTTTCTTTTCTTTTTTTAAGTCAGGGTATCACTTTGTCACCCAGGCTGGAGTACAGGGGCATGATCGTGGTGCCTGGGCTCAGGTAATCCTCCTGCCTCAACCTCCTGAGTAGCTGGCGCCTGCCACCATGCCTGGCTAAGTTTTTTATTTTTTGTAGAGATGAGGTCTTGCTGTTACCCATGCTGGTATCAAACTTCTGGGCTCAAGTGATCCTCCCACCTTGGCCTCCCAAAGTGTTGGGATTACAGGTATAAGTCATCATGCTCAGCTCCTTCTGTTCCTAACACAGTATTTGCAGGTAGAGCCAATGACAATAAAAGGTTGATAACAGAAAGGGGTACAGAAGAGCTTAATTTTTGGCAATAGTAACTGGAGAACCAGTGGTGTAAGAAATAGAAAGCACAAGTGATTTATGGTTGCTTCATTATTCCAATTCCATCCCAGGATTATACCCGAATATTACATAACCTAGTAAAAGGGTGAGGACAGAAGATCTCAAAGGATTTTAGTTTAATGATAAGGGAAATTAAAAAGAAAGATTAAGAAATCTGATCTAATTATATTAGTATTTTCCATAAGGTAGCTTTCTTAGGGGTGTCTTAGGTTTCAGGTATGATCAGAAAGAATCACTTCAGTGTCCTTTAACAACAGTCCACACGGTCTTGGCATTTCAGTTAAACCAAATGAAGTTAGTGTGACAATTTTGAGGCATTTCATTAAAAAAAAAATACTTACACAAAGCAAGAGCTTTGGATCTGCATGAATGAGTTTCACCATGGACAAGAGAAGATACTTATAGCTTCTTGTCTCCAGGTCTGTAGGTTTTTCTTTAAATTTAAGGCTTGTTACTTTTTCTTTAAATGTAAGACTCTAAAAACAAAACAAAAACATGGTATCAACTTGTAAGACTCAGATGTAAGACTAAGAATAATAGCTATCCACCTTTTTAAAGGGAATTTATTATTTTAAAAAGTCTTGGAAAAATAAACAGATATTTTATACCACTAAATGTGTGGTATTAGTAGAAATACTCAAAAGCACAAGGTTAACATAATGAAGCTTAAAAGAGCTTTTTAAAAAATTTGTACTACTTATATCATTCTTAATCAGTCTAGTAAAACTTAATGAAAAGCTATTAAAATGCTAAAAGCTTAATATCAGGTTGTAAAAAAAATCCTATGTAAAAAACAATTTTCCAAAATATGAACACATAAGGGAAAAAATATTTGGCCTACAGCTCTCACAGATATACACACTGGGAAACTCAATTAACAACACTTATTCCCCACACATACATACAAATATTTCATAGAATCCACAATTATCAACATTAAGATGCATCGTTATTTGATGTCCCAAAAAGAAAGAAAAAATCACTGTCAATTGCAAGACACCACACAAAATAAGACACAACCCCAATTTCAGAGAAATCTCAGAGAAATGTAAAATAAGTGCTTCTTAGAATTGATAAAATATGTTATACAAGCAATCTCTGTATTTAACAGTTTAATTGTAAATTTTGCTTTTTCTTTCTACAGCATTCCATCTCTCTCAACTTACAGAAGGCATGCATTTGTCTGAAGAACATTCATAAGACAGAAAGAGAACTCTGAGAAAGATTAAATTATGGAAAATGTTTCATCATACTATGATGAACTAAAGTAATTATGGACATTATTCAACCAAAAATCCAACAGTGATACTCTGCATCTATTATCACCCTTCTCTCTATTCTTATAAAGCATTTCATTTTTCCCTTTAAAAGGACACAAAAAATCTGATTTTGACATGAATGTCTTTATGTGAGCATAGATCTAAGTAGCATCTGTGCACCCTTGATAAAAAAAAGTCTAAGTAAACAGACCATCTTCCAAAGTTAAAAAGTGGACATGCATATCTATAATATGCGTCAACTATCCTCAATGTTTAGTTATAGAAATGAATTTATTATTATGCCCAAGAAGAATGAAGGCTTTTTGATCCTCAGTGGAGAAGAATAGCTATGCAATATACACATTTATGTTCAAGAATTACCCTACAGAGAAGAAATAGCAAAACTTAAAAATAGTGCTTGCTTTTATAACTCCCAAAGCAAATGTCTTATCAAATGTATTTAATCAATCCTGGTTTTATTGTTTGCTCTTGTTAAATTTTTTCTCATATATCTAAATTGAGGTGATCCACCTAAGAACAAGATGAAGCGTTCATGGAGCAAATATATTTACCATGATGTAACTAAGTGTACCTATCAAACTGTTCTTCCCTGATGCAGCCATTGCACAGGAACACAAGATCAGAGAACAACTTGCAGATATAAGAATCACTGAATCATTCCTTACTTAATAATCATTTCCAAAAAGAGTGAACAGAGTCACAAGCTACATAATAACATTCCAGTCAATACAGACTGCACGTACTACGGTGGCCCCATAAGACTGTTAAAGAACTGAAAAATTTCTATTGTGTAGTGACATCACAGCTATTAAAACGCCTAAGCATAACACATTGCACATGTGCTTTTGGTGATGCTGGTATAAACAAACCTACTGTGATGCCTGTCATATAAAAGTATAGCACATACAACTATATACAGTATATAATACTTGATAATAATAAATGACTGTTATTGGTTTATGTCTTTACTATAGTACACTTTTTATTGTTAGAGTGCACTCTTTCTACTTATATATATTTTTAAAAGTTAAATGTAAAACAACCTCAGGCAGGTCCTTCAGGAGGTATTCTAGAAGAAGGCATTGTTACCACAGGAGATGACAGCTCTCTGTGTGTTATCTTCCCTAAAGACCTATCAGTGGGACAAGACATGGAGATGGAAGACAGTGATATTGAAGATCCTGACCCAGTGAAGGCCTAGATTAATGTGTGTTTGTGCCTTAATTTTTAACAAAGTTTTATGAATTAAGATTAAATTTTTTAAAATAAAGCTTACAGAATAAGGACATAAAGAAAAAGTATTCTTGTACAGCAGTCCAATGTGTTTTTTTAAGCTAAGTGTTATTACAAGAGTCAAAAGTTTAAAAAATTAAAAATTTATAAATTTTAAAAGCTATAGTAAACTAAGGTTATTATTGAAGAAATTCTTAAAAAATAAAGTTAGTTCAGCCTAAGTGTAGAGCATTTATAAAGTCTATAGGAATGTCTAGGCCTCTGTATTCACTCACCACTCACTCACTGACTCAGAGCAACTTCCAAGCTGGCAAGCTCCAGTCATGTAAGTGCCCTATACAAGTATACCATTTTTTTCTCTAATACCATATTTTTACTGTACTTTTTCTATGTTTAGGTACATAAATACTTGCCCTTTTGTTATAACTGCCTACAGTATTCAGTACAGTAACATGTTGTACAGCTTTGCAGCCTAAGAGCATTAGGTTATAGATGTCATATAGCCTGGGTATATAATCGGCTCTGCCATCTAGGCTCGTGTGAGTACAGTATGATTTTGGCACAACAACAAAATCACCTAAGAACATATTCCTCAGGACATATCCCTGTTGTTAAGCAATGTATGACTATCCTAATTTAAATATGTCACTCAATCTCAAGTATCAGTGTGTAAATTTTGTTCCAGCATGGCTGCCTACATAAGAATGGAGAAATGTTAACCTATCTATTCAACTCAAATACCTTTTTAGTTTCATGACCATTAGTGGGTTATATAAAGTCAGGAATAACTTGTTAAAGAAGAATTGTATTTCTTAATTAGTAATGTAAGAAAAAAATTAATTAATTTATTAACTGATCTTCCACACTGCAGATATTAATAGAGATCCAAGCTGGTTCTTGTGATCTGGCCAAAGAAGAGAGGCAGTCATGCCTGGAAAGAAATTTATAAACCAGACTTCAGATATCTATCAAGGACCCAAACCACCTGTTAAGTTAATTAAGACCCCATGACTGAATTACAGACCAAGCATTTGCTAAGCCAGGGTCCTCTTTAAAATGAAAAGTATTGAGAAAGTGTACATATTTGTGAAAATTCATATTTCTATTATTGACAATTTCAATTTTACAAAAGCAGATCTTAGTTTTAAAATAAATGATTAGTGCTAAGACAAACATTTCACATTTTAAAACATACTACAAAAGTACAAAGAAGGAAAAGTCATGGTTCAACATTGATATGAAAAAGATCAAACAATTTAAATAACTAAAAGTTGAATATAAAATAATAATACAATCTTAAAGTATATTAAGACTGGCAAAGAGATTTGAGACTGGCAAATTTTTCACTGTCCTACCACTGGTAGTGGATGAAAATAAAAGAAATCTGAAGCTAGTTGCCACAAACTTCTGTCATTAAGCACAAGTGAAATGGCCTTTTCTAAATTGTCACCTTTTTCACAATACAGCTGAAAGTTGCAGATATATCCAGTATTTGCCTCAAACACCACTCTGACTAGCATTCTGTACTTTGTATTTTTACTCGGATTTTAAACCTGAAAAGAGTCTTCCATGATGAGGCATCATGGACTCATCCAAGCAAAGTTCTTGCTCAGGTTTGTACACAGTGTTGAATTTATTTAAAACATAATTTATTACGGGTTCAATTTTGTATAACTTGCTTGGATTTGACTATTTCTTCATTATTGGAAAAATGCAAAAACCTCAAAATTTGTAGAACTATATTTCATGACATTATTTTGAAAAGAAACACATCACAATTGATGGACATCTTGACTAATAATCATGTATTGTAGTTTTCTTCAATTGTCCCATCAAAATATTTAATGCTAGAAATTTTTTCATCTCAGACACTGTAGTATTACTCCACCTTTATTTTTATTTTTATTTATATTTGTGGTGCATCTGATCATAATACCTGTTAGTTTCAGTTGCAATCATTTCCATAAAATCATCTCCAATAAAGTCCAACAACTTCAATTATACTTTGAGGAGCATTTGGAAATATCTTGTCACCTGGATTACCAATAAACACTTCTAAATTTCTTTTTGGATCATATTTTGTCCACTCAATGTCTGATTCATTCTCACCAGTACTAGATTCACTGTCATACATTATCTGCATTATATGTCTTCATTCACATTGCATCACTACATCACTGTCTCACTATCACTTAATAAGTTCATTAGATTCACCTTGGACCTCAGAAATCTTATCAATATATAGATCTTCATTTTCCATAATTATGGTAATTTTTTTTTTTTTTGAGTTGGAGTCTCACTCTGTTGCCCAGGCTGGAGTGCAGAGGCACACTCATGGCCACCCCAGCATCGACCTGCTGGGCTCCGGCGATCCTTCCACCTCAGCCTTCCAAGTAGCCAGAACTACAGTAACGCGCTTCCATGCCTGACTAATTTTTGATTTGTTGTAGAGATGAGGTCTCGCCAAGTTGCCTGGGCTGGTCTCAAACCCGCGGGCTCAGGCAATCCACCCACCTCAGCCTTCCAAAGTGCTGGGATTACAGGCTGAGCCATAGAGCCTGGCCGTAAATTATTTTTAACGTTGAAGTATGAAAGCCCTGAAATATTAAAATACAGGTGTACAACACTAAGCGAAATAAAATGACCAACTTGCAATTTTTACCAACTACGTAAATCAATAACAACATTGCACAGTCGATATAAGATAATTATCTCAATTAACTTTCTCCTTGCCTGACTATTCATTTTCAAGCAAAATATAATTAACACATATATGTGACAATGTTAGAGCATTCAGAAACAGAATTTGCAAAGACGCAAATTCATATCAGTGACAACCAGAACAGAATTTGGAACGACATGAATTCACATCAGCGCTTGTGAATGAGTTAATAGAAACACAGTGCCCAAACACAGTAAGCTAGTAGTTTTTATTTATTAAACCACATCTGGCCGGGCTTAGTGGCTCAGCCTGTAATCCTGCGCCTTTGGGAGGCCAAGGTGAGTGGATTGACTGAGCCCGCGGGTTCAAGACCCGCCTGGGCAACTTGGCGAGACCTTATCTCTACAATAAATAAAAAAAAAAATTAGCCGGGCGTGGTAGCACGTGCCTGTAGTTCCAGCTACCTGGAAGGCTGAGGCGGAAGGATCATTGGAGACCAGCAGGTAGAGGCTGCGGTGGCCGGGAGTGGCCACTGCACTCCAGTTTGGAAGACAGAGTGAGACTCCAACTCAAAAAAAAAACAAAAAAACCCCACATCTGGAACACTAGGATCAGAACTTAATATGCCATTTTAGTTTTTAGAAATTTCGTTAGGTAGGTCTTTCTAGAAGAGAAGCAAACCAGATGGAAGAGGGTTTTGAACCCAGGTCAAATAAGAAAATCATTCATGCGTTTAACAGATACACAATAAACACCTAGTAGGCACCAGATGCTGTTCTAGGAGCTCTGGATTTAGTATTGAACAAGCCAGACAAAACGTCTGCTCTCATCTAGCTAACTTACTAGTGAGGGAAGACAACTAAAGAACTCATAAAGACACTGGACTGAGTGTCAAGAAACCTCAGAACTAACTCTAGCTGACCATTCACTAACCAAGAGACTATAATTCATTTAACATTATTTGGTCCTCAGTTGCATTAGCCATAAAAACAAACCAAACACACGACATTTTTAAAGAAGGCTGAAAGAATAAAATCTCTTCCAATCCTAAAACTGTATAAAAATAAAAAGAACCCTAGGAGTACAGGATAACATTGTATCTGCAGGGCTGCCTTGTGGAAGAATCATAAGTTTTCTATAGAGCTCCAAAAGAGGGCCAGGCGCATGACTCACATCTGTAATCCCAGCACTTCGGGAGGACAAGGCAGGAGATCGCCTAAGGCCAGAGTTCCAGACCAGCCTGGGCAATATAGCAAGACCTGTCTCTACAAAAAATTTAAAAGAACGAACTTCAAAAGAATCAATATGGTTGGAAGTAAGAGAGACAAGAGTCTATCTTGGTCAAAGAGAAAATTTTCAAATAGTTCTTTCCAACAAGTGGTTGTAAAGCCTTGAAACATAGATTCTTTTTTTTTTTTTACAAACTGAATTTCTTGATTGCTACTTCTGCAGCAAGCTAAAGGCTCAGGTTTATTAGAGTCCCAAATCATTTGAGGCAATACAAATGAATGACAAACCACTGAACATATCATGTAACGCAGTGATTCTCAACGGGAGATGATTTTATCCCCTCGGGGACACATTAAAAAGTCTGGAAACATTTTTGGTTTTCATGACTGTGAGGGGGTAGGGATAGGGAAGTACTGGCAACTGGTGAGCAGAGGCCAGAGATGCTGCTAAACATGCCACAATACACAGGACTGCCCTGTACAAGAGTAATCCATACTTCCGTATCTGTTAATTGACTATTAACCTACCATGTTTATGAGGAGTGACATTCTAAAATGAGGAAATTCTAAAATGTCCTTATTCTAAAATATCATTTCATATTAATCTGCTAATTATTTTCTCTGATAAAAATATCAGTCAGAAAGTTGTCCTTTAGCCAAGATGAACAAATATATATACATACAAAAAACCCCACAAAAATAAGAAGCTTAAGAATGATTTTGAAAATTTAATGTACATTGATTTTGCCAGAGAACAATTAGATATAAAAACTAAATTTTTATCACAGGTATCCTTAGGCCAAAAGAGGAAATTCTCTCTAGTTATGGCTTTTATAAAATAATAATCAGTAGTATAATATGTAGCTTAGAATCAGTTAATAATTATGGCTAAGTAGCAAAATAACTTCTAAATGAGAACATCTTCAGACTAGATTGTCTTTGTTCAAAAGAATTATTTAGTTTCATTTCCTTTTAGTCCTCATAAACAGCAAATTATAGAGAGCTGGTAAACTGGATATTAAAGTTAAATAGAAAACGAATATTAACCTTCCACCAATTCCTGTTATTGAAGGCCATTAATTTTCGACCAGAAAAGTTAGTCAAAATGAAAAGTCAAATAAGTTCTAATTTCCCAGAAGATCTCTGGAATAAATAAATAGGTCAATAAATATTTTTAAACAATTTATATCAAGTAATTTTCTAATTGAAAAAGAGGTATCTAATTAAATAACATTTAAATAGCTATTATTTATGCTTACTTCTTCAATCAAGTTATAACTATTTGAAAATTTTTCAACTTAAAAAAAAATTCAGTACTTGGCATTATAAAAACTCACCTAAAAATAACCTTACATTCGGAAATATACTTAATAAAATAACACTGTGCTGATCTTTTGGCTATAATTTTTTTAGGTTAAATAATCCCAAAATATATGGTATATATAACTTCTCTATTTGAATATCTAACATAAACAATCCTCAGAAATAATTACTGACAACTGGATAAGAGTGAACCACAACTATATAAAATCAAAATATTTTATTGACTAAGGGAACTTGGAAAAACAGAAGCATGCCAGGGAGGATGCTGTTTATATTATTTCTTAAGTGTGAAATGACTAATGTACTAGATAAAACCAACAGGTGAAGACATGCTACAGTTTCATTTGAAATGACAAGATGTGACTATAATGGTAACTATACACAGAAAAGTCAAAGAAACCAAGGACTTTTCTGAGGTAGTTACAATGGGTCATACTTACAGCCACAGAAGCCCACTGCCATGCAAAACAGTGACTGGTTGGCATCTGATCATGTGAGCGACAGCAGCCAATAAGAATAGAAAATAAGAAGCAGAAGACAAAGCACCACCAATCAATGTCAAGAGTAGCCATGTATAATACTCTTGCTATACATAAACACCAAGAAATGATTTATACAATCCTATAATTATTGGTTTAAATTGATTCCATGAGTTTATAGTTACATATTAAGAGAAATAATCTGTTAGAACACCTAATTTGAAAACAGTCTGCTTTTAAGTTTAAACACAGTCAAACTTCAAGTTCAAAGTGCCTATCATTTTTAAATGCTCAGAGCACATTTGCTGAAATATGAAATTTTAAAATTTTATATAAAAATTCTAAATTTTATTCCTAACTTCCTATGTGAAATACTCAGCAACTGGTGAGCTAAAATGTGCACTAACAGGAACCTTCACTCTAACCCAGGAGTCAGCTTCTCTTACTCCTCCCCAAAAGGTAATCAAAATATTTTCATTCATGTGGAAAAGTTAAAGGAAAAAGAATCTTTAAAAAGAGAAGAAAATGTGAGATTCATTAAGACTTTATCAGCATTTTATTTAAAAATTCTCTCTAAGAAAAATAAGTTCAACTCATTGAAACAGTGGAAAAGTCATTAATAGGATTCAGTAATATACAACACACCACAACATTTATAGAAAAGGAAGGACTCATTCGATTCTCTAAAATAATCAAAGCAGCTGAAATAGAATAAAGACACTAAAAATGCAATTGAAAGAAGGTAAGATTCAAAACTCCTCACGTGTCTTACCGGTGCCATTCGTATTGCTGGGTGTGCTCCGCAACCTTGCACTGCTTTATGAAGTGTTTCACCAAACATATTTCGAAGTTCAACAGAATGACAATACACAGCATCAATCTTGGGCCACCAATCCAGTGCAGACTGGAGAAAATAAAGACCATAAGAAAGAAAAAGCACAAAATCACATGAGTTGTATGCTCTGATTATCACTGTAGTTTTAAGTTTCATCCTTTCGGCAGAAACCTAAGACCATGCAAACACACACCATGATTTTGAAGTCTTCAAATGATGTCTTTAATTCAAACACCAACCCATACATGTTATATTTTAAAACATAACAATGAGCATGAGACAAATTGTCCACTTCATGAGCATGTGCATATGAGCTATCTTTTCTCACTGATAAGCTAATGAATTTGGGGGAAAAGGCCTTTAGAGAGGTAATTCTGTAGCCAATCTTTTTCTTTTTTTTAAAGTTTAATGTTTTATACAATTTCTATATAAATTTCTGTATTTACATATCTATACATGCATATATGGCATATATTTTCCTGGATAATAATGCTATTATTAAAACAAGAAAAGAGATTAGTGGTTCAACACAATATTGAAAGGATATACGGAAAAGCATTACTAATATGCTTACAAACAAGGAAAATTACAACATAAAATTAGTAAATGAGACAAAGCTATTAGTAAGTAAACATAATCGTAAATTAAGATGCAATGATGGCACAATACATTGGAGACTAACAATCACTATCAACAATGACAATCTGATGCTAGTTGAATTTTTAAAATATTTTACTTTAAAGATGTGGGGTACGATTCAGGATTTTTTTTTTGAGTTTCACTCTGTTGCCCAGGCTGGAGTGCAGTGGCATACTCACAGCCACCACAGTCTTGACCTGCTGGGTTTAATTTAGGTGATCCTTCTGCCAGGCTTCTGTGTATTATCATGTCCGACTAATTTTTTGATTTATTGAAGAGACGAGGTCTCATCAAGTTGCCCAGGCTGGTCTCGAACTCCTAGGTTCAGGCAATCCTCCCACCTCAGCCTCCCAAAGCTCTGGGATTACAGGCATGAGCCACTGCACCTGGCTGAATGTTTTTGGTTTTTTTTTTTTAGTTGGCATCTCATTCCATCACCCAGGCCGGAGTGCAGTGGCATGCTCACAGTCACTCCAGCATCCCCCTACTGGGCTCAGGCGAGCCTTCCGCCTCAGCCTTCCAAGTATCCAGAACTACAAGCATGTGCTACCATGCCCGGCTAATTTTTTGATTAATTGTAGAGACGAGGTCTCACAGTTGCCCAGGCTGATCTTGAACCCCTGGACTTAGGCAATCCTTTTGCCTCGGCCTTCCAAAGTGCTGGGATGACAGGCTTGAGCCACCACACTCAGCCTATTTTTAAAAGAATTATTTTCTACTTCAATTTAACCTGTGTAGCTTTGATGTCTTGTTTTTAGTCCCTATTTTATTTAAAGGTGTATCTTCACCTTTTACTTTTAAATGAATGAACTGACATACTACAAAAAATTGCAACTATAAAAATCACTGCATCTATAAAGTTTGTCTATCATTTAATATAAAAATAACTGGATGAATTTTCACTACATATGCAGAGTTTGTATGAAGTGGAATGACTTAAAATACAGGCTTCCAATTTATAATACTCCTGTTATAAGAAACATCTGGAAGAATGATAACATATTCAAATAGAGATAAGAGGGACTTAATAGTTTCGCATTCCATTCCCAGATTCCTTCTTTTTCAAAACTATGCTAATTAAAATCTTAGCATTTCATTTCTTCATTCATAGTTCTCAGGACATTTTGCCTAGCATCAAGTTATATTATCTTAATCAAAACTATGGGTTACAAACTCTGTTTATTGGATAGTAAAATACAAAGCCAGTTTATTACACAGTTTGAATACTGAACTCCACTCAGGATGGGATCCCAAAGCTGTGAGGAAATAAATGCTTTTTTTTTTTTTTAAAACACAGTGGTTGCTTATGCTTTTCCCTCAATTCTTACTGTATTTAATCTAGTTCTTACAAATGACCAAGTTTTAGTTTGGTTATAAAATGGATTCCTCAAACTCTGGGTAATTTGATCATCTGACTTTCCCAAAACAACCAATGCAGCCTGATTTCCTTATATTTACTAAACCATACAGCTTGTGTTAATCAGCTCAAAACAACAAATAATTACAAAGTACACTGAATAAAGGGTCCTTATCATCTTACAGATCCCATAAAATCTTGTCAGAAACTGCTAAGCTGATGAGATATGCATGCCATAGAACATCCTGTCCAAATCACTGTGTTATTTTGCTAGTTGTTGAAATTGTATTGTGGTACCAGGTGCACCCTGAAAAATAACTTTAAGGCTTAAGATTCAGTGATCGTCATAATTTTCATATATATTCATTCAATATATTCATTCATTTTTTAAAAAAACATTTTCAAATAGGCACAAAACTTGACATCACATGGTTGCTAAAAAATTTAGTATTTTAATCAGTTATTAATGTGTCCTTTTTGAAAAGTGGTCAATTAAAATAGATGTACTTTTTTCTTTGAAAATACTAAGTTTATTGCCAAATGGCAATATTCATATATTATGACCAAACTATGTGGAAATTACAGTAGAGATTATTTAAATAATTTTCTTTTCTTTTCTTTTTTTTTTTTTTTGAGTTGGAGTCTCACTCTGTCACCCAGACTGGAGTGCAGTGGCTGCTTCCACCCACCGCAGCCTCGACCTGCTGGGCTCCAGCGATCCTTCCGCCTCAGCCTTCCAAGTAGCCAGAACTACAGGTGCGCGCTACCACGCCCGGCTAATTTTTTTATTTTTATTGTAGAGATGAAGTCTCGCCAAGATGCCCAGGTGGGTCTCGAACTCGCGGGCTCAGGCAATCCACTCACCTTGGCCTCCCAAAGCACGGGATTACAGGCTGAGCCACCGAGCCCGGCCTAAATAATTTTCAAATGCCTTGGAAATAACCCTTCAACTACAACCACTCAGTAGAGAAAGATAATTTCACTCTCAATATGTGAACTATCTATAAGTAAACTACAATAAACTGTCATAAGGGAAAACTAGAAATAAAGTACTAAACCAGCTATAGCATGTACCAGTGATGGTTAAAATAATTGGTTCATGTATGTGTATATTACCTTTTACGTTTCCCAATTACATATCTAATTTAACCTTTAAAAGCCTATGAAGATTAAATATATAACATAGATCTCATAACTAAAATTCTTCTTATGGCACATCATAATAAAAAAGGTGACAGTATAAGTACTATTTTAGCAGCTGCTAAAAACTTGCATCATAACAAAATTCAAATAGTGGATATACTTTAAGATTTCCTAAAAAGCAACAGTAAAATATTTTAGATATGTAAGCACAGTACTTATGAACCGAGTATGAGTATGTTTCAAAAAAGTAATATAAAATTTCAAACACCATTCATTACTATTTATACACAAACCCTCAAAAATACATCAGTAAAACTTATCTTATTTGAGAATGTGATCATTTTTTAAAAATGTGTGAACTGGCTAAAGAACCATGGGAAAAGAGAACTCATGAAGTGCATTGAACCAAGAATCATTTAAAAAGAAATCTGATACTATGAATGAATTTAAGGTCCAGAGCCCAAATATCTAGAAAAAACTTCAAGATATTAAATATTTCCATAATAAATGTCTTCAGTGAGACTATAACAGTCAATCTCATAATTATGTATATTTACTTTATAAATAGTCCTTTTCAGTCAGAAAGTACTTCAGGTTCACTATTAGCCTCAAACCAAGGAGGAGAAAAACCCTAATGAGAAACAATTTACCAAGCAATTGATAATCATAAAGTATCACTAGCTAAGAAACAATTTTAAAAGATACTTTGGTCTAATATTTATATTCCTTTTCAGCTATTTCACTGAAAAGTTACTGATGCTTAATATTTAAAAATTAGTCAATATAGTAGTTTTCATTATAAAAACAGATTTTCATATTGACTTGACCTCTGCTACAGACATATTCCACCCTTCACACATGCAGTGCTTGTTGGAGTATAAGAGGATGCACAACCACTGTCACCAAGAACACTGAGGCATGCATGAAGGATCACTCCAGGCATGCTTGAAACCCAAAAAGGAGCAGCTCAGCCACTTACAGCAGTGCCAAGTCCATGCTTGAAAGTGCTCTATATAGTCAATTGTAGACAAAAATATTTCACAATTAAAGTAACTAACCACAAAGTATCAAATATATATATATACACACACACACTTGGGTTTATTAAATATAAATGTTAAGCATTTATGAAAACTATCCACTCAAACAAATGGAATACTTTTAGTATTAAGAGCCAAAAGGGGAGAAAAGTAATAATATTTTATTTTTAAATTACACATAAACCTGAGAGGGGAAAAAAAAAAAAATCATCTTTTTTTTTTTTTTTTTTTTAAATGGTCTTAAAAGTAAACCTTGAGGATACAATGTCCTGGCTCATAATACTGACAAAAGTACAGTAATTTTTAAAAAGTTGTTAATACAAACATACCTTACATACAATCAGACTCCTTAAACTTGCCCTTTTGAAACAAAGAGCATTCAATGCTACTTCTACCAGTAACTTAACTCGGTGATAATCAACTAAGGGAAGCATTGTTCCGACAGGCATTTTTACTTGTTCCCAATGATTAGGGATGGGGGACAAGACACAACCAATATGTAGTAAGATGAGGGCCTGTGATGCTAAGTATCCTGCAATGCACAAGGCAGTCCTGCACAACAAAGAATTGTACTCCCAAAATGATACTAACACCCTATGGAGAAAAACTAAATGTGTCACTAAACACTTTTATCAAAAGCTATTTCTCCCCTGCAGGAATGGATAAAAGAAAATGTGGATATCATTTGTTTTAAATTATTATCTGAGGTCAGTGAGGGTGGGGGATTATTCCAAACTCACCAATGACACAGTCATAAAATGCAATTTGATTATAAACAGGACAAATATATTAAGTTATCAGTGATTAATGTTCCTTTTAAGGAAGGAAAACAGGACAAAGTTGACCTACTTACAGGTAAGTGTGAATATCTACCACTGGATAAAAGTAGACCCATGGAAAATAACACATAACAACCTTCAAAATATGGTTGTTCATAATTAGAACAGATTTTAAAAATCCACAATGCGAATCTAATAAGGTTTTGCTCTCTTTCTATTTAATGTATGTACATCAGAGTTGAAGGTTTTACAAGTACCTTTTAATGTGTTCCCTTACTTTGTCTGATTTGACTTTGTATCTTGTGATCACCTTTTAAAGTATGTTAATATTTCATTTTGTTTAAGGAGGGTTAAAAAATACGATAAAATAGAGTCTATTCATTTTGTCAATGTGCCACACTGGGCCGCAGGATAAATACTATTAATTTTAACTTAAATTGTAAGGTGACAAACCAATGTATCAAATGTTGTATAAGGGCTAAGAGTATTCAAATAACATGTGAAGAGCTTTGGGATGAAAACATTACATTATATCTTCAGCGGCATTATTCTCAAGGACTTCTGATCTAGTAACATGTTTTAGGTTTAATCTTTCCAAAGGCTATTATTAATTCCATCATCCTCAATAAGGTCTCTCAGGTCAAGGTTAAATATGGAAAACACAAGCTGGGGTGGCTCACACTTGTAATCCCAGCACTTTGGGAGGCAGAGACAAGAGGATTGCCTGAATCCAGGGGTTTAAAGCCAGCCTGGACAACTTGGCAAGACTTCATGTCTACAATCAATCAAAAAATTAGCCAGGTGTGGTGGTGCACACCTGTAGTTCCAGCTACTTGGAAGGTAAAGTAGAAGGACTGCCTGAGCCCAGTGGGCCAAAGCTGCGGTGGTCGTGAGCGTGCCACTGCACTCTAGCCTGGGCAACAGAGTGTGATTCTGACTAAAAAAAAAAAGAAAAAGAAAAAGAAAAATGTGTATTAACTACTGGATAAAACCACCTTGGAGAAAACTTCCTATACTATACAGAACCTTTTTGAAAACTAAGAGTATATTTCTTTAAAATAATTTTACAGGAAAATACACAAAGAAAAAAATTTTTTAGTAATTTAGCAATACCTTTTGGACTTACATTGGTGATGATTCGATGGAGTGAATTTACCAGCACATAGTGAAATGTGGAAGGTGAATTCTGAGCCAGGCAGATCTATGCAGGAAAGGAAAAAAGTAGATTATTTCTATGATAAAAATATTTAGTAACACAAATGCAGACAGAAAGAACAGCCAACAGAACATTTTTTAAAAACAGGATAAATGTTTAAGTGTTAGCAAATGTTTACGGTCTTGAAATTAACATCAATATTAAGAAATATTGAAATAAAGGTGAACCTATTCAATTCTCTAGTCTTTTCACATTCAGAGGAGAATAGCATCAGTAAACACAACTGGATAAAAATCAATGCTCTTACCTTAAAGTGTTGGTTGTTGTGAGGGCTTATACGAAAGCAAGAAACAAGGCAGTCAATCATTAGGTCCACATCTGCTGGCTGACTGCCTCTTGAGAATGGTTTACTTGGATTAAAAAGCAGGTTCTATAAAAATCCCAATAGAAAACACAAGCTTTTAAATAGCCATGCAGTTTTTCTTTACTAATATGTGATAACATCAACACGTTACCCACATAGATGGCAATAATAGTTGCCAGGAAAAGTACAAACCACAGTTCATCAGTCTGATACAATTCTTCCACTACCACATATGATTCCTTGGAAGCCCTAACTTCCACATTATTTTAAACCTGTATCTGTATGTTTATGCTAATTTAAGAAAACGGGTTAATTCTGTGTCTTTGCCTTTTCAGTCCACTCGGGCTGATGAGCAGAGCAACAACAAAAGCCAAGTCCTATGAATTTATTATCAAAGAAGATGACTCAGAACTTTAGAGTTAGCAATGATCTTGGCCATAATACTTATATTAGAAAATTATTATTCATTTGATTTTCTTAAAGTCTGTAACAGAGAAAGAATAAGCAGGTTACCTTAAGATCAACCACCATGGACTGAACAAGCAGGAAAATGACAGAGTTATCTTCCCAATTGATGTAAGTACTTGCTTTACACAGTTTGACACAGGCAATTGCAGCACTTTCTGTCAGCTGCCTACTTCCTCCATGGCCAGCAAGAGCTTTTCGTAGACTGTCCAGAAACAACTTCTAAAGAATTCAGAAACAGCAATAAAATATGAAGTTTCTTCTATATCAGATTTGTCTAATATATAACAAATTAACAGCCCCTAAAACTCATACTATAAGGAATGCATACTTTATGATTTTCAATTTCATAATTTAATAGTTGTCATCATTTAAATTTTTCTCAAATTCAAAAAAGGAATCTGTTCTCTACTTTCTTTATTGAATGATTAGAGGAATATAAGAAACAGTTGTTCCCAGACAAGATCGTTAAATTCCCAAGTTTGAATTCAGCTGATTATATTCTTTTTTTGATATTTAAACTCTAAATATTATACCATCTTGACTATGGTCTATGTCAAACTGTTTCATCCTTTTCTAACACTCTAGGCTATATTCAACCTTCAGCCTTCTAAATAAAAATATATTAAGGCTGTTCTGTTACTCTAAATTGTTTCTCAAAAAAATTACCTATTCTTGTGATCTCAATCCCTCTTTACAGCTCCCTGACAAATTTCTTCCCTTGGTTTTTCTCTTAAATTAAAATCTCATATCTCAGGCTGAGGTGGAAGGATCGCCGGAGCCTAGCAGGTCGACACTGGGGTGGCTGTGAGTGTGTCACTGCACTCCAGCCTGAAAACTACAACTCAAAAAAAAAAAAAGAAACAAAAAAAACCCTCATATCTCCACCTACACGTATTCTCAAATGTAACATGTCAAAAACTATATTCATCCAACACCAGCAGAATACTCATTCTTTGCAAGTACACATGGAACATTCTCCAAAACAGATCATTATGTTGGGCCACAAGTCTTAATACATTTAAAGAAATTGAAGTCATACAAAGTATCTTTTCTGATTATAATGGAATGAAGTGAAAAACTAACAGCAGATGGAAAACTAGAAAATTCAGAAATATGTGAATATTAAACAACACATTCTTTGAAAACTAAAAGATCAAAGGAAAAAAACAAAGGAAATTTAAAAATATCTGAGACAAATAAAAATGAAAATACAACATACCAAAACTTACAAGATACAGTGAAAACAGTGCCAAGATGAAAATTTACAGCTATAAACTCACTAAAAAATAAAAAAATTCTCAAATCAATAACCTAGCCATATACCTCAAGGAACAAAAAAAAAAAGAGCAAACTAAACCAAAGCTGGCAGAAGGAAAGGAATAATAAAGATTAGAGCAAAGACTAATTAACAAAGACTAGAAAAACAATGGAGAAAAATTACAAGACCAGAAGCTGATTCTTTGAAAAGGTCAACAACATTGATCTTTAGTTATAAACTGATTTTTAAAATGAGAAAAGACTCAAATTACTAAAGTCAGAAATGAAAGCAGTGATACTACTAATATTACAACATTAAAGGTATAAGACAATACTGTATAAAATTATATGACAAATTGAATAACTGAACAAAATGGACAAATTCCTACAAATACACAATTTACCAAGACTGACTCATGAAGAAACAGAATTATAACTTGTAAGAAGATTAAGTCAGTAATGAAAAACCTTTCAACAAAGAAAAGCCCAGGATCAGGTGGCTTTCACTAATAATTCTATCAATCATTTAAAGAAGAATTTCCACCAATCCTTCTCAAACACTTCCAAAAAACTAAAGAGGATGGAACACTTCCTAACTTATTCTATAAGGCCAGCAATACTCTGATACCAAAGTCAAACAAAGACACTACAAGAAAACTACAGACTAGTATCCCTTTAAATATCCCTTTAAAATTCTGATGAAAAAATCCTCAACAAAACATAATAAACCAAATTCAGCAGCATATTAGAAGGATTATACACCATGACCAAGTGGAACTTACTGGAGGAGTACAAGATGGTTTTTAAAGAAAAAAACAAAACAAAAACGAGGCTGGGTGCAGTGGCTCAAGCCTGTAATCCCAGCATTCAGGGGTTCAAGATCAGCCTGATCAACATGGTGAGACCTCGTCTCTACAATAAATCAAAAAACTCACCAGGCGTGGTGGCACACACCTGCAGTTTCAGCTACTTGAAAGGCTGAAGCGGAAGGATAGCCTGAGCCCAGCAGGTCGAAGTTGAGGTGGCCATGAGTATGCCACTGCACTCCAGCCTGGGCGACAGAGTGAGATTCTAACTCACACACAAAAAAAGTAATACACCACATTAATAAAATAAAAGAAAACCCCCACATGATCATCTCAATTAATGCAGAAAAGGCACTTGACAAAATTTAACACCTTTCATGATAAAAACAAGCAAGCTAAAAACAGGACATTTTAACATAATAAAGGCCATACATTAAAAACCAATAGCTATCAACATACTCAATGGTTAAAGACTGAAAGTTTTTTACTCCAAAATCAGGAACAGGGTAAGTATACCCACTTTTGTCACTTTGATCAACATAGGACAGAAAATTCTAAACAGAACAATTAGGCAAGAAAAAAAAGTCCTACAAACTGGAACAGGAAGAAGTAAAATTATCTCTATTCACAGGTGGCATTATCATACATGTAGAAATCCCTAGGGATTACACAAATTTAGACTTAATAAACAAATTCAGCAAAGTCATAAAATACAAAATCAGCACACAAAAAAGGTTGAATTTCTATGAATAAGCAATGAACAATTCAAAAAGGAAATTAAGAAAGCAATTCCACCTATATTTGCATCAAAAATAAAATAAAATGCTTAGAAATTAACCTAATTAAGGTGGAAGTTTTGGACAATTAAAACTACAAAACACTGCTGAAAGAAATTAAAGAAAACAGAAATGAATAGAAAGCTATCTCACACTGATGGACTGTTTGAGTAGGAGTCTCACTCTGTCACCCAGACTAGGCTCAGGTGATCCTTTTACTTCAGCCTTCCAAGTAGATAGAACTATAGTCGTGGGCCACCATTCCAGTTAATTTTTTTATTTATAGTAGAGACAAGGTCTTGCCATGTTGCCCAGGCTGGTCTCGAAGCCCCGGATTCTGGCAATCCTCTCGCCTCCTCCTCCCAAAGTGCTGGGATTACAAGCATAAGCTACTGTGCTTGGCAATAGACTGTTAAGGTAACAATACTACCCCAAAGCAATCTACAGATTCAATGCCATCCCTATCAAAATCCCAACAGCATTTTTTGCAGAAATAGAAAAATCTATCCTAAAATTCATGTGGAACCCCAAAGAGCCAAAACAATCTTGAAAAAGAAGAAAACTGGAAGACTTACACTTTCTGATTTCAAAACTTTACTACAAAGCTATAGAGTAATCAAGACAATGTAGTAGTGGCATAAAGACAGATACACAGACCAATGGAATAGAATGGAGAGTCTAGAGAGAAACCCTTGCACATATGACCAGATGATTTTTGACAATGATGCTGTGAACATTCAGTAGAGAAAGGACAGTCTTTTCAACAAATGATGTTAGGAAAACTGAATATTCAAATGCAAAAGAATGAAGTTGGACCTTTCCATCATATACAAAAGATAACTCAAAATAGATCAAAGACCTAAACTTAACAGCTAAACTACAAAACTCCTAGGAAAAAAACATAGGAAAGTCTTTTCAACCTTGGATTTGGCAATAATTTATTGTATATGATACCAAAAAAGCACAGGCAACAAAAGAAAAAGTAGATAAACTGAATTTCATCAAAACTAAACACTTTTGTGTATCAGAGGACACTATAAAGAAGTTGAAATAATGAACGGAAGAAAGTATTTACAAATCATATATCTAAAACGGGATTAATATTCACAATATGCGCCGGGCTCGGTGGCTCAGCCTGTAATCCCGCGCCTTTGGGAGGCTGAGGTGAGTGGATTGCCTGAGCCCGCGGGTTCGAGACCCGCCTGGGCAGCGAGACCTCCTCTCTACAATAAATCAAAAAATCAGCCGGGCATGGTAGCGCGTGCCTGTAATTCCAGTTACTTGGAAGGCTGAGGCGGAAGGATCGCCGGAGCCCAGCAGGTCGAGGCTGTGGTGGCCAGGAGCGGCCACTGCACTCCAGTCTGGGCGACAGAGTGAGACTCCAACTCAAAAAAAAAAAAAAAAAAAAAAATTCACAATATATAAAGAACTCACACAACTAAAAAGTAAAATGTAAAGTCTTACAGATACTTTATAATTTTTCAATGAAAACAGATGAACTAAACCATTGCCTCAAGGAATAAAAATAGAAGTAAAAGTTAAAAATTAATAAAACAGAAAATGTTAAATTCTGAAAACAAAGTCAAAAGGCTAGATGTTAAAGACCAATAAAACAGTAAACATGAAAGAGAAAAAAAAAGAAATGAGGAGTTATAAACATGGATAATGAAGATAATTATAAGAGAATATAGAAATATTGTAAGTAAATCTTATCTGTATTTTTATAAGTCGAATATATATATATTATGTACAACTCTATGATGATAAAATCGAAAAATATATTTTCTAGTAAAGAACAGCAAACTATCAAAAGTGACTTTTTAAAAAAAGACAGAAATTCCTCAAAAAATATAATTAACATATGATCCAACAATTCTACTTCTGGGTATATAGCCAAGAGAACTGAAAGCAGGGTTTTACAAGGGTACCTGCAAAATTCACATTTGTATCCCCCTAAATTGTACCCCACATCTTTAAAATTAAAAAATTAAAAGTAAAAAAAAAGAAAGCAGGCTCTTGAAGTTATAAAGAACTCACATAATTAACATGTGTACACCACGTTCATAGCAGCATTACTCATAACAGCCAAAAGAAAGAAGCACTCCAAATGTCCGTCAGCAGATAAATTTGGATAAATAAAAAATTGGAATATATATATGGTGAAATATTCAGCCTTAAAAGAAGGAAATTCTGACATGCTACAACATAGACGAACATTGAGGATATTATGCTAAGTGAAATAAGTCAGTCAAAAAAAGACAAATCCTGTATAATTCCATTTATATGAGGTACCTAGAGTAGTCAAATTCATAGAGACAGAAGGTAGAAGAGTGGTTGCCAGGGGTTGGTTGGGAGTAGGGGAGAACAGGGAATTGTCTCATGGATATAGAGTTTCAGTTTTACAGGATGAAAAAGTTTTGGAGACTGGCTGTACAAGACTGGCTGTACAATGTGAATTATACTTAGCACTACTAAACTGTATATTTTTAAATGGTTAAGATGATAAATTTTATATGTATTTACCACAATCAAAAATTTTAAAAAGAGGCCAGGCACACTAACTCTTGCCTGTAATTCTAGCACTTTGGGAGGCTGATGTGAGAAGATTGAATTCGAGGCCAGCCTAGTCAGCCTGGTGAGACCTCATCTCTACAATAATTTCTTAATTAGCCAGGTGTGGTGGTGCACACCTGTAACCCCAGCTACTTAGAAGGCTAAGGCAGATGGATTGCCTGAGCCCAGCAGGGTGTGGTAGCCATGACCATGCCACTGTACTCTGGCCTTGGGTGACAAAGTGAAACTCCAACTAAAACAAAATATTTTTTAAAGAGACTAGAAAAACTATATAGATCTATAAGAGAGATCATAAAAGGTGATCAATGAGTTATTTTAAATAGACAGCAGATACATAGACTGATTCAAGAAATATCCACTAGAAATCAGGATTAGTACTTGACACTCAGGAGGATGTTTTGATATACATTGTAAAATGAGTACCACAATCAAGGTAATTAACATATCCATCACTTCACACATTTTACCTTTGAGGAGGAAGGTAAGAACACTTGAGAAGAGATATGATCTTACCTCATTAATGTGGCAAAAGTTTAAAAATCTGAAAAATAGGTAGTCCTGATGACAATGCAGGAAAATAGGCAATCTAATTCAGTGTTAGCAAAAACGTGACCGTCTGCAACTACTAGGGAATGTAAATCTACAAACAACTATCAAAAATTTTAAATATAAACGCCTATGACACAGTAATCCCAGTTTTGGGATTCTAGTCTATAGACTTAAGGATTAATTATAATGTCAAAAAACTGAAAAAATCTAAATATCCATTCATTTACAGTGAAATGGGTAAATGAGGTAAATGAGTAAATGAGTGTAATAGAATATTACCTAATATTAAAAGAAATGTTTAAATCTCTATTAATTATTTTGAGGAACAGTGATAGCGTTTGAATATATATTCTCTCCAAATCTCATGTTGAAATGTGATCCCCACTGTTGAAGGTAGGGCCTAGTGAAAGGTGTTTGTGTCATGGGGGGGTGGATCCCTCATGAATAGCTTGGTTCCCTTCCACAGTAAAGAGTGAGTTCTCTTGAGAGCTGGTTGTTTAAGAGAGCCTGCACAGCAGCACATGCCTGTAATCCCAGCACTTTGGGAGGCTGAGGCAAGAGGATTGATTGAGGCCAGGAATTCAAGACCAGCCTGGGCAACATAGTGAGATTCCATCTCTACAAAAAAAAAAAAAAAAAGTTAGCTAGGTATGGTGATAGCAGCCTGCAGGTCTGGCTACTTGGGAGGCTGAGGCAGAAGGATCACCTGAGCCCAGGAGGTTAAGGCTGCGGTGAGCCATGATCATGCAACTATACTTCAGCCTGGATGACAGAGTGATCCTGACTCAAAAAAAAAAAAAAGTAAATTCACTTAAGAGTACTATTGAATTTATAGTAGCTCTTTACCTATTTCTATGTTTCCAATAAAGAAAAACATATCCAAAAAAAAAAAAACCTTACTATTTTGAAAGGCTTCAAAACAATCTACCATGAAAATTGGTGTCCTCATAATGGAAAGGTTGGGATACAGACTTAAGTGAAGGATCATAGAATCACAGACTTTCAAGGATTACCTGGTTCATCTACCCTTTAACACATTAATTCCTTATCCAATACCTCTGCAAAGTACTGAATCATTCAGCTGATTTTGAACATCTCCAACCACAGGTAAACCAGTGTTCAATCAGCTAAGAGCATTTCTCCCAAAGTGGCAAAAAAAAAAGAAAAAAGAAAAAAATGGATTTGCAAAGCAAAATACATAATGAAATTCAAGTAAAAAGAATAAGATTAATAATTTATTCAACTGATATTTTATTTTCAAATTTTTGCGATTTTTCATACATCCATTCTTATTTCCTGGGACATTTTATTTACACAGAATAGACTTTATAATAATATGCTTTTTAGATTTAAAAAAATGTTAACATTAAGGGTTTATGACTATAAAAAAATAAGATGAATACTCAGCTCTTATTTTTTTTAAAACCATAAGAATCTCCTAGAATTACCAGTTGTTTCAGTGCCAATTTCACTACAGATAGTGTATGGAATAGCCTACCTTCCTTGTAAAATTCTTTGAAAACTGTTATAAAATACCTAAAATGAGAATGACTAGATAACTTCAGTATCATCAAGTGGAGACACCCCTAAGTACAAACAAATAACACAGTATAAATGTGATGAAGTCTAGTTGGGCAATTCTTGCAGTGAATATTAGAGAAACTATGTTTAAAATTAACAGAAATATCATTTAGTCTTCTCTGGGAAAAGAAGGAAACTAAGGGATTGTTTTAAACCTTTGATGACTGAGTGGTATCATTTATTCCTCCTGCATATAAAATGATGTATGAGTACATCTCTGCTAAAGCTAGCAAACAAAGAGATCTAAAATAGTTATTTAAATGGTCTCGTGAAATATATGCTTAAAGAATAAGCCTAAAGCAATACATACCTTGAGTAAAATAAACTGCTTTGCATCTGAAAATAATGGAAATGATTTTGCTCTCCTCACCTTATTCACGTTGTTTTCATCAACCGCATCCTTGGATATATCCTGGATTATTTCTGGACACAAGATAAGGAGAATGATTTGTAGTGGCCAAACTGCTGCTTTACGTTTGGTGCTTTCAGCAAAACCATCCACCAAGTCAAATAGCTTTTCTGCACACTCTAGGTGAAAAATAAGTTAAATGACATTATTAGATGAGAACAAAATCTGTTATTAAATCAAAAGCCAACACTTTGCAAAAACCCACAGGCCATAGTTTTTTTTTTTTAAACATATTTTTTATTATAAAATTGTGGGGTACAGTTAAGGATTAGGTATACAAATATGCATCGTTCAGGCACCCTTGTTAATAAGGGGTGTCTCCCCATCCCCAGACAGATATTGACTACCGTTAGTCCTACCTCCCTTCCCCTCCCTACCCCCCCATAGTTTCCCACCACTGTCAGTCCTTTTTTTATAGTATTATGGTAGATGGTCAAGGTCCACTATATGAGTGAGAACATGTGATACTCAGATCTTTGTTTCTGTGAGAGATCACTCAGTATTATAGACTCTAGTTCCATCCAAGTTGCTGCAAAATTCACGATTTTGTTCTTTTTACAGCTGCGTAGTATTCCATCGTGTATATGTACCACATTTTTTAATCCAGTCCTCTTTTGATGGACAGCATGGTTGGTTCCAGGTTCTTGCTATTGTGAACAATGCTGCGATAAACATTCGTGTGCAGGTATCTTTTTTATAGAGTGATTTGAGTTCTTCAGGGTATATTCCCAGTAGGGGGATTGCAGGGTCATATGGGAGGTCGATATTTAGAGCTTTTAGGAATCGCCACACTGCTTTCCACAAAGGTTGCCCTAGTTCGCATTCCCACCAACAGTGTAGAGGTGTTCCCTTTTCCCCACACCCTCTCCAGCAACTGTTATTTTTTGAGTTATTGATAATTGCCATTCTGACTGGAGTTAAGTGGTATCTCAGTGTGGTTTTGATTTGCATCTCCTTGATGATTAGTGAGGTTGAACATTTCTTCATGTGTCTGTTGGCTGTTTGGATGTCTTCCTTTGAGAAGTGTCTGTTCATATCTTTTGCCCACTTTATAATGGGGTTGTTTGTTTTTTTCCTTTCAGCATGTTTGAGTTCCTTGTAGATCCAAGATGTTAAGCCTTTGTCGGACCTGGAGTTGGCAAATACTTTTTCCCAGTCTGTGGGCTGTCTCTCTACTCTCTTGATGGTTTCTTTGGCTTTGCAGAAGCTTGTCAGTTTAATGAGGTCCCACTTGTCTATCTTTTATCTTATGGCCTGTGGGTTTTGGGTTTTGTTCAGGAATTGGATGTCAGTTCCAATTTCCATAAGGGTATGTCCTGCATTTTCTAAGATTCTTATAGTTTGAGGTTTTACATTTAGGTCTCTAATCCATTTAGAGTTAATTTTTGTGTATGGGGATAGATAGGGGTCTTGTTTTCTTGTTTGAGTCTTCTGCATGCAGTCAGCCAGTTTTCCCAGCACCATTTACTGAATAGGTTCTCCTCTCCCCAGTGGTAGGTGGTGGAGGTTTTGTCAAAGATGAATTGGTTGAGAAATTGAGGTTTTGCCAGGTCATAGTTTTAAAAGATAATGTTGGAAGTTCACTTAAACAACTACACAAATCCACTCAGGTAAGTAGACAAGTAATTTTATATCGTCTATGTTTTAGAAGAATGATCTTGATCCATCATTTTGGAATGGCCGATCTTATATTTAGTCTCAATGTTCAGGATCTTATGCGAAGTGTGATGTACTTAAGCAACAAAGACTGGACAGCTTCCCCCAAAAGAGTTACAACATCTCCAGGAGTCTGTGTTCTCTGCATACAGTTGTGTCCCGAGAATTCTTGCATTATTGGTAAGAATATTACTACTTTATACACATCTCCCTAAATACAAAATAAAGCTTTGGAGCACCAAAAAGTGCTTTTCTACAACCAAGAGCCAACTATTCAACCACAAGCCTAAAGATCAGAGTTTCCCTTCAAATTTCTTTACCTGTTTGCTCAAAGGAAAGGAAAAGGGTTAGAGGGCAATTTAGAAACGTGAGAGAAAAATAGTATTCCTACTTGACATCAGTTGACAATGGAAAATGTAAAAGCACCTTTATAACAAAAATGATTTGAATAAGTAAGAGTTTAGAAGACAAAACAAAACAAACAAAAAAGATCTTATCCTTACCAGCCATATCTGTCTGTGGAATCTGGTATAGCTTTGTAAACTCATCTGGATAATTTTCTACCCAGTTCCAAAATGCCTACAAATTACAAAACACATGTCTTTACATGAAAACAGTGATCTTTTCCTAATATAGTAAAGAAAATGTCACATACTTCTAATTACCTTCATAATATTGCAATATATTCTTCCTAAAAATTAATGTAAAACTATAAATTCACTGTCACTAAAGTCATGACTTTTTACCCAAAATGCTAAAGACAGCAAATTTTATAACCCAAAACAAAATGTTCATACCAAAGAGGCTGTAACTTACCTTTTCCAGGCTATTTATAACTGCTAATTGTGCAACCTTCTTTAGGGCTTTAAACTTAAATGCTGTTTCTGGAAAAAGGAAATTTTAAAATTAACTCTAGATTAATTAGTTAACACAAACAGTTCAGAACAAAATAGCTTTTCTTTTACATATTACTTTTGTTCCAATATTTATAAGCAATGAAAAGGCAAAAACAATGAACATAAACCCAAAACTCAATAGTTATGTCCACTGGAAGCAAAACTCAATAAAAGGCAAATATGCCTTGATCTTCAAAGACTATTTTTCCCTTTGTTTCATTTTCAATGATAACTTACTTTCAAAACAGAATAAGGCTAGGCATAAGGGCTCATTCTTGTAATCCCAGCATTTTGGGAGGGGGAGGTGGGAGGATTGCTTAATCCCAGGAATTCGAGACCAGCCTGGGGAACATAGTGATACCCTGTCTCTACAAAAAACAATTTTAAAAAATTAGCCAGGTTTAGTGGCATGCACCTGTAGTACCAGCTACCTGGGAGCTGAGGTAGGAGGATCACTTGGATCCAGTATTGGTGGCTGCAGTGAGCCATGATAGTGCCACTGCACTCCAACTTGGGCAACAGAGTGAGACTTTGACTTAAAAATAAAAAAATTTAAAAACTTTAAAAAAGAATGAAACACAGTCATTGTAGATTTTTAAAATAAACAACAGTCTAAGGGAAATTTAAAATATCACCCATGGTTCTGCAATTCAGAGGCATCACAGTTAACATTTGATGAATTTTCTTCCATCTCTTTTCCTATGCATTTATAAGACAAATATAACATAACTAAGATCATATAGGCGATACCAAATCTATTTTTGCTTTATATCGCATCCTCACTTTTTTCTATATCATTAAAAATTCTTCATA
This sequence comes from Cephalopachus bancanus, assembly GCA_027257055.1. Lineage (NCBI taxonomy): Eukaryota > Metazoa > Chordata > Mammalia > Primates > Tarsiidae > Cephalopachus > Cephalopachus bancanus. The sequence goes on from JAPVLO010000158.1 coordinate 5,427,028, forward strand.
CATATTTTTGATGGCTCTATATACAATAGTTTAACTATTACTTGAACAATTATCACATACCATGTATTTTCAGTATGACATATTTAACTCATTTGAATTTTTTTTTTTTTTTTGAGTTGGAGTCTCACTCTGTCACCTAAGCTGGAGTGCAGTGGCACACTCAGCCACTGCAGCCTCCACCTGCTGGACTCTGGCGATCCTTCTGCCTCAGCCTTCCAAGTAGCTGGAACTACAGGCACGCACTACTATGCCCAGATAATTTTTTATTTATTATAGAGATGAGGTCTCACCAACTTGCCTGGGCTGATCTCAAACCCACAGGCTCAGGCAACCCACTTGCCTTGGCCTCCCAAAGTGCTAGGATTACAGGCTTAGCCACCAAGCCTGGATTAGAAATCTTTATGCTTTCAGAATATTACAGATACACAAACTGTGTATATAAAGCTACAGATCTAAAAAGTGATTGAACTGAGCTTTAAAGTCAGTCTTTTCAGTCTGCTTTGATGTCTCTCAGAATACTTAAGTCACTGGTTATTTAACTATTTTCCAACTGTAACATTAAAATTTTTCCAATATTTCTCTACTATAAATAACATTAATAAGGCTGGGCATAGTGGCTCATGCCTGTAATCTCAGCACTTTGAGAGGCCAAGGCAAGAGAAATACTTGAGCCCAGGAGTTGAAGACCGGCCTAGACAACACAGCCATACCTCATCTCTACAAAAAAAATTTTTTAATTAGCCAGGTATGGTGGTGCATGCCTGTAGTTCCAACTATTCAAAAGGCTGAGGCAGAAGGATCACCTGAGCCCAGGAGTTGGAGACTATAGTGAACCATGATCATACCACTGCAATTCCATTGCAAGTCTAGAAAAAGTATTATTAATGTGTTAATTTTTTATGTTTTATTTTGAGTTGGGGTGTCACTCTTTTTTCTCACAAGAGACCCCAACTCAAAATAAAAAATTAACACATTAATAAATACCTTTGGATCCAAATATTTTTTCCACATTACTGATTACTTATTTAAAGTTAGAAAACATCTAGAAGTACAAGTATCTGATCAAAGAGATGAATATTTTTTAAGGCCCTTGATAAAGATTACCAAGCTGCTTTTCAGAAGGCTTGGGCCAAATGATGCTCCCATCAAGCAGCATATGAAAGTGCCTTCATCACTTCCTTGCCATCATTAAGCACATTTTCTTTATTGCGTTAATTTGATTGTTCAAAATAGCATACTGCACTTTTAATGTAAGTAACATTAAACATTTCTCCACATGAATACATTGGGTATTTTAGTTCCTTCTATAACTTTACTGTCTACATTTAGAAAAAGATTTATATCTGGAAAAGATAACCCCTCTATAAGCTACCCTACTGGTAGCAGTCCCTTGCCAAAGAACTCCTCCTATGGATTTTTAACAAAGGGATAAGGATTTTCTTACATTCACATAAACATCTTTCTAAGAAATGAGTTATCAAATAATAGAAGTAATAATCTAAAGACTCTTTAATTGTACATTTCTTTTTCTGGACTTGCAAATGAGTAACTTACTCTCAAAATCAGTTTTTAAAAGCACCCCTTGAATTTTCTTTGCTCTTGCTCTCCTTTGATTTCCAAATAATGGCAGTACACTTCACAAGTGCTCTTTCATCTTTCTGCTTTCCTACAGTCATCAATTTTACCTTTATGACATCTTAAATGTGTTTATACAGTAATCTATTTCAGTTCCAAAGTATATATCTTTTAATACTTCAGTTCTGCAAGTTTCTGGTTGGACATCCTACTGATACCTTAAACTCAGTAGATCTAAAACGAATTCACCATTTTCCTGACCACCTCCTCCTCTGCTACCAACGCTTTTTGCCTTTCCTGCTTTAAATGGCTTGTTCTGTGATATTTGGTAATACCTCTCTAGCCTCATATATCTAAATTGACCACCAAATGCTATGTATTCTACTTCTTAAATACACCTATCAAACTGGTCCCCACTTCATCCCATTTCATGTAGATTTCCACTAATCTCACTATTTCTCACATTACTACACAACCAAATCCCAAAAGCTCATGTAACCTTCTATACCAAGCCGCCCTGCAAATTTCAAGCAAAGTGATGTATCTAAAATAAAATACTGACCAAGGTATTTCCCAGGCTCATAACCCATAAGTACGACAATGAAGCAGACAAGTACTTTGGTTCTGGAGATAGGCAGATGTGAACCGAATCTTTACCCTGACAATTCCTAGCTCTATGACTTTGGAAATGTTACTCAAATTTCAGTTTTCTCATCTGTATATGGGTGATAGTTACTAAAATCGCCTCATAGGGTTATTTTAAGTATGGTGAGAAAAGGCATGTAAACCTCATAGCATTATGCCTGGCACAAACTGAAAATGCGCAAATGTTACCATATTTTTATTAAAATGATCTGACCTACTCTTGGTTCCTCCACATCTTACTCATCCTTCACCCTCAAATACATACTTTTCTCACTTTACACTTGCCCTATTTGAGTTTACCATATTGTTTTGAAAATAATACATTTGTCTCATAAGCTATACTATGAGCTCCTTAGGGACAGATTGAATATTTTATTAATCCCAGCACTTAGCATGGCTTCTTGCACATAGTTTCTCAACAAATTCTTGTCTAATTGAATTTAAAACACATTACTACCTTTACTACTTATTATATATAAAGTTTCTGTTCCTTTTACCATGGTACCTAAGGCCATCTTTTTGCTGACCTATTTAATATTGGCTGTATACTTTATATACCTCTCAGTGTATACCGGAAATTTATGTTTATGAGGAAGCTGTATCCAATGGGGAAAAGTTACCTCAATATAAAAGACACTTATCCACATATTTAGTTAGTTTCTCTTATTTGGACATGGAGAACCATCTCAATTAATTATTATGGATTTCTAGGAAAACTGCTGTTTTACACAAATATCTAATCACAGGCAACCTGAGCTAGATTTACTTCCAAAACATCAATGAACAGTTAGGAAAAGTCAAAAAACCCACATATACTTCTTAACTTTAACTCACAGAGGAGATCTCTAAATTTTATCGTTTCGTTCCTTAACTGCTCAATGTTTAAGAGAAGTTATTGAAATCTTACAAATTTCAACTACGAATTAAATGGTGGCTTACTATAATCTAAAATAATTGCTGCCCATGTGTTTTTATCATGGCATAATAATAGCTAAAGTTATCCTTTTTCTCTCTTTATTAAAGTTACTGAAAACTCAATTGTTGCTTGGTTTCATAATGGTAATGACCTAAAATTATAAACACTGAACAAGGGTAATATGGATGGAACACAGTTTTATAATATTCATCTATATAGATATAACCTTTTTACATCTCTGGTAAAATAGTTGTTGACTTCAAAGCAAATGTTATGAAAACTAAACAAGGTATCTTGAAAACTATACTGTGGAATTGTTGAAGTTTTCAAAGCTAATATAACTCAGTTTTCTCCATTTAGGTAAGACACTAAAAATGTTGTTTGACAATTCCTATCCAGGCATGGTGGCTCATGCCTGTAATCCCAGCACTCTAGGAGGCTGTAGTGGGAAGACTGCTGGAGCCCAAGAGTTCAAGACCAGCATAGGCAACATAGCAAGACCTCATCTCTAAAAAAAAAAAAAAAATTTAAAAATTAGCCAGGTGTGGTGATGCACACCTGTAGTCCCAGCTACTTGGGAGGCTGAGGCGGAAAGATCACCTGAGCCCAGGAGGTCAAGGTTGGGGTGAGCCATGACTGTGCCAATGCACTCCAGCCTGAGAGATAGAGTGAGACTTCAATTCAAAAAAATTTTAAAAAAGAAAAAAAAGACAATTTCTTAATCAAGTTACAAAGTAAAATGAAAATAAGTATGAACTGCATACTGTAAGTTTTCACATTTAAGTCGGCTAGGGTCCAATAATACCTAAAACTAAAAAATAATTTTTGGAAAATAAATTTAGGTATTTATACTGGTTTATGAATAAGACTCACTGATATTTGATTTATATTAACATATCATTGCTTTCCACAGAATTTCTCTCAATTTCTTCTGATAGTTTATTTCAATTCACATAATCATGTGAGGCACTTTCCAAGCTTTAAAATCACGTATTAGATGTTATGATAGCCCCAGTGGAACAACTATTGACTTGTTCTACAGGGAGGTAAAACTAAGCACTGAAAGGATAAGGGACTCTGCAATACTGTAAAGTCAGTCAATAGGAGAGCTGAAAATAGAAATGTCAGAAATGACATTGGCTCAATTCCTCCTTTCACCATAAGATCACAATCTCCTGGTTCCATTCTGCAATGAAACTTTGATACCCTGCTAGAGACTATCTTCTGTAAGAACTACAATAACTAAGCAAATAACTTCTATAACCTATAGCCATCCTTAGTAGATCAAATTCCAGAAAAATTAAATAACAGCACCCTTGCATTCTCTTTATTAAAAGCAAAAATTATAATCGAACAAAACTTTCCATTGCCAAGATTTAAGATACTCATCTTCTCTATTGCATTATTTTCAAAGGTTCAAAAATCAGTGAACTATATGCATTATTGGTCACTTCACAAGGAGATCTGCATTATAAAAATTCACTTTGGTGTTCTAGTTCAACACAGTTAATATACCTAGTACATTCATAATATTAGTTTTTGACCCAGTGATTAATTTCCTATCTATCACACATCTAAACTTACCCCTCAGGAGTCGTTTTAATTTTGCACAATCCACATTGATATACTGTAACAATTCTATATCATGAACATCAACATTGTCTTCTGAACAAACTGTTAATTCCTGTAACCTGAAAAGTAACAACCAAAAATAATTTATCAAATTAAGTCTGAGGATATTCCAAAATTCTGAATTCAATGGATTCTTCCCCCAATGATGAGTTACAAAAATAAGACAATAAATGCCTTATAAAAATCTATAGGAAAATAACTTATTAAAGGGATACAATAAAAGAAATCATAATCCAGTAAACTTAGTATTCTTATCTTTAAGATTGAGACATCTAAGTAATATTTCCCACTTTTAGCCAGGGTTCTTTGGGAAGATTAGTTAATTCCAGGATTTGGGGCAGTAGACGTACAAGATGAGCCTAGGTCACCTGGAGCTTGAAAACAAGGAACCTATGGACAACTACCAGAATAATGTCAAAAATCACACAGGTATGCACTTAAAGGGGCTCCCAACTGTCAAAAAAATGGAATAATCTGATCATCAAAATAATCAAGTCCACAATGTATATTAAGCCATATACATTAAATTAAAATCCATGAGTCTGTAGTAAAATTGAAAAAAAAAAAAAAAACTCATGGGTAACCTCTCACAGCTTTTAGGGTACCAACTCCTTCTAAAAATGAATAACAAGAGCCAAGTTCTCTATCCTGCATTTCCTATATAGATGGTATTGCAGGATAATGGAATAAAAAATGAAACAAAAATCTTTTACAAGAATCACAATTTAAAAATAAAGAATGAATGACAGAATAGAAAATTTATCATTTTGCAGCCCCCAATTAAATTATGAATTCAGGCAATGATCATCAGTGGTTACTAATAACATAAGGTAAAAATGTTATGGGAAACTTTATAACAAAAGGATAATGCCGACAACATCTAAATCCACCAATCAATCACAACAGTAAAAGTGAATAATAGGACAGCATGTTTCCTGATGTGATCCAACAGGAATTAAATAACACCATCTGTAAAGTATTCTTGTCCCCTCAGCCAAATGAACCTGAATCCAATCAAATCCAGCCAAAGATAGAATGAAGAAAAATTTATAAGGCAAATATCCCAGTCCAACAAATAAACAGCATGCACAAACCAGGAGAGGGTAATGAAGAAATGATACAGATTAACAGAGACTCCAGAGAAATATCAACCAGTTGCAAGGTATGAATTTTGTTTGTATCTTGATAATAATATTGCAGTTAAACTTTTAAAAATCTATTCATTAGAGACACATACTGAAATATTTACAGGTGAAATGATATGTTATCTGGGATTGGCTGTAAAGTACTAAAAAAGGGAAGTAAATTACAAATCCCAGCATGCTCGTAACAGTTAAGCAGAGCAGAAGACACCTGAAGGTTTTAAATACTATTGTCTCTTCTATGTGTATTTTTACAGTTTTTTTCACAATAAAGTTTTTAAATTCATATTTCAAATTATAAGTAAAATAAAGTTTAATTTTATTAATTTCTATACATATCAACTAAACTTCAGAAACATGAATGATATTTTATATTTATAGGGTACATTTACTTTGTATTCAAAAAATAAGTATGCCTTTTTTCATTGTACTTTTCAGTCTGTACATGTGTTTATATGATTATTTGATTCATGTTCCTCCTTCACAGTAGAACATAAGCTTATGAGGACAGGAAACTGTTTAAACCTAAACTTCTCCCATGTTGAATATGAAGCTATCATAACTGTAGAAAAACAACATTTAAAAATGTAGATTTTTTTAAATGATTAAGAAATTCACTTAAGCCTAAATAAGAGGAATTATACTTTTCTTCCATTTTTCAGTAAAAATCATAGGGGTCAGATTTTCAAAAGCCGGTATCTCTATCTATATTTTATTTATTTATTTGTTTGTTTATTTGTTTTGAGTTGGAGTCTCACTCTGTTGCCTAGGTTGGAGTGCAGTGGCACACCCACAGCCACTGCAGCCTTGACCTGTTGGGTTCAAGTGATACTTTTACCTCAGCCTTCCAAGTAGCTGGAACTTCAGGCGTGTGCCACCATGCCTGGCTAATTTTTTTGATTTATTATAGAGAAGAGGTCTTGCCAAGTTGCCTGGGCTGGTCTTGAATCCCTGCACTCAGGCAATCCTCTTGCCTCTGTCTCCCAAAACCCTGGGATTACAGGCTTGGGTCACCGCATCCAGCTGGTATCACTGTATATTAAATTGTGCTACCTAATGAGGTGTACCCATTATTCATATTAACAGACATCAAAAAATGTAAGTAGTACAATAGAAGTATCAATTTTTATAAATGTAGTAACAGATACAGCAAAAAAAAGCACAAATACTATATGGTCTTATTTATAAGTATCAACTTGAATTCTAATCATTTTCGTGCAGTTTAAAACTGACTTATTAAACATCACACTAAAATTTCAATTGATAAAAATGTAATCAATCCTATTTCTTCCTTCTCAAATTCTCCCTTTACTCACTTTAGCTTATGTTAGCCTATAGCTAACTTTCAAATCATTCTAAGCACTTTAACGCTATTCATATCATAAGGGTAAGAAAAGCTCAGCAGTTCAAGCACTTAAAACTAATGCTATTCATATCATACGGGTAAGAAAAGCTCAGCAGTTCAAGCTGGGAGTAAGGTGGTCCTAAATACTGACGTACATACTAAAAATTCCACAGCTGCAGCAAAGAGCATAGAAATATGGAGTATTACTCCTTAGAAAACACAATGTAATAATATAACAGCAACACCAACTTTTGAAAAGCTGACTTCTGAAGGTTACTTGTGAAAAATGGAAGAAAAAATCTGTCCCTTTAGTAAAGGGGTATTTTGCACAGGTCAAATGTCATCTCTGAAGCAGAGAAATTAAAGGGTAGTCTGAGCAAAAGAAATCAAGTGTGGAAAACTTATCACTAAAACATCAAGAATGACTAGGCATACTGAAAAACGACAGAAAGATATGTTAAATGCATAAAGTAAAACACCACCCACTCACTCAGGTCTAGAAATGAGGAAACTAAAAATCAGGGTTCAGTGCATGATCTGGTTCTGCAACAAAAAAAGGATGAGGGAGGTTTTGTTTTGTTTTATTTTGTTCTGAGTTGAGTTGGGGTCTCACTCCGTTGCCCAGACTAGAGTGCAGTGGCTGCTCCCAGCCACCATAGCCTCGACCTGCTGAGTCCGGTGATCCTTCTGCCTCAGCCTTCCAAGTAGCTGGAACTGCAGGCACGCACTATCATGCCCGGCTAGTTTTTGATTTATTGTAGAGACGAGGTCTCACCAAGCTGCCCGGGCGGGTCTCAAACCCACAGGCTCAAGCAATTCACTCGCCTTGGCCTCCCAAAATGCTGGGATTACAGGCTGAGCCACCAAGCTTGGCCAAGGGACTTTTTAATCTCAACCTGGGAGTTTGAGGCTTAACATCTACATGGGGACTAAGTAGAAAGCCTTGTACCCTAATGATGCAGGGGTTAGAACTGGGGTTTTATAAACTAGAAAGAACTATGAGAAAGAAGGAAAGAAAAGAAGGAAGGGAGGGGAGGAGGTAGGAAGGGAGGAAGAGAGGGGAGGAGGGAAGGAAGGACATTTACCAACACAAAGATGTTTATCTGCTCTGCCTAAGCTTTGGGTAGGGAACAAAAAAGTCACCCAGAGCTGTTACCTTATAAGGGATTAGTTCTAAAGATGAACTACCTGTACAGTCGGGCTGACAAATTAACAAAAAAATAGGTCCAGGGCCGGACACCTAGCAAACACAAATGCAAAACCATTATTAAAATACTTCCACAGCCCAAGACTACAAAAGATCCCCAAAGAAAATACAGGCCACACTAAAAATAAGTTTGCAACCAGAGATTAAAAAAGAGAGAGGAAACAATTCACTATTGATGAAAATCAGCACATACAAAAATGAGATAAATTAACAATATTAAAGAGAATATGAAATGTTTTAAATTAGAGAAATTTGAGAAAAAATTGAAATCTATTTTTAAAAATAAGAAATCATAAAAAATGTGACCCATTGCTTTGTTAAACTCTGTTTTTTCTACATGGCTCTTTGAGTTGTGGCCACCATGTTTCCTTAGCCTTGGCCCCCTCCCCTATCTTGGGGAGGTGAATCTTCTCTTTCGCTTTCTCTCTCATTTATTTTCTAAATAAACCTTGCAAAAAGAAAAAGAAATCAAAAAATGGATTCGTACAGAACCAAACAGTAAACTGTAAAAACAAAAGACTTTTAAAGTCATTGAGTCTTCTGCTGCTGGTAGCATATCAAACTAGATATTCTGAAGTACCACCCTACTACAAAACAACTAGCTCTAGTGCAGGTGTATAGTAATTCTGTAGAAAAACCAGCTAATTCTCTGCAAAGGAGCGTACTGAGCCACAGAACATGGTATATTCCAGCAGAAGAATAAAGTTATCTTAATATGTATAGCCCATCTTTCCCTAAAGGTCAAAAAAATTAAAAAGCAACTCTCAATCTTTTTATTTTTTTAATTTTAAAGATGTGGGATACAATTCAGGGTTAGGTATACAAATGTTCATTATGCAGGTACCCTTGTTGATGAGGTATGCCCCTCCTCCCCTGGCAGTTTCCCTCAGCTGCCAATCCCACCCCCACCCCACCCCCTACAACTCAATCTTAAAGGAGAAACACTGGCAGAGAGAAAGGTCAAACACAAAATACGTTTGTCATATTGATTATTTGTGAAATATAGATCAGTATTTAGAAAGAACTGCCATTCAAGGAACTTGCATATTTTAAGTCACCTAATGCTATAACAGCAACATCATAAGATGTTCCCACATAAACTAAACCATCATTATGGTCACTTAAGTGAGTGGTCCTCTAACAAGATCTCCTATTCCTGATACAAGCTAAATGAAAAAACCAATGCAGTTGTCTGAAATATGTTATTTTATAGACCCTATTTCTAAGTGGTCCATCCCCTGAAAGCTAATAAAATTTTTTAGACACTTACTATTCTTGGCAACATACAATAAACTAGATTCAGGAAATTTTTTAAAAAGTCTATTTTTACATGTGCTAATGCTGCAATATCCCATAAAATAAAACCTTTGGTGACTTAAAAAACTAGAGTTTCCAGGCCGGGCTTGGTGGCTCAGCCTGTAATCCCGCGCTTTGGGAGGCCGAGGTGAGTGAATTGCCTGAGCCCGCGGGTTCGAGACCCGCCTGGGCAAGTTGGCGAGACCTCATCTCTACAATAAGTCAAAAAATTAGCCAGGCGTGGTAGCGTGCGCCTGTAGTTCCAGCTACTTGGAAGGCTGAGGCGGAAAGATCACCAGAGCCCAGCAGGTTGAGGCTGCAGTGGCCAGGAGTGTGCCACTGCACTCCAGTCTGGGTGACAGAGTGAGACTCCAATTCAACAACAACAAAAAAAAAACTAGAGTTTCCAAAGGTTGCACATTTGCTGGGTCTTATAAAGCAACTCATGCTTGGATAAACTAAAAAACATTTAACTGTTTTAATCACTTTCTACCTTCAGTGTAAGATTACTTCAAACAGTAGGGCTGGTTTAGCAAGTCACTTAAATAAAAATGATTTTTTGTTTTTTATAATTGTCCACCCTCCTATTCCCTAACTTTCCTGTTACCTTGCTGATTCAATCAATGTGTTATTACTCAGAATATAAAATGTTATTACTCAAAAGATTTCATGAAAACATCGTTCTACCACATAAACATTTCAAATGGTATATTATCAATCATATACCATTAAATAAAACTTCAACTTTCTTTGGACCAGGAATTTTGATAAAGTTGGAAAATACTGTTGCCTAGCATCATAATTATAGAAATGTCATTTTTTATTTAAAAGACTGAAGGACTTTGAAGTTAGTCAATTCCTCAAAATACCATAGCACAAATTCTCAAAGTATGATCAACGTTCTCATTCACACCTGCTGGAAAACAACAAAAGATTGAGTGAATCTGTCTAATGGAAGCCCACTGTTTGCACAATGCTGACAAGCTAAAGATGTCCGCACTGATAAATAAAGAGGATTGTTCTTTTCTCTTCTGTATTAGTCCTGGATTCACTAAATCATTAAATGATTTGTTATACTTCCTACTTGATCATAATTAACAATCCATTTGACTTTACTTGCATGAGAAAGGCAAATCATTTGCATGAAAGCAACTTCCAGAGTTACTTGCTACTGTCACTTATAATTCTATCCCACAGAACACTGTAACTAATTTCTCCATCTGCAGCATATTACAACTGATACAATGATGATTTTTGAATCATCAATAAAAGCTTAAATCATATGTATGATATATCTTTGAAATACAGAAGTATGTTTTATAAAAAGGAGTTCATCAAAATATGGCTAAAATAGAAGTATACTTATTTTAAAAACTAATATAAATTCTGAAGTCAGCCTGACTGAGAAATTTGGGGTCCTCCATTATTTGGCACATCATTTTGGATATGAGTTTGCTTACCTGTAAAATGGGGGAAAGATCATCAGGGTTACTGTGAGGACAGGGCAACACAGCATATGCTGTAAACACTCAATGAACATATATTAAAACACAGTTCACTTTCTGGAGAATTCTTCTTTGCAATTAGTCACTTCTCTGTGCTTCCACATAATACAGTGGTTTTTTTGTTAACTTCAGATCTTGGGATAAATGGCAGAGCTATGAGATTATTAGAATTCTGTCTAGTCTTATCAACTATTCCACCTGATTGGCTAGTTTTATTTAAAGGAGTAATATTTTAAAAAGCCAAATCAATAATTCACACATGGTATTTTTTTAAAAGCCTGGTCACGGGAGACATTTTTTCCTGAAATTTAGTCTTTCACGTTTATAACAGTACTCATATTTAACTATACGCATCAATATCACAATATCACATAAACAAAATTTCAAAGAAATTAATGCATAAAATTTCTACAAAAACACAGATAAAACTCATTTCTGTTAACTTTTTATTTTTACACAGACACTAAAAGACTTCTAAAATTCATATTACTTCAATAGTCCCATGTGGATTTACACACTAACCTGGTAGAAATGCGACTAAAGACTGCATTGAAGTTGTTGCAACTGAGAGAAAATAAAACCCCAGAGGCAGAATTCCGAAGTTCAGCTGCATGCTGGTTTCCTTCACGACAAGTGTGAAGAAAATGGCAGATTTCTGGTAGCAACTGTTTGACCAGCATAGTTTCATCTAATCTCATTGTGTCCTTTGGTTGCTAAAATAGAAATAATCATACACAATAGAATATTATGCAGTCATAAAGAAAAACAAAATTATGAACTTTGCAGAAACTTGGATGAATTTAGAATCTATAAAACTCAGTGATCTATCACAGAAACAAAGAACTGTGTACCACATGTACTCACTTATAAGCAGACCCTGAACATTTATCATACTATAAGAAAGGGATTGACAGTAGTGGGACACTGCAGGGGTGGGGGAGGAAAAGACACAACACCAATAAGGGTACCTGATCTCAAACCAGGTGAAGTGGGGACCAAAGGGAGGCCCAAACTTTACCTGTATGATAACCACATATGTACCTAACCCTGAATGGTACCCCACATCTTTAAAATTAAATAAATTTTTTAAAAATCACATATTCTAAAACTTTCTAAATGTTACCTGTGAACACTGTCTATTATAAAAACGTGCAAAAATACAGAAACCTGCTGTAGAATAATGAACATTCATATGCTCATCACCTAGATTCAATAATTGCTAACATTTCATCTATCTATGGATAGTCTAATAAAGAAGATGGCTCCATGTCCCACCCTAATCCTCCATCCATCCTCATTAGCCCTCCCACTCCTGCTTGTTCTCTTGTTCATCAAATGAGTCTTTAATTTCTGGGAATCCTCAGTTTGCTGGGAGTTCTAAATAAACATTACTCGTGCTGATTGGTATTGAACTGTCTGTCTTTAACATCCAAATAAATCCTAAAGGAAAAATAAACAGTTCTCTTGTATCATCTAATACCCAAATCTGAATTCAAATTTCACCAATGCCCCCGAAATGTCCTTTCACAGCTTTTTAAATTCAATGAGGATCCAAAAAAGGTTCATAGACTGCAACATGACTGTTACATTCCTTTCGTTTCTTTATTCTAGAGCAGTCTGCTCCACACTCCCTATATATATCACTTTTATTTGCCATGACATTGACTTAAGAAACTGAGTCAGTTGCCTTACAGAACATTCTATATTCTCGATTTAATTATTTCCTAGTGATACAACTTAATTTGTTCTTCTGGTTACTGTACTGTATTTTCTGTAAGCTAAAATTCAAACCTAATAGTTGGGTAAGATTTAGGTTAAACATTTTAGGTAATTCAGTACAGTTCATATTACATAATGTCATGAGCATAATGCCAGGTAGTGCCCTAGCAACTACATCAACTTTGGCAACTTTGGAGTTAACATGGAAATCTCTGCTTTGTAAAGCAAATATCTACTTTACAATGAACAAAATCCCAATAGATAAGCTATCCTGCAGATAGAGGAAAAAGAAATGTGGAACAGCCTAATGGCTTTGATATCCATATATGAATAATAATTTTAATAATATTAAGCAGGATGGCAAAGAACAAAAATTCGTATAATTGTGAGTTATTCCTGATTCTGTAATTGCAATCCAAGAACTTTCAGATGCAAATACCCTGAAATATATGGACAGTAAATAAACAGAATTTCACAAAAACTGCAAAATTCAAGTTACAATGTATATTTCTTGTTTATAGACTATTCAAACAATACAGATGTTGAAACTAATGCCAATTAATAAATAAAAATCAGAGAAGTATTAAATCTTTTGAATAACAGTCACATGGACAGGAACAAAAATACTTAAGATTCACAAATTCTACAAAATGTTATTATTTATTTTTTTTGAGTTGGAGTCTCACTCTGTTGCCCAGATTGGAGTGCAGTGGCTGCTCCCAGCCACCGCAGCCTCAACCTGCTGGGCTCCGGCGATCCTTCCGCCTCAGCCTTCCAAGTAGCCGGAACTACAGGCGTGCACTACCAGGCCCGGCAAATTTTTTTGGTTTATTGTAGAGATGAGGTTTCATCAAGTTGCCCAGGCGGGTCTCGAACCCTCAGTTCAGGCAATTCACTCAACCTCGGCCTCTCAAAGCGTGGGATTACAGGCTGAGCCACCAAGCCTGGCCCAAAATGTTATTAATAAGATATTGGTATTAGCTCTCTTTCAATTAGCTATCCCAACTGCTTATATAATAAACATGTTCTCATAGGCTCAGTTCTTCTTAAACTGTCTCAATTTACCTTGAGTTAAAACTGAGAAGAAGCCGGGTTCAGTGGCTCAGCCTGTAATCCCGTGCCTTTTGGAGGCTGAGGTGAGTGGATTGCCTGAGCCCGTGGGTTCGAGACCCGCCTGGGCAGCAAGACCTCACCCCTACAATAAATCAAAAAATCAGCCAGGCATGGTAGCGCGCGCCTGTAGTTCCAGCTACTTGGAAGGCTGAGGTGGAAGGATCGCTGGAGCCCAGGAGGTGGAGGCTGCAGTGGCCGGGAGCAGCCACTGCACTTCAGTCTGGGCGACAGAGTGAGACTCCAACTCAAAAAAAAAAAAAAAAACTGAGAAGAGACATCTGTAAAATCATTGAAAGCAATCCAAGAAAACGCAATTGTTCAATACTATGAATAGTATTACTTTTAAAACTTCAAAATTAATGAACATTTTTCAATAACAGAGTAGGGCAAGGTAATATATGTTTTATGCATTATATAAATTATATCAAGCCCACTTATTAGCATTTCAATTAGGCTACCTTCAAAGAGTATTAAAACAAACAGGGACCAATAATATCAGTGTTAATTCCCCAAAATACATTTATCATTATCTCTCAATTACAAATGTTAAAGTGGAAAAGCTGTGGAACTGAAAGAGGCAATAAACTACCCTACCCTCATTCAATCATGGGTGTGGTTGATATACTGGTAATTCATAATCAAAGTAGTAAGACCACTTCAAAGAAGTGGCTCAGGACGTTTAAAAACTGCCCTCTTCCCAATTCCATCATCTTATGTAACTGCCCTTTTGCTCTTTCACTACATTTTACAAATAAGCACATCACACATTAACAGAAAACACCATGCTAAAACAACTAGCTCACCCACAATTGTAAGTAGAAAACTTATAAACCCTGTCCCCACCATTCTGGAATATGGTCAAGGGTTAATAAGAGAGTTTAAAATATTACGCTTAGATTTTGTGGCCTATAGGCTTCCCTAGCAATACATAATTGTGTCAATATAATTATTGTTTTTCATTCCCTGTCCAATCCCTTCCACAAACACCTCTGACCGTTCCCTCTCTTTTCAACCACACAATTAGTCTTCATGTATTAAGGTCCCTTCCATCAAGTTTTACCACAGAGAAAGCTGAAACATACAAGGAGGAAAGAAACAAATCTGAATAAAAACAAAATTCTTAATCCTGTGCCAAAGGAAGAGAGAATATAAGAAATATGTTAATTCCAATACACATAGTATAGGCAGATCTTTACAATGATCTTTACAATGAAGGTATTTAAGTCATACATTAATATAAACTTCCGCCAGACTTGGTGGCTCAGCCTGTAATCCTAGCACTTTGGGAGGCCGAGGTGAGTGGATTGCCTGAGCCTGCGGGTTCAAGATCAGCCTGGGCAACTTGGCGAGACCTTGTCTCTACAATAAAATAAAAAGCCGGGCATGGTAGTGCATACCTGTAGTTCCAGCTACTTGGAAAGCTGAGGCGGGAGGATCACCAGAGCCTAAAAAGTTGACGCTGGGGTGGCCATGAGTGTGCCACTGCACTCAAGTGTGGGCGAAGGAGTGAGACTCCCACTCAAAAAAAAAAAAGCTTCTGCAATGTTCTAGGAAGAATTAAGGCTACTGAAGTATGAAAACACTTCTTTCCACAAGAGAAATAGTCTTGGAAAAGTGCATATTAAGTCATGGCTGAAATACACTGAGATAACAACTTAGAGAAAACCTAAGAATTTTGGGATACTCAACTACTCCTCCACTTATCTACTGTATATGTTGTATTTACACAAACCAAGTGTTCTTAAGGCAATAACTATCCTAAATAGAACAGGTATAATTTTTAAGTTCTCTTTTACATTTTTCTGGAAAAGAGTACTAAAATCATATTCATATGGGACAGAATACATGAATACTCTTGGTCCTCTGAATCATATCCTTTCCACAGCTCTGAGAGATTAGTTAAATCAAATAGTGATCTCTTCATTAAAATATTTTCTAAAAAACCTGAGACACAGATATATGGCTAAAACTTAACACTCTATGAGTAAACTTAATATCTATTTATTTTATAAAAGATAAGAAAATAAGCCGGGCTCGGTGGCTCAGCCTGTAATCCCGCGCCTTTGGGAGGCTGAGGTGAGTGGATTGCCTGAGCCCGCGGGTTCGAGACCCACCTGGGCAGTGAGACCTCATCTCTACAATAAAATCAAAAACTTAGCCGGGCGTGGTAGTGCACGCCTGTAATTCCGGCTACTCGGAAGGCTGAGGTGGAAGGATCGCCGGAGGCCAGTAGGTCGAGGCTGCAGTGGCCGGGAGCGGCCACTGCACCCCAGTCTGGGCGACAGAGTGAGACACCAGCTCAAAAAAAAAAAAAAAAAAAGATAAGAAAATAATTTTCTCATGAAAAATTGTGCCACGAAGTCAGCTGTACTAACAAAATGCCTATGTCTTAGATAACAAGGCCATATGACTGTCCTCTTTGCTCACCCTGACACTTTGGTACATCAGATCATTCTCAAGATTGAATTTACAAAGTATGCCTACTTAAGAACAGATTTACTTACCCCAGCAAGACATTTTTCCAGTGTATCCAATATAATCAACTGAGAGAGATATAAATTTTTTTCAGCAGCTTCTCCAAATATTCTCTAACAGAAAAGATATTCAGAACATAAAAGCTGGTTATCACGCTCCACCACCAAATAACACACAACTGAAAAGCGAGGCACTAAGCATCCAGAAAAATCAATATACTTTCCTTTTATCTCCCAGATTATACTATATTTAAATCTATTATTTCTGATTTTATCCTACTCCTTATACAAAATAAATTATCAGGAAAACAGAAATGTTGGCATTTATTAGAGTCTGTCATCAACCTTGTAACAGTAAAAGATGCTGCTTTGGTTTATGCTTTTTAAACAGACAGAATTTAGACACACATATGAAGCTGTCCCAAAATCTCGAATTGAGCATTTCATTATACTCTTATGCCAAAAAATAACCAAATTCTTACATCTTACAGTAACAAAATGCTATAACACCAACTATAGCTAATTTTAAGTATTCACTATCCTCAAAATGAATACTGCACTGTTTATTAACCAACAAGATACTATGGCTTCCACAATTTAAGTTATTCAACAAGTACGAAATAAACATCATTATCACAATATTGTTTTTGTTTTGGAAAAAGGATCTCAAATGCTAACGATTTCCATCTAACTGGGAGCATGGCCACATATTCAAATGGGTCAAGTTTATCACTGTGCACCTCACACACTGCAACAGAAGAACCATACAAAATAGCAAATGTATTTTTGTAAATCACTTTATATATTTATCAAAGGTCCTGCTCTTTTCAGGAAAACATTAATTTCTTTTTCCATAAAGAAAAAAATCTTTTTGAAAGGCAAATGGTTTTCTAACCATTTATAACCTCCAGTTTATTAGTTTTGTAATTTTGAGTATTGTCTAAGCAACTTTCTTAAAAGGAAACACAACGAAGATGATTTGAATAGAAAGTTAAACACTGCATGTTCTCACTCATATGTGAAAGCTAAAAAAAGTTGATCTCACAGAAGTAAAAAGTAGAAATGAGATGCTAGGGCCTGGGAAGATGGAGTTAGGAAGAGATCTGTTAAAGGATAGAAAAGTACAACTCAATAGGAAGAACAGGTTCTAGTGTTCTATACCCTGTAGAACAATTATAGTTAACAATAATATACAGTTTCAAATAGCTAAAAGGAGGATATTGAATGTTTCCAACACAAAAAAATTACAAATGTTTGAGATATTGGATATGCTAATGACCCTGTCTGATCACTATACATTATATGTACTGAAACATCAGTATGTCCCCATGAATATGTACAATTATTATATGTCAATTAACAAAAAAAAGAAAAAGTACCTAAAAATGGGAAAAAGGCAAAAAGGTAACTGACTGCATGTCTTTTCAATGACATACCAGAATATTACCTATTAAACCTAAAGATGATCTTAAACAAAAATGAGATTAATCTTCACAATCTACAACCAGAACTTGTTTTACAACTTAATACAAACAATACAAAATGAGATTATAAGTGCTAAAGAAAAGCAAAGAACTTGAAGCTAATTAAGAAAAATTCCTATCAGCTGCTCTGAAATGAGTATGAAGGAGATGTCAGACAGGAATCGATAGAGAGGAAGAGATCACCTGAGAGAGATGAAGGACATGACACAGAGGGTGCCAAAAAATGCATACACATTTTAAGAAAGGAAAAAATTGTATTAAAATTGTAATGATATGATGAATACAAGTTATGTTTGACTTCTGCAATTACAAGAGGTGCTCAGAGCGGTTGCCATCAATGTCCAGACACTTCTGATGATAGCAAATATCATTTTAAAATCTCTTAAAATGTGTGTACTTTTTTTTTTTTTGGAGTTGGAGTCTCACTCTGTCGCCCAGACTGGAGTGCAGTGGCCGCTCCCGGCCACCGCAGCGTCAACCTGCTGGGTTCCGGCAATCCTTCCGCCTCAGCCTTCCAAGTAGCTGGAACTACAGGCGCGCTACCACGCCCGGCTTATTTTTTTTTGATTTATTGTGGAGATGAGGTCTCACCAAGTTGCCCAGGTGGGTCTCGAACCTGCAGGCTCAGGCAATCCACTCACCTCAGTCTCCCAAAGGCACGGGATTACAGGCTGAGCCACCAAGCCCAGATATATGTGTACATTTTTGTGGCACCCCAGTATGTTCAAAGGTACAGAGGAAGAACAGATGGAATACCTTAAAGTCTAGGGAATGTTCCACCCTAGGTAACATAGTAAGACCTCATCTCTACAAAAAAAAAAATTTAAAAATTAGCCACGTGAGGTGGCATACACCTGTAGTCCCAGCTATTCAGGAGGCTGAGGTGGGAGGATCACCTGAGCCCAGGAGTGCCATGGTACTCCAGCCTGGATGACAGACTGGATGAGACGTCGACTCAAAAAAAAAAAAAAAAGCTCTAGGGAATATAGATAGATTTTATAAATGAGAAAAATAAATAATTTATAAGCTTTTAACAGCGGAATTACTTGATGAAACTGGTATTTGAGAAAAGTTGTTTCAACAACAGGCTCTCTATTACAGAATCAGTCACAGGTTACAGGGGGGAGAAAAAAATTATCTTCATTAAAATTAATCTCACATTTTTGGACTACGAGCTCATATTTTTTAACATCTACTTAACACTGAGACAATCTGATATGTAGATTCAAATAAGAAGCTAAAGAAAAGCACATAATAGATTACCACGATCGATTCATATATGACACAAAAGCTGTATGAAACCCTAAAATGAATTATTATATCTAAAGTCCACATAAAATTACTTCCCATACCTTAAAACATGCTACTCCAAACTTTTAAGTCAATAACAAAGCAAATTCCACCCCCAAAACAATAACCCAAATACTCACCATATTGTTAACATTTTTTAAGATAGTAGTGAGGCCACTTATAACCAAAGAAAACTTGTATTTGGAAATATTGATTAGACATTCCTTGTTGTGTTCAGTACTGACTTTGGTATGTGTGTTCTGCTGTCCTGTTTTTATTGGAAGCTGATGGAGGAAAAAAAAAAAAAAGCATGTTAAGAGCTTACCCTTGAAAATGACTAAAAGTAATTTTTTAATTCCCATTAAAATTATGGCATTTTAGGAAAAGTCTATCCACCACAGTTACCTATATTTGTATTTCAAATTCCAATTTTTAATATATGATAGCTTATATCAATTCTTAAATTCTTTGGAAATTTCAGTTTTGCAGTTTTCTTTTCTAAAAGTCATAAATCTCTATCTTCAAAATTCAATCCTCTACCCAGCACTACATAAGAAGGATTATGACTCACAGAAATAGAGTTATTTCCTTGTAGCTAAAAGTTATTTTAGAAAATGTCTACAATAAATGCACACAACTCTTCCCCTTATACACTGAATTCAATCAAAGGAACAACAGATCCAGGAAATCTATGCCCCAGACTTCTAGTCAATAATGGCAAATCATTGCCAATTGTTTAAAAATAAGAACAAACCGAGCCGGGCTCGGTGGCTCAGCCTGTAATCCCGCGCCTTTGGGAGGCTGAGGTGAGTGAATTGCCTGAGCCCGCGGGTTCGAGACCCGCCTGGGCAGCGAGACCTCATCTCTACAGTAAATCAAAAAAATCAGCCGGGCGTGGTAGCACATGCCTGTAATTCCAGCTACTTGGAAGGCTGAGGCGGAAGGATCGCCGGAGCCCAGCAGGTTGACGCTGCGGTGGCCGGGAGCGGCCACTGCACTCCAGTCTGGGCGACAGAGTGAGACTCCAACTCAAAAAAAAAAAAGAACAAACCATAAAACCTGGAACAAACACAGTAAGATTGTATCAGGTAAGACAACCACCTTCAGCTATACAATTGAGGGAATAACGGAACAAACAGAAAAATCCCATGTGAAAAAATATCCTTTGAGGGGATCACATTTACATTTCTCTGAGAATGAGTTAAGTTCCACTGCCTAGAAGTTCATCTCTACTCTGTTCAAAGGTAGCATCCTAGCAGGGTGTGGTAGTTCACTCCTGTAATCCCAGCATTTTGGGAGGTGGAGGTGAGAGGACTGGCCGAGCCCAGGGGTTCCAGATCAGACTGTGCAACTTGGCGAGACCTCATCTCTACAATAAATCCAAAAATTAGTCAGTCATGGTATTACACGCTTGTAGCCTCAGCTATTTAGAAGGCTGAGGCAAAAGGATCACCTGAGACCTGCAGGTCGAGGCTGCAGCAGTAATTGTACCACTGCACTCCAGCCTAGGCAACAGAGTGAGACTCTGACTCAATTTAAAAAAAAATTAAGTAGTACTCTGTATTTATTTATTTATTGAGTTGGAGTCTCGACCTGCTGGACTTAGGCAATCCTTCCACCTCAGTCCTCCAAGTAGAGTACTCTGTATTTAAAGTATCATGAATATGATTACTCTTTAATATTAAACCCTGCTAACAAAGAACCCGGTGAGGCTGGCTACTCTGTGAAAAGAACAAACAACCCTGAGTCCAACATCCTCTTTTTTAAAAAATTTGTTATTTTTTATTTGTTTGAGTTGGACTCTGTAACCCAGGCTAGAGTGTAGTAGCATGCTGCTTATGCCCACCGCAGCCTCAATCTGCTGGCCTCAAGCAACCCTTCCACCTCAGTCTTCCAAGTAGTTGGAACTACAGGCATGTGCCACCACGCCCAGCTAATTATTTGATTTATTGTAGAGATGAGGTCTCACCATATTGCCCAGACTAGACTCAAACTCCTGGGCTCAGGCAGTCCTCTCACCTCCACCTCCCAAAGTGCTGTGATTACAGGCATGAGTCACCATGTCCGGCCCTCATTTTATAAATAGTACAAATAAAGGTAGGAGACCAAGTGGCCTGTCCAAGTATGCTAAGTCAGTTAATAATAAATGGTCAATTTGATAGCAAAGAAATACTAAATAAAAGGGGAGGAGACATTTTTAGAGTATAAAATAGAGTAACAAAAGCTGGAGAATTATATAATGTTAATTATGAAGATCATAAGCCAGGTACAGTGGTTCATGCCTGTAATTCTAGCACTTTAGGAGGTAGAGGCGAGAGGACTGCCTGAGCTCAGAGGTTCGAGACCAGCCTGAAATTAATAAAATGATAAAGCATATGAAATAATACATATTAGAATTACAAATATAAATAAGTTGATAGAACTCAAGAAATAATTAGGAAAAAAGAAAATGACTTTCAGAAATGAAGACTAACCAGAATATATACAAGAGTGAATTAACACAAAAGATAATGCTTTAGGAGAAATAAAAAATTTTAAAAAGAAGAAAAGGTATAATACAAAACAGAAATTAAAAATGAGATAATGAGGCCATTGCCTTGCTAAGCTATGGTGTGGCAATGTGCTCTTTGAGCTATGGCCAGGACATGTTTTCCTAAGCTTTGGTCCCCTCCCCTCCCTTGGGAAGGTGAATCTTCTCTTTTCTCTCTCTCTCTCTCTAATTTACTTTTGAATAAACTATATTTTCTAAGCTAAAAAAATGAGATGAGAACTTGCAATAAAGTGACAACATACATATAATAGCAAAGAAAGAAACCAAACTAATGGAATAAAATAAATACTAGAAACTAGAATGCAAGAAAACCTTGCTGAAAATTATTTTTGAAATTAAAAAAAAATACCTGAAACTATATAAATAAAAGGCATACCATACATCTGGGAAAACTGACCCAGAATGACTAACATCAGAACATATTTTAGTAAAACTATTGAACCATGAGAACAAGAAAAAAAATCTTTTGAACGTCCAGGCAGAAATAGGAAGTCACTTATACAAAAAGCAAAAAGTAGACTGTCATCAGATTTTGACAAATTATTATATCAGAGGACAATGGAGCAACATAAATTTAAGATACTCAAAGACGAAAATGTAAACCAAGGATTTTATGTTCAGCCAAACTGAATTCCAGCCTCCCGTATTATGGGTTCTGAGTCTGTACATTCAACTGTGGATCAGAAAATTTTTTAAAAATCTGTCTGTATTGAACATGTACAGACTTTTTTCTTCTCATTATGCCTTTAACAGTATAGCATAACAACTATTTGCATAGCATTCATGTTGTATTGGGTATTATAAGTAATCTAGAGATGATTTAAAGTATACAGGAAGATGTGCACAGGTTATATGCAAATACTACACTATTTCCTTATGAGGGACTTGAGCCATCTGCGAATTTAGGTATCTATGGACAATCATGAAACCAATCCTCTACAGATTCTGAAGAACAACTGTATAATGATAACAAACTGTTCTGAAATACAAGAGCCTTCGAAATATTGTTCCCTTGGTCTTTTCCTGAGGGATCTACTAGAGAGACAATATGCTTCAGATGACCAAAATAACTGGGAAGACATCCACATGAATAGGAATCATTAAATATATACAGTCATGCTTCACAACAGGGATATGTTCTGAGAAATAAGTCCTTAGGTGATCTCATTACCGTGCAAACACCATGGGTGTACTTATACAACCTAGATGGTACAGTCTGCCACACCTCTCGGCTATATGGTACAGCATTGCTCCTAGGCTACAAACTTGTAGAGCATGTTACTGTACTGAATACTGTAGGCAACTTTAACACAATAGTAAGTATTTGTGTATTTAAACATATCTTGCCACAGAAAAGGTAAACTTATAGTACAGTAATATTATGAAACCATCATATTGTACACAGGCCATTACTGAACAAAATGTCATTATTTGGAGTATCAACATATTTACTAAAAGAACTGAGAATGGTGATAATAAGGGAAAAAGTATATTATGTGATTGCTATACGTACTTGATAATATAGATTCAATTATCAAACTTGAGGAAAGGGTAGTGAGAGCATATAAAAAAGTAGAATATGCTCCTGATTGCGTTATGATTAATAACTGAGGGTAAAATGCTACAGAAGGAGATGGAGAGAGGTTACTAGCTCATTTCAATATTGCTCAAAGTAGAAAACCAATACATAATACTCTTCACCCTGCAAAGAGAAGGAAATTAGAGTGCTATATAAAGGTAGCAATATAATGGTAACCAATAGAACAAAAATGCAAATTGTGCTAGCATATTTTGTGTCAACTTTGTTAACCTGGGAACCACTTTCTCAGAATCCCATTCACTGTATGGTTCTGGGTTACGGTTGTTCTAAAGGGTAATTTGTACAGGTTGTGTATCCCTTATCCAAAAATCTGACATCCAAAATGCTCCAAAATCCAAAATTTTTGAGCACCAATATGATTCTCAAAGGAAATATTCATGGGAATATTTCAAATTTTCAGATTAGGAATGATCAACTGGTGAGCAAAATGCAAATATTACAAAACCAAAAAGAAAAAAAAAAAATCCAAAATCTGAAACACTTCTGATCCCAAGCATTTCAGATAAGGGATACTTAACCTGTACAGATCTGCCTGAAATGCAGAAGTGAAGCAGTAGCAATTATTCTCTGATGGTTTTCACATTCAGATAAAGTGAAAGAGGCATGCAGAGGTGCCCAGAGTTCCAGCTTTTACTCTCTCTCTCTCT
Organism: Cephalopachus bancanus; assembly: GCA_027257055.1. Classification (NCBI taxonomy): domain Eukaryota; kingdom Metazoa; phylum Chordata; class Mammalia; order Primates; family Tarsiidae; genus Cephalopachus; species Cephalopachus bancanus. The sequence continues at coordinate 5,451,169 of JAPVLO010000158.1, forward strand.
CTCTTCTGCTCTACATTCAGCTCTTTCTTTTGAACAGTGCTCATCTTGCCGACCCATAGTGGTCCAAACCCACCACCAGATGCTTGGTTACAAACCTACAGTTTTGTTCCCTGGCAAGAGCTTTCCATACAGCTCTCCTCAACCTCCTCCTTCCTCATCCCACTTCAGTAGCTGGACATACGTGGCTTCTCAGATTTTCCTAAAAGTTCCAACTCATTTGCCCACTGTCACTGATTTAAAGGATCCGGTTGGTAACTCCTCTGATCCTCTAACTCCCCTTCCAGATCTTCACTTCATCAGGCCTCTCATAAATGTAAGCAGTCTAACTGCTATGATAAATTCCTTATCCTATTTCACAATCTGCTTGCCAGACTGAATCCTAACTGATAAAAAAAACTTTCTAAATACCAAAGTATATGTTGAGAGAGCAAATAACATAGATAATGCAATGACATTTAAATAAAAGGCATATAAAAAATAAATATAACAGCTGGGCTCGGTGGCTCAGCCTGTAAACCCGTGCCTTTGGGAGGCTAAGGTGAGTGGATTGCCTGAGCCTGCGGGTTCGAGACCCGCCTGAGCAGGCGAGACCTCATCTCTACAATAAATCAAAAAAAATTAGCCGGACATGGTAGTGCGCGCCTGTAATTCCAGCTACTCGGAAGGCTGAGGCGGAAGTATCGCCGGAGCCCAGCAAGTGGAGGCTGTGGCGGCCGGGAGCGGCCACTGCACTCCAGTCTGGGCAAGAGAGTGAGACTCCAACTCAAAAAATAAATAAATAAATAAATAAATAAATAAACAAATAAATAAATAAAACAATGACAGAAATGAGTTCAAATTCATCAAGCAATGGAATGGTTTCCAGGATATATCTTTAAGCTAAAAAAAAAAAAAAGACAAGGTAGAGAAAAATATATGCTGCATGCTACCATTCACCTAAGGAGGAGGAAGAAATAGAAATACACAAAAATATCTATCTTCTATTAAGAAACAAAAGAGTAGAAGAATAAAATGCAAAAAAAGCTTTGTAGTGAAAAGAAATAAAATAGAAGTGACAAGAACAGAATCCATATTCCTTGTTTTTTATAAATTTCATTTTAGAATTAGGTAACTTTACATAGTTTAAAAGGAAATCTAGAAGTCAAAAAGAAAGAAACTGAAATTTGTACCCAATTTTTTAATGGTATAATTATAAAGAAAGGCCCAATTCTAAGTGATATCAATTTCTACTGACTATATATTCCTAGTGGAATATACTCTAGGAACAAGAAAAATGAGGATAAATCTTGATCTTGTATGTATTGTAGGATCAAGAAAAAAATAATTATGTGGTATTTTAATTCTATCACTCCTAGTGTCATTAAAAACTTAGATTCTCTGCCAGGTGTAGTGGCTCACATCTGGAATCCCAGCACTTTTGGAGGTGGAGGTGAGAGGATTGTCTGAGTCCAGGGGTTCGAGACCAGCCTGGGCAACTTGGTGAGATCTTGTCTCTACAATTAAAAAAAAAAAAAATTTAGCCAGGCGTGGTGGCATGTGCCTGTGGTTCCAGCTACTTGGAAGGCTGAGGCAGAAAGATCACCTGAGCCTAGCAGGTCAAGGCTGCAGTGGCCGTGACTGTGCCACGGGCACTGCAGCCTGGGTTACACAGTGAGACTCCTACTCAAAAAAATACATAAAAATAAATCTTAGACTCTTAGCATAGAAGATAGAAATGGTAAAGGAAAAATCCCACAGTCTTGACTTCAAATTAGAAGTACCTATATGAAGTCAATGTGTTTTATTTTGTATTAAGAAAATAAAACATATTTCTACTTATGTCCACTGAAAATGCCTGGAAACAATGACCAATCTCACAGTAATTCCTACCCAACTATAATCTTGAAATACCATTTCCCAGTAACAGGTATCAGGACTCCTTTAGGAAATGGCTGATTCCTTGACTGGGCAGAAAGGTACATGATGAGCCTGGAACATCTTGTCATACCAGACAGCAGCACAGACTAGTAACTGTCGAGTAATAAAGACTTGGAAATAAATTTTAAAGAGGCCCCTACTGGTCGAAAGTATAATAATCTGAATATTGTTAAGGATAACAATTTATTGAAACATATCAAATATATTTAAATCCGTACTACTGCTTCCATATAGGAGAGCAATTTACAGCAAAACACCACCTCCCTCCTCGAACTTATTTTTTAACAAAAGATGAAGTTTTAGTCATCTGTTTAAAGACTTCATAGAGCTACCAAAGGAATAAGGATTAGATACTCTAAGATTTCAAAATGGAGTGAGCTATGGGGAGGTAAGCTGATCTTCTGCAGCTGCTTTTTCTCTGAGGCATCTGCAGCATCTGGTCAGAAAAAGAGATTGAGAAATACGGCTTTCCCCAGGCAATGTACCTCTCTTGAGGGCAGGAGGAACTATCAGAGATTCTAGTGTTCACTAAGGGTTGAACTGACAAAACCGAAGACCTGGAGAGTCTCGAATGCATACATAAGTAGAAGAGGGTAAAAGGCTCTAGCAAAAACTTCCAAAAAGCAGAGTTGGGAAGACTTCCTGCCTCCAAAATACAAAAGATTAAAGTTCAGAACCAGCTAGTAGAGGATCACAGTAAATACACACAGTGCTAGGTTATAAGCCCTGGAGGACTACGTCACCTACAAAGAGAAGCAACCTACAGCAACTGGAAATCTTACACACTACTAGTAGGAGTGTAACTCAGTAACTACCTTGGAAACTGGCCTTATCTGCTAAAAATGAACATATATACACTCAGTAATTTTTCTAGGTATATATACCCAGCCGAAATGCATATATATGCTCACCAAAAGACACAGACAACAATGTTTATAGCAGCACTTTTTCTAATTCCCAAAAACTGGAAAAAATCTATATGTCTATCAACAGAAATGGTTTTAAAAAGAGGTACATTCAGCCGGGCTCGGTAGCTCAGCCTGTAATCCCGCGCTTTGGGAGGCTGAGGTGAGTGGATTGCCTGAGCCCGCGGGTTCAAGACCCACCTGGGCAACTTGGCGAGACCTCATCTCTACAACAAATCAAAAATTAGCCGGGCATGGTAGCATGCGCCTGTAGTTCCAGCTACTTGGAAGGCTGAGGCGGAAGGATCGCCGGAGCCCAGCAGGTCAAGGCTGCGGTGGCTGGGAGCAGCCACTGCACTCCAGTCTGGGCGACGGAGTGAGACTCCAACTCAAAAAAAAAAAAAAGTGGTACATTCATACAAAGAAAACCACACAACAATGAGAATGACTTACAACTATAAGCTCAATTTCACAAGTCAGAACAAAGGATATACTGTACGATTATGCTCCATAAATTTCAAAAACATGTTAAATACGTCCTATGATTCCAGAAGTCAGGATGGTAGTGACCCTCGAAAGGTAGTGACTGGAATGAAACACAAGGGGATGGGGGGACTTCTGGCTTGCCTGTGTTGTTTTACTTCTTGACCTAGGGACTGGTTAAACTGGTATGTTTACTTTCTGAACATTTCTTGAACTGTATATTTATAATTTATATACTTTTCTATACATACAATTCTACAGAAAGTTTGCTAAATATATGTGCTTCAATCCATGAACTCATAATAAATATAAAAATTGGTCACAAAGTGGATACAATGGAATTGTGGTAGACACTGAAGTGTTACCCAGGTCCCACTTCCAGGAGAACTTGTTGCCTTCACTGCTGGGAGTGCTATCAGTCAGCTCCTTCAGGGATATCCCCACCTGCAAAGAACCACTCCCCTCAGGTTACACCCTTCCCAAGGTAGGCTGATTGCTATGTCAATATGAAGGCCTGGACACCTCAGCCCAACTCTGGGCAACTCAGAAGAGCCATTCTACTCCCAGGGCTCCCATGGGGACTAGCCAAAGCTGATGCCGGACCTGTAATGCACCATGAATTCTGCATCTGCCCAGTGTTCCTTTCTCCCAAGTGTTGCTCTCAAAGGAATGTCTTTGTAAAAATCCTGTACTAGACTTCCAGGGCAGGTGCTAAGAAGAGATTTTACAGCTGGCAAGGAAGAAGAAATACTAACTACAAAACAGTGAAATTGAAAGAATACTGCTAAACTATTGAAGCTCTTGGGGGACAAAAGATAACCAAAAAAAGCAATAAACTGCCAACTAAAAACTAGGTTTCAAAACCAGAGTGCCTCCTAGAAAACATACCAAGAGGCTCTCCTCCCCTGCAGCAGGAAGGCAAAGAAATCCAAGAACCAGAACCAGCACTTAATAATCACCCATTCATATACATACACATGTATGCATATATACACATATATATGCATACACACACACACACATATATATATATATGCATACACACACACATACACCAGAGATCAACAGATAGATAATACAGTGATACAGATGCTGGGCTTCAAAAAAGGTTGAACTCCCAAACAAGATATCTGCTATGCCTAGATCAGGGACCTGGCTAAGAAAGATGACTCTGACACACAGAATGGAAACATCTGGGTCAGTACTCCCAAAAATCAGTGAGCTTGGAAGTGAACCCTAAGCCTCAGATGAGATCACAGCCCCAACAGACACCTTGATTTTAGCCTTGTGAGAACCAGAGCAGACAGAACCCAGCTAACCAATGCCCAGATGATTGACCTATCAAAACAGGAAGATAATACTTCTGTGTTTTTTCTTTAAGCTACCGTGTTTGTGGTAATTGTGTTACAGAGCAACAGAAAACTAAAACAACTACCAAACCTGCATCCCTACTGTAAACTGTTATCCAACTGCCTATACAGTATAGGCAACTTGTAGGCACTTTAGCTCAATCAATGTTTCCAAAGCTTAACTCATAATTTCCCTACCATGTTTCCTATCTTAGTGAATAGTACCACAATCTACCTAGTTCCCCATGCCTAAGATCTGAGAGTCTTCTTAGCATTTCCTTTATTCCTTATCCCTCATTCCCCTTCATTCAGGGAGATTTTAAATATATATTTTGGCCTCTATCTTTACTCTTATTCCTCAACTTGCTCAGACACCAAGCAGGGACAATAAGTAGTATTCAGGCCTCCCAGGCTCCTACAAACAGCACCAAAATATATGGAAAAGAAAAAGCAAGATTAAGGAGTTCTAAGTAACCAAGACTTTATCAGATAAGGTGGTCAGGGAAGGCTTTCTGGAGGTGTGACATTTGAGCAGAGACCTAAATGGCATCAAATAATAGGAAGACCCACAAAAAGAACTGAGAAAAGCCGGGCTCGGTGGCTCAGCCTGTAATCCCGCGCCTTTGGGAGGCTGAGGTGAGTGGATTGCCTGAGCCCGCGGGTTCGAGACCCGCCTGGGCAGCGAGACCTCATCTCTACAATAAATCAAAAAATCAGCCGGGAGTGGTAGCACATGCCTGTAATTCCAGCTACTCGGAAGGCTAAGGCGGAAGGATCGGCGGAGCCCAGCAGGTGAGGTTGCGGTGGCTGGGAGCGGCCACTGCACTCCAGTCTGGGCGACAGAGTGAGACTCCAACTCAAAAAAAAAAAAAAGAACTGAGAAAGAGCACTCAAGGCAGTAGTTGTAAGTGTGACGGATCTGATGCAGGAATGAGCATGGCATGTTCAAAGTCTAGCAAGGAGGCCAATGTGGCCAACCCAAAGGGAACACAAGAAGAAAATGTACGGGATGAGGTCAGAGATTCGAGAAGCAGGAGTCAGATCAGGAAAGGCTTTACAGGCCATTTTAAAAGCTTTGAATTCATTTTGAGTTTGATGATTATATTTTTCCAACAGTCACAGAATCTCTCATCCCATGTTTTCTTCCCTGCAATAAGACTTTGCCACTTCCTTATCAAGAAGTAGAATCTATTTTTCCACCTCCTTACTTCTATCAGGTCAGGTGATTATTCTGGACCGATAAGACATGGCAGACAAAACAGCTTGGTATTGGTACAGGAACAGGCATATAGATCAATGGAATAGAATTGAGATTCCAGAAGCAAAAACCTCAATTTCTCAACCAACTCATCTTCGACAAAGCCCCCACCACCTACCACTGGGGAGAGGAGAACCTATTCAGTAAATGGTGTTGGGAAAACTGGCTGACCACATGCAGAAGATTGAAACAGGACCCCTATCTATCCCCATGCACAAAGGTTAACTCCAAATGGATCAGAGACCTAAATGTAAAATCTCAAACCATAAGAACCTTAGAAAAGGAAGGAAATACCCTCATGGAAATCGGAACTGGCATTCAATTCCTGAACAAAACCCGAAACCCACAGGTCATAAGAGAGAAGATAGATAAGTGGGACCTTATTAAACTGACAAGCTTCTGCAAAGCCAAAGAAACCATCAAGCGAGCAGGGAGACAGCCTACAGACTTGGAAAAAGTATTTGCCAACCCCAGGTCTGACAAAGGCCTAACATCCTGGATCTACAAGGAACTCAACGTGCTAAAAAGAAAAAAAACAAACAACCCCATTATAAAATGGGCAAAAGATATGAACAGACACTTCACAAAAGAAGACATCCGAGCAGCCAACAAACACATGAAGAAATTCTCAACCTCACTAATCATCAGGGAGATGCAAATCAAAACCACACTGAGATACCACCTAACTCCAGTCAGAATGGCAATTATCAACAACTCAAAAAATAATAGCTGCTGGAGAGGGTGTGGTGAAAAGGGAACACTTCTACACTGTTGGTGGGATTGTAAACTAGTGCAACCTCTGTGGAAAGCAGTGTGGCGATTCCTAAAAGCTCTAAAAATCGACCTTCCATATGACTCCGCAATCCCCCTACTGGGAATATACCCTGAAGACCTCAAATCACTCTATAAAAAAGATACCTGCATATGTATGTTTATCGCATTGTTCACAATAGCAAGAACCTGGAAACAACCATGCTGTCCATCAAAAGAGGACTGGATTTTAAAAATGTGGTACATATACACGATGGAATACTACGCAGCCATAAAAAAGAACAAAATCATGAATTTCGCAGCAACCTGGATGGAACTAGAGTCTATAATACTGAGTGACCTCTCACAGAAACAAAGATCCGAGTATCACATGTTCTCACTCATATAATGGACCTTGAACATCCAATGTAATACTATAAGAAAACGACTGACGGTACTGGGAAACTATGGGGGGGGGATGGGATTAACAGTCGCAAATATCTGTCTGGGGATGGGGAAACACCTCTTATCAACAGGGTGCCTGAATGAAACGTAATTGTACACCTAACCCTTAACTGTACCCCACAAAATCATAATAAAAAATATTGATTAAAAAAAATACATCTTATAATCATTGGCATTTTAGAAAAATGGTAACTTCCTAATGAAACAGGGTTGGAGTGACAACTTCACAAAAACTTAAGATATAGTACAAAAATTATACCCGATGCGAAATGTTTCATAAACTGCAAGAACTATATTAAAAAAAAAAAAAAAAAAGACATGGCAGAAGGCACACTGCAGTTCCAGGACAGCCCTTAATTGGTCTAATAGTTTTTTTTTTTCCCTTCTCCTGGAAGCCAGCTGCCATGTAAACAATAGGATTACTTTGAGACCACCATGCTGTGAGAAGCCCAGGCCACATGCAGAGATTCTGAAGAATGAGATGCCACTGTGGAGAGACAGGCCAAGAAGCCCTGAGGTGCCAGACATGTGACTGAAGATGCCTTAATGGAAGGGATTCTCCAGCCTCAGCAACACCATATGGAACAGAGAAGAACTGCCCAGCTGAACCTATTATGAATTCCTGACCCAAAAAAATTGTGAGCACAATAAAATGGCTGTTTCTAAGCTACAAAGCTTTGGAGTAGTTTATTATACAGAAATAGATAACCAAAAGAGAGGGGGGAAAGACACTGAAGGAATTTAAGCAAGAAAATGACAAGATCTGATTTATATTTTTAAAAGAACTCTCTTGTTGCTGTATGTTAGAAGATACTCTAGGCAAGTGAGCACAATAGCTTTAATTAAGCTAAAAAGAGTAGAGAAGTAGTGAGATGCTATAGTTGATTTAGAGGCGTGTGCTTATTTAAAATGGTAAGCTGATTCTGAAGTTCATTTGCAAGAATAAATTTGTGAAAATATCAAAGAAATATTTTTACGATTTTTTTTTTTTTGGTCAGAATCTCACTCTGTCACCCAGGCTGGAATGCAGTGGAAGCATCATGTCTTGCCACAGTCTCAACCTCCTAGGCTCAGGTAATCCTTCCCCTCAGCTTCCCTAGTACCTGGGACTATAGGTATGTGCCACCACGCCTGACATTTTTTTCTTTCTACATTTCCCAGGCTGATCTTGGACTCCTGGGCTCAAGCAATCCTCCCACCTTACCTCCCAAAGTGCTGGGATTATAGCCTTGAACCACCGTACTCAGTCTCCAAAGAAATTTTTGATAAACAAGAACAAGATGGCTGGGTGCAGTGGCTCACACCTGTAATCCCAGCACTTTGAGAGCCCAAGGTGAAAGGACTGATTGAGGCCAGGAGTTCAAGAGCAGCTTGGGCAATATAGTGACACCTCAGCTCTACAAAAAAATTAGCTGGACATGACGGCATGTGCCTATAGTCCCAGCTACTTGGGAGGCTGATCCTTGGGAAGGATCGCCTGAGCCCAGGAGTTCAAGGCTATGGTGAGCCATAATCGTGCCACTGCACTCCAGCCTGAGTGCCAGAATGAGACTCTGAATAAAAAAAAATGAATAGAACAAGATGAGACTTAACATGATCAAGTACTGAAACATACTATTCTCATAACAAAACCTGGACATTATAAGTACAAAGTATAAACTAATTGCAGTCACAGAATAGATATTAGTATTTATATAGAAATTAAATATGATAAAGGTAGTATTTCAAATCAGTAGTAAAAAAATGGATTAGTCAACACAATGATGCTAGACCAATTGTCTGTCCATCTAAAAAGAATAACACATACCAAACTTTAAAAATATATGTATGTATGATTAAGAACCTACTATAAAAAAACAAAGCCACGCCCAAAGCAGTGGCTCATTCCTGTAATCCCTGCACTTTGGGACACCAAGGTGGAAGGATTTTGTGAGCTCAAGAGTTCGAGACCAGCCTATGCCTCACAGCAAGACCTCATCTCTACAAAAATTTAAAAACAGCAGCCAGGCATAGTAACATAGTGAGATCCCATCTCTATAAAAAATAAACAAGAAATCTGCTAGGCATGGTGGCATGCACCTGTAGTCCCAGTCACTCAGGAGGCTAAGGCAGGAGGATCACTTGAGTTCAGGAGATTGAGGCTGTGATGAACAATGATCGTGCCACTGCACTCCAGCCTGGGCGACAGAGTGAGACCCTGACTCAACAACAACAACAACAACAAAAAGTCATAAAACTATTAGAAAAAGCACTAAAGAATAATTTTATAAAATTGGCGTGGGAAAAACTTTCCCAAGCAAGACAAAAATACAGCAGCTATAAAGAAAAACACTGATATATCTGCTTACAAAAAAATGCATAAATTCTATAAGAAAAACACTGTTGACAAGGAAACAAATAAAGTAAAAGAATGTGCTATAATTTGTTACCAAAAGGTTTATATATCAATAGATAAGGTTGTCTTATCTATTAATAAGACCATGTAATGGAAAAACTGTTGAAGAAATATGTTGCCACAAAAATGACTGGTCAGTAAATATAGGAAAATATGCTTATCTCACTGATTTTTAAAATACAAAATAAAATTAGACCTTATTTGTGAGGACATTTTACACACACTTACACACACACACACAAGTAATACCGGAACACATGCAAGTAAATACTTACACCTGGAATTTGGAAGAGGAGAACCCTGAAATTTTTTTTAAAATGAGGTCACTGTGTTGGAGAAGTAAGTATGAGGTAATTTTTTTTCTGTTACTTTTATGAATTTCCTCTCTTTTCAATAAGGATGCATTACTTTCACACTACTGGGGAAAAATGTGTTAAACTCTGCTTTTAAATATTGCAAGCTACATTATAGAAATCTTTGGATATAATGGGAGAAATGTAAAGGGTCTAAACTGTACAAAGAAAAGGGATCACCTTTTAGTTGTAATCTCTATTTAAAAACTATTAGCTACTTAAGATACAAGATTTCAAGAAATAAAGAGGATTTAGCAAAAGGCAAAACATTAAGCAAAACACTCTCAACAATGGAGAATTTGTTTCTAGTTTCACACAGAAAATTCTTCAAAAGGTCACAGGCTAAAATTTTTGCCTCTATGTACATTCTAACCAGTTTCTAAAAGGCCCTTTAGACTGTGATGGGGGTGAGGATAACATTAAAATTCACATAATGTAAGTTTTCATGTAAAAAGAGAAAAAGCATAGAAAAAGATCATACTTGGGGGAAAACGACTAGCACATCAGCTCTAGGTAACAGGTAACAAACACAAACCAGTAAAACAAATCAAATATTAATAATGGTGATAGTAACATATTTCACAAAGTAGAGTCTGTACCACTGGTGTGTAATATGACTTTACATGTCACCTAGTGAACTTTAAATTTTTTAAGTTTTACTTCATATTAATATGTAATTTAAAGTATATAATTAGCAATCAAACCTATTACTCCTTTGACAAGGCTAAATTAAAAAGTTGCTAAGCTAAGTAAATGATACAGGATATGGCTAAACTGACAGTATATGAATAACTAAAATTGGGGAAATACTGTAATAACATCCTGAAATACTGAGCTCATAAAATAGATATTAAGTAATTAACTTTCTTTAAAATATGGATACTATAAAGACATTTGTGCAAGGAGATTAGCATGGAGCCAAACCAGTTTGGTTTACCATAAAGTGAATTCCAACATCGCCCTTCCCTAAACACTTGAGCTTTTTTCCTTCCTACTACTCTGAATGTACAGACTACCCAAGTTTTTCATACATAAAAGCCTCTGACTCACAAATAAAGAACCTATTTATACCCAATTCACAAATAAAGAACCTATTTATACCAGTAGTACTAGCCATTACTGAAGCTCAAAAGTAAATTCCCTTTCAGGAGTTTCCAGATATCTACTACTGAGGCAGGGGAAGATATATTTCTGTCAAACATAAATTTGGATCACATTGCTCCTAGCAATGTTGGCTCTTCCTTTTTCCCCCTCTTTCCTTCTGTACAGTCACTCAGTATAAAAGCCATCAGGTGGAACAGAGCAAGATAAGCATCTGTGTGCTGATGGAGGAGATGTAGGCGCCCGAACAGGACAAGGAAGGCACTGTACAGAGGAACTGGAGCATGCCACATGAAGGGGCTATCCACATATGGCAGGCAGACCAGCAAAGTATGACTGGGGCCAGGAGAGACAGCCCTGCACAGGAAAGTAAGGCATGGGCGAGTAGAGCCCACAAGGTGAAAGGAGTATCTACGTGACAAGCAGACATAGGATGTCAGAGCACAAATGGAATAAGGAGAGAGTCCATAAGGAGATAGCTCCGAGGCAGGTGTCAAAGTCTGAGTGGGGTCTAGCAAGAGGTGTTGGGCTGTGTTAGGCTTCTGAATGATGGGAATGGGGTGCCCGAGCACAGAGTTTGAGCAGTAAGAGGATATCCACACAGGCAAGCACAAAGGGTAGGGTGTCTGAACATGAGCAGGGTAAGGAAGATGTCCACACTGGGTGGGAGTGACAGTAGGGGAATAACAAGGGGTACTGAGGCCAAATAGAGTGAGGAAGCCATCTGGGCTTGATACAACTTTCTGAGGTACCCCCAAGTTTAAGTTGTAAGTACTAAGTATCTCATGAAAACACTGGGCTATTATTCTCTGATAAATATGAAAACTATAAAAAGGGTAAAGAAGAGAAAGTAGGAAAACAAAAATAACAGAATAGCGAAAATGCCAAACATTAACTAATAAGCTCATAAATGTGGGAAATTTCAATTTACAACAGAAACAAGACACAAATAGTAATCAAGTACTAGTTTAATTAACCTACACTTCTAAATATAATTAATTCACTAGGCTGGAAAAAGTTGATCCCACTGATGGAGTGTTGGCAGTCAGCCTACAGGATGTCCTCCAATGAGCCATGCCTTCTGATAGTCACGCCTCCCACCATGGAACCAGGGTTGGTCATTGTAACTAATAGAACAGGACAGAAGTGATGATGTGTCTCTTCTAAGATTAGGTTATAAAAGATAGAGTCTTTCATGTTAGGCTGATTTGTTCTCTCTCTCTCTCTCTCTCTCTTTGACCACCTGCTCTAGACCAACCAAGTCAACAGCCATGTCATGAGGACACTCAGATAGCCTACAAAGAGGTCCACAAGGAACTAAGTCTTCCTGCCAAGAATCAGATGAGAGAACTTCAAAGGGTATCCTCCCTTGACCCAGTCAAGCTTTCGGATGATTATAGTCCTAGTCAAAAGCTGAACTGCAACCTTATGAGACTCTGCATCAGCAGCACCCAGCTAAGCCACTCCCACATTCCTGACCCACAGAAACTGTGAGATAGTATTATCTGTTGTTTTAAGCTGCTAAGTTTTAAGATAATTTGGTTTGCAGCAATAGGTAATACATTGTGAGTCTAAATGCTGGAAAGTTAAAGATCACCAATTACAGACTTGCAAGAAAATAAAAATAAGACTTTGTCCCAATAGATCCTTGCTGGCTACAGAAAGGATAAACAAAAAGGATGATATTTAAATTCTAACCAAAAGGCCATTAATAATGTCATTGAAGAAAGAGCACCAACAACACTGTTATAAGAAAAAAGAATACTTCCTGTATCTGACATCATATATTCTTCCTAGATGAGTCTAGGCTATCTGGAATTTCTAGCAAATATTTCAGATTTAAAAAAAGAAGAAGAAGAAATTAAGCCTGATCTCTGCCTCAATGAAAACTTTTTAAAACATAATAATAAATGTATATTTGAGGTTTACAACCTGATGTTATGGGATACATATAGACAGTAAAATGGTTACTGTAATGAAGCAAATTAGCATATCATATTACAAGTAACTATCATATTTACTTTTTGTGTGTGACAAGCAGCTAACGCTATTAAACAAAACTCTCTAATAAAATTTTTTAAAACTATAGTCCTCTTGTACATTAGATCTCCAGACTTCTTCACTGTACTCATCTGCAACTTTGTATCCTTTGACCTACATCTACATGACCCAACTTTCTCCCTCCTCATACCCTTGGTAACTACTGTTTTATTCTCTGTCTCTGTATATCTGACTTTTTTTTAAAGATTCCACATATAAATGAGATCATGCAATATTTTTCTTTCTGTGTCTGGCTTGTTTCACCAAGCGTAATGTCCTCCAGGTTCAGACATGTTGTGGCAAACGGAAGAACATTCTTCTTTTTAAACACTGAATAATACCCACTGCATATACATGTTCTTTATCCACTCACAATCAACAGATACTTAGGTTGTTTCCAGGTCTTGACTATTGTGTATAATGCTGCAATGAACATGGGAGTGCAGATGTCTTTATGAGGTGATTTCATCTCCACAGACCCAGAAGAAGGAATGCCTTAGCAATAATTTTGAAACACCAAAATTTCTATACAAGAAGGAATTTTTTTAGTGGTAAGTGATTCTATGGGTATACTGTTTTATTGCACAATAGACGCAAAACTTTTGTCTTTATATATTAATTGTTAGGGGTCTTCTATCTGATCATCCAAGATAACAGTATGGACATAAATAACATATTTACTAATTAATATTTTTTTTTTGTGACCTGTGGTAGGTTTTTATTTTATAAGGTAGATTTTATATATACATTTATATATATTAAGAGGTTTACAGTATAGTCAAGTTTTAAATCAACAAAAAATAAAACTGTATGCAATGGTACGAATTTTAGTCTGAGCTTTAAGCTACAGGGTTAAATTCCATAACTTCTATCTAATAAAGGTGAAAGGAAGAGCTATATCCATTCAGCACAAGTAACCAAATTAGGGGAAACACTTCATCAACATTCATCATTTAATAGTAAATTATCAAAATCTTTATTATAGGTACTGAAATAGAAAATTGTATAAGGCAGAATTTTTTTTTTTTAATTTTAAAGATGTGGGGTACAATTCAGGGTTAGGTATACAAATGTTCATTATGCAGGCATTCTTGTTGGTGAGGTGTACCCCATCTCCTCCAGGCAGATTCCTATTACCGCCAATCCCGCTTCCCTGCCCCTCTCCTGGCAGTTTCCCACTACTGCCAATCATTTTCTTATAGTATTATGATAATTGTTCAAGGTCCACCTACGAGTGAGAACAGGTGAAATGACTAGGTATCTTTTTTGTTTGTTTTTGAGTTGGAGTCTCACTCCACACATCGCCCAGGCTGGAGTGCAGTGTCATGTTAATGGCCACCTCAGCATCAACCTTTTGCACTCCTGTGATCCTTCTGCCTCAGTCTTACAAGTAGCTGGAACTATAGGCACACATTACCACACCGGCTAATTTTCTATTTATTGTAGAGATGAGGTCTTGCCAAGTTGCCCAGATAGATCTCGAACCTGCGGCCTCAAGCAATCCACTCGCCTTGGCCTCCTAAAGTGCGGGGATTACAGGCTGAGTCACCGATCTAAGAGCAGACATTAATTAATACTTTCTGAGCATGAATACCAGTCACTAAATATATTAAACAGCTAATTTAATCCCACAATTATCATTTTCCTGATTAATCTCTCAGTCTCATTCTCTGCCTCTCTCATTCCCCCGCCACTCTCCCTATTTCATTCTTTCAGATGCCATCTGAATCCCAGGGCAGGTCTCCCACGCATGCTGCAGTGAGTCTCCCTAACCTCTCCAATGTGGTTCTTACATCATCTGTAATTAAGTAACCAGGTGATAAGCTGTTTAATATCCATTGTTTGTGCTAGAATGTAAATTCTACGGTAGCAGTGAAGGTGTCTTTCTTATAATCTGTTTTATCCTCTTATGAGTTTTAAAAGGCAATTAATAAATGCTTGCTGAGTAAAGGAATGAATGTGTTACACTGCCTCTCCTAATTCCCTTAACAACCACCTTTTTATTACCTAGGGCAATATGCTTCAAAGTGTGGTCCAAGAACAACAGGTGGCCCATGCTAGTCTACCAACTAGTCTACATATAGTTTGGGGATTTCAGAGGAAGTTATCAATCAACCATTACTTCATCTATATTTTACAAACTTGAACTGTAAATTATTTCCACAATAACCCTATTACTTCTTTTTTTCTTTTAAGTGGGAAAGCAGCATTTATTCAGAGGACAGAAAAGCTCCCACAGTAGGAGGGGACCCAAGGATGTTGCCCCGTATTACTTCTTTAATGGGTAATATCTCCCCACCATGAGCCAGCAGCCTCCTCCCTTTGTCTAGCTTCAAAATCCTAAACCTGACATATATCTTCCCAACAGTGCAGTATTTTCCTGAAAAAATTGGATGTTCAAAGAAAAGGCCTACCTTTAGAGGGCCTCCAACAATAAAGTGAGCTCTCCACCAAATGACCCTAGGCCATGCACATGAGCTTCCAATTATCTCATATTTAGAAGCAGACTTTTTAAACTTATTTTTTCAAATTATATCTTTATTGAGCTATAACTGACAAATAAAAATTGTTATTTAAGGTGTACAACATAATTTGATATATGTATGCATTCTGAAATTATTACCACAATCAAGTTAATTGACATATCTATCACCACATAGTTACTGTGTGCATGTATTTGTCATGATAACAGTTAAGATCTAAGAGCAGACATTTAAAGCGAGGACAGCCGAGAATCACCAGGTATAAGGAAGACTGGTTATCACAAAAGAACCAAGCAAACATACATTAATTTTGAAAAAAAAAACCCAATAAGAAATGAGAAAAAAACTTCAGAAAAATTAATATCTGAATATATATAATAACAGATTTAAAAAAAAAAAACTAGTTAAAGGATGCTATTATATTTATTTTTTTTTTTTTTTTTTTTTTTTTGACTTGGAGTCTTACGCTGTCAACCAGACTGGAGTGCAGTGGCTGCTCCCGGCCACCGCAGATCCTTCCGCCTCAGCCTTCCAAGTAGCTGGAACTACAGGCACGCGCTACCACGCCCGGCTGATTTTTTTTTTATTTATTATAGAGATGAGGTCTCGCCAAGTTGCCCAGGCGGGTCTCAAACCCGCGGGCTCAGGCAATCCACTCACCTCAGCCTCCCAAAGGCGCAGAATCGATTACAGGCTGAGCCACCGGGCCCGGCTAAGGATGCTATTTTTTTAAAAAAAGAGCAGCTACCTGGGACTAAGGCAGAAGGATTGCCTGAGCTCAGGAGGTTGAGTAGACACGATCATGCCACTGAGCTCAGGAGGCTGCAGTACTCACGATCATGCCACTGCACTCTAGCCTGGGAGACACAGTGAGACTACAACATACATACATACATATGAAAAATAAAGAACATATAAGTGAGAATAACGTACAAAACCGAGCATTCAGAATATTAAATATGACAGTAAGACCATCCACAGGTTCAGTGGCTCCCCAGAAGGATTCACAGGACTCAGTATATAGTAGTCACATCCATAGCTATGATTTATTACAGCAAAATAACAAAGTAAAATCGGCTAAATGGAAAGCTGAAAATGGGGCAAGGTCTGGAAGAAACCAGGTACAAGGTTCCAAGAGTCCTCTCCCAGTGGGGTCACACAGGATATATTTAATTCCTCTAACAATGAGTTGTGACAACACATGTGAAATTCTGCCTGTCAGGTAAGTTCATTAGAGACTAAGTGCTCAGGGTACCCTCTGTCTAGAACATACCAAAATTCCAGATACCCAGAAGAAAAACGGGTATTCAGAATAAATTGCAGTTTGAAATGCCACGAGCCATTCATATCAGAGGATGGTAGGAATCCTTCCAAAATCCAAGTTCCCAGACATCATCAGCCAATGGTCAAACTCACAAGCATACCTTTCTAAGAATAACAGTTTTAGGTCTGCTACGTTAACTCTGCACAGAAAGATTAAAAAAACATTAAGGAGTTGGAAGATAAAGTCAAGATTCTCTCCAGGGAAAATAATAAAAGACACAGACTATGAGATTTTTTTTTTAAGTGTAAAAAATTACATGATCAATAAATTCCAACATGTGAAAAACAGAAGAGGAAAAAAAGGAGTAAACTTGAAAGGAAGACATTTCCAGAAAAAATAATACAAGAAATTTCCCAGATCTGAAGATTCTCTAAACTAAGGAAGACCCATTTAGTATCTCAGTATGTTATTATTGAACTGAAAAATAGTATGAACAAAGAAAAAAAATCCCAAGGACTTCTGGAAAAAATAAGCAGGTTGTTGACAATCTAATACAAATCAGAATGGCATTAGAGTTAACAACAATCTCAGCAATAAACTAAAAGGCAATGGAGAAATGCTTCCAAAATTCTAAGGAAAAATTCTTTTCTTTTTTTTTTTCCTTTTTTTTTTTTTTTGAGTTAGGAGTCTCACTCTGTCGCCCAGACTGGAGTGCAGTGGCCGCTCCCGGCCACCGCAGCCTCCACCTGCTGGGCTCCAGGGATCCTTCTGCCTCAGTCTTCCAAGTAGCGGGAATTACAGGCACGCGCTACCACGCCTGGCTGATTTTTTGATTTATTGCAGAGATGAGGTCTCGCTGCCCAGGCGGGTCTCAAATCCGTGGGCTCAGGCAATCCACTCACCTCAGCCTCCCAAAGGCGCGGGATTACAGGCTGAGCCATTGAGCCCAGCTGGAAAAATTACTTTCATACTAGAACTTAATACCTACACAAATGAGAAAATAATAAAAAAGGTAGAATAAAGACATTCTCAAATATGCAAGGTCTTAAAATGTATCTCCTTTGCATCTAGCTAGTAGAAGATGTACTATCAATGAATGGGATCCACAAAACAATGAAATCAACACAAGAGAGAAGCAAAGAGAGTTTCAAAAATGATGCTGACCAGAGAACCCAGAATGACAGCTGCACACCTGGCCTAACCAGCAGCTAAACTGGAGAATGGGAGGAAGTCCTCAAAGGAAAACAATCCTACTGGATAGATTAACAGACTTGACCCTGTGTGAAAAACGATACTGAGAACATGTTAGTGATGTAAGGAAATAACAACAGGTACATAAACACCAAAGCAAACTAAAAACAGGCAGTTATTAACTTTAAGAGACACAAAAAGTCTTACAAGAAAGTAAACTTAATCACAGGACTCCACTTGCTCAGTCTCAAACAATACTACATACATGTAATTGTGGTCCCAGAAGATTTTTTTTTTTTTTTTTTTGAGTTGGAGCCTCACTCTGTCTCCCAGAATGGAGTGCTGTGGCACACTCACGGCCAACCCAGCATTGACCTGGTGGGCTCAGGCGATCCTTCCGCCTCAACCTTTCAAGTAGCCGGAACTACAGGCGCGCAATCCCACGTCTGGCTAATTTTTGATTTATTGTAGAGACGAGGTCTCACCAAGTTGCCCGGGCTGGTCTCGAACCCGCGGGCTCAGGCAATCCACTTGCCTCGGCCTTCCAAAGTTCTGGGATTACAGGCTGAGCCACCAAGCCTGGCCTGTTCCAGAAGATTAATAGAAAAAGAGGAAAGAGGGCCGGGCTCAGTGGCTCAGCCTGTAATTCCAGCACTTTGGGAGGCCAAGGCAAGTGGATTGCCTGAGCCCACTGGTTTGAAACCAGCCCCGGCAACTTGGCGAGACCTCATCTCTACAATAATTCAAAAATTAGCCAGGCGTGGTAGCGTGTGCCTGTAGTTCCGGCTACTTGGAAGGATCGCTGGAGCCCAGCAGGTCGACGCTGGTGTGGCCGTGAGCATGCCACCGCACTCCAGCCTGGGTGACAAGAGTGAGACTCCAACTCAAAAACAAACAAAAAAGAAATATAGGAAAGCGAAAATATTTGAAAAGGTAAAGGCTGTTTATTTTTAGAACTGTTAGACAACAATAATCCTCTATCCCGTGAAGTCCAAAAACTCAAAGCAGGAAAAATAAAAAGAAATTCATATACCTGCAAACATTTTGGTGAAACAAAAAAAGCAGCACAAAGAGAAGACCTAAAAAACAGAGAGAAAATACCACCTATAAAGTAATGGCAACTATAATGACAACTGAGTTGTCAAAAGCTATTATAACAGATAATGAAATGATATGTTTAACATACTGAGAGAAAAACAACTGCCTAGAATTTTATATATACTGCAAAACTGTCATTTAAAAACAAGGGGAAAATAGCCAAATGCAGTGGCTCACACCTGTAATGCCAGCACTTTGAGAGGCCACAGCAAGAGGACTGCCTGAGTCCAGGAATTCAGAACCAGCCTAGGCAACATGGAGAAATCCTGTCTCTACAAAAAAAAACAGAAACTTAGCTGGGCATGGTAGTGCATGCCTGTAGTCCTACCTACTCAGGAGGCTAAGGCAGAAAATCACTGAGCACAAGCAGGTCAAAACTGCAGAAGCCCTGACCATGTCACTACACTTCAGTCTGGGTGACAGAGTGAGACCTTCCACTCAAAGAAAAAAAAAAAAGAAAAGAAAAAAAGAACATATAAAGAAAGAAAATAAAAAAGGAGGAAATAAATATACAGTGATCTCCCCTTATTCACAAGGCATACATTCCAAGACCCCCGGTGGATGCCTGAATCAACAAATGGTACCAAACTCTGTATTTTTTTCTATACGTATCTATTAGAAAGCTTAACTTAGAAGGCACAATAAGAGATTGACAACAATAACTAACAATAAAATAGAACAATTATAACAATATGCATCACAACTCTTGCTCCTTGAGGGCCATTATTAAGTAAAATAACGGTTACTTGAACATATGCACTAACCAGTACCACTAACAGGTATTCTGATAAATGAGACAGCTACTACGTGATCAACAGGCAGGTGCCATATACAGCATGGATACGCTGGACAGAGGGATGACTCACATCCTGGGCAGGATGAAGGAAGACTGTGTGAGAGTTCATCATGCAACTTAGAACAGCACACAATTTAAAACTTATGAATTGCTCGTTTCTGGAATTTTCCACTTAATACTTTCAGACCGTGGTTAATCACAGGTAACTGAAATCACGGAAAGCAAAACTGCAGATAAGGAGGGATTACTATATTTTCAAAGAAAGTAACCTAACAGTAATTACTGCAACAGGCCCTCATTAAAAGAAAATTTTTTTTCCCATTGGTAATAGTCATCATTCTTTTTTTTT
The DNA here is from genome assembly GCA_027257055.1 of Cephalopachus bancanus. Classification (NCBI taxonomy): domain Eukaryota; kingdom Metazoa; phylum Chordata; class Mammalia; order Primates; family Tarsiidae; genus Cephalopachus; species Cephalopachus bancanus. The sequence goes on from JAPVLO010000158.1 coordinate 5,471,366, forward strand.
TTTTTTTTTTTGAGTTGGAGTCTCACTCTGTCGCCCAGACTGGAGTGCAGTGGCCACTCCCGGCCACCGCAGCCTCGACCTGCTGGGCTCCGGCGATCCTTCCGCCTCAGCCTTCCGAGTAGCCGGAATTACAGGCATGCAGTACCACGCCCGGCTGATGTTTTTTTTGACTTATTGTAGAGATGAGGTCTCGCTGCCCAGGTGGGTCTCGAACCCACGGGCTCAGGCAATCCACTCACCTCAGCCTCCCAAGGCGCGGGATTACAGGCTGAGCCACCGAGCCCGGCTAGTCATCATTCTTTATTATTAAAACACCCAACAAATTAGGAGTAGAGGGTAACTTTCTAAACTTGATAAAGTACATCTACAAAAATACACAGATAACATCATAATTACTGGAGAGACACTGGATGTGTTCTTCCTAAGATCAAAAAGAAAACAGGAATATCTGCTCTTGCTACTTCTATTTAACATTTGCAGTGGAGGTTATAGCCAGGAAAATTAGGAGATAAAAATAAATAAAAAGTATTACAACTGGAAAAAAGATGTAAAATTATCTTTAGTCTCAGATGACAAGATCCTGTACATAAAGATCCTAAGAATTCCATTAAAAAGCTTTAGAACTAATATATGAGTTCGACAAGTTTGTAGTATATCTGAGTAATATACAAAATTTGTTGTATTTTTTCCACGAGCAATAAACAATATGAAATAAAATTAAGCCCAACATTCCATCCACAACATCAAAATGAATTAAATACTAAAGAATAAATTATACAAAATTGCCCAGTGTGGTGGCTCATGCCTATAATCCTAGCACTTTGAGACGCACAGGCAAGTGGACTGCCTGATCCCAAAGGTTCCAGACCAGCCTGGGCAACTTGGCAAGACCTCGTCTCTACAATACATCAAAAAATTAGCCAGGCGTGGTAGTGTGTGCCCGTAGTTCCAGTTACTTGGAAGGCTAAGGTAGAAGGATCACCTGAGCCCAGCAGGTAAAGGTTGCAATGGCCGTGAGCATGCCACTGCACTCCAGCCTGGGTGACAGAGTGAGAATCCAACTGAAGAAGACGACGACAAAGAAGAAGAAGACGAAGAAGAAGAAAGAAAAGGAGGGGGGGAGGGGGGGAGGAGGAGGAGGAGGAGGGGGAGGAGGAGGAGGAGGAGGAGGAGGAGGAGGAGGAGGAGGAGAAGGCAATACTTTCCATTTTCGCCTACCGATTCAACATACACTCTATCAGAATTCCAACAGACTGCTTTGTAAAAATTGACACGCTGATTCTAAAATTCTAATGGAATTGCAAATAACCCAGAATATTTAAAACAGCATTTAAGAAGAAGAAAGTGGGAGTCATACTTCTTAATTTTCAAAGTTATACAAAGCAATGGTAATCAAGACATACTGATGTAAAGTTAGGCACATAGATAAATGGAAGCAAGTTGAGAGTTCAGAAATAAAATAAGGTGTCTATAATCAACTGACTTTCAACAAGTGTACCCCTGGCAAAAGAATAGGTGTTTTGTTTTGTTTTTAACAAATCATGCTGAACTAGATAGACACATATAAAAAATTAAATTGAATTTTCTCTTATACCATATATAAAATTTAACTTAAAAATTTCAAAGACATAAACATAATATGTAAAATAATAAAACTCTTAGAAAAAGATCAATAACATTTCATGACCTTGGATTTGGAGGATTAGATTTTTTTTTTTTTTTTTGAGTCGGAGTCTCACTCTGTCGCCCAGGCTGGAGTGCAGTGGCCGCTCCCGGCCACCACAGCCTCGACCTGCTGGGCTCCGGTCATCCTTCCACCTCAGCCTTCCACGTAGCTGGAATTACAGGCATGCGCTACCACGTCCGGCTGATTTTTTTTTTGATTTATTGTAGAGATGAGGTCTTGCTGCCCAGGCGGGTCTCGAACTCACGGGCTCAGGCAATCCACTCACCTCAGCCTCCCAAGGCGCGGGATTACAGGCTGAGCCACCGAGCCTGGCTGGATTAGATTTTTAAAATGTGGTACATATACACAATGGAATACTACGCAGCCATAAAAAAGAACAAAATCATGAATTTTGCAGCAACCTGGATGGAACTAGAGTCTGTAATACTGAGTGACCTCTCACAGAAACAAAGATCTGAGTATCACATGTTCTCACTCACATAGTGGACCTTGAACATCCAATGTAATACTATAAGAAAATGACTGACAGTGGTGGGAAACTATGGGGGCGGGGAGGGAAGGGAGATGGAATTAACGGTAGTAAATATCTGTCTGGAGGATCAGGAGACACCTCTTATCAACAAGGGTGCCTGAACGAAGCATATTTGTATACCAAACCCTTAACTGTATCCCACAATATCATAATCAAAAATATTGATTAAAAAAAAAAAAAGGAAGAAAGGGAAACACAAAAGTACTCCCCCAGACTAAAGATACAGTTCTTAATGGTCTGTTGTCTGGATTAATACAAAGAACTATGACTTTGGAAGCAGCTCTGTAATGAATAGCACTTCCTGTAATCAGACTCAGAGGCAAATAAAATTGGACAATGGAAAAAAAAAATCCACTTCCAAAAGAAATTTTAAAGAATATGCTTCTAGCAGAAAAAAATGAACTCAGAAGGAAATTCTGAGATTCAAGAAAAGAATATGAAAAAGTCAAACAAATATAAGGCACACATAAAATGGAAGAAATGAATTCAAATATATCAGTAATCACAATGAATGTAAGTGGACTAAATGCTCCAGTCAGAAGAAAAAAAATCCATCAGACTGGGAGTTTAAGACCAGCCTAGGCAACACAGAGAAACCGCGACTCTACAAAAAAAAAATTTTAATTAGCTAGGCATGGGGGTACATGCTTGTAGTCCCAGCTACTCAGGAAAGTAAGGTAGGAGGACCACTTAAGCCCAGGAGGTTCAAGACTGTGGTAAGCCATGATCTTGCCAAGGTATTCCATCCTGGGCAACAGATGGAAACCACAAATCAAAAAAAAAATTTTGTGTGTGTGTGAAAACAAAACCAGAGCAGACTAAAGAAAAAAGCACTAGAGATAAGGAGGATCACTACACAATAATGTAAGATTCAAATCAATTGGAAGATAACCTAAACTTCTCTGCACCTAATCTCTCCCTTTCACACATACACCTCTGAAAACATCTGCAAGAAAAAACTATAAATATGCTAATACAGAGTTGTTGTTTTTTTTTAATGAGTTGGGGTTTCACTTTGTCACTCAAGCTAGAGTGTGGTGGCACAATCACAGCTCACTGCAGTCTCCAACTCCTGGGCTCAAGTCATCCTTCCAGCCTCAGCCTCCCAAGAAATTGGAACTACAAGCATGCACCATCATGCCCAGCTAATTTTTTTTAATTTTTTTTTGTAGAGATGAGGTCTTATTATGTTGCCTAGACTGGTCAATCTTCTGGGCTCAAGCAATCCTCCTGCCTCAGCTCCCCAAAGTGCTGAGATTACATGCAGGAGCCACCATGCCTGACCCAGAGAAAGTTTTTCTAATGTACCCCTCTCACTAATAAGATCCAGCAGACCAAAAAAAGAAAAAGAAAAAGAAAATAAAAGAATCAGTAAGAATTTAGAAGAGTTGGACTAATTAATTAATAAAATTGATCAAATTCATATACGTAAAAACTATACCCAAGAACTAGGAACTAAATATCACTTTCAAGAACATATGAAATGTTTATAAAAATTAACTGTCTGCTTGTGGTAGCTAGACTCCCAGGTTGCCTGCAATTATTCCTACCTTCTAATATACACACCTCTGTCATCTTCTCTCACCCTGTATCAGGGTTATTTGGCATGACCAATATAATATGGCAGAAGAGAAGGTACATCACTTCCAAGGACCATAAAATTCTGTGACTTCTGATCCACCCTCTCAGATCACTCCTCTGGGGGATGCTAGCTGCCATGTCACAAGCAGCCCTTTGGAAAAGCCCATGTGGCAAGAAATTGAGACTTTCTGCAGACGCCCATAAAAAATCTGAGGTCTCTTGCCAATAGTTATGTAAGTGAATTCACTTGAAAACAAATGTTCTAACCCCAGTCCACCCTTCAGATGACTGCAGCCCCAGCCAAAAGCTTGACTGCAACCTCTCAAAGTCTCTGAACCAGAAACACACAGCTAAGTCACTTACAGATTTCAGACACGCAGAAACTTTATGAGCTAATAAATATTTGTTGTACAAAACTGCTATATTTTGGAATAATTTATAGCATAGCAATATATAACTAATACAATGCTCAAGTCCATAAAACTAAGTTCAAAGCCGGGCTCAGTGGCTCAGCCTGTAATGCCGCGCCTTTGGGAGGCTGAGGTGAGTGGATTGCCTGAGCCCGCGGGTTCGAGACCCGCCTGGGCAGCGAGACCTCATCTCTACAATAAATAAAAAAATCAGCCGGGCGTGGTAGCGCATGCCTGTAATTCCAGCTACTCGGAAGGCTGAGGTGGAAGGATCGCCGGAGCCCAGCAGGCGAGGCTGTGGTGGCTGGGAGCGGCCACTGCACTCCAGTCTGGGCGACAGAGTGAGACTCCAACTCAAAAACAAAAACAAACAAAAAAAAAAACTAAGTTCAAGTTTGAAATCACTGGTAACATGCAAATCATGTTCACTGACCACAATATAATTAAGATAAAAATTAATGACCAAAAGATAACTTGCAAAACTTCTGAATATTAAGAAATACTGAGTGAAGGGAGAAATCATAATGCAAAAGAGAAAGTACCTAGAATTGAAAAGAAAAGCCAATTATCAAAACTTGTGAGATACACTACAGTAGTATTTAATAAATGTATAGCCTTGAATACTTACATTCAAAAAGAAGCATTTAAAAGTAATGAGCTTAACTCTAACTGTAAGTCAGAAAACCACCTCACACATTAGGATGCCTACTAGCAAAAAAAAAAGACATGAAACAACAAATGTTAGTAAGGATGTGAAGAAATTAGAACCCTTGTGCACTGGTGATTGGAATGTAAAATGGGGCATCTGCTATGGAAAACAATACGGCATTTCCTCAAAGTATTAAAAACAGAATTACCACATGATCTAGGAATCCTACTTTTGGGTATATATTCCCCCAAAAATAAAAGCAGAGTCTTAAAGAGATATCTGAACACCCTGTTTATAGCAGCATTATTCACAATAGCCAAAAGGTGGAAGTAACCCAAGTGTTCATCAACAAATGAATGGATAAACAAAATGCGGTATATACATATAATGGAATATTATTCAGCCTTAAAAAGGAAGGAAATTCTGAAACATGCTGCTCTATGCATGAACCTTGAAGACATTACACTAGTGAAATAACCCAGTCACAGAAAGACAAATACCGCATGATTCCACTTACATGAGGCACCTAGAGTAGTCAAAATCATAGAAACAGAAAGTAGGACAGTGGTTGTCAGGAAGCAGGGGGAGGATGGAGGAATGGAAAATTCTTCTTTAATGGGAAAAGAGTTGCAGTTTTGCAAGATAAAAAGAGTTCTGTAGATTGCTTACACAACAATGTGAATGTACTTAACACTGGAGATGTACACTTAAAAATGGTTAAGACAGCAAACTTCATGTTATGGACATTTTACCACAATTTAAAACAAGATTAAAAAGTCAGGAAAAAAGTACAGCAGAGTAAACCCAAGGAAGGAAAATAAGAATGAAATTTAAAAAGCAGGACACCGACAATAAAATTAACAAAGTTATGAATCTTTAAATACAAATAAAATACACAAACAGAAAAAAAAATCAAGAAAAAATAAAGGAATAAACATTGTAAAAAATAAGACAGTCCCTGAAGAGATTAAACGGATCACAAAAAGATAACATCACCAACTTTTAAGTTGAAACAGACATTAGAAAAATACAATTATGCAAAACTAACTCAAGAAAAAAAGAATCAAAATAGTTTGCCAATAACTCAAAAATCAAAATAAGTGGTTTAAAGTCTTCCCTCAAAGAAAATACTAAACCCACAGGATTTTATTGGAGACTCCTGATGAACTTTAAATCAACATAAAATTTCAATATTACATAAACATGTAGAGAACACAAAAAGATAAACTCCCCAATTTATTTCATAAGACTAGCATAACCTTAATATGAAAAACACAAGGGCTATATAAGAAAGGAAAATTACAGCGGTCACAGCGACTCATGCCTATAATCCCAGCACTTTGGGAAGCACAGGCTGCAGGACCACTTGAGCCCAATGGATCAAGACCAGCCTGGGCAACGCAGCGAGACTTCATCTCTACAAAAAAAATTTTTTTTTAATTAGCCAGGTGTGGTGGTACATGAAGCAGAAGGATCACCTGGGCCCAGGAGTTGGAAGCTACAGTGAGCTGTGATTGTGCCACTGCACTTCAGCCCTGTTAACAGAGTGACACTCTGACTCAAAATAATAATAATAATAATGGTACATTTCACCAAGAACAGCCCAAGGAATGTAACACTAATTATCAGAAAATAGAAAATAACGAAATTCTTTACAAACAGACTAAAGAAAAAATAATATAATCACCTCAATGAAGGCTGAACAAGCATTTGTAACACCTAACATGTATTCAGGAATGTTAAAACTTAGCAATCTAGAATTAGAAAAGAACTTTCTCAATAAAGGCATTTATTAGGGAAAAAACTAACAGCAAACACTATATTTAGGAGTGAAATAATACAAGCTTTCCGTTTAAGATAAAAAACAAAACACAGATTCCCAATGCCATCATTCCTATTCAACATTAAAAATCCTCAACAGGTGCATACAGAAAAAAAAGATTGAAGATGAAGAAACAAAACTACATCTATTTGCAGATTACTGTCTACATAGGTAATCCAAAATAATCTAGATATAAGTGAATAAAAGTGAAAAAAATAAGTTAGTTGCATTTCTATATGTAATCAAAAGTACAATTTAAAAAATACCATGTACAAATGGCACCAAAAACAATGCTAGAAGAAACTGACATTTGATGTATAAGGTTTCTGTATAAGAAGAAAATTATAAAACTTAACTGAAATAAATTTTTAAAAGACAAAATAGGGCCAGGCTCTGTGGCTCAGCCTGTAATCCCAGCACTTTGGGAGACCAAGGCGAGTAGATTGCCTGAGCTCAGGGGTTCGAGACCCACCTGGGCAACTTGCCAAGATCTGTCTCTACAATAAATCAAAAATTAGCTGGGCAAGGTAGCACATGCCTGTAGTTCCGGCTACTTGGAAAGCGGATGAGGATCTCTGGAGCCCAGCAAGTCGAGGCCGCAGTGACCAGGAGCGTGCCACTGCCAGTCAAAAAAAAAAAAAAAAGACAAAATAGAAAACATAGTATGTGCTTAAGTAGGAAGCCTCAATATCATAATTATGCCAACCAGCTCTCTCCAATCCAATCCAAAACCTCAATACCATTCAAAATCCAGTACCACCTTTCATGGAAATCAATAAGGTGACTCCAAAGCCAACATGGAAAAGTATTATCATGAGTTTTCCTGAAAAAAAGATTGAGGGACTTGCCATTCTCAATATTAAGACTTACTATAAAGCTATCATTATTAGGATAAATAGTCATGTGGGTCACTGACACTAGGGCAGATAGCAGAAAAAAGAATCCAGAAACTAAGCCCATGCATGTAAGATTTAATTTTCCACCAAACAAGCACTGCAGATCACAGAAGTAAAAATGGACTACTACTCAGTAAGTAGGCTGGAACAATCAGTTATCTGTTAAGGGAAAAAAATAAAACTGGATCAGAAATATTACCTTAATAACATCAGGAAGGCCAGCTGCAGTGATTCAAGCCTGTAATCCCAGTACTTTGGGAGGCCGAGGCAAGAGGATTGCCTGAGCTCAGGGGTTAGAGACCAGCCTGGACAACTTGGTGAGACCTCGTCTCTACAATAAATCAAAAAATAAGCCAGGTGTGGTAGCGTGTGCCTGTAGTCCCAGCTACATGGAAGCCTGAGGTGAAAGAATCACCTGAGTCCAGCAGGTAGAGGCTGCGGTGGCTGTGAGTGTGTCACTGCACTCCAGCCTGGGTGACAGAGTGAGACTCCAACTCAAAAAAATAAAAATGAAAATAACATCAGGGAAGAGAAGACAAAAACTAATTTTTGTAACAAATCATAAAAGACTGATAAATTCAGCTATATTAAATTCAAGAACTTCAATCATTAAAATATAAAGATTTTTAAATCTAATCAAAAATTAGAAAAGATATTTCCAACATACATAAAGCTCAAGACATATAAAAGTTGCCATGAATCAATAAGGAAAAGTTAAACAATCAAAATAGAAAAATGGGTCAAAAATACATTGGCATTTCACAAATGGTCCATGAATGTCTGAAAAGAAGCTGAACCTCATTGATAGTCAAGAAAATACAGATTCAAATTACAATGAAATAACATTTCTTACCCACCAAATGAATAAAAATTTTAGAAACAGACAAGCACTGGCAAAGACACAAAGCAAGAGGAACACTTAAAAACACTGGGGGAAGTGTCAACTGGTTTAATCACTTTTTTTTTAATCCAGGTCTCACTCTGTTGCCCAGAGTGGAGTGCAATGGCAAGATCACGGCTTACCATAGCCTCAACCTACTAGACTCAGCTCGGCTCGGTTAATTTTTTGAATTTTTGTAAAGATGAGATCTTACTATGTTGCCTAGGCTAGTCTCGAACTCCTGAGCTCAAGCAATCCTGCCATCTTGGCCTCCCAAAGTGCTGGGATTATAGGCATGAGTCATCTCAATCACTTTTAAAACCAATTTGGCACTGCCTAGTAAAGCTAAAGAAATCCATATCCTATAAACGAACAATTCTGCTCCCAAATATATACTCTAAATTCCTGCACATGCACAAGAGACGTGGATAAGTATGTTCATAGGCAGCACTGTTAGTAATAGCAAAAAAACTAGAAACAATTCAAATGTTAATCATCAATAGAGGAGATAAATAAATTATGGCATATACAAGTAATGAAATACTGTACAGCAATAAAACTGAATGAATTGCATATAACACTATGGCTGGCAGTTTTTAAAAAAGAGATGCTTACAAAAGAAATCAGAAGAATACTTACAGTATTATTCTATTACATAAAGATCAAAAACAAGTAAACAAAGCAATGCATTGTTTATGGAGACATTTAGGAAAAAAGGACATTTTTAAAAATTCAAAATAGTGGTAGGAGCAACAATGAAAAAAGAAAGGTGATCTAGGCCGTAGAGGGGTTGCCAAGGCATTGATATTACTCTGAATATGGACCAATAAGAGTTCACAGTATTATTTTTTTAAACAATTGTATGAACATGATTCATATATTCTTTATATGTATAAGTTTCACTATATTTTAAATCAGATAAAAACTATTCAAAAATACATACAAATACATGCTTCCTGAAGCATTGTTTATAATAGTAAAACAAAAACACAAACAAAATAACAACTGAAAACAAGTAAATATATGTTGTTTATAAGCTACCTAGTCTATGGTATTTTGTTATAGCAGCCTGAATAGACTAAGACATCTACCAAAATACACTGCCTCTCGATCATCATTTCAGTTAATATTTCAATTATTTTTACTTGTGAAAACTATTTTCCTAATGATTCTTCAAAAGTCATCAACTAAATTTCTGAATCCTCTCTTTTTCTAATTATATAAAGAAACAATGCAGCTAATGTTAAAAAAGAAAATGGAGCCGGGCTCCGTGGCTTAACCTGTCATCCCATGCCTTGGGAGGCTGAGGTGAGTGGATTGCCTAAGATTGTGGGTTCGAGACCCGTCTGGGCAACTTGGCGAGACCTCATCTCTACAATAAATCAAAAATTAGCCGGGTGCGGTAGTGCGTGCCTGTAGTTCCAGCTACTTGGAAGGCTGAGGCGGAAGGATCGTCAGAGCCCAGCAGGTCGAGGCTGTGGTGGCCAAGAGCGGCCACTGCACTCCGGTCTGGGCGATGGAGTGAGACTCCAACTCAAAAAAAGGAAAATAAGAATCTGAAAGACTGAGTGAGAATAAAGACTATAAACATTTAACCAGATATATATAAACGTGGTTAACTCCCCTGTAAAATCAAATAGGCATGGCTAAATGTTTGATGTTTACCCTGGGATTCAAGTTTCTAAGAACATATTAGCAAAGTAGTCTAGCACAATTCATGAATTGTAAGCTTTAATAAATTAAAAATTGCATAAGAAACGTCAGCATAATCAGTGAAGATTCCATCCAGGCTTCGCCTCCTCCGAGGGATTGAGAAAACAGTTTCTGAATGGCAAAGATTCTATGTGCTAGTTGTAACATGGCATTTATAACAGTTCAAGCACCTGCCACCGTGCTAAGTTTATAACTTAGTTCAAGCCAGAAGCTTGCGCTATTTAGTCATGCACTTATGGCCAGGTTACTTACCAGGATGAATGAAGGAGAATTTCATTCATAAAAAAAGAAAGATGTAGATCAAAATAAACTTGGAATCATCATGAGGGTACAACCAAATGAAATTTTGCTTGCAGGCTTAAGCCTGGAAGTTCTCTTGACCTCACAATGAGATGATCCACTAGTCTATTTTTTAACCATTTCATCCCCATGCCACAATAATTCCATTACAGTCAATCAGGAAAAAATATCTATTGTCAGTTGATATTACAAAACATACACTTTACATAATACATTCATCTTTGATTTATCTGAAAACTAATGTGCAAATGAAATTAGAGGTGGAAATTCTCTTTTGGTCCATAAGTAGACAACAAGTAAAGAAAACAAAGCAGATGTAATTAGACATTTGACCCAACAGTACCACTTTTCAAGCAAAATAAAACAATATGATTCCCTATTTCAAAGGCAAGACTGCATTTTAAGAAAGTAATTAAGAGGTTAGTTTAAATGGAGGAGAAAAAAACATCTCCAAAGATGAAACAAGAAATATCCGACTTCAAAACAATTTTTGGGATCAAAAACCACTTGAAGCTGGGCATGGTGGCTCACACTTGTAATACCAGCACTTTAGGAGGCCAAGGCAGGAGGAAGAGACTAGCCTAGACAACAGAGTAAGACCTTGTCTCTACAAAAAAAACCACAAAAAATTAGTCAGGTAGGGTGGCGCATGCCTGTAGTCCCACCTACTCAGGAAGCTGAGGTGGAAGGATCTCTTGTGCCTAGGAGGTTGAGGCTGTAGTGAGCCATGATTGTGCCACTGCACTCCAGCGTGGGCTACAGCATGCAATACTAACTCAAAAAAAAAAAAGAAAAGGGAAATCTATTATGGACAATGAAAAACAATTTTTTCCTAAAGAAACAAGAAACTTGTCACTCACTTCTCCCTCTCATCATCCAACCCTTACTCACTTCAGCCTCCTCCTGTCTTCCTTACCCTATCATCCATCTGAAGTCTTCCATTTTCATCTCCTAAACAAATCTCATGTCCAGCTCTCCCCTGAACTTCTACAGTCACTGCCCTAACTGAGATCATCATCCCTATTACCATTTATTAATTATTCTTCTTGCCTTTAATATTGGCCCCTCAAATCCATTCTCCACATTACTACCAGGAAATACCCTTTAAAACGTGAGCGTGCCACTCACCTACTTTAAAACCTTTATCCCACAGGATAAAGTTAAAACTCATTCATTCATTCAAGAGTTGATTGCCTACTATGACTTTTCCAAGCAGCAACTGTTAGATATTCTAGGGATTTTAATGGGACTCCATTTTAAAAACTCTTATCCTTCAGGTCTACAGTAATTTTTAGAGGATGAAAAAGTCAAAATAAATATTATTTCCAGGAAAAAATTCAGCATCTAGACTGCAGTTGAGATCCCTTCTATTTTAAAAGCTCTTGTAACATTTTTGAGAATCCAATGTAATTTGTGGTTGTTTGAAATAAAAAGCTGAAGAAAGTAACAGTGCCTTCAACTTCTAGGTCAAAAATTATTTCAGAAACTTTGATGCTTATGACAAAATATACAGAAGACCACAAAACACTGAATAAAAACAGTGCATTTACCTCATTAGTAAAAACCCACCATGTATTAGTTTAACACGCTTGCCATATTTGAAAGGTATAATTTAATGTCTCTATAACTCAACACTTGTCACTAAGTCAGGCTATAGCTAACCCCTCATTCACAAATGCTGAGGCTTAAACTATATTTTAGCATTTTTCCAGAAATTCCAAAACAAATGCCAAAGATCACCTAAAAATATGTATCATTAGGTTAGAATGGAATAAGAATGGTGAACAAGAGACAGCCTGCATTCTGCTAAGACCAGTTATACGACAAATACTTCTCTTCAAGAGCATAGAATATCTAATTTCATACATTCATTCATTCAACAAATATTTACTAAGCACCTTCATGAGTAAATCGCCATTCTAAACACAAAGAACAGTGAAAACAGAAAAAATCCTTGCCCGTATAGAACATACATTTAACAAAGAATACGATTGTATAAAAATGGTTTTGGAGTTCTAAAAATAAAATTTTCTAACTATGTTCAGAAATACATGTTTTAGATGTGGATATGATGTCTCAATAGGGAAAGAGAAGATTTAAGATTAAGTTCTTCAATTTCAAGTCTCTCATGATTTCCTCTATGTTTAAGCAGGTTTAGATAGGCTAGCAGGTATTCTTATCTGAACCATTTATATTATTCCTCTGAAACATATACAATATGCCACAAACAAAAATTGCTAACCCTAGCAATTTTTTTAAAAATATATAAATTTAATTTAATTCATCCCAATCTCTATTTAGCCATTTTTCCCATAACTTTCAAAGAAATTAAATAGATTAACCTAAATCTGGTAAACTATGACAAATGTTAAAACATACAAAGGCAGTTTGTATCTTAAAATAAACGATAGCCTAAAAAGCTTCCAATCATCTAATCCATAACAATGGATTTCTTCCAGGTGGATATCAACAAAATCTGACACACAGGTAGAGGTAATAGTGATGAATTCTGCATGAATAAAGTCTACACTTCACAACTCACTGGTTTACAGATACTTCAGGGTTTCTAGATAATAAAACTTTTTAAATTCATAGTTTACTTAAAATGTTTCTTGGTCAGATAATTATTGCCTATTTTACTTTTATCTTTTAGTAAAAAAAAATGTTCACAAAGTGCTAATGATAGTGGATAGCAACATACTTTAAAACAGAAAACAAAACATAATGCCCTATTCACATATGCATATATTCACGCATGGGACAGGAATTTGTCCTCAATGAAATAGACATATTCTAGATATGTGCCTTCCCTGCCTGCAATGCTTCTGTCATCAAGAACATGGGAGATACCATGTTCATCACTAAAGTATACTGCTCAACATTACTTATGATCATTTCATAGCAAAATAAGTACAGAAATAGGCTATGGATCCTGGAAATCACTAGTCTTACCACATACCCCATCATCCAGAAACAGCTGGTCTAAAGAAAAGGGCTCCTAGCCGGGCTTGGTGGCTCAGCCTGTAATCCCGCACCTTTGGAAGGCTGAGGTGAGTGGACTGCCTAAGCCCGCGGGTCCAAGACCCACCTGGACAACTTGGTGAGACCTCATCTCGACAATAAATCAAAAATTAGCCAGGTGTGGTAGCGCACACCTATAGTTCCAGCTACTTGCAAGGCTGAGACGGAAGGATCGCCGAAGCCCCCAGCAGGTCGAGGCTGCGGTGGCCGGGAGCAGCTACTGCACTCCCGTCTGGGCAACAGAGTGAGACTCTCAACTCAAAAAAAAAGAAAGAAAGAAAAGGGCTCCTGAAGGCTGTTACAGTGCAAGAATGTGGGTTCTATCTTACAGGCTACAATGTTGTCTTCACCATAGCCAGAATTCATGGGCCTGAGAATCAATGGGCAGAAGTAAAAGTGGTTCCTCTTACTATTATTCCTAAAAATCCCTTTAGCAGGAATTTTGCTTCTAGTACCTACAACTTTGGCATCTGCTGGTTTGGAGGCCTTGATTCCCAGGAAGGAATGATTCCACCAGGTTCCATGGAATTGGAAGTTGAACTGCCTCATAATCATTACTTCCACCTCATCAACAAGGGTACCTGCATAATGAACATTTATATACCTAATCCTGAATTGTACTCCACATCCTCAAAATTAAAAATTAAGTACCACCCTTGCCCCCAAAGTTGTAACAAAAATGTCCCTAGATATTGCCAAATGTCCCTTGGGAGGCAAAACTGCTCCCAGTTAAGAACCACTAACGGCCGAGTTCAGTGGCTCAGCCTGTAATCCCAGCGCTTTGAGAGGCCGAGGCAAGTGGATTGCATGAGCCCATGGGTTTGAGACCAGCCTGGGCAACTTGGCAAGGCCTTGCCTCTACAATAAATAAATAAATAAATAGCCAGGCATGGTAGCACACACCTGTAGTTCCGGCTACTTGGAAGGCTGAGGCGGAAGGATCGCTGGAGCCCAGCAGGTCAATGCTGGGATGGCCATGAGCATGCCACAGAACTCCAGCCGGGCGACAGAGTGAGACTGCAACACACACACACACACACACACACACACACACACACACACACACACACACACACACAGAACCACTACACTACATCAGGAGTCAAAGAATGGGGTTATTCTATTAACTGATATACGTCATCTTGATTATCAAGGAGATAATGGACTGCTGCCACCTAAGGAGGACTGGGAGGACTAGGTCTGGAACCTTGAGGATTCCCTGAAATGTCTCTAAACTTACATATATAAGAACAAAAGTAATGAAAAACTACACCCCCACACACACATACACATGAAGTAGCACCACTGAGGGTTCACATTCTTTATTAATGAAGGTATGAGTTATCCCACCAGTTTACGTCCTGAATGAGAGTAAAGGAGACATGGAATGGCAATAGAAGAAAGTTGTCATAAACTACAATCTTTCAGCTAGAAGCAAGGTCTATAGTAACTACACGTTTTCTGCCTTGCTTACTATGAAGAGGCATGTGAGCATATAAACCATTTTCTTCTCTCTTGTCCTTCTTAGTGTTATACAAACTTTATTAAAGGTTAACTTTACAATACAGTCTTTAGGCAACAGGATATTCAGATGTGACTATGAATTTAATGCATAATTAACACAACCTAAAAATGGATAGTGCGAATGTCACCCAGAAATGGATACAATGAATATTAGGACTTTGCTCCTCATTTTGAGAAGAGGGTAAAACCATCTTCATTTTTACAAAGCACATTTCCATCTTTTTAGGCAAAATTTAGACTGTTTTTTCTTCTTGTACAGAAGATGAATATCTGTATAGAGGCAGCATGGCTACTGAGTGGCCAAAGGGATGGACTGCACCAATTGCTAAGCTGCTGCCTCCCATTTTCTTTCATTTTTAAATTTTTTTTCTTTAAAGATGTAGGGTATAATTCAGGATTAGGTCATCATACAGGTAAAGTTTGGGCCTCCCTTTGGCCCCCACTTTGCCTGGCTTGAGATCAGGAACCTGAATTGGTATTATGTGCTCCCTCACCCCCCCACCCCCCCACACTGCCCCTGGGCAGTGTCCAGCTACTGCCAATCCTTTTCTTATGGTATTATGGTAAATGTTCAGGGTCTGCTTATGAATGAGAACATGTGCTACTTGGTTCTTTGTTTCTGCAATAGATCACTGAGTATTACGGAGTCTAAATCCAGCCGAGTTGCTGCAACGTCCATATGTCTGCCCTTCTTTATGGCTGGGTAACATTCTATCATGTTTATGTACCAATTTTTTTTTATCCAGTCCAGTTTCAATGGGTAGCATGGTTGGTTCCATGTTTTTGCTATTGTCAATAGTGCTGCAATAAACATGCATGCACAGGTATCTTTTTGGTAGAATGATTTGATTTCCTCCGGGTATATTCCCGGTAGGGTAATTGCTGGGTCATATGGAAAGTCAATTTCTAGTTCTTTTTGGCTCTCATTTTCTTTTTTCTTTTTTTTTTTAAGTTGGTGTCTGACTGTCGCCCAGACTGGAGTGCAGTGGCACACTCTCAGCCACCGCAGCCTCAACCTGCTGGGCTCTGGCGATCCTTCTGCCTCAGTCTTCCAAGTAGCTGGAACTACAGGCACACACTACCATGCCCAGCTAATTTTTGATTTACTGCAGAGATGAGGTCTTGCCAAGTTGCCCAGGTGGGTCTTGAACCCATGGACTCAGGCAATCCACTCACCTCGGCCTCCCAAAGTGCTGGGATTACAGGTTAAACCACCAAGCCTAGCCTGTCTCTCATTTTCAAACCCATCCTTCTATACTCTGTTTTCTAATGGTGGGGCTACTGTGCAAACTATATTTCTCCCTTGTCAGCTGGCTATTTGTTAAGGTTCTTCCAAGGGTACACTCAAGAGACACTGGAAGATTGAAAGGAGACAAAGGACTTGATTCTTCCTATTTGCTTCTTGTTTCTTTCAGCATCAACCCAGCTGAGTTTTTCTATACAGTCTAATAATATGAAGATGCCTTACATTTATTCCAGCTTCTAGAGGTCAAGCAGAGAACAAGACTACAAATATTTTTAGCTGACTTCTGTAAGCTAAAATCAAAACTGGTTTAAAGAATCTATAGCCTAACTAAAAACAAACAAGATCAATAAATAAAAATCATGGTATTTCTATATATTAGTAACTGAAACTAAAAAACAAAATCTGTTAAAATGGTCCCCAAATGGATCTACAGATTCAACACAATCCCTATCAAAATTGGCTTTTTTATAGAAATTGACAAGCTGATCCTAAACCACACAAGGATATACAGAAGATCTAGACTAGCCAAAACAATTCTGAGAAAGAACAAAGTCGGAGGAACTTATGTTTCTTAACTTCATATTTTATTATAAAGCTTCAGTAGTTAAGACTGTGTGGAATCGGCATAACAATAGGCATATAACACAAGTACAATTCAAAATGAGTCAAAGACCTTAGAGTAAATCCTAATAAAATTTCTTTAAGAAAATTTGTGACCTGCTTTAGACAAATGCATCTCAGATGCACCAACAGCATCATCCTTTTTTTAAAAAAACTGACAAATTGGACTTCAGAAAAATTAAGAACGTCTGCCTTTGAAAGATTTTTGAGAATAAGTCAAAAACGAGAAGAAAATATTTGCGAATCACTTATCTGATAGAGAACTTGTATTCAGCATATATTATGAACCCTCAAAATTCAATAATAGAACTCAATTTTTTCTTAATGGGCAAAAGATAGGATGAACATGCAGTTCACCAAAGAAAACAGTCAGATGGTAAATAAGCACATGAAAAGATGCTCAATACGGTAGCCTCTTTAAAAATTACAGGATGAGCGGGGCTCGGTGGCTCAGCCTGTAATCCCCTGCCTTGGGAGGCTGAGGTGAGTGGACTGCCTGAGCCCTCGGGTTCGAGACCCGCCTGGCGAAACCTCATCTCTACAATCAATCAAAAATTAGCCGGGCGTGGTAGCGCGCTCCTGTAGTTCCAGCTACTTGGAAGGCTGAGGCGGGAGGATCGCTGGAGCCCAGCAGGTGGAGGTTGCAGTGGCCGGGAGCAGCCATTGCACTACAGTCTGGGCAACAGAGTGAGACTCCAGCTCAAAAAAAAAAAAAAATTACAGGACGTACTATCATTTAAGGTAACATACACACCCACTGTATGACCAAACTATTTATACCCCTTTGTATTTACTCAAGAGAAATTAAAGTATGCATCCAAAGTCATGTACATGAATCTTTGAGATAATCTGTAATTGCTAAAATTTGGGTTGTCTCCAGTAATCCATCAACAAGTGAATAAACAAATTATAATATGTCCATTGAAACAAAACAGTTCAAGGGTTGCTGAGGCATAGGACAGAAGTAGGAATGGATTATAAGGAGGCTGGAGGAAACCTATGAGTAATATACGTATGTTTATTATTTTAATTGTTGTGATGGTATCACGGGCTTATATGTATATCAAAATTCATCAAATTCTACATTTTAAATATGTGCAGTTTGTTTATTATATAGCAACTTTGCTTTAATATAAAAGCTGTAGAAATTCTACTATTCTAGAGCAAAAAGCAGTACAGTTCCTAAAAACAGCAACCCCAAAAAAGAGGAGGCAATATTCTTGTATATTTACTCATATACTTACTCAGTATTTCCTATGGTTTTGTACTTGCATTTGAGACATTTTCCTTCTGCCTAAAAGACTTCTTTTAGTAATCTTAAAGTGTAGATCTACTGGGAATAAATTCTCTCAGCTTTGTTTGTCTAAAAACCTCTTTATTTCACCTTCATGTCTGGAGGATATTTCTGCTGGGAATAGAATTCTAGCTTGGCAGTTTTTTCAGCCAACACTTAAAAAATGTCTTTCTGCTAATCCCAGCTTCCACAGTCATGTTGAAAAGTCAGCTATTGGTTATTTTATATTGTTCCTTTGAAAGTAATTCCTTTTTTCCCCCTTCTGGCTGCTTTTAAGAATTTCTCTTTGTCTCTAGTTTTCAACAGTTCAATTAAGATATGCTTAGCTTTTTTGTCTGTTTGCTTGCTTGTTTTGAGGGTTTTTGATGATGGTTATTATTATCATTATTATTCTGCTTGGCGTTTGCTACACTACTTGAATCTATGGGTTGATGCCTTCCACCAGTTTTAGAAAATATTTTACCATTAACTCTTCTAGTATTTGCTTCCATGCTAATCTCTCTTCTCTACTTCCAGGTCTCCAATTACACACTAGACTCCAAGAGTATTCCACATATCTCTTAGGCTGTTCCACTTTTTCCATTCTGTATTCTTCCTGTGCTTTCATCTGGATATTTTTTATTGATCTGTCTACAAGTCCCCTAGTTTGTCTTTTGTTGTGTATAGGCTGCTACAGAACCCATCCAATGAATAATTAAGCTCAGATTAATTTCAATTAATTATTAATTATGGTGGTGGCGGTGGTGGTGTGATGATAATAGTAAGGAAGATTTCTTTTGGTCTTGTTTTGTTTGTTTTTCAGTGTGTCATGTGCTTACTAAACCATGAGGATAAAACAGTGAACAAAACAGACATAGCCCCTGCTCTCATGGAACTTAAATAGTATATATTCAATGGACCTGTTTTCCTTTATTTTTATTTTTTTCTAGAACAATGAAGAATAGGGGGAGGGGGAGGCTGAGGTTCTAGAATCCCATACCACAATTTTCTAATTAAACTATAAATGAAAGATCTTAGGCAATCGTTTCTGCATTTATTATTCCTAGAATATTCATTTGGTTCCTTTCTGGATTCCAGTTCTCTGTGGGAATTCATATCATTTTGTTCATCTTTCCCTCCATCTTCTTTAGTATTTATAGTTATTTTAAAGTCTTTGTCAGCTAACTTTAATTTTCTGAGTCTGCTTCTATTTATTTTCTTCTTGGATTTGTCCACCTTTCCACATTTCTAGAAACTGTTAATGGTATGCTGTATTGCAAACGGAAGAACCTGTGACACTCTATAGAATATATCTTCCAGTGAGAGTTCTCTATCTCCTCTATTAGGCTAAAGGGGGTAAGAGAGGCTGATCATCCCAGGCCAATCAGCAATTGAACTGGGCCAGGGCATATGTTGCAATTTGAGTAAGAGTCAGTTCATCTCAACTTTTTGTTGTTGTTTGTGTCCAGAATTAGCAAACATCAGCAATCCTCTGCTCATTTACAAAGGTCTCATCTATCTCTGGAATTTTAACTCACCTAGTCCTCATACTTCCACAACTCTCCAATATTTCTTATAAGATTTATTTTTTAAGTTCAGGCAGTTGTTTTAACTTGCTCTAGTGGTATAGATGACTATACTGTGACCTATTAAATACTACCCAGAAATTACATTCTCCCTGAATATCACACAGCGGTGGTTTACAAACCCAGCTTGATATCAAAATGACTTGGGGAGATTTTTAATACTACAACCATCATTCACACTTCTAGAACTCATAAAAGTTTAGTGGAGCCAGGAAATGTGTACTTGAACAAGTCTTAAGTGATCTTGTAAAGCTGACATCTCTAAAGAAACTAACGTGCCTGCAGCAGTTGTTCTTCCTCTCCCCTACCCCAAAGTTCAGTACTTACAAGGACATTTAAGCAAGAATACACACTACATGCAATGGCAGACTGACAGATTTAAGGCAATTAGAAGTTCTGAATATCTGCAGACTTTAAAGATAAAAACATTATATATAAAGGCTTTAAAAACTACATAGGATCAAGAAGATAAAGAATAAAGAACAGGGATCACTACAGTGTATGATATAATACCAACAGGTGATTTAAAGCAGAACTAATCAACTCAATTTTACTTCTGTTGTCAATGAAAAAAAAATGATCTTCAAATTTCAAAAAGTGCCGGGCTCGGTGGCTCAGCCTGTAATCCCAGCACTTTGGGAGGCCAAGGTGAGTAGATTGCCTGAGCCCGCGGGTTCGAGACCCGCCTGGGCAGGGAGACCTCATCTCTACAATAAATCAAAAAATCAAGCCGGGCTCGGTGGCTCAGCTTGTAATCCCGCGACTTTGGGAGGCTGAGGTGAGTGGATTGCCTGAGCCCGCGGGTTCGAGACCCGCCTGGCCAGCAAGACCTCATCTCTACAATAAATCAAAAAATCAGCCGGGCATGGTAGCGCATGCCTGTAATTCCGGCTACTTGGAAGGCTGAGGCAGAAGGATCGCCGGAGCCCAGCAGGTCGAGGCTGCGGTGGCCGGAAGCGGCCACTGCACTCCAGTCTGGGCGACAGAGTGAGACTCCAACTCAAAAAAAAAAAAAAAGAAAAGAAAAAGAACATTGAGAGTCATCAGAACTCTCAGATAGAAAGCATGAAGAGCCCACCTACCTGCTTCACCTGAACTCAAATCTATAAGAATTCAAAGGTAAAAATAAGGCCAGGCTTGGTGGTTCACACCTATAATCCCAGCACTTTGGGAGGCTGAGGCAGGAGGATTGCTGGAGCCCAGGAGTTCAAGACCAGCCTAGGTAACATAGCGAGACCTCATTTCTATAAAACATAAAAAAAAATTAGTCAAGTGTGGTGGTACACATCTGAAGTCCCAGCTACTTAGGGGGCTGAGGGAAAAGGATTAATCACCTGAGCCCAGGAGTTCTAGGTATCAGTGAGGCATGCTCATTCTACTGCACTCCAGCCTGGCTGACAGAGTGAGACCCTGATTCAGAAAAAAAATGATATAGATTAAAAACTTAGAAATGTGATAAGGGAAATGCTGTCAGTGTACTTTGAGAAGTAATGAAAAACAGAAAGGAGCCAGACTGGGAATGAGAAAATGTTGCTGCAATTATCAAAATCCAAGAGGAGGTAAAGGTTAAAAGGTAATTTTAGCAAGGTGTAGTGACTGCAAACTATAAACTCATCACTTTGCAGGCTGAGGCAGGAGGATCACCTGAGGCTGGGAGTTTGAGAACAGCTTGGGTAACACAGCAAGGCCCTCACTTCTAAAAAAAAAAAAAAAAAAATTAAAAATTAAAATTAGCTGGGTGTGGTGGTGAATGACTGTAGCCTCAGCTACTTGGGAGGCTGAGGCAGCTGGATCACTTGAGCCCAGAAGTTTGAGGCTGCAGTGAGCCATAATAGCACTACTGCACTCCAGTCTAAGTGACAGAACAAGACCCTGTCTCCAAAAGATAATCTGCTTTTAATTTTAAAGGTAGGCTAGGCGTGGTGGCTCACACCTATAATCCCAGCACTTTAGGAGACTGAGGTGAGAGGATTGCCTGAGCCCACGGGTTTGCGACCAGCCTGGGCAAATTGGAGAGAACTCATCTCTACAATAAATCAAAAAAATAAAAAATAAAAAAATTAGCCGGGCTTGGTGGCACATGCCTGTAATTCCAACTACTTGGAAGGCTGAGGTGGAAGGATATCCTGAGTCCAGCAGGTTGAGGCTGCAGTGGCTGGGAGCACGCCACTGCCCTCCAGTCTGGGTGACAGAGTGAGACTCTACCTCAAAAAAAATAATAATAATTTTAAAGTGATTTCAGTACCATGGGCTTAATTTAATGTCAGCATCCAGATAATTCTAAGACTGATTATTACGCAAATATTTTTTTTTAGCACTTAAACAAGAAAGTAGCATTTACTACTACTAATAAGGTCTTACCTGTATAAAGCACTTTTTTGAGTTTAGAGTAAAATTTGATTCTCACAGATCCCTGTGAAAAAGGGCAGGTAGCATCATGACCCCTTCCCAACCTATATACTCTTCAACATATTCGGAATTTAGGGCTCAGACAGTTTGACTTGCCCAGGTTCACTCACTCCAATAGAAAATTAGGACTCAGAGTCAAGTCTTCTGATTCCTAATTGAGTTGTTTTTATACCACACAACTCTTGAAGCCAGCACGAATTAAGACTAAATCCTGCTGAAATGACACATGGGATTGCTTAATCCTGCTGAAATGACACATGGGATTGCTTTAAATGGATAGGGAATGCATAAATATGACCAGATAGAAGCTGGCTAATGGATACATAGAGATTAATTTATAATCACCTCTCTATTTTGTTTATGTTTGAAACTTTTCATAATAAAACTTTAAGATACACACAACCACACCAATTAACACTTTTGATAGGTTTACTGTACTGGTAATCAAATGAATACTAAAAATATAGTGTTCCTGAGTCTCAGTATTTTAAAGTCATTTATTTCCTCTAAGTTTCATATCATACCCTTACATACAATAAAATTGAGAAAAGATGAAAAATGGTATACTTGATACTGACCACCATTGCACCAAAAGGAAAACTAGGATGGTGAGATGTCTTGAAAACATGTCCTTTGAGAAATGATTGAAGAATAAATAAAATTTTCTAGGAAGATGGGGTAGATCTAGGGTGTACTTTTTTTTTTCTTTTATAGAAACTGGGTCTCACCATGTTGCCCAGGATGGTCTTGAACTCCTAGCCTCAAGTGATCCTCCTGTCTCAGCCTGCCAAAGTGTTGGGATTACAGGCATAAAAGCCCACACCTGGCCTATGGCATACTTAAGATGTCTTTAAATGTTTTTAAAGTAAAGGGACAAACTTATTCTGTTGAGTTATAAAGGGTAGAACTAGAAACAGTGAATAAAAGACTAAAGAAGGCCAAATTCCAAACTTTTCTACTCTTTTATAAAAACCCACTCTTCCTTAAGACTCATGACTCATGTACTATTCACTTATTTGTCACCTATCAATTTTCTAGATGTTTCCCTCATCAAAAAGACATTGGCTCCTGGCTCAGTTTCTCCTCTGCCACATCCACCACCATCTAGAGATCATCTAGGTTAATGTTGCCTTCTAAAATACAAGACTACCAGTTAAATCTGAATTTCAGATAAACATGAGTAATTTTTTAAATTAAAAGTATGCCTTATGCCATATTTAGGAAATACACTAAAAATTTATCCACTGTTTATCTAAAATTGAAATTTCACTGGACATTCTATATTTCTATTTGCTACATCTGGCAACACTAATCTAGATGACTTCAGTTTCACAGTGAACCACTTATTCAACATCTGGTCCTCAACTTTCCTTGATCTCTTCAATTCTGGTGACTATAACTATAACAAAGATATGGTCTTCAAATTCAGCTAAGTCCTTAGCACTGTCCAATACTGATAAGTGTCCTTAGGCCACTCTCTCTCGCATTTACCCAAAGCTATTACAAATCAAACCCTTTTCTACCACTCAGCTTCTAATTCCACCTGAATTTAGATCCCTATCTTCTTCAGTGTCCTATGGTTCTTCATTGCATCATTTATCTTTTTTATATTCTTCAACCTGTCTCACTAAAGGATAAGCCATTAGATGAAATTATATTTGCCCAAAGCCTTCAAAAGAGAATTTAAACATTTTAGTATGTTATCTAAGAACCTACAAGACTCACAACTCAATTGAGGCACCACTCTCTGACATGCTCACCCAAAGTGCACAGTCTGAATTACATGCTTCTCTCACATATTCCAATTGTATTCTATGCATCAATCATAATATTGACCATAATTTTCTTATTTTCTTTCTCCCATATTAGACTTCAGGTTTCTTGAAACCAAGTGCCATGTCTTGTCATTATTTCCCTAGCATTAACCATAATGTTCCAGTATCTATCACAAACAGAAGGCACTTGATTTTGCTGATCAGATAAGGCTCAACTTAAGGGAAGAGCCTCTAAGAATTGCAAGTCTACACATGGAATGAGTTATCTTAAGATATAGTATTCCTGGTCACTGAGAGGACAAAATAAGACTGCCTATTATAGTACTATTTATAATAGCACAAGGAAAAAAAAGAAGAATTTAACCTAACGTTTTTTAGTGGGGCTGGTTAATTTTTGTGTGGTACCATCATTTTGTATGGTACAATCCTTGAAAACTCTGAAACCCCCTGACCTGTCGAGGAGACCGCTCTTCTGGGGCAGGTCATGCTTCCCTCTCACCTAAGCAATGCTAAAGGCAGGTAACAAATGCTTCTCATCATCTCATTGTTACATTCATCTCATTCAGATCCTGTTTTTATGTTAAGCTTACACTCTAGAAACTGAGATTATAATGTCTCTCACTGACATATGCCAGTCACACTTTATATTTTTAAATGACATTTACTTACAGTTATTATTCTTCTGATTACAAAAAATATGCGTTCAGTGTAGAAACTTCCAAATTTTTCTTAATATCAAGAAAAAACTGGCCAAATATGGTAGATCACACCTGTAATCTCAGCACTTTGAGAGGCCAAGGTAAAAGGATTGCTTGAGCCCTGGAGTTCAAGACCAGCCTGGGCAACAAAGCAAGACCTTGTCTCTACAAAATAAAAGTAAAAGAAACTAGCTGGGCATGGCGGCACACACCCGAAATCCCAGCTACTTGGGAAGTTGAGGCTAAAGGATTGGCTGAGCCCAAGAGATCAAAGCTGCGGTAAACCAGGATCCACCACTGCCCTTCAGCCTGGGAGACAGAATGAGATCCCATCTTTAAGAAAAAAGGCCGGGCTCAGTGGCTCAGCCTGTAATCCTGCGCCTTTGGGAGGCTGAGGTGAGTGGATTGCCTGAGCCCGCGGGTTCGAGACCTGCCTGGGCAGGAAGACCTCATCTCTACAATAAATCAAAAAATCAGCCGGGTGTGGTAGCGCATGCCTGTAATTCCGGCTACTCGGAAGGCTGAGGCGGAAGGATCGCAGGAGCCCAGCAGGCGAGGCTGCGGTGGCTGGGAGCAGCCACTGCACTCGTCTGGGCGACCGAGTGAGACTCCAACTCAAAAAAAAAAATAAAATAAAATAAAACTAAACTAAAATTACATATAATCCCTTACAATTTTAAGTAAAATAAAATGTAATAACATGGAAAATACTCATATTACATTAAAATAACAGATTATAAAACAATTACCTCATTAAATTCCAACAGCCTAACCATAATAATACTGACATTTATCAAACTACTGTGTGCCAGGAACTGTGCCACCTGCTTTACCTATATTTCCTTATTTAAATCTCACAACCATGTCTGTGAAACAGGTGCTATTTTATCAGTGAAGACACTGAAGCCTGAAAAGGTTAAGTAGCTTGGCCAAGGGTACATAAGCAGTGGCAGAGAGCAGAAATTACACCCAAGCAGTCTGATTTCAGAATCAGCACACTTAATCACACACACGAAAATCTTAATAGTGGCTCTGAGTAGTGATATTATAAATAACTTTTACTCACTTTTTCTGATTTTGCTGCATTTTCCAATTTCTAGGACATGAATAATTACTTTTTGTTTTTTAACATCCAAGCAGAGGTTAGACAATCTGTCAGGGCTACTGTAAAAGTAGGACTTAAATAATCTCAGATTCCATCTAACTAAGGATCTGTGACTAAGAACTGACTTTTAAAAAAGAAACAAAAATTAATCCATTTTAAGAACTATAAAAGTTTGAACTGTCAGATCATATTCTCCTGTTTTATAGATGATGAAGCAGAGTTAGTATTCGGGAGATTTATACAATGTCACAAAGGTAATCTGTGTTGGGTAGAATAATCAGAGCTCAGGTTGTGTCAGGTAGAATAATCAGAGTTCATTCATCTTTGTTGCCAACATTTGACCAAAACAAAACCTATACCTCTCCCATTTCTGACTGCAAATTCACTTATCAGAGCCCAAAAACTAAAACATAACAAGAAAAAAAATGCTTTTCTTTTTTCCTTCTGTATTACCAAAAAAGAAACCTGCATGGAGAGCATAAAGACACAACATTTTCCCAGACCCAAAGTGGGACAGAAATAAAAGACATTGATAAAGACAGGAAAGTAGAAAAGATATTCTAAAAGATAAGCTGAAGAATTCAAGAGTTATTATAGGAAAAAATAAAAACTGAAAAAGTAGACTTAACAAGTAAAAAAGGAAACACCCAGGAATCTAACTGAAGACATTCAAATATTACCAAAGTTTAAAAGACTGCCCCCAAATTAATCAAATGCTAAGTAAAGTGTTAGAGTACGAAAACCAATTTTACAAAACTGGACTATTCAATGCCAAGATAAAAGAATGAAATAAATACATAATCTCATATTTATAACTGTATGTATACTCCTGCTGGTAATCTCAAATTCTATTCTCTGACCTTCATCATTCAACTCTCATCAAATATCTACAGTGAGTTTAACAAAATGTTATAAAACTGGCCAGGTGTGGTGGCTCATGCCTATAATCTCACCACTTTGGGAGGCCAAGGCACAAAGATTGCTTGAGCCTTGGAATTGGAGACCAGCCCAGGAAAGATCTCATTGCCACCAAAAAAAAGTAAAAATAGAAATAACTGGGCTTGGTGTCATGTACCTGTAGTCCCAATTACTTGAGATGCTGAGGCAGAAGGATCGCCTAAGCCCTGAAGGTCAAAGTTGCAATGAGCCGTGATTGTGCCACTGCACTTCAGTCTAGACAACAGAGCGAGACACCAACTTTAAAAAAAAAAAAAGGAAACTGGGTTAGAGACCAACCAGCCTGGGCAACCTGGTGAGACCTCAACTCTACAATAAATCAAAAAATTAGCTGGGCATCGTGGCGCATGCCTGTAGTTCCAGCTACTTGGAAGGCTGAGGCAGAAGAATTGCCTGAGCCTAGCAGGTAGAGGCTGCAGTGACCAGGAGCATGCCACTGGCCTCCAGCCTGGGTGACTGAGTGAGACTCCAACTCAAAAGAAAAAAAAGGAAAACAATGTTACAACTTCTAGCAGCTGAGAGACTTTCATAAGATAACAAGGAGGTTAATACATAATGAAATCAAGTATACAATGTTTAAAACTTACCTCAACATATATAACAATATAACAACATTATAATCAACCAAAAAAATTCACAGATACTCTAACATTAACAAAAAAGTAAAATGTAACACATCATCTTTGAGTGAAGAAGCAAATAACGCATCCCTTATTTACACAGTTGTGCTATCAGTTCATAAAATGTAAACCTTTTTATAAAGCTCTATTTTAAAGTTACTGATCTAAGGATTCCATCCACATTCCAGTTTAAACTCAGTTAATTACATATCAAAAGATCGCGAACACATTGCTTTGCCTCTCTGTTTTCTCAAGAGTAGAAATAATAATCACCAAACTATAAAAAGATGATAATACATTTTATGACTATTTGTAGCTTCCTCTCATGTAAAAGATTCATACCTAAGACATTCAACGAACCCAAGATATGAGCAGAACAGATTTTACAGAGAGGTTAAGTGACTTGCCCAAGGCTACATTGCATGTTGCACAATCAAGAGCTTTTTCTTTTACTGCATAGTATGCTGCCCTCACAAATTTGAGGTGATAAGAATTGTTTTCTCATGCTCAAAATACTATAAGGACTACCCAAGAAAATCTGTCAACAAACAGAAAAGGGTAACTTGAGATTATTATGATACATAGTTACCTAACAGGCCATTATCTAGGTACAAAATTTTGATTTAAAAAAAGTTAAATAAGTCCTTAAAATTGTTTCTAAAAGTCCTGCTATTTATCAAATTAACATCATGCCTCTTAAGTTAGATATACCGCCCTGCTTAGAGGTATAGGGGAGAGTGCAACGGAGCAGGAAAGAATTTTATCAGGATAAATTAAGTAAGTTCTCTGAAATGCAATAGGATAAGACACTCAAAGCTATAAAATATGAATAAGGGCAAGCAACAACTTGTAGATTGTAGTGGCAACACTAAGCCAAACCAAAAGAGTGTCAGACTGTGGTTTAAAGAAAACATGCAATCTGGAAGTTTGCACCTCAAGTTATTGCTACTGCAAAGTAATCAGCACCATTTATGGTAAGAATATGTAGTTTTAAAATATAATGGCAATTCTTCATTATAATAGGATAAACTACTTATTAGCTTGGGCTCTCTTGTCTCTACAGAAGTGCTTTTGATGATACAGCCAATGTCTGTTATCCCAACACTTTGGGAAGCCGAGACAAAAGGATCACTTGAGGCCAGGAGTTTGAGACCAGCCAGGGGAAACAGCGAGACTTCATCTCTACAAAAAAATTTTAAAACATAGCTGGGCATGGTGGCACATGTCTGTAGCCCTAACTTCCCAGGAGGCTGAAGTGGGAGGATCACCTGAGCCCAGGAATTTGAGGTTAACAGTGAACTATGACTGTACCACTGCACTCCAGCCTGGGCAACAGATCAAGAACCAGTCTCTAATAAATAAATAAATAAATAAATAAATAAATAAATAACGTTTCAAAAGCTACTTAATTATATTAGAAGAACAAAACTATATATCATAAACATATAGTTTAAAGTGATCAAATATACAGTCTGCTGCATACACTCAAGAGATTTTAGTGAGGGTACTTAAATATCAGTTTTAATTTATACTTCTATAATGTTAAAATTTTCTTCAGCACCACCTCTGAGAGTGTTCTGCTTATTGAAGGCTCTATCACATAGTATGATATAGAAATTTACAAGTTGCTGAAACTTAATTTAGAGTCACTACAATGTAAAACCATTTTTCTATTCCTCAAGGTCAAAACAAACTTTGTCTCATCTTTCCCTTCCCACCCCCAAGAAAACAGTGTATTCTAAAGGATGTCAGATGAAACAAGTCAGTGCTTTTATAAACACAAGTCAATCCTCTGCAAAGAAATAGCTTAAGATGCCCAAATTCTGCTTCAGTATTGATTCTAAGCCTTTTAACAGTTTAAGCTGACCACAAGTCTCCCCTTCCACTTCTATAGAACATTCTTCTCCTGAAACCTCCTTTAAAAAGGGTCTTCCTATGCCTCTTGTCTCCTGATTTATACACACCCCACCAATGAAGAATAGACTGAGGCCTAAGGAATACATGTGCAAAACACATTGTTAATTAATACATTGCTCCCTTAAAAGCATGTTGTTATAACGCAACAGTCTACAGTCTACATAAAACCCCAGAATACCAAATTTGAATGCTACAACAAAAATGCCCCATAGACATCTACTTTAAAAAACAAAGATGTAAAAGTAAGGCATGCTTACTATTGCATTACATCATTAAACTTTTAAGGAAAAAATTCTTCATGTTAATCACTTTTTTTTAAAGGGGGGATTTAAGAAAGAATCTAATCTCCTAATGGTCAAAAAGTCAAATAAAAAAAGTGGGAAAAAAACTGGACCATTTAAAGCAAAACGTAACAAAATATTGCTGGCCCAATTCAGCAACCATAGTGCCTTGTGAAATTCTTCTGTACTTCTCAAACTTGAAAGTCATAAATAAATATATATACTTTTTTTATATATATCACAAATTATATGATTAAGCAAGAAAATAGATCAATAGATCAAACCCAGGAAATGTTCCAGAAGGATGCCATCAGTACCCTAAGCATATGTCGATGAATGCTAAAGTAAAGTATATGTTGGTCAAAGTACAAGCAAGGGAATATTTAAAGACTAGTCATTCTCCCTTATTTAGCAAAAACACAGAATAAATCTTACATTTGAATAATTTTAGTCTTTCAAAGTGCTTCACATTCATTAGCCTATCAGACCACTGAGAAAGTTTCCTTAGGTAGAGACTTTGTCACAGTAAGTGACAAATACAAAATTACAAAGGTAGTTAATCAGATCTGAAATCGGATTCAAAAAACATGTTTGCTCAATGGTAGGAAATGTAAATATGTATAAATTTCATCTTTAAGCTCATTTTTAAAACCTACTCCTGATTTTAAAAATCACTTAACTTATAAAATCTATTATAAACTCGGAAGAAAAATCCAGTTACCTACATTTAAAACAAAGCCAAAATTACCACTCTTTTTAGCCAGTCTATCCTTCAACCAAGACTCATGAATAACATTCCATCAATGATATTCTGTGTGCTTACAACTATGCTGGGCACTGAGGTGACCATAAGAGAACTCTAACAGAAGCATCTTACTTTTCAGAAAGTTTACACTCTGATAAAAAGATAAGAGAAAAGAAAACAAAGCTAAGCTGTGTTCACCAGCGGGGTTCTGTAAAACCCCAAGTGACAAGGACACCAAGAAGTTAAGAGAGCAGGAGTTTAGTCTGAAAAAACCTCATGGAAAAAAATGAAGTTTGAGCTGGGCATTGAAGGATAGACAGGAAGTAGAAAAGCACAAAAGAGGAATTAAAGCATTCTGACAGGGACCAGCAAAAACAAAGGCCAAGAAGCAGGAATAAGCATGATATACACAGAAGAGACTGGGCAATCTGACTGGAACATAGGTGCACGCTAGTGCATAATGAAAAGTAACTGGGTAAGTTAACTGGGATCAGCTCCCGATAGACTCTTGTGTCACAGAAAGATACTGTTAAAAATCACTGAATATTTAAACTTAAGAGAATCATAAAGGTTTTCTAGTCAATTCTTTTTCAACAGACGAGGAAATCTAGGGTCTATAAGAGAGCTTAATGGCTAGCATAAGGACAAAGACAACGAATAGAAGAACAAAACTCAGACTGCCAACTTAGGAACTCCATTTCAAGGATAGGCAGCTTGGGATGAAAGAGACAGCACATCTGTTGAAAGATCAATGAGAACATCAATATAAAGTTCTGCAAAACACACATATAAGAAAGTATTATATCTTGGGAACTAGAAAAGACTGGCTTCCTAAAGTAATGGAACATCACAGTGGCATTAGAATTAGTGAAGAGCCCTATGTTTTGCCAGAAGGAATCACTTTCAACAAAGCAGCAGTCCAGTCCAGGTGTGGTGGCTCACGCCTGTAATTCCAGCAGTTTAAGAAGCTCAGGTGAGGAGATTTCTTGAGCCCAGGCATTCAAGACCAGCCTGGGCAACATAGCAAGACCTCCTGTCTCTACAAACACCAAAAAATTAGTCAGGTATGGTGGTGTGCACCTGTAGTCCCAGCTACACAGGAGACTGGTTAGAAAAAAAGAAAAAAGAAGGAAAGCAGAGGCAGAAGCTAGTTTTCAGAGTTCTAAAAGAAATGGGCGGATGGATAAACAGTAGAAGTAGCACCTATCTGGCAACAAAAGGAAAAAGAAGACTGGTCCAGAAAGCTGCAGGACCAAGTAAACGCTCAGTTTCCAAGAAAAAAAGAATATAAGTTTGAAGATGAAAATAAAGCCGCTCACATAAATTCTAAAGTGGATAGATAGGGTGGGAGCAGTGAGGGGATGCAGAGAGCTAACCGAGGACAAGCTGGAATTACTTGTTTAAAAAGATGAATTCCTCAATAAAGAATAGGCATTATTTCTCACACACTATAAAACATCTCTCATCAGAAAAGAGTATTCATTTTTAACTTATTATAAGGCCTTTATAAACCCTACAGACCAGGCTTTAAGAAGGAGACTAGGAAATTTTTGAAATCCAAAATAGCTTCAAAGCTTAACAAATCTGTCTGGCTAATTAACATGTGGTTTGTAACTTCAAAGACACTTGCCAATCATTTTATACTGTGAATTTCTCACCACATATTCAAAGGACATTCAGATTAACATTCAGTGTATAAGAACAACAAATATGCTATTATAAATGTTAAAAATCAGAGCTTATTTTATATCACTTTATTTATTTATTCCTTATTTATTTTTGTAGTAGGAGTCTTACTCTGTCACCCAGGCTGGAGTGAAGTGGCATGCTCACAGCCACCACAACCTCGACCTACTGGGCTCAGGTGACCCTTCTGCCTCAGGCTTCCAAGTAGCTGAAGCCACAGGTGCACACCACCACACCCAGCTAATTTTCTAATTTATTTTAGAGATGAGGTCTCGAACCCCGGGACTCAGGCAACCCTCTCGCCTCTGCTTCCCAAAGCACTGGGATTACAGATGTGAGCCACTGCACCTGGCTTTTATCATTTATTTTAAATGGTATATGGTTTTTTGGCTTTCTAGACTGTTTTTGCTTGATCATATATGGAAAATATAACTGCTTTAAATGAACATATTTACAACAAATCATTTTGGGATGATTTTTTCCATTTTTTTAATTTCAAATATCCATATTTCCCCCTTACTTTCTTTCAGAAATAAAGCCTTGCAGGGACTTGTGGGGCATACAGGTGAGATACGCAAGAAGGTCCTAATTTGCTAAGAAACCAGGCTAATGAACCACAATTTAAAGCTACACATCTACAATTTGCCAGTTTCAATTTAGAAACTTACTATTTGGCACCATAAAGACAGATTAAGAAGAGACACAAGACGTAACTGACACGTTCAGTTTTCTGGCTGTCCACCTTTGCAGCTATCATTTCCCTAATCCAGGAGGTAATTAGTCTAAAATTGGTAATACTCATAAAATATAGGCCATAAATATTAGGTTTAGGTGCAATATCAGCAGGATACGGGAATTTTATTTTACCCACAAAAATTTGGGCTCAAAATGTCCAGATGGAACACTACCATTTTCTCTGAACTAGGTCTACTGCACTAAGCTGCTGGGCAATACCCATCAGAGTTCAAGATGGCTGTCATCAGCAGCGGCTAGTAACCATTTCTGCTTTAATCACATCAAATATCAGAAGCCCAACCAAAATATCGATTCAATCATAAACAGAGTTGCCATCTTTAAACATACACATGCCCCTGGGGGAATGAAGTGGATCAACATGCACACATCTTAGCTGTAATAGACAGGAAAAGCTTGACTGGGTCCAGTAAAACAAAGTACAGACAATACATCCAAAAATCAGAAGTTTCATAAGTAGCTGAAACAATTAAGATTCTTATACAAACATCTCTCAGTACATGTAGGGCTTTTTCTCCCCGCAATTAAAAAAAAAAAAAAGAGCCGGGCGCAGTGGCTCACAGCCATAATCCCAGCACTTTAGGAGTCAGAGGAGAGAGAATTGACTGCCTAAAACCAGGGGTTCAACACCAGCCTGGGCAACTTGGTGAGCGCTCGTCTCTACAATAAATCAAGAAAAATCAGCCAGATGTGGCGGCACACCCCTGTAGTTCCAGCTACTAGGAAGGTTGAGGCGGAAGAATCACCTGAGCCCAGTAGGTTGAGGCTGCGGTGGCCATGAGTGTGCCATTGCACTCCAGCCTGGGTGGCAAAGTGAGACTCCGACTCAAAAAAAAAAAAAAGTATATATTACATATTTACGTATACGTAGATGCAAAAGTGTAAGAGTTTTCAGTGAGCCGGGCTCAGTGGCTCAGCCTATAATCTCACACCTTTGGGAGGCTGAGGTGAGTGGATTGCCTGAGCCCATGGGTTCGAGACCCGCCTGGGCAGCAAGACCTCATCTCTACAATAAATCAAAAAATCAGCCGGGCGTGGTAGCGCATGCCTGTAATTCCGGCTACTCGGAAGGCTGAGGCGGAAGGATCGCTGGAGCCCAGCAGGCGAGGCTGCGGTGGTCAGGAGCGGCCACTGCACTCCAGTCTGGGCGACCGAGTGAGACTCCAACTCAGAAAAAAAAAAAAAAAAGAGTTTTCAGTGTTTAACATGTTAAAATAAAAAGGATTTAACATGTTAAACACTGAAAACTCTTACACTTTTGCATCTTGAAGTCAGTGGACTTTAATCTTCCAAGAGAAAAATATGAGGAATGATTTGTCCTATGTGTCTTTCCCTTAATTACAACATAAGGAATAAAGAGAAATGCTGTTTTAAAAACTTATGTCCTTAATTTTTGACAGATGGTGGTGAGTTTGATGCCACAATATACATAACAAAGCAAACAACAAAGCCTAAGGTCTTTTAACCCTGGGGACAGAAGCAGAAACATTTTTTTGCATTATGGCCATATAATAAAAATCATTCCTCTTTAAATATATTTTTTCTGATAGGGCAAATAAGCCTAGAAATTAACAGGTAAGAAATAAAATTTTTTAAAATGGATTTAAAAAAATTTTTTAAAAAGTGGTTAGAATTGAGTGTGAATCCTTTAAATTCCTACATCCAGATTATGCTGTCCATAGTGTTCAGCTTTGGGATTCTTCTATGTGACTTTTAAATCCTTTTTTGAAATTACACACAGAAAGTCTGTTTTATCAAGTTTAAATCTAATGCTCTATCAATAATGCAACCTACTATATGCAGTAACATTTCACTTCATCAGATGGATTAGCAGTACAGTTGGTTTAGATGCCTTTTGGTCTGGAAGCAGAAGGATGAATGGAACAACTCCTTCAATTCTCTGACAGCTTCATAATTATATTTTATCTATATTGCTTCTTCTCAACTTCCTCTGCCTATTCTCAAATCTCTTTCAGGTAGGTCTGAAACACTTGGAGTCCTGTAAGGAAATGTTTATGGGTCAAATGAAAGAGGAGCCCTTCCCCTGCCCCTTCAGCTCTCATAATCAGTTTTACAATTACATCCAGTAAACAAGACAGATTGACTCAGTCTTAAACAATTCCCTCATCACAGGAAGCCCATGGTGGAACTACAGCTGCAAAAAGCATCCCTTTAAACCATCCCCAACTACCTACAGCAACACAAAGTTTAACTAATTCCCGCTGACGAAAGGCTATGTGTGCATTCATTCTAATCAGCCCCAACATTTATTGTGATGAAACTCAGGGGATAAAAAGTCAACTTCTCAAGCTACGAACCCCCCCATCCCAAATATTCTCAATGAAAGTTCTCTTGTCAACCAGAAGGAGAGTCAAAAACAACAACAAACACTAGCAGAATTATCGGCTCCAGGACCACATCCCAGCTGTCTTTGCTCTCTGTTGTCTGTGGCTCAGATGCAGTTTCCCACTTTCCCTTCGCCCTTCTCCCCTTACTCTCCGAGATTCCCATTCAAGAAAGCAACAGTCACATCCTCAAACCGCTGGCAAGAAAAGGGGGGGCGGCTGCAATTACCAAGGAAGGAAAGAAGGGGGATATATTTGAGAACCGCGGTTTCCACTGCAAATGGCAATATAAAAGGCAGCCTGTGCCACTGGGATATGGGGGGACGCCCGTGTGGGGCATCCACAAGATGTGCGGTGTGTGTGTACTCCGAGCTCCCGGGGTAGGCGGAGACGATGGAGTAGAATGCAAGAAAACCTGTGCTTTCCCTGCTTTCTTCTACTCTTCCCCCTCCAAGAGAGGAAGCTGAAGAAACTGGGGGAGGGGCAGAATGTTATCGTTCTCCTCTTGGGGGTACACACGACAGGCCTTAGGGTTCCTTCAGGGACTCGCCCCCAGTTGGGAGGGTCATGGAAGGTAGAGAAAGAGGGAACCCCTAAATGCTACCCACCTCCGTTCCAAAAAAAGAAAGAAAAGTAAGGCGGGGTGATTAAACCCAGATGGAGCGCCCCCGAAAGCTCCCCAGGTCACTCATCCCTATCAGCAAGCGGAAGGGCTGGGATAAAGGGTCGGAGGCCGGTCGGGGACAAGGCCCCACCCCCCGATTTAGGAGGGAAGGGGAGCCCGAGCCGCCGGCCGTCCCCTCACCTCCCGCCCCGGCCACCTCCCGTATCCCCCGTCCCTTCCCTGCCCCTCCCCGGAGCCCGAGGCGGCCGCGGGGGAGGCGGCCGCTCCTTCCTCCCCTCACCCACCCGTCCCCACCCCCACCCCTCCCCCTCCGCTCCCACCTCCCGCCGCCGCGGGCCCGTTACCTGCTCGTCGAAGCGGCTGACCACCGCCTGGACCCATTCCACCGGCCTGTGCGCGGCCATGTCCTCCCCGCGGCCGGGGGGCGGCGGGGGAAGAGTCGGCCGGCGCCCCGGGCCGGGAGGAGGGCGGGGAGCGGGGCCGGAGGTGCGGGGCGAGGCGAGGAGCGGGTCTGAGGAGTGCAGGCTCCGAGCGTTCCCACGGGGGCGGGGAGGGGGTCAGCGCCCAGACGGGAGGGGGAGAGGGGAAGGGGGCGTTGGCAGAGAGGCTGGGGGGGTGGGGGCGGGGGGAGGGGACCCGGGGAGGGGAGGGGGCCTCCTGGTCGCTCTCCCCACTAGCGCCGTCTCCCCACAGCCATCACAGTCCGAGACGCCGCCATGACACCCCACCGGAAGTGGGATCCTTTCCACGGCCCGGGGAGAGGGAGAGCGAGCGAGCGAGAGATTGAGAGCGCGGCTTGGGAAGGGGAGGGGGAGGCGGGAGGGAAGGGGCCTGCCGCGCATGCGCGCGCGCCGGCCGGTTTCATTAATGAAAAAGCGAGTCCTCCTGGAGGTGACGTCACCGGCTCCTACGGGCTGGGAGGCGAGCGTCCCTCAGCGCCGCCGGGCTCACCTAGGCGGGCGCCGGGTTCGGCGGGCGGGAGTCCGAGCTGACCCCGGAGCCGCGGCTCCCGGCCCCGCCGCCGCCGCCGCCGCGGGCTGTCCCGGCCCCGCCGCCGCCGCCGCCGCGGGCTGCCCCTCCCCCGCCGGCCTCCAGGTTTGGATCGCTCCCGGACTTGGAAGTCGGGGCGCCCTGGGGCTAGCATTTCTCCCAGCGCGCGGATCTCTGCGGCTCGACTCCCAGGGAGGCTGTGCTCTGCCCCGTCTGCCTTCAACTCGCGCAAAAGATAAGGCGCACGGCCTCGGCTTTTCGGGTCCTTGCCAGCTCTGTGGACTGCTGGGAAGCAGAAAAAAAGGAAGGCAGAGAGAGATTCGGTGATTCCCCGCCCCCCAAAAGTCGCTCGAATCCCAGTGCTAGACCCAGTGGCAACCAAAGTAAGCTAGTCAGACTCCGGAATCCAAGCCCATCCTTCCTGTGCTAAACTGATAGGCAACCAGGTTAAGATAACTTTTGCTCAGTTGATGATAGATTCGTTTTACCATCCTCAAAAAAGCCTTCAAGGGGCCTCGCGTGCATTATTAATTCAACACATTCATCATCTTGTTTAAAACTTTCAGCAAACCTTTTCAATAGACATCATCCTCATAAATGATAAATGGGTCACAGGAGGTTCGGTGATTTGCCTAAGGTCACAGAGTTGACAGGTGGCAGAGTCAGGATGCAAACCCAGGTGTTTTAACTCCTGCGATAATAGAGACAGATTATGGTTCTCCTGAAACAAAGGCTTTCCCTATGCCCCCAATACCAGAGTTGAAAGGATCTCCTGTGGACTTGGAAGAGGATTACACTCAAAGCAATGAATGATCTATGTATATCTGGCATTGCACTTTGGAGTAAGTTATTTTAAAATTCATCATCCTCGGTACATTTTACTTAGACTAATGTTAAAATGAGTTTACGCATTCTGAGCACACATTAATCAGCCAGTTAGGACTCAGAGAGATACCAACTGGGTGATGAGACAGAGCAAAACTAGAATTTTAATTTTACCACAGAAAATCCTCAAAGCCAATAGCCTACGTACAGAGAGAGATATCTGTGAGAGAAGTTTCCAATCTCTGAGGATTGGTGATTGTCCAAAATACTTATTAAATTAATGTTTTATTCCACTAGAACAAAAGGACAGAGTTTGGATTTTTTTTGGTTCCTTCTTTAAGGATGCAACATGGATACTGACTAATTTCTCTTAGATGATGTCAGAATGATGACAATCCTGGAAAGAAAATGATGCATATTAAATGAATGTCCATTTGTGCTTTCCCCAACTAGAACCCCTGAAAAAGCACCCGCTCATACCCCCAGATGGTATTCTAGTGCCTCTACTTCTCTGCTGAACTTCAGACCTACAGCCTTCCTTTCCCTTTCCCAAACTTCCTCTGGTAGTCCCTAGTTACTTCCTTGTTGCCATGACTTTTCCCCTGTCTTTCTGCTCTTCTCCCACACGTTGGACATGGCTGCCCAAACCCTCAGCTCCCTTGCCTCCATTGGCATTCCTTTGCTGGGGTCCCTCTGTGCCTCTTTCCTCTCCTTGTCTGGTTTCTTCCATGACTACCTATTCCTCTCTAACTCTGGGCTAAGACTCCCAAACTTCAAGCCTTAGTCCTCTGCTCTTCTTCCTTTATTCAGGCTCCCACCAACATGCCATTAGTTTATCCTACTTACTGTCCTGTTGCCTTCCCTGAACCCCAAGCCTCTCATTGCAGTCAGAGGTCTAGGCTTCACCCCAACTTCCTCTCCAACTTAATTCATTCAGTTCTATTGAACCAATATTAAGTGTCCAAATGCCTATTATATACCATGCACTTTGTTAGGTAGTACATAGAATGGCAGGAATTCTAAGCAGAATGCCAAAGAAGACTACACAGACAGTGGTGAACTAAGGAGCATATATTCCCCTCCACTTAAGAGAGCAGCTGTCATTCAACTCCGGTCAATTACTGCCATGCCTCAATTACTGCCATGCCGGAATGTTGACCCAGTGTTGCTAGATCTTCCAGTTTCTCAAGAGAAGCTGCAGATCTGAACTTATGTGTGAATTTTTCCAATTTTTATGTAGTGGCAGCCAATTCACATTTTTAAAAACACTGTGCAGCCAAACAAAATATGTCTGTTGTCTGAATCCAGCCCATGGAACACCAGTTTGACTAGCTCTAGTTTAGTGGAAATTCATGAGCTTTCAGAGCAGAATATAACTAGATTTGTATCCTAACTTGCCCCATTCTTCACCATCCAACATTTGAGTACTCAGGGAACTGTTCCTGTTTGGAATAGTTTTAAATGCATTTCTCCCATTCAACCTCTGTTTTTTGATCAGGTAACAATCTCAGTCCATTTTTTCTTCAAGGGTCTTGTATCCAGCAGCATCTCTTCATTCTGCCCACCACCACCCCCTCCTCCACTGGCACAACCAACCGCCCCAGCATACCAAAGAGCACAGGGCTCTTCAGGATTTAGGTGCTCCTTTCCCCAGTTCCTGGCAGTTAGTAGTTAACAGCTATCACCTGAATCTCTTTGAAGAAATTGCCCTCAGCTAAAGAGATCAACCTCACACTAGGTCAGCCTGCACTCTCCAGAATATCCTGCAGGTACTGGTAGATGTAGGCCTCTGGGTGGACTACTCTGGAGGACTCCCCTCCCTCTCGAGCTTCCTTAGGGGATCAGCTCCAAGGGATCAATCAGCTGAGGCTTTTGCTATGACTACATTTCGTTCCATTTCTCTTTCCACTCAATCCTACTCCTTTCACTCTTGTTGACCCCAAGGGCAGTAAGTCCCATGAGTGTGGTCTGGTCCAATGGAGCTTGAATCACTCCCTGACCCACTTGGGCCCTTGGTGAAGAAGCCCTGGGCCGGGCTCTGTGGCTCAGCCTGTAATCCTAGCAACTTTGGCAGGTCAAGGCAAGTGGATTGCCTGAGCCCGGGCGTTTGAGACCAACCAGGGCAACTTGGAGAGACCTCAACTCTACAATAAATCAAGAAAATTAGCCAGGCATGGCAGTGCACACCTGTAGTTCTGGTTACTTGGAAGATTGAGAGGGAAGGATCGCTGGAGCTCAGCAGGTCAACGCTGGAGTGGCTGTGAGTGTGCCACTACCCTCCAACATGAGCGACAGAATGAGACACTAACTAAAAAGAAAAAGTGGAAGGCTGAGGCGGAAGGATCGCCAGAGCCAAGCAGGTCGAGGCTGCGGTGGCCAGGAGCGGCCATTGCACTCCAGTCTGGGCGACAGAGTGAGACTCCAACTCAAAAAAAAGAAAGAAAGAAAGAAAAGAAAACAAAAAAGAAGCCCTGATAGACCCTGGCATGTTGTAGCAGCCCAGTGTTCAAACTTTCAGCAATGGTGAAGGGCTGGGATGGATGTAATCCAGGAGAAGATTGCACTAGTAGGTGCAATCTATCAGGCATTTTAACAATATGGGGAAAATGGTAATTTAAGAACAACGAAATTGGATGGTTATGGATAGAGTAATCTGTGCTTTGGAGAAAGATAATGAAAGATTGAAGGTGATTAATCACCAATTAAAGGTTAAGGATGACAGCCAGAGTGCCTCCTTAACAGCATATAAAGGGTGCGGGCACCGTGAGGTAGAAAAAGCTGAAGATCAGGCCCAGGACTTAATTATAAGAGCAACAGAACTTCAAAAAAAAATTCTCAGCCCTGGAAAGTCTGCTATGCCAAGATCAGGGCCATAACTGAGAAGTGGGATGCCAATACTTTGGATGAGGCATCTGGTCAGCATACTTGAAAGCCTTAACACCCCCATACTCTTGAGTGTTCTGGGTTTTTAGGTGTCCCATTTCTCCATGTTAGAGCCTACTGTCACCCCCTTGCTTAAAAATCAAGAAGTATCTACCTTGCAAGACAGCACACACCCTCCTCAGGATCTACCTGCACTTTTCCATCTGTCTATCAGACCAATAACTAAGTTCAAGTCACAACGTAACCCTACCTAAGAAAATGCTAGACTTGCTAAAGGAGGAGAGAACTATATCCTGAAGGAGCTTTAAAAAAAACCTCTTCCAGCTTATACATACCTGCAGAAGTCAGGAGAGTATGGGATTGAGTGCCTTGGGTGCTGAACTGGAGAGGGAGGAATAGGAAAATAATGCTAAACAAAGCAAAGTTTATTGATATAAGCACATTCCTGTACTGCGTATTTACATCCTGGCAAGGATCCTAGGAGATAATGCTAACAGGTTGCTAGGTGGCCCTAGAAAGATTGGAGAAAGCAATGACCCATATGAGGCAAAATAGAAAGAGTGGTCTTGACAAACAATGGAAGAAGGGAGTGAAAGACTCAGAAGTGGGCATGATATTGTACGTACATTCCAGCAGCTGACTATGCCCTGCCATTTATCACAAGCAATAAGGTATGTGCCAATGAAAGAGACACAAACCTCGCTGAGAAGTTCAGTGGTGGTAATCCTCTGTAGACTAGGGCTGATGGTGGAAGACATCACAGAGCTAGGCTCCTTGATAGCAATGGTCCCCATAAGATCCTAGAGAAATACAGACCAGGTGGTAGTGCTTAGCCAGCAGAAGATTAAGTGGCATTGTGATGAGTGGCAAGGTAGAGTGGCGACCAAGAAGGCCTGATACAAAGGGAGCTATAGAGATAGGTTCTAGGACACTGTGTACCTCAATGTGTCATTTTTAAAACACAAGGATGGGTAAGGAGGAAGCTGAGAGAAGCTACCTCAGCTTCCCTTGCTCCATTTCTTGACCTATGCCAATTTCCATAACCGAATGACTGAAGAAGACTGGATTCCCAGCAAGTAAATACAGTGATAAGTCCTCCAGTCCTCCCTGAATGTGTACTTAGAATGGACATACTTGGTGGTTGGCAGAACCCCTGCATTAGTTCTTTTGTCTGGGGGGTAAAAGCTGCCATAGTGGGGAAGGCCAGATGGAAGCTTCTGAAACTGTACCCTCCAACCTAGCCAAGAGTCTAAATTTTAAAAAGCCAGCATCCCCTGGAAGAATGGCAGATTAGAATGCATGTACAGAGTAGCAGAGCTCACACTCAACAAGACTGATCTTGCTACTGAGGCCACCAAGTGCCCAACCTGACTGCAATAGCATGCAGTTTTATCATTTACTTTCCTTTTTTTTTTTTTGAGTAGGAGTCTCATTCTGCTGCCCAGGCTGGAGTACAGTGGCATGCTCATGTACACCATAGCCTCGAACTACTGGGCTCAGGTGATCCTTCCACCTCAGCCTTCCAAGTAGCTGGAACCACAGGCACATGCCACCCACCACACTCAGCTAATTTTTTTTTTTTTTTTTTTTTGAGTTGGAGTCTCACTCTGTCACCCAGACTGGAGTGCAGTGGCTGCTCCCGGCCACCGCAGCCTCGACCTGCTGGGCTCCGGCAGTCCTTCCGCCTCAGCCTTCCGAGTAGCCAGAATTACAGGCGCGCGCTACCATGCCCAGCTGATTTTTTTTTTATTTATTGTAGAGATGAGGTCTCGCTGCCCAGGCGGGTCTCGAACCCGCGGGCTCAGGCAATCCACTCACCTCAGCCTCCCAAAGGCGCGGAATTACAGGCTGAGCCACCGAGCCTGGCTCAGCTAATTTTTGACTTACTGTAGAGACGAGATCTCACCAAGTTGCCCAAGCTGGTCTTGAACCCCTAGTCTCAGGTAATCCTCCCACCTCGGCCTCCCAAAGTGCTGGGATTACAGGCCGGAGCCATCGTGCCTGGCATCGTTTGTTTTTCATTCTTCTCCTTCTTCCTGCTGAGAACACAAATTCAGAGTCTAGAAGTGAAGCAGCCATTTTACGAAAAAATGGAAGCCAAAGAAATCTTGGGTCACTGATATGTCCTCAAGCATTTATACCTGCGTTGAACTGCCTACCTTCAAGAGTTCTGGTTACATAAGAAAAATAAAACTTCTGTTTTATTAAGCATGTGCATCCAAGTTTCAGTTCCCTACAGCTGAGTGCAATTTTAACTGATATTAGTGGATGCACAAAAATGGAGAGAGAGGCGGGCTTTAGGTGGCTGCTGAGTGGAGACCCGGAGGAATTGAAGGAGAGGTGACTCTCAGAAATGTCACTCTGGGTTCTGATTTGAAAAACATATGTAGGAATTACCTTCATTTTTGGTTACTAGGGTTTTTGTTTCTTTCTTTCTTTCTTTCTTTCTTTCTTTCTTTCTTTCTTTCTTTCTTTCTTTCTTTCTTTCTTTTCTTTCTTTCTTTCTTTCTTTCTTTCTTTCTTTCTTTCTTTATTTTTTTGAGTTGGAGTCTCACTCTGTCGCCCAGACTGGAGTGCAGTGGCCGCTCCCGGCCACCGCAGCCTCAGCCTGCTGGGCTCCGGCGATCCTTCCGCCTCAGCCTTCCGAGTAGCCGGAATTACAGGCATGCGCCACCACACCCAGCTGATTTTTTGATTTATCGTAGAGGTGAGGTCTCGCTGCCCAGGTGGGTCTCGAACCCGCGGGCTCAGGCAATTCACTCACCTCAGCCTCCCAAAGGCGCGGGATTACAGGCTGAGCCACCGTCTTTCTTTTTTTAGAGAGAGGGTCTCACTTTATCACCCAGACTAGAATGCAGGAGTGAATTCATAACTAACTGCAGCCTCAAACTCTTGGACTCAAGGAATTCTCCCCAACTCAGTCTCCTGAATATCTGGGTCTACAGTTGTACACCCCCACACTTGGCTAATTTTTAAATTTTGTGTAGAGACAGCGGGGCAGGGGGAACAGGGAGAATGTCTCACTGTGTAACTCAGGGTGGTCTTGAACTCCTGGCCTCAAGCAGTCCTCCAACCTCTCAAAGTAGCTGGGATTATAGGCATGAACCACCACTCCAGCCCTCTGAGTTATTTCTCTAAATACAATACTACCCCAAAACTGGGCCAAGTGAGGCCTAGGACTTATTTGGGTTGTTGATCATTAAGTACTTATATAATTGTCATAAGTAGTGTTCATATCATTAGTACTATTATAACAAAACACTGTAAGAAGAGCATTGTAGGGGGGAGGGGGCACAAAGAGAAATGAGAGCCAGAAATGGACTCTATCAAGCCTTTACTTCTTTTATCTGAGTTTGAAATAATTTTTCGGCCAGGCTCGGTGGCTCAGCCTGTAATCCCGCGCCTTGGAAGGCTGAGGTGAGTGGATTGCCTGAGCCCGGGGGTTCGAGACCTCCTCTCTACAATAAATCAAAAAAACAGCTGGGCGTGGTAGAGCGCGCCTGTAGTTCCAGCTACTCGGAGGGCTGAGGTGGAAGGATCGCCGGAGCCCAGCAGGTCGAGGCTGCGGTGGCCGGGAGAGGCCACTGCACTCCAGTCTGGGCGACAGAGTGAGACTCCAACTGAAAAAAAAGAAAGAATTTTCTTCTGTCTGTCCTTTCAAGCCACTTTATCCTCCCCATGCTGAACTCACTTTCACCACTCTAGTCCTTACTCCCTTGACCTTTAAGCATTCATAGTCATCTTGTCTTCCTCTCAGGCATTTGAGGCTTCTCGCGCAATTCCAAACCACAGGAGAACTGTAATAAATTTGGGTTTTTTGGGTTTTTTTTGTTTTTTGGGGTTTTTTTTTTAGTTGGAGTCTCACTCTGTCACCCAGACTGGAGTGCAGTGGCACGCTCCCGGCCACCGCAGCCTCGACCTGCTGGGCTCCGGCGATCCTTCCACCTCAACCTTCCAAGTAGCTGAAACTACAGGGGTGCACTAACACATCCGGC
Source organism: Cephalopachus bancanus (assembly GCA_027257055.1). Classification (NCBI taxonomy): domain Eukaryota; kingdom Metazoa; phylum Chordata; class Mammalia; order Primates; family Tarsiidae; genus Cephalopachus; species Cephalopachus bancanus. The sequence goes on from JAPVLO010000158.1 coordinate 5,515,716, forward strand.
TAATTTTTTGATTTATTGTAGAGATGAGGTCTCGCCAAGTTGCCCAGGCGGGTCTCGAACCCGCGGGCTCAAGCAATCCACTCACCTCAGCCTCCCAAGGTGTGGGATTACAGGCTGAGCCACTGAGCCTGGCATAAATTTGTTTTGATTTATTAATCAAAGGGGAACAGCTGGAAACACTTAGTTACAGGCTAATTATTATCAACTGCCTAAGTAACAAAAGCTACTATGAAGATTCATCGTATGTGAATGTTCAGGTCTAACTATTAAAAAGGATGAGCTATAAACAACTGAAAAAGAAATGTTTTTCCTTCGGCCTTTGAGGATACAGTTAACCTTCCAAATTTTCATTTCAGAGAATCTGCTTCTGCCATTCATTTCTTCATCCATTCTTGCATGCCTACTGCCACAAAGTGTTATGTAGGACTTGTGAGAGAAGAGAAGATACCCTCTCTGAAGAAATGTAGTATGAAAGATAAGACAGGTCTCCATCTTACTATCAGAGATGATAGAATAATAGAAACTTCCTTTCAAGGAATGCTTAAAAGATATAAGTCTTGGCCAGGCACAGTGACTCAAGCCTGTAATCTCAGCACTATGGGAGGCTGAGGTGAGGGGATTGTCTGAGCCCACGGGTTCAAGAACAGTCTGAGTAACTGGGCAAGACCTCATCTCTTCAATAAATCAAAAAATTAGCTGGATGTGGTAGCACGCACCTGAAATTCCGGCTACTTGGAAGGCTGAGGTGGAAGGATTGCCGGAGCCCAGCAGGTCAATGCTGGGGTGACTGTGGGACTCCAACTCAAAAAAAAAAAAAAAAAAAAAAGATGTCAGGCTGTATGCTATGCACTTATATACAATATTTTTCTTAAAGTTTATACAACCACATGAGGTAGATATCACTAGCCACATTTTTCAGATACGGCAACAGAGAAGCTCAAAAGGATTTAGTAATATGCTGAGATGAGGCCGGTAGTTAGCAGAGGACAACTCTGACTTCTTCAGTTTCAGGCTCTTAACCACCATATAGTTTTGTCCAAAGAAGATAACTTGGAAAATTCTTCAAATGTTTCAGGGCCAGGTGAGTATGAAAAATCCTATGCACTATAGCTCCTTTTGTCAATTCAAAGTATTATTCTGCATTATAAGGTAATAGTTTAGGCCAGTGGTCCCAAACTTTTTCCAAGGCATAGTCCTATTAGTAAAAAACGATATCCACTGCCTGAGCATGGTGGCTCATGAATGTAATCTTAGCACTTAGGGAGGCCAAGGTGGGAGGATTACTTGAAGCCAGGAGTTTGAGACCATCCTGGGCAACATAATGGCACCCTGTCTTTATTCTTATTTTTAAATGTCAATAGAAAATTTAAAAACAGTCCAGGAGAGGTGGCTCACGCCTATAAACCCAGCACTTTGGGAGGCCAAGGTAAGAGTATTGCCTGAGCCCATGGGTTCGATACCAGCCCGGGCAACTTGACAAGACCTCATCTCTACAATAAATCAAAACATTAGCTGGGCGTGGTGGCACGTGCCTGTAGTTCCAGTTACTTGGGAGGTTGAGGCAGGAGGATCACCTGAGTCCAGCCGATCGATGTTGCGGTGGCCGTGAGTGTGCCACTGCACTCCAGTCTGGGTGACAGAGTGAGACTCCAACTCAAAAAAAAAAAAAAAAGAGGAAATTTAAAAACAAATTATAGCTACCCTTGCTTGATATAGGTTTATTTATTTAAACACTCTACATATATTTTAAACTACTTTTAATTTTATTCTATTTAATATATTACTTCTAGTTATCACTAAAACATCTAAATATTAGTAATATTTGCATCATTATTTATGGAATTTGATATATTATATGATATTAATATTGCTTATAATATTTTTACTAAGAGCATTGTGATGGAATTTGTTTTTTTTTATTTTTCAGCATCTTGATTTATTTATCTTTTCAAAGTTCTGGTTCTAAAGTTTAGTTTATTTTGTTACTTTAATGGCTATCATGACTTACAATTTTTCTCTAAAAGATATATGTACACAAATGGATGAGGTTGTCATTGGCTGTGCTCACTATGTAATAAAAGTAATTTTTCAACCCTCTTCACTAATTCTGTAAGGGTGCTGCTGCACTCATTGTGATGTAGTTAATGTATTTCCATTTTCCCTGATGTCGATCAGCTGTTTTTCTAAACTAACAAGTAGTTTCAAAATCCACTGAAACATCTCTTTCTAATCTTAAATGGGTTAGAAAATTTGATTTCCATGTTTTAAAAGTATGCAGCTTTGAGAGTTTTTATAGAGGCACAGTTACTTATTTATTTTTCTGAGTTGGAGTCTCACTCTGTCGCCCAAACTGGAGTGCAGTGGCTGCTCCCGGCCACCGCAGCCTCGACCTGCTGGGCTCCGGCGATCCTTCCGCCTCAGCTTTCCGAGTAGCCGGAATTACAGGCGCACACTACCACGTCCGGCTGATTTTTTGATTTATTGTAGAGATGAGGTCTCGCTGCCCAGGCGGGTCTTGAACCCTCAGGCTCAGGCAATTCACTCACCTCAGCCTCCCAAAGGCACGGGATTACAGGCTGAGCCACCGAGCCCGGCTTACAGTTATGTTTTTAGCAATAACACCTCATAACTATAAAATATTTTTAAAGATTTCTTTTCCAAATGCCCTCTCCTTAATTTCTTTAGCAAAGAAGTTAGTCATTCTCTTGATATTGTTAAATAACACTTTTATTTTAAAGGTCACATTGTGTGTGTGTTGTGTGTGTGTGTGTTGTGTGTACTTGCATGCACACACAGGTATGTTTTGATATGTAGAGTACTACTGACAGCCTCTGGCTCTCACAGAAGAGGTCAGCAACAGTCAGGCTTTGTGGTTCAGGCTGTAATCCCAGCACTTTGGGAGGCCGAGGCAAGTGGATTGCCTGCGCCCACAGGTTCAAGACCAGCCTGGGCAACTTGGCAAGACCTCGTCTCTACAATAAAATAAAAAATTATTCAGGAGTGGTAGTGTGTACCTGTAGTTCCGGCTACTTGGAAGGCTGAACTACACGCCAACAAGTCGACGCTGGGGTGGCTGTGAGTGTGCCACTGCACTTCAGCCTGGGCAACACAGTGAGACTCAACTCAAAAAAAAAAAAAGAAAAGAAAAGATCAGCAACTAGATGGAACTAGATGGTTTAGTTTATTTGAATCCAGATAATATAATGTATAGATGCACTTCATTAGGTAACCTCAGTGTATCACAATGCAATAAACCAATGAGGGTGTCACTGACGATACCACCATACTGTGGAGTCCCATTCTTGGATAAATGAGAATAGTATGAGAAAGTATAGAAAAGTATAACAAATAACTAGCAACCTCCTCTTCTTTCTCTGACTTTATCTTTCCTCCAAGACTGTTAACAAGAGAAGAGTCAACCAGGAGCTTCTCCTGAAACAAGAAAGATAGTAGCCATGATTAAAAGGTAACTTCTGGTACTGGCATAAGGACAGACATATAAAACAACAGAACAGAACTGAGAGTCCAAAAATAAACCTTCATACTTACAGTCAATCGATTGTCAACAAGGATGCCAGGACAATTCAAGGGGAAAAGAATAGTCCCTCCAACAAATGGTGCTGGACAACTCGATAGCCACATGCAGACTAATGAAGTTGAACCCCTATCTCACACCATATATAAAAATTAACTCAAAATGGATCAAAGACCAAAATGTAAGAGCTAAAATTCTAGAACTCATAAAATATGACAAAGGAGTAAATCTTCCTAACCTTGTACTAGGCAGTGGCTTCTTAGATATAATACCAAAGCAAAGCAGTTACTGAAAAATAGATAAACAAGTGCTATAAAAAAATTGTTTTTAATTGTGCTTCAAAGAATACCATACAAAAAGTGAAAAGACAATTCACAGAAAGGAAGAAAATATTTGTAAATCATATATCTGATAGAGACTCCCATCTAGACGATATAAAGAACACTTACAACTCCAAAACAACAATAGCAACAAACGATCCAATTTAAAACTTAAAGGATGTGAACTTAAAACTGTAAAGGAGCCAGGCTCGGTGGCTCAGTCTGTAATCCCAGCACTTTGGGAGGCAGAGGTGAGTGGATTGCCTGAGCCCACGGGTTCGAGACCCGCCTGGGCAACTTGGTGAGACCTCATCTCTACAATAAATCAAAAAAATTAGCCAGTCGTGGTAGCGCGTGCCTGTAGTTCCAGCTACTTGGAAGGCTGAGGCGGAAGGATCGCCGGAACCCAGTGGCCGGGAGCGGCCACTGCACTCCAGTCTGGGCGACAGAGTGAGACTCCAACTCAAAAAAAAAACAAAAAAAAAACTGTAAAGGATGCGAATAGACATTTCTCCAAAGAAAATACACAAAAGACCAATCAGCATAAGAAAAGATGTTTAACATCAGTAGCCATCAGGGAAACACAAACCAAAACCACAATGAGGTACCACTTCATACCTATTAGAATGACTATAGTAAAAACAGAAAGATAATACTGCTGTGGCCAGGAAGCTGGGAAATTGAAACCCTGATACACTGCTGGTGAGCATGTAAAATAGTGCAACTACTTTGGGAAACGCTTTAGCAGTTCCTCAAAAGGTTAAACAGAGCTGTCACATGATCCAACAATTCTACTCCTAGATATATAACCAAGAGAAATGAAAATACACATGTGGGCCATTGCTTTGCTAAGCTATGGTGTGGCCATGAGCTCTTTGAGCTATGACCAGGTCGTGTTTCCTGGCTTTGACACCCTCCCTTACCCTGGGGAGGTGAATCTCCTTTCTCTCTCTCTCTTTCTCTCTCTTTTTAATTTAGTTTTTAAATAAATTATATTTTTAAATTTTTTAGAAAAGAAAACACAGCCAGGCTCGGTGGCTCAGCCTGTAATCCCGTGCTTTGGGAGGCTAAGGTGAGTGGATTGCTTGAGTCTGCGGGTTCAAGACCCACCTGGGCAACTTGGCAAGACCGCATGTCTACAATAAATCAAAAAATCAGCTGCGCATGGTAGCATGTGCCTGGAATTCCGGCTACTTGGAAGGCTGAGGCGGAAAGATCGCCAGAGCCCAGCAGGTCGAGGCTGCAGTGGCCGGGAGCATGCCACTGCACTCCAGTCTGGGCGACAGAGTGAGACTCCAACTCAAAAAAAGAAAAGAAAAGGAGACACATGTCCACATATTGACTTGTATACAGATGTTCAGAGCAGCATTATTTATAATAGCCAAAAAGTAGAAACAACTCAAAGATCTATAAACTGATAAATAGATAAGCAAAAAGTGGTATATTCATGTCATGAAATATTATTTAGTCACCAAAAGGAATAAAGTCCTGACACATGCTACGCCAGGGCTGAACCTTGAAAGCATTATGCTAAGTGAAAGAAGTCAGTCACAAAATACACATATGATTGTATAATTTCACTTATGGGAAATGTTCATAAACGACAGATCCGTAGAGCCATAAAGTCGATTAGTAGTTGCTGAGACCTGAGGGATTTGGGAGAAATGAAGAGTGGCTGCTAATGGGCGTGAGGTTTAATTCTAGGGTGATGAAAATATTCTAAATCTGACGGTGGTAGTTGTTGCACAATTCTGTGAATATACTATAGTAAAAACCATCACATTGAATAGTGTAAATGGGCAAATTATATCATATGTATATGAATTATATCTGAATAAAGCTGTTTTTTGTTTTAAAAAAACAGAAACAAATCCTCCATTATTCCCACAGGCAAAAATGAGAAGGGGACTAAATCCTTCTGTGCATTATAATAGGACTTGGGACTGCAAGGGAAAAGGCAAGTGCCTCTTAATGAAAATATTTCCTCCTTAATTAACAACTATGTGTTACATCTAACAGGTTCTGAAGTTACTGGCACAGCCATGTTTGCTGAAGGGAATGGCAAAAAGGTAATCTGACATGAAGGACCATCACCCATCCTCAGCCACAGATGCTGCTACGTCTGAGCCCTTCCCCAAATCCTCCTGCCTCGGGGTCTTCAGGACCTGGTTGTCCAAGCATGGCTGATAGTCCTGCTGAGGTCTCCATCTGAATGAGAAATTTCTAGAAAGAGAAGGGGGGATGCAATAGAGCTTTCTCAGTGGTTTCCAGTGACATGAAGAGGTTTCCCCAAAAGTCTTATAGCAGAAGATGCTTGAGAGAGTGGGATGCGCAGGGCCAGACCTTAGGGGATGCCTGCATTCCCACCAGTGGAGGATTACCTGTGCTACTTTCTCTCGTGACTCTAGCAGAATCAAATTCATCAAGAGCTTTCATCTTTCCTCTTCCAAATTTCAGATCCCTTTTCAATTGTTCCAACGGTAAAGTGAGTTGTACTATCTATACAACCGGGAGTGGATAGTGAAGAGGAAGAAGATCTACCCCCTTCCTGCTTCCCAGTGAGATATATGAAGAAAGGACTAGGCTTTTTTTTTTTTTTTTTTGTAGTTCTAGGGTCTAGCTATGTTGCCCTGCCTGGTTTTGAATGCCTGGCCTCAAGAGATCCTCCATTCTCAGTTTTCCGAAGTGCTGAGATTAGAGTTGTGAGCCACTATCCCATCCTGGACTCCTTCTATCGAATGGACTGTCTCAGACCTGGAGATGGAGTTATCAGAAAGAGCCATGACTCTCAGCAGAGCTAGGAACAGTGGAAAACAAGCCTGTGACTATAAGAATAGTTTCTAAGTGGACAACTCAAGGCACATAAGACCAATCTTTCCTTGTGTCCCTGTGATAGAAGACTGACCTCAGGAGGGCAGGTGAATATTTGGATTAGAAAATGTACAACATGTCTATGGAGCAGACAGGAGACCGGGTGGCTAGATTTCAGGCCTGGTCTAGAAGGAGAGAGGCATGGAGAGGCTGCCCTGGGCAATGCCCTGGAGGTCTGACTAAGGAACTGGAACTCAGCTCCTGATAGCCCAGGGTACAAAAGGTGGTTGTTACCCAAGCTCAAAGCCACAGCTATGTCCCTAACTTGGATCTCAGAAAAGAATACCTTGTTTTATCATCTGCAGGAGTCTAAGACAAGGGCTTATCTTTGGCTCCAATTATAGAATCACAAACGTGCCGAGCTCGGTGGCTCAGCCTGTAATCCCGCGCCTTTGGGAGGCTGAGGTGAGTGGATTGCCTGAGCCCGTGGGTTCGAGACCCGCCTGGGCAGCAAGACCTCATCTCTACAATAAATCAAAAAATCAGCCAGGCGTGGTAGCGCATGCCTGTAATTCCGGCCACTCCGAAGGCTGAGGCAGAAGGATCGTTGGAGCCCAGCAGGTCAAGGCTGCGGTGGCTGGGAGCGGCCACTGCACTCCAGTCTGGGCGACAGAGTGAGACTCCAACTCAAAAAAAAAAAAAAAAAGAATCCCATATGTGTGAATAATTTTGTATTTGTCTAGCTGGGCATGATGGCACATACCTGTAGTTCTAGCTACTTGGAAGACTGAGACGGAAGGGTCGCCTGAACCCAGCAGGTTGAGGCTGCGGTGGCCGTGAGCATGCCACTGCACTCCAGTCTGGGCAACAGAATGAGACTCCGACTCAAAAAAAAAAAATTTGTACTTGTCTGGTTCTTGTGTGCATACATCAGAAGTCACCTGCAGTTTCCCTCCAGAAAGGATGTGTAGTGGAAGAATGTTGTTGGGTCACAGAATGAGTGGGGAGGCTTGGTCACCAACCCCAGGAAATGGGCAGGAACCAATGGAGGTGAGTCAGCAGGAAACCCAGCCAAAGGTGTGACACAGGACCATGACCCAGGGCCACTGCCACTGCTGTGAATGCTCTCTCAGGTTTCCTGCACCTCGGCATCATCGCTCCCTCCAGAATCAGCACTCCTAGCTGGAGCATTCCGGTGGCTGGGTCAGGAGACAGGGACAGGGAATATCTGGCTTTTTCCACCCTCCCATCAGACCGCCCAGAAGTGGAATTCTCACTAAATAGGAAGGAGATTCAGGTGATGCCCAGCCCCAAGATCCAGCAAATGTTTACAGTTCAGAAATAACTTAAAAAACACTGGTATTTCCATTTTCTTCTAGTTTTAGTTCAGTGACATGGTGGGTTTTTATTTTTATTTTTATTTTTTTTTGAGTTGGAGTCTCACTCTGTCGCCCGGACTGGAGTGCAGTGGCCACTCCCGGCCATTGCAGCCTCGACCTGCTGGGCTCCAGCGGTTCTTCCACCTCAGCCTTCCAAGTAGCCGGAATTACAGTCATGCGCTACCACGCCCGGCTGATTTTTTGATTTATTGTAGAAATGAGGTCTCGCTGCCCAGGCGGGACTCGAACCCGTGGGCTCAGGCAATCCACTCACCTCAGCCTCCCAAAGGTGCGGGATTACAGGGTGAGCCACTGAGCCTGGCTTGGGTTTTTATTTTTAATTATTTTTATTTTATTTTATTTTATTGAGTTGAAGTCTCACTCCATCACCCAGGCTGGGGTGCAGTGGCACACTCACGGCCACCCCAGCATCGACCTGCAGGGCTCCAGCGATCCTTCTGCCTCAGCCTTCCAAGCAGTCAGAACTACAGGCGCACGCTACCATACCTGGCTAATTTTTAAAATTTATTGTAGAGACGAGGTCTCGCCAAGTTGTCCAGGCTGCGGGCTCAGGCAATCCACTTGACTCAGCCTCCGAAAATGCTGGGATTACAGGCTCAGCCACCAAGCTTGGTCAGAGACATGGTAGATTTTTAAAGGACATAGTTAACCAGACCATTCCATTTGTTTTATACAGTACTTTTGGGGGACAGTATAGGAAAATGGGCTAAGTATGTGGCTTGAACTTGGATCAGACCTGGGTGAAGTCCAGCTCTATCATTTCCTACTGTGTGGCTCTGGGCAAGCAGATTAATCTCTCTGAGCCTATGCTCTTCTGCAAAATGGGATCATTATAGTACCTGTCTCACAACTTTGAACTTGGAGATTTAAGTGAGATAATATTTGTGAAGATCTTACCAGTGCTCGGCACCTGGGAAACAATAAATAATTATTATCATTGAGTGACCTGACCTAAGGTATGAGAGATTATTAACATGGTTACTTTGGGCCACGTGCCTTGGGGGCTCTGGCCTGACTTTACGTCCAGGGAGCTGAAGCTACCCAAGGGTAGAGGAATGTCCCAGTGTCCACTTATACATGTTTCCTTGCTTTTTCTCCTTTTATTGTTTAAGACCATGGACTTTGGTGGTACAAGTTTGGATTTGAATCCAGGTCTACCAAATCATGTTGGTCACCTCAAGTGAGTTATTTAACTTCTTGAGCCCTCAGTGTTTTCATTGCAAAATGAGAATAAAGACATCAACCCCATAGCAGTGCCGTGACAATGAGTTGGATCACTTTGTAGGTTGCTCAGCACAGTGCCTCCTGGACACGAAGGGTCCTTATTATTACAGATTGGTCCACATGGGCTAGAAGAGAAACAGCACCTCCCAAGAAGACCCATTTCCTTCTGTAACATTCACCATGTGAACGTTTCTCTCTCTGATGCTTAAGTCACCTGGCAGGGATTCTCTTGGCTTCTACACACACAAAAAAAACTTTTTTAAAAACCATCTTGACAGTAGAAAGTCACACCTGTGGAAAATGCTAGTCTTCATGTAACAAAATAGATAGACCAGATAATTGCAACCATGCAGGTCAGTGTTTCTTAGCATATGTTCTAGCAGGCTCTCAGTCCAGAGAGGCTCCTTGGGAAGGGCTGTGGTCAAATACGTTTGGCAAATATGACTTCATCCTCCTTTGAGAGAGTTTCAATGCACATCAGCTCATCGAAAGCTCTAGGAAGTGCTACAAGCAACAAAGCAGAAGAAAAAGAACCAGTGTAACAATATGACTCTAACATTATTGATTGAACAAAACACTTCATCATGAAGCATTAACAATACACTTTGCTAAATGCAAAGACAGCCATTTCTGAATTGAATGGATCATTTTGCCCTCTGTATAGCGAAACTTCACTCTATACAATAGAATTCCAAAGTGGTAAGAATGGGTTTAGAATCATTATGTATTTGTAAGTAAAGCAAAGTTCTCATAAGTATGTAACTATATTTTAGAACTAAAAATTGGGTCTACTTTAAGGTGCTGGTTGGTGAGAAAATTTAGGACATATGATTCTCCAGCACAGCACAAGGCACATAGTAGGACTTCAATAACTGAACTGAGGTAAATTTCCTAGAAAGTTCAGTCTCAGTGTTTTCTTACCCCCTTTGTGTGACTTGTCTGTTTCACTTGCATGAACACTCTAAGTCTAGGGCATGAAACATTATACACTTAACATATTAAATTATTATCAAACACCCTTGCATTAACTAAAGAGTGGCTATAGTCAAAATACTATAAAATGGGTATTGAAATTAATGAAATAAATGTGCAAAGTGAGAGGAGGGAAGGTGTGAGTCCTATGGAGGAGAAAGAGAGAAAAAGAGAAAGGAAAATAGGCAGTGAGGAATTCTCACCACCATCAGTATCATCATTACCACTATCATCACTCCACAGACTATGTATGGCCAAGTACTACACTGAGTGGTAATAGGTAATATGGCAGCAGTTCTGTGAGTTGATAATTATGATCTCTATTGTATAGGTCAGGAGACAGATTTAAGGAGGAAAAGATTCATAGCAGTAAGTTCCAACAACAGCAGTAAGTTGGAACCAAGATTTGTATCATCAAGCCTGTGCATTTAACTATCATGCCAAAATCTCAAAGGTAAGATAACATTTTCTTTTCTTTTCTTTTTTGAGTTGAAGTCTCACTCCGTTGCCCAGGCTGGAGTGCAGTGGCACACTCAAGGCCACTCCAGCATCGACCTGCTGGGCTCCGACGATCCTTCTGTCTCAGTCTTCTGAGTAGCTGGAACCACAGGTATGTGCTACCACACCTGGCCAACTTTTGTTTTATTGTAGAGACGAGGTCTCACCAAGTTGCTCGGGTTGGTCTCAAACCCACAAGCTCAGGCAATCCACTCACCTCAGCCTCCCAAGGTGCTGGAAATACAGGCTGAGTCACTGAGCCCCGCCTAAGATAACATTTTCATGTATAAATAGTATAGTAGTTAGAGTATTCTTGACTCAGAACTGTGAAGCTAATAAATGTTTGACATGACCAACAATGCATCATAAAAACAGGTGCAGCCGGGCTCGGTGGCTCAGCCTGTAATCCCGCGCCTTTGGGAGGCTGAGGTGAGTGGATTGCCTGAGCCCGTGGGTTCGAGACCCGCCTGGGCAGCGAGACCTCATCTCTACAATAAATCAAAAAATCAGCTGGGCGTAGTGGCGCACGCCTGTAATTCTGGCTACACGGAAGGCTGAGGCAGAAGGATCGCCGGAGCCCAGCGGGTCGAGGCTGCGGTGGCCGGGAGCGGCCACTGCACTCCAGTCTGGGCGACAGAGTGAGACTCCAACTCAAAAAACAAAACAAAACAAAACAAAAAACAGGTGCAGCAACGATAAATTCCTGTATCTCTTAAAATGTAAAATTATGCCATATAACAAATATACACTCAAGGGGCTTCAATGCATTAAAATATGTACGTGCAGCATAGTATAAATAGAGCTCTATTCCAAATCTGCTGTATTATAAATTTCATCTAACATTAATATGGAACCTATAAAAAACATTTAATCAAAGGTAATTTTGTGTGTCCCCTTAAACTTTAGAAAGACTTCTTTGTTGATTGAACCCTTGTGCTTAAAATCTGTCCAAAGAAATTTTACAACTTGCTTTTTTTTTCTTTCAGTGCCTTCTATTTTTCCCATTATATACAAAAGTATGTCATTTGGTTCAATCCCACACTTGGCATTCTGTTGACAGCCATCAGAGTCCTTCATACTCTTTTAGGAAGCCATACAAGTAAAAAGAAGCATCAGAAAATTCCATAGTGAATGGTTTAGGTAGGTAGGAAGGTAGGTGGATACCTGAATCCTAACTTTGGTGCACATATGTCTGTACATATGGCCATGGATGGTGTACACACGTGTGTGCACATGTGTGTGGGTGCATGTTTGTGTGTACATGATTTGTGTGTGCACAAGGGTGAATGCATGTTTGTGTGTGCACATGTATGCATGAACATGATTTGTGTGTGCATTGACAGGTACAGGAGTGTGTATTTGTGGGTGCATGTGTGTGTGTGCATGTGTGTATGTTGGGGGACGAAGAACAACTTGAGCTGCCACTTCCTAAAAGAGGATGGGGCACCTGGGACAACACAACTCCTTCAACTGTGGGTAAGGCAGTCCTTGCCAGAGAGAGAAGGAATCTCAGAAATCTTTCCAAGGAATGAAAGAGCAACACAGGTTGGGCGTGGTGGCTCACACCTATAATCCTAGCACTTTGGGAGGTGGAGGTAAGAGAATTGTCTGAGCCCAGGGGTTGGAGACCAGCCTGGGCAACTTGGCGAGACCTCATCTCTACAATAAATCAAAATTAGCCGGGCGTGGTGGCACGCACCTGTGATCCCAGCTACTTGGAAAGCTGAGGCTTTCCAGGATCACCTGAGCCCAGCAGGTCAAGACTGTGATGAGCATACCAGTGCACTCCAGCATGGATGATGGAGTGAGACTCCAACTTGAAAGAAAGAGAGAGAGAGGCAGAGAGAGAGAGAGAGAGAGAGAGAGAGAGAGAGAGGGAGAGGGCGCAACATAGAGATGGGACACGATCAACTCTTTCAAAGATGAATGAAAATGTTAAATAAGAAGGGATGGGAGGGGGAAAAAAGGAAAATGTTAAACTGCTAAACAGAGCATGAAATCCTTCAGGATGCTGGCTCTATTATACTATATTGAAACCAGTGATAACTACTTCTTCTCCGTTTTAAGACACAATTCTTTTTCTTTTTTTTAAGTCTTTTTCTAGGCTGGGTTTCCCAGAACCCAAGCCTGAGATGAGGATATATGTGGAAGTAGTGTATTAAGGAAGCACTCCCAGGAGAAACTCGGGGAAGGCATGGGGGAAGCAGGCACAGGAAGAAGCCCAGCCAGGCTGCAATTCTGCCTGGTTGTGTGGGAGCTCTGGGATGTAGATCACACCTGAGCCCATCTCAGCTAAAGGCAGCTCCTCCCCCTTGGCTGTCCATTAGGGGCAACATGGGGAAGATGAAAACTACTTCGAGAATTCTGTCCTCGAGGGAATAGCAACTCCAGCAGCCCCAGGGCAGGTCCCCAAAGAAGAGTCACAGGTGCAGGCTATTGCAAACACAAGCACATTGCAGCTGGGGAGAAATGACCAAGATGATTAAAAGACCTGGGAGGACTTGGCAGAACACTGTGTCAATCACTAGCCTCTCTAACATGATGATCGCCTATACAGTGTCCCTGCCACATGGGTATGTGGAAGGCACTGCAGTGAAGGCGGAATCTGCAGTCTGGGGTACAAACCATGAGGCCATGTTGAAAGAGGCATGTGGAAGTCCTGAGTGCCATTAAGAATGAAGACTTCCAGACCTGGCACGTTGGCTCAACCCTGTAATCCCAGCACTTTGGGAGGCAGAGGGAGAGGATTGCCTGAGCCCAGGGGTTCGAGACTAGCCTGGGCAGCTTGGTGAGACCTCATCTCTAACAATAAATCAAAAAATTAGCTGGGGGTGGTGGTACATGCCTGTATTTCCAGCTACTTAGAAGGCTGAGGTGGAAGGATTGCCTGAGCCCAGCAGGTCGAGACTGCGGTGGCCGTGAGTGTGCCACTGCACTACAGCCCTGGTGACAGAGTGAGACTCCAACTCAAAAAAAAAAAAAAAAAAGAATGAAGACTTCCAGCTTTGGGCTTCTCTCCTGGGCAGTTCTTTTGTCTGCTCCTTTCTGTTGGACACTTAGCATCCAGGGTGTGAGGGACTGGCCACTGTAGCTAGAAGATCCTCATTTTGAATATAAGATCTGTTACTTATTAGCCAAGGGCCCCTATGCCAAGTTACTTAACCCTTCTGTGCCTCACTTCCTCATCTGTAAAACAGGAATCATGATAGGACGTACCTCAGAGAGTTGTTACAAGAAATCATTGAGTTATTAATTGAAAAGCACTTGGAATGGTATTTGATTACAAGGTAAGGATTCTATTAGTGAGTGAGTTTTTTTTTAAATTTCAAATCTAGCTGGGCTCGGTGGCTCATCCTGTAATCCCGCGCCTTTGGGAGGCTGAGGTGAGTGGATTGCCTGAGCCCGCGGGTTCGAGACCCGCCTGGGCAGCGAGACCTCATCTCTACAATAAATAAAAAAAATCAGCCGGGTGTGGTAGCGCATGCCTGTAATTCCAGCTACTCGGAAGCCTGAGGCGGAAGGATCGCCGGAGCCCAGCAGGTCGAGGCCGCGGTGGCTGGGAGAGGCCACTGCGCTCCAGTCTGGGTGACCGAGTGAGACTCCAGCTCAAAAAAAAAAAAAATTTCAAATCTTATTTTACTTCTTCCTTTCTCAGAAGTAAACTCTATCCTGAATTTAATATGTATTGTTACCAGAAATAATTTTTTTTGCGTTCTCATCTTAGATTCAGGGAATACAAATGCACGTTTGTTACATGGACATATTGTGTGGTGGTGATTGGGTTTCAGTTGGCCCATTCCCCAGATAGTGAACATTGTCTTCCATAGCTAATTTCTGGACCTTAACCCCCCACTTATAAGTGATTGTTAAATAAAAAGTGATGATTCTCATATCCCCTCCATGGTTACTAGTAGACAAAAAACTTTGGGAATCTCAAGGGAGGTTTTTTGCTTATTTTTTCAGAGGCAGTAGAATGGAGGGGGAGAAGAAATTGTGTTCTAGTCAGTGCAAGTCTGGGAGAAAAGGAACCAACCAAGTGATAGTAGTATGTAACTATGGGTAGGAAAGAAGGAAGTTCCATCCCTGAGAGCCAGGGAAAAAAGAAGATGACCCAGGGACGTGGCCTGAGACGTGTTCAGAACATAAGAAACTCCATTGCAAGTGGACTGTGAACCCCCACCCAGATGAACCCTAACAGCAAAGACTGTAGCATGAAGCAGAAATCACCCTTGCTCGGCCAAAGCAATGTGCTTGGACCATTACTGCCAAACAACTAGATGAATGGAGTCTCTGAAAATTGGGTCATGGATGCTAGCTACCTGAAATGTGCAGAGTAGCTGTAAGTACCATCGGGATAAATGGGGCTACCTGTGCTGCTGGAGGTACCATGTACCTGACTCTGCCCTCCTGGGAGGCAACCCAACAATACAGTTGAGGGACAGGAGTTAGACTACATATGTTTGTATCCTGACCAGGTATTAATACAAAGTGGGTGGCCTAAGCCTAGCAACTTCACTTCTCTGAGCCTCAGTGTCATCTGTAAATGGAGTTACTTTTTTTTTTTTTGAGTTGGAGTCTCACTCCATCACCCAGGCTGGAGTGCAGTGACATGCTCATGACCATCCCAGCATCAACCGACTGAGCTCAGGTGATCCATTCACCTCAGCCTTCCAAGTAGCTGGAGCTACAGGTGCATGCTACCACACCTGGCTAATTTTCTTTTTCTGGGAAAACTGGCTGACCACAGGCAGAAGATTAAAACAATATTTTATTTATTGTAGAGAAGATGTCTTGCCAAGTTGCTCGGGCCGGTCTTGAGCCCACAGTCTCAGGTAATCCACTCACCTCAGTCTCCCGGAGTGCTGGGATTACCAGAAAGTGCTGAGCCACCGAACCCGGCCTAGAATTACTTATATAATAACCTAATAGTGGTAGTTTTAGTTTTATGTTGCTTTTTGTTTTTTTCTTTTTCTTTTCTTTCTTTTTTTTTTTTCAGTAAGAGTCTCACTATGTCACTGGAGAGCAATAGCATACTCACAGCCACAGCAGCCTCGGCCCACTGGGCTCAGATGATCCTTCCACCTCAGCCTTCCAAGTAGCTGGAACAACAGGCACATGCCACCATGCCTGGCTAATTTCTTGATTTATTGTAGAGATGAGGTCTTGCCAAGTTGCCCAAGCCTGTCTCAAACCCCTAGACTCAGGCAATCCTCTTGCCTCTACCTCCCAAAGTACCGGGATTACAGGCATGAGATACTGCACTCAGTCGTTTTTTGTTTTTTTCAAGATTCATTAGGATCTACAGCTCAGTACGTGGTGTAGAGTATGGTCAAACACATTAACTGTATTTATTTAGCCATACCCTTCCCTTGGACAGACTTCCTAAAACAAGCCTTACCCCAGCTGACCTTATTTCAATGTCACTAGCTTTTTGGTTTGTTATGGTTTATAAAAGTGTAATACATAAATATTCTATTTTCAGGCTGACAGGAACATTTTCAGGCTTTAAACAAAAAATAAGTGAAACCCTGTTTTCAGATCAACTGCTATCAGAAACTGGATTTATAAATCCCATGACAACCTCCTTCAGCTGAGGCTGTGGCAGGGAGGAGCCTCACCCATTTTCCTGAGCTAGCGCCTAGACACCTTGGGGAGTCCTGGGCTCCTGGAACAAGTAAGAACACGCCTCACTTTCCAACACTGCCCCTAGCACATCCTCTTAATTTCCAGTCTGAGTTCATCACAGAGAGGTGGCTTGTTCAGATCTTTCCAACTAACAGTGACAGAGCAGGCACCTGAATCCAGACACTGTTCTCTTTGATAGCTTCCTTCACTTTCCTCACTCGTAGACAACCTATAGTTTTTGTTTTACTAACTAGAGTACCATTTTATGTTTTTACTTAATTACCTGGTTAATATAATTCCTTACAGTGATTCCATCTCCATCTCTTCCTCCTCCTTCTTCCTCTTCCTTTTTCTTTCCTTCTCCACCTTTTCCTTCTCTTTCTTCTTCTGAGTCAGAATCTCACTCTTTCACCCAGGTTGGAGTTCAGTGGCATGATCATAGCTCACTGTAGCCTCAACCTCCTGGGCTCAGGTAATCCTTCTGCCTCAGCCTCCTGAGAGTTTAGGATTATAGGCATGTGCCATAATGCCTGGCTAATTTTTAAATTTTTTGTGGACATGAGGTCTTGCTATGTTGCTTCTTTTTAAAAATTTTAGCCTTGCTATAAGCAATAACATTCATGAATCTCACATTTGATCTATCCTATGCCTTTCTCAATATGTATTTAAACAAATACTTATTTTTAAAATTTGTTTATATGCCATTTAAAGCTTATATATGAGCCCCTAAATGTCCATATTACATTTTGAACCATACTGTGCTCTGTGTGCAAAAAAGAAAATACCTTAGTTCTAAGGAAGCCAGTCCAGACCAGGTGCTGTGTTTACACCAAGTACTAGGAGGTCCAGGGATCTGCGGGGCCCCATTCCTTGTGGGCCTCAATTCAATAGGATGACACAAGTTTAGAATGAAATTAAAGCATGACTACAGTACAGTTGGCTTTTTGTATTTTTTTAAAATTAGAAACAAGAGGTGGGAGGACACTGAATCAGATGCTCCTTTGAAAGTATCTCCCATTCTAGAATTCACTGGGTTCCACAC
Source organism: Cephalopachus bancanus (assembly GCA_027257055.1). Taxonomy (NCBI): domain Eukaryota; kingdom Metazoa; phylum Chordata; class Mammalia; order Primates; family Tarsiidae; genus Cephalopachus; species Cephalopachus bancanus. The sequence goes on from JAPVLO010000158.1 coordinate 5,533,143, forward strand.
ACTATGGAATGTCTGCATTTATAACTTTTAAGAACTTTTCTGTGGTACTTCAATGTGTGCGCTTTACACTAAGAAAGCTGTGGTTAGTCCAGCCTTTGTAATCACAATAAGATGCTCCAGGGCTCATGTGATGGGGAAATAACTCACACCTTGGAATGTTAATTGCACTTGCTCCTCAGCCTGGAGGCTGACAATGTGGCAGGATCATTGTGCAACACTGCACGCCCTGTCTTGTCTGACTGGCTGCAGCTTTAGAAATAAAGAAAGAAAAAAAAGGACTCAACCACAAGCAACAAGGGGCCATGTGCTGTTTGAGCCATGGCTGTCGCCATGCTTCCTGGCTTTGGTCCCCCTCCCCCACCTTGGGGAGGTGAATTGTCTCTTCTTTCTCCTTCTCTAATTTGCTTTTAAATAAACTTTTCTTTCTTAAAAAAAAAAAGAAAGAAATGAAGAAAGAAAAGAAAAACATTTAAGTTTTGCCTAGAGTTAAGGTTAGTCTTTTTAAGTATTCTTCCCCCTACCACCTCACATTCAGATAAATTAACCTATATAGGTTGTACCAGCTATAGGAATGTAATGCTTTTTGGTTTCTCTTCAATACACATTTTTCTAGTTGACTTCCATTTGGCGCATCTGCTACCCTTGTTTTTTCACCTTAGATCTGACACACAGGTAATACAATCCAGGACTGCTCAGATAGACTCTCTCCTTTGCATCCCACCTTCAGAAGGTTTCATTTCTTTTTCCAGTCATACAAGTATTAGAGTCTCAATGTTGGCAAAAGTCTTCTAGAAACCTAGGAAACACAGATTAGCTAGTCAAGCTGGCCCTCACAGATGGACCGAAAAATAATATAAATGAAGTATTATCAGTATAGCTGAAGCACAGACTTTCATTTCAGAAAGATCTGAGTTTGAATTCTGGCTCCACTTAACTTGAGATTTGGGGCTAGTGAATGAACCTCTCTGGTGCTTCGATGTCTGTCTCTATAATTCAAAGACACAAATAGTATCTATCTCAAAGAGTTGCTTTAAGGTTTAGATGAGATAATGCTCATATTAAGCTTAGTGCTAGACACATAGCACTCAAAATTACTAGCTATTATTCTCATATGACTTGCATGATTACCACCATTTTGTCATACAAATTGCCTGAAATCAATATGGTCATTGAGGCAGATTCCACGAGTGAGTTCTCACAACATCTGCTCTAATCCTTTCTAAAACCTTATATCTAGGACTCTCCAAGGTGTCTACAGAGCCTAGACTCTTTTTGTAGCTATTCTGTGTGTGACCTGGAAAGGATCTATCTTTTTGCAAACATGATGGTGAAAAAGCTTTGATAGAAGTTCCAGTGTCTAGCTCCTACCATAGTAGGTATTGACTAGTGAGCAGCAGCAGTGGGGTTTCCATGAGAACAGTGCATTTTAAGGTTGGGCATTTTTCCTAGAATTGTTTCTGGCTGTGTATCCTAGCCTGCTTCCTTGGCACTGCTGGAAATCCTGTAAACGACCTAATACCCTGCTGTAATCCCTTTCTGTTGAAACTAACTGGAGTGAATTCTGTTGTCTGCAACTAAGAACACAGTACTTATCCAAACAATCACCACAGTAATCATCAGAATAGTCCTTATTACTACAGTAATAAGTATTTCGTTATTAAGCATATTAGCTACTAAAGAATAAAGAAAAGTATGCCTAAAAACCTTGTCCTTGCTTCAAAATGCATTTATCCTAAAAGGTACCACATGAATGGAAACCTGGGTTGTTTTGGGCAGGGTGGGGGGAATGGGGGGTGGATGGAGTGTTAAGGCTTAATTTTGTTTGGCAGCAGAAAGTCTTTTGTGAGGAACTAGCAGAATGAACTGATTAAACTTGAAGCCTTACAGAAAAGAATTCTCACTTGAGTCTTTATTGAGGATGACAGGTGAGCCTACCTGGCACAGTCTTCTCGGGAAATTATAATGGGAGAGTTGAAAGGTGTGCTGGAAAGCCAGTTTAAGTGCATAAGTACTTGGCTCTGTATGTTGTATATAGTCATTAATGTACTTTTAGGATGGCACCCAGGGGTGTGCTCAAGTACAATGAGGTAAATGCCTTGAAATAAATCATTAACAAGAGCATTGAGATCTCTCTCCAGACAGATTTTGAATTAATGAAAAATGACTGTGTGATGGGTATAGGCCTGGGTGAAGTGTGGTTTCAATTTTACTGGTGTTCTTTTTTTTTTTTTTTTGAGTTGGAGTCTCACTCTGTCGCCCAGACTGGAGTGCAGTGGCCGCTCCCGGCCACCGCAGCCTTGACCTGCTGGGCTCCGGCGATCCTTCCGCCTCAGCCTTCCAAGTAGCCGGAATTACAGGCACGCGCTACCATGCCCGGCTGATTTTTTGATTTATTATAAAGATGAGGTCTCACTGCCCAGGCGGGTCTCGAACCCGCGGGCTCAGGCAATCCACTCACCTCAGCCTCCAAAGGCGCGGGATTATAGGCTGAGCCACCGAGCCCGGCTACTGGTGTTCTTATCTGTTTTTGTGGTCAAATTTTTTTCTCCTTAAAAGACTGTTCTTATTGTGTGTTCTCTGAGTGACTGTGGCCCCAATGGCAACTCTCTTGTCATTTTTATTTAATACCTAGCTTCCCATTTTTTCCTCTTACGTCCTCCTCGCAAAATGTAATGAGTTCTTCAAAGCAGATCAGAGAACTTCTCACAATGCTAAGCTATTAGGCAGGACTGTCAAGTGCTTATGGTACTTATTTTCTGTCTTCTTCAAGAAAAGAGCACAAAAATGTTGGTCCTCTGGCTTAGTCTGTCAGGCAGTGTATTCGTTTCCAATCGCCACTGTAATAAATTGTCACAAACTTAGCAACTTCAAATAGCACACATTTATTCTTTTATAGTTCCTAAGGTCAGAAGCCCAAAGTCAGTTTTACTGGGATTTAGCCGAGTGTTTGCAGAATTGGCTCCTTCTGGAGGCTTCAAGAGAGAAGACATCTTCTTGCCTTTTTCATCTTCTCAAAGCTGCCTGTGTTCCTTGCTGCACAGCACCTACCTCACATCACCTCAGCCTCTTGTTTCTGTGATCACCTTACCCACTACTGACACTGACACCCCCCCCCTTAAAATCACAGAAACCCTTGGGATTACATTAGGCCCACGTGGATAATCCAGGAGTGCCTCTCCCTCTCAAGATCCTGATTTTTTTCTCCCTCTTTATTTTATTTTAAAGAGGTGGGTGCAAGTTAGGATAGGTACATAAGTGGTCTTTGTACAGGTGAAGCTTGGGCCTCACGATCCTTAATTTAATCACAGCTTCAAAATTCCGTTTGCCATATATAGTAACATTCACAGGTTCTAGGGATTAGGGTTCAACCTTCCAGTGTGGCAAGAAACCAACTTCTTGTTTCTTCAATCAATAGGGATTTAACATAAGTAACATAGAGAAGTTGAGTAGGAACTCAAGAAATCAGCAGGCATCTGAGACGCAACAATGATATCCGGTTATCTTGCTGTCCTCTCAGCTGCAGGTGCCTTTTGCTCCAGACTCTAGACTTCTACCTTTATCGTGACTCCGTCTTTTCTTCTTTCTGACTGCTAGTTGGGTCAGCCAGAGACCACCCTGTAGAGAACGCCTTTATCCCCCGCCAAGCTCTTGCATGAGGACATCTCATTGGCTGCTGTCTAGCCTATAGACGTCAGCTTTTGAATCAGCCACCAATCCTTGGTTGAATCAGCTTTGGCCGGAAAACTGGACCACAATTCACAAAAACGTGCATAGGAACCATTCACCTTTTTCTCCAAAAGGGACTGCGAAGTGACAAGCCTTCAGAGATTATTAGACTCCTTTCCAAAACAATGTCAGAGTTTGGGCAATAATTTTTTGCTTCTGGATTTTGAAACTGGGATATTTATAGGTGCCTGTTACCAATAGGTTTTGGTACCAAATACCCAATGTTCCCACTTATTAGTGGGAGCTAAACACTGGGCACATACAAGCATAAGGATGGAAGCAACAGACACTGGGAACTACTAACAGGGGGAAGGAGGATGGGAGGTAAGGTTAGAAAACCCACCCGTTGGGTCCCATGCTCACCACTTGGGTGGCAGGCTCAATAGTAGCCCAAACCTCACCCTCACACGACATATTTGTGTAACAAACCTGCACTTGGACCCCTTGAATCTAAAATAAAACAAAATTGATTTGCTGTTGGTTTTGAGGTGGAAGAAGCCAAGAGCCAAGGAATGTAGATGCCCTCTAGAAACTGAAAAAAGCAAGGCAACCGATTCTTTACTAGGGCTCCTTGAAGGAAGATAACCCTGCCAACACCTTGATTTTATCTCAGGAAGATTCATTCTTGGACTTCTGACCTCCAGAAATGTTAAAATATGAATCTGTGTTGTTTTAAGCCACTAAATTTTATCACAAAAAAACCCAGCAGTTAATAAACAAATACACTTTTCATGAACAACAAAAACAAAAACTCAAAGAAAACCAAATGAGTTTTGGTTACGGTTTACAAAATACAATATTCTTAAGAAAATACATTATGGAATGCCCCAGAATAAAGAGTGCTTTGGGAAGCTACAGGCTTGTCATGTTGGCCTCCAGGCTAATCACAGACTGTAATTACAGGAAAATATCTACATATCACCAAAGGAGGTCTCCAAGGCCAAAGGTCTTTATGGTGCTTCAAATTATATAAAGCAACACACTGGAATTCCCAAGCCCTGAGTCATCCAGGAAAAATAGCTCATGTAGCTTTCAGGACACTGAGTCTAATTCAGAAACTGTTTTATAAATGTCTAGGAGATCTAGGGAAGAAGAAAAGTAATCTGTAGTGTGGCACAGAATCAAACTGACTTCTCTTTAATGGAGATGTAGAGCCTGTTACATTGTATATTTTTGGATTGTGTCAGATAATCATAGGTTCAGCCACTGGATTAGTCATATCATGAATTTCATAATCACCATGTAATTGACACAGACCTTTAAACAGTCCTTTCTCTTGGAAGCCAGTTTATTGCTGGAATTAAATGAACTGTCACTCTGCAGAAAATGGAACCAACTTTTCACTTGGCTCACCTTGGCAGTGATTAGGAGCTTTCTAGGAGTTAGTGTTCTTCCTCGCCAAGCTGTCCAAGTGGAAACAAGCAGATTGTCCTTAAGGATACAAAGGTTTTCTCTCCAAGTGGGAGCCCAGAGCAAAGGAAAAGAGAAAATATTTAATGTTCAGGCTATTAGGAAAAATAATTTACTGATAGTGCTGTCTGTGTTTCCACTGCTCAAACACTAACATTAATGAAGTCTTTCTACAGCTTGGTCATATCTAACTACAGCTTGGATGCTGGGGCAGAAAGACTGTTCAAATGCCAGTCTTTCTGCATTTTTGTGGAAGCTCTCACAAAACCTTACCTCCTTTTGTTATTCATTGTTCTCTCTTACCTCACCAAATCTCCAAGCCCTATCCAGAGTGACATCCTACTCAGAAGCCTCCTCAAATGAACAAGCTGCCTCTCCTTTCTTTGAGCTCAGTTCTGGAATCTGTTCGTGCTTACTTGGGCTCTCCTACCTCCCAGTAATGCTTTCTAATGCCTAAACACAAGTCGGGGCTTTGGCTTTTTATGGCACCTTTGCCTTGCCTTTGTTGTAAGCAAATTTCTCTTGTTTAAGAGTCTCCTTCTTTCTTTCCCGCCAAGTTTTCATTCCTGGTCTTCTCTCCCTAATTTTGTTTCTCCAAAGCTCAACGATTGGAGAGGAAGTTCCCATCAAGTTAATAAAAAGTGAAATGTGGTCAGGAAGAGAGAAGGAGGAAGGGAAGGAATCATGCCGGTTTCTTTTTTCTTCTTCTTTTTTTTTTTTCTTTTTGAGTTGGAGTCTCACTCTGCCACCCAGACTGGAGTGCAGTGGCATGCTCACAGCCACCGCAACCTCGACCTGCTGGGCTCAGACAATCCTGCCTCAGCCTTCCAAGTAGCCAGAACTACAGGCATGTACCACCAGACCCGGCTAATTTTTTAATTTATTGTAGAGACGAGGTCTCGCCAAATTGCCCAGCTGGTCTTGAACCCCTGGGCTCTGGCAATCCTCTTGCGTCTGCCTCCCAAAGTGCTGGGATTACAGGCATGAGCCACTGTGCCTGGCATGCCTGTTTCTTTATTATTTTTTTCCCACATAAATCCCGCTCCTTGGTTTTTTTGTTTGTTTTTGTTTGGCTGGTTTTTTTTGAGTTGGAGTCTCACTCTGTCGCCCAGACTGGAGTGCAATGGCCGCTCCCGGCCACCGCAGCCTCGACCTGCTGGGCTCCGGCGATCCTTCCGCCTCAGTCTTCCAAGTAAAATCCCGTTCCTTGTAAATAACTCCCTACCCTTTCCTGGTCTGCAGTTTCTCAACCTTCTTCAAATTCCCTTTGAACAATGTAAGTATGTCCTTGCACATCCCACCCCAATTTTATTTAAAACTTCACAATGAATGGGACAGCATAACTAAAAATATATTACAACAATGGTCACCTTAGTAGAAGCCTGTTCAAATGACACAAGCGCCCTTAGAGATTTGAAGTCCCTCTCCTGAGCCCCTCTCCATGTCCAGGAAATTGGCAACCACTGTCTGGGTTCCATAGTCTTCAACAGGATGAGATCTATTTGTGACTTTCTGGGCCAGAGTTGATTCTTTGGGTATAAGCTCCCAAATCTGGTGACCATTTCTATCTAATTCTGTTTGTGTTTCATCCAGAGTAGTACCTTGCCATATAAGCACTTAAGTCTGATTCTTGATAAAGATTTACTGGCAAACAATGGGTATGGTCCAGAGAACAGATTTTGAAGTCACACTGCACACAGGACAACTATTCTTGAACTTTACAGCAGTTAGGTTAGGACCAGATGACACAGTTCTGGCCAGTTGAATGAAAGAAGATGTGATGTATGCCACTTACAAGCCTGACCTCAGCATTTCCTATACTATCTTCCACACTCTTTTTCTTCACTAGTTGAGCAGGGAAGATCAAGGGGAAAATTTCAAAGAGGCTCTGGGGGGTTATGGAGCTACAAGAGAGAAGGAACTTGGATCCCTGAGTCACAACTAGGAAGAGATTTCCCAGAAGAGCTGCCCAACCCATATTCACTGTGATGGAAGGGGAAAATGAATCTTTGCTGCATTAAGCCACAGAGATTTGGGGGTTCTTTGTCATAGTAGCCAGTGTTAATTAACCTAACACATCTTGAAAGTTCTTAGAACATAGTAAGGGCTAAATAAATATTAGTTTTTGTTAACATTATTACTTGTTCCATTAGCTAATATTTATTGCACAAATAGGTATTATGCATGTTTCTCACACCTTAGAAGGTAAGTACTTAGAAGAAAGTACCCTTTCCCACCAGAGGGCCTTTACCTATGTTCTATTTTCTTTTCTTTTTGAGTCAGAGTCTCACTCTGTTGCCCAGGTTGGAGTGCAATGACATGATCATGGCTCACTGCAGCCTCAACTTCCTGGCCTCAAGTGACTCTCTTTCCTCAGCTTCCTGAGTAGCTGGGACTACAGGGACTACTACCACCACACCCAGCTAATTTAAAAAAAAATTTTTTTTTTAAATAGAGACAAGGTCTCACTATGTTGCCCAGGCTAATCTTGAATTCCTAGGCTCAAGCGATCCTCCTACCTTGGCCTCCCAAAGTGCTGCAATTACAGGTGTAAGCCACTGTGCTCAGCTATCTATGTCCTGCCTGACCTGTTCCTTCCTCCTCTCTTAGCATAGTTGACTACTACTCATACTTAAGATCGACGGTCAAATGTGTTCTTACTCATCAAAATCTTCCCTGAGTCCCTAGACTAGATCAATGCTTCCTATTACATAATCTCATACATTTCTAAACACCTCCTACAGGGTACTTATCACAATTTATCAATTCATGACTATTTATGTAGTTCTTTGGTGAGTGTGTTTCTTCCTCACCATAGAGCAAGCATCAAGACAGCAGGAGCCATCCTATCTGATTCACTGTTGTGTTCCCTATGCCTAGCCCAGTGCCTGGCACACAGGATGTGCTCAAAAAACATTTGTGATTGGACATGGTGGCTTGTGCCTATAATCCCTGCACTTTGGGAGGCCAAGGCAGGAGGATGGCTAAACCCAGGAGTTTGAGACCGGCCTGGATAACATAACAAAGCCTCATTTTTACAAAAAAAAAATCAAAAAAGTAGCTGGGCATGGTGCCTTGGGCCTGTGGTCTCAGCTACTTGGGATGCTGAAGGGAAGGATTGCCTGAGCTCAGGAGGTTGAGGCCCCTGTGAGCTGTGATTGTTGTGATCTTGCCACTGCACTCCAGCCTGGGCAGCAGAGTGACATCTGGACTCAAGAAAAAAAAAATATTTGGAGTGTGTGTGTGTGTGTGTGTGTGTGTGTGTGTGTGTATCCACACAGGGCAGGTCTCACAGGCTTTCTGCTTCTTACTGGAGTCAAATATCAATGTTGGATCTGGACCTTATCTTTGCAAATTTAGAGACTTAATTTTAATTTTTCATGAAAGCCCAGAATCTAGAAAATGATTCGCAATAACCACACTTAGAGGATATCTACTTCCTGACTGTGAGACCCCTTGGAAAAGCAAATTAGGATTCAGAAGAAGTCCATTTGATGAAGAAAGAAAGCCGATGGGTTTGAGAGGAATGTACTTTCTCTAGGCTCATCCCTGCCACCTCAAATATGTGGTAATGAATTAGCCTCTTCTAGATAATCTAGTCTGTTCTATTGTTATAGACATCTGGCTTACATAAAGGTTTTTAAAAATGATTTATCACAAAAAATTTTAAACACATAGAAAAGTGGAAAGAATAGTACCATGAACACTTATACACCCAGGAACCAAATTCAATTATTATTAGCATTTGGCCTATTTATTTCATTTATATATAGGATCTATAATTTTTGCTGATATCATCTCCAAAAAATAAGGCATCTTCTACACAGTCACAACACCATTATCACCTAAAAATTAATAATATTCCCCAATATTGTCGAATACCATTTCTTCCAAAGTGTCATATAGATATTGTTTTTTCGGGTTGCACATGGTTTCTTATTGCTGTGTCTCTTTTTTTTTTTTTTTTTTCAGTTGGAGTCTCACTCTGTGGCCCAGACTGGAGTGCAGCCTCGACCTGCTGGGCTCCGGCGATCCTTCCGCCTCAGCCTTCCAAGTAGCCGGAATTACAGGCAGGCGCTACCACGCCCGGCTGATTTTTTGATTTATTGTAGAGATGAGGTCTCGCTGCCCAGGCGGGTCTCGAACCCGCGGGCTCAGGCAATCCACTCACCTCAGCCTCCCAAAGGCGCGGGATTACAGGCTGAGCCACCGAGCCTGGCTTTTTGCTGTGTCTCTTAAGCAAGGCCAGGGCTGGAGTAAAGTGAGTTACTGGAGCCCCAAAAAACTCAGTCATCAAGAGAAATAATACATATATATATATATATATATATATATATTTTTTTTTTTTTTTTGAGTTGGAGTCTCACTCTGTCGCCCAGACTGGAGTGCAGTGGCCGCTTCCGGCCACCGCAGCCTCGACCCGCTGGGCTCTGGCAATCCTTCTGCCTCAGCCTTCCAAGTAGCCAGAATTACAGGCATGTGCTACCACGCCCGGCTGATTTTTTGATTTATTGTAGAGATGAGGTCTCGCTGCCCAGGCGGGTCTCGAACCCGCGGGTTCAGGCAATCCACTCACCTCAGCCTCCCAAAGGCGCGAGATTACAGGCTGAGCCACCGAGCCCGGCAAGAAATAATATTTTAATACAATATTTAAAAAAATCAAATCAGCAAACTAGAGCCCTCAGGCCAGCGGCTTGTTCTTATAGGTAAAGTTTTATAGGGCTGAGATTAGCATGAGGTGGGGGGGGCAAGGTTGCACAAATGCAGGATCTTTGTTTAAACTTCCGATATTTTGTTCATCATGGGTTTTTTTACATTAATTTTGTTTTTTGAAAATATTGTGATTGAATGTGGTGGTTCCTGCCTGTAATCCCAGCACCTTGGGAGGCTGAGGTGAGAGGATTGCCTGAGCTCAGGAGTTTGAGACCAGCCTGGGCAATATAGTGGGACCTCGTCTCTACAGGAAAGAAAGAAAGAAAAAAGCATTGAATTATTACTCCTCTTGGTCACTGAGTTTTGGCGCATTCCTTAAATTTTGCAGTTAAAGCAAGTGCTTCACTCACCTTACTGCCAGCCTGACTCTTAACACGCCATGAATCTCCACTTCATTCACAACTTTGACTTTTGCAATTCTTTCAGTCAATATTTGTGGAGCACACAGCCAGCCAGACCAAACACTCTGTGGATCCAACTAGAACCCCTGATACAATGAAGACACATTCTAATGTTGGACATGACCACATCACAGACAGAAGAAGCAACACATGACAGAACAGGAACAGGGGAAGAAGACAGGACATGTCCCTCGTTCACGCTAAGAAGTTTACTGATCCCAGGTGGGGAAAGACTGGACATTGAGAAGAGAAAAAAGCCTTCCTGTGACTCCTTTTAGCGCTTACTTCCTCATTTTTCTGCTCCCTCGGGGCCAAGTTTCTCAAAAAAAATACAACTGAGACTTGTCTCAAAAACCCACACCAGTTGTCTTCCGGTGCCCCACAGGTGCCAAAACTGCCCGCTTCTTTCCTCATGGTGTCACACAGGGTGTACCTTGATCTCCTGTACTCCCCGAAAATGGGGCCTAAAGGCTTAAGTAGATTCACATGAAACATTTGGGGCAAGGTTGCTTCAGAGGTGATGCGGTGACTCTCATATTGCACCACTTCAAGCGGCGTGTGGTGTCAGCTGGCTCCATATTTGTATATTTTCAATTTCATCAATTCTGACTCCATATGAGGATTAGATTTTGAGAGGGACCATTCTCTGACCATTCAGAGGGAACTGAAGACTCAACTTTGGCTGAGAACATCATCAAACTGTGGAATTTCTAGTAGACAATACAGTTCTCATTCAACTAGGAAACAATATGGGTGGCTTGCATGAAATTAACTTAGGTGTTGGGAGCCCTCATGAATTGAATGTTACTCATACAAATGTTTGTAATGTACTTTCTTTACTAACATAGACTTTTAATTTTGAGATAATTGTAGATTATTTCATCTTTAAATAATTGTAGATTAAAAAAAATATTACAACAACATTAAGAATCCCGTACGCAATAAGGGTACCTGATCTCAAACCAGGTGAAGTGGGGACCAAAGTGAGACCCAAACTTTACCTGTACAATGACCATTTGTATACCTAACCCTGAATTGTACCCTCCATCTTTAAAATAAAAATTTTTTAAAAAGAATTCTATATGCTTCTCACATAGTTTCCCTTATGTTTAAATCTAACATAACTATATATTTGTCAGAGTGAAGAAATTAACATTGGAGCTGGGCATGGTGTCTCAGCCTGTAATCCCAGCACTTTGGGAGACTGAGGAGAGAGGATTGCCTGAGCCCGGGGATTCAAGATCAACCTGGGCAACTTGGTGATAACTCGTCTCTACAGTAAATCACGAAAAATATCTTGGTATGGCGGCATGCATCTGTAGTTCCAGCTACTTGGAAGGTTGAGGTGGAAGGATTGCCTGAGCCCGCAGGTCAAGGCTGCGGTGACCATGAGTGTGCCATTCCACTCCAGCCTGGGTGACAGAGTGAGACTCCGACTCAAAAAAAAACCAAGGTGAGGATCTCCAGAACTTTTTCACCACCTCCAATTGAAGCTATGTACCTATTAGAAAACTTTCTTTTTAAGTATTGCTTTTCAAACCTCCCGTATCAAAATAATTTAGTCTACCATTCTTGGAGAAGGATTATTCATGGGCCACATTCTGGTGCTTGGACAACTGTTGTGTTTTGCTGCCCGGCTTCTATTTCCCTTTCTCCAGGTAGTATCACCTGAAGTTTACTTTAGGGAATCACTCCTTATTCAGCCTGAAGTCTTGGGAGGAGTGTCAGGCATGATAACTTGTTTTCTCAGTGTCAAGGTGTGGCAGGTAACTTAAGCTAGGTGAGAACAAGGGCAAAAAGAAGCAGGGATATATCCTAATAGCAATGTCCTAATCTTTTTTTTTAGTTGGCGTCTTACTTTGTCACCCAGGCCAGAGTGCAGTGGCACAATCATGGTTCACTGCAGCTTCTGACTCCTAGGTACAGGCAATACTCCCACCTCGGCCTCCTGAGTAGCTGGGACTGTAGGAGTATGCCACCACACTAGGTTAATTTTTTTTTTGTAGAGATGACTTCTTGCTATGTTGCCCAGGCTGGCCTCAAACTCCTATCCTCACATGATCCTCCTGCCTCAGCCTCCCAAAGTGCTAGGATTACAGGCACCTGGCCAATGTTCTAATCTTTAGCTCCTGAGACTTCCTTCCCCAGAGCTGCCCTGGTTCTTATCCTTGTGATTACAGTGATTTTTAGATTATTTTGCTGGCCCCATGTCTTTCCATTAAGTTCCACTCCTTTTAAGTTAGTCAAAGTAAGACACAAATAGAACCCTATTTGACATAGGAAATTATTTTTAACAAAAAGACCCCTGGAGTCAAGTCAATTCCAGAAAAACATTTAACAATGCCTTCTACGCTGTCAGCTCCAAATCGTTGCACAGAGAGAAAAGGCTTTGGTGGAATCATGTCTAGAAACAATCTCTCTGCCCCAGAAGGGTCCCTGAGCTCTGAGGGTGATGACACAGGTTTTAGAAAAATATATGTAAAATAGGCCAGGCATGGTGGCTCATGGCTGTAATCCCAGCACTTTAGGAGGCTGAGGCAAGTGGATCGCTTGAGGCCAGGAGTTCAAAACCAGCTAGGGCAACAAAGGAAGACCTTATCTCTACAAAAAAAATAAATAAATAAAAAATAAATCAGCTGGATGTGGTGGCATGCATCTGTTGTCCCAGCTCCTTGGGAATCTGAGGCAGAAAGATTGCCTGAACCCAGGAGTTGAATGCTGTGGTGAGCTGTGATCCTGCCACTGTGCTCCAGTTTGGACAACAGGTGAGACCTTGACTATATATGTAAAATAAAAAGGAGAGAGAGAGACTCTACCAAAGAAATGTTCTCGAATGCCTTAGCAACCACATAAGCTGTTTCCTACCTTCTCTGGGCACCTTCTGAGTGTTGACTTTAGGACAGAAGCACATGGGTCATGAACACCAGAAAGATTACGGTGAGAATGGTGGCTGCTGCTTTCACATGTAATCTAGTTAGGTTCCTTGACATCTCTGAACCTCAATTTCCTCAACAGCAAAGCAAAGGCAAGCTGTCCTCAAGCCAAGTGCCTGGTGTGTCGTAGGCATTCACCCGGTGTGCCCATTTCTTGGGCTACTCTCTGCTACTGAAGTGACTTCCACAAAGGAGTTGGGGGGAGCAGATATCAAACTGATTTGTCTGTCAGGTTCTATTTGGTGCCGAAGCATAGGACACTGAGCAGTCTGGTGACCTGGGACCTCTTACATCCTATGTACTTGAATGTTTGTGGCCAACGGTTCCCAAGAGGGGAACTCTGTACATCCCGCTGAGAGCTTCCCCACTCTGTTGGAAGGAAGAACTGGTCTCTGTGCCAAATGTACAGCCCCAGCAGCTCTCCCAAGACACCATCAGCCAGTTCCACAAGCAACCGTAGGAGGCTCGGGGAGCTGCCCATCTTCAAGGGGTTCTTTAGCCCCTGATGTGACTGCATGGCAGAACCAGTTTCCTGAATACAGGCTGTTTTCTCATATTTCTGTAAGGAGGTCACTCCTACCTGAATACCCTTCCCATGCATAATGCATCATGAAGAGCAGGGCCATCGTTGGAATTGTGCAATGTACAACCTGCACAACTGTACAGGACAGCCCTGGGTAAGAAAATGGACTCCAGAGTCGGAAAAAATCGAATCTAGACATAACTTCCACTATTTTTTCCCAGTAAAAATGTGAGCAAGTCGACCTTTCTAAATCTCACTTTCCTCATTTGTGAAGTTGGAATAATTACAGTAGCAACCTCTTGGTGTTGTGAGGATTAAAATGAAATAGTATATATGTGGAGATCTTAGCACAGTGTTTGTCACATAAAGATGCTTAATAAAAGCCATAATAATTCTTATTCCCTGTGGCTAACTTTTACTCTGTCTTTAAGATCAAAGTATCTTTATTCTACCTGGAAGCCTTTTCTAATTTCTCCACAAGCTGGGTCAAATACCTCTTCTATGTGCTTCTATCCCTCCTGGTGTTGACCCTAGTACTGCTGGGCTTCCACCTGAAACTGTGACACCTTGATGTCAGAGACTATGTCTTTCATACTAGGGGCACCAGTCCTTATTTATTTATTTATTTTTGAGTTGGAGTCGCACTCTGTTGCCCAGGCAGGAGTGCAGTGGCACACTCACGGCCACCACAGTGTCGACCTGCTGGGCTCCCATGATCCTTCTGCCTCAGCCTTCCAAGTAGTTGGAACTATAGGCGCGTGCTACCACGCCCAGCTAATTTTGGACTTATTGTGGAGACGAGGTCTCGCCAAGTTGCCCGGGTTGGTCTCGAACCCGTGGACTCAGACAATCCACTCACCTCAGCCTCCCAAAATGCTGGGATTACAGACTGAGCCGCCAAGCCCGGCCAGTCACCAGTACTTATAACAATGCCTGGCATGTAGTAGGATCTCAATAAATGCTAGCTGAATCAATGCATGTATGAATGAATGACTGCATGCTGACTTTGATGGGAGCCAGGGGAAACTTGCCCTTCTCATTTTCTGTTAGAAACCAGTGATGGGGGGAAAGCAGCAGAGAAATGGGAAGGGATAGTATGGACGAGGCATTTGGCTAAGGCAGGTCAGCCCCTTCCTGAGGTCACTTTCTGGGTAAAAGGAAAACTGAGTGAGACCTTGTACCAACCTGGGTCTAAGAAGATAAACAAGCCAAGGGTTCTCTCTAGACAATGGCCCGATTCTCCCTGACCAGGAAGGTGGGAGCTGTGGGGAACCAGACAAACATCCTCTTCCAATTTCCTTCCGTCTGTGCTCAGCTCCTGCAAAGCACCAGAGCCCACAGCCGTTCACAGCCCTTCCTTCACAGACGGCATCTTCAGATCTGAGACGGGCTCTTACTCGGTGAGATCTTTGACGGCTGGATGGGGCTGAAGTGAGTCTGAATCACTCCTAACCACAATGGCCTTAGAATGACAGAGGGTTTCTGTTTCCAGGGCGTGTTCAAAAGTGGGTTTTTTTGTGGCACAATTTGCTTCCACGTGGCCCCTGCCACCCAGGAGCTGAGATGAGCAGTTTGCACAGATCAAATTATTGAACTTCAAAACACCCATGAAAAACTGTAAAAACAAAACAACAGCAGAAGTACGAGGCTGGGGGAGATGTGGCTTAACAGGAGCACGTGTGAAAAATGACTCGGCAGTCCAGATGCCTGTGGGTCCGGCGTGAGTCAGCTGAAGGACGAGGAGCCAGAAAACCTCAGACGGGCCTGGACTGAGTGGAACTTCCAGAAAAAGAAAGGTGATGGCTGACTCCACTCCACACTGGTCAGACCACCCTGGAGGAGGGTTGACTCTGTCTAGATGCCCATCGGGGGACAGGAAAGGGTGTGTTCTGAGTGGAATTACCAAATTTGGAGGGAGTGGGGGAACCCAAAAGCTGGACTAGAGGAAGGAGAGATGGGTGCCCTGGGGAAGAAAGGGCTGGGGGCTCCTCCCTGCAACTTCTGCTTGGAAGTCCTTCCCCTCCTGTCATCCTGGTGGACTCCTATTCATCCCTCAGGCCTCATCTCCTGCCACCTCTTCTGAGAAGCCTTCCCTCACTCTCTAAGCAGAAGCAGCCCCCCCTCTGTTTGGACGCCCTCCCACTGCATCTGGGAGTCAGATCCCTTCACTACACATCTCTCACATGGAACAACGTTTTGGAGTTTCGATCCGTCCTACTTATCTCTGCATCCCAGTGCCTGGCATAGCGACAATTCTTCAGCAAATGTCTGATGAATTAAATTGTTGGCGTGAAAACTGCCGCCACACATTTTGACCATGAGGAAGAGAGACTGTATTTTTTCTATGTGGCTCGAAAGGCGGAACTGGGAGAGAGGGTGGAGATGCCAAGAGAGTGGATTTCAGCTCAAAACTAGGAAGTGCTTTATAATAATAACAACAACGGCTTTATTGTGTGTTTTAGTCACCTACTGCTGCATAGATAAGTCACTCCAAAACTTAGCAGCCTGAAACAGTAACAAACATTTGTTATCTCACACAGTTTCCATGGGGCAGGGATTCAGGAGGAGCTTAGGAGAGCAGCCCTGGCTTGGGATCTCTCTCTCAGGAGGTTGTAGTCAAGATACCAGCTGGGGCTGCAGTCATCTAAAGACTTATCTGGGGCTGGAAGATCCACTTCAAGATGGCTCAGTCACATGGCTGTTGGAAGGAGGCCTCAGTTGCTTCCCTGGGGGCCTCTCCATAGAGTATTTGAGTGACTTCCCAACATGGCCGGTGGCTTCCCCCAGAAAGAGTGATCAGAGAAAGAGAATCAGGAGACCGCAATGCCTCGTATGACCAAGTCTTGGAAGTCACAGTGTCATTTCTACAATCGTCAGTATGGGAAGAGACTACATGTAGGCATGAATGCTAGGTGGTGAGAACGAGCGGGACCATCTTGGATGGTGGCTAGCACATTGAGTATCGACTGTGTGCAAGGCTTCATGCTAAGTGTTTGACACTGGATCTCTCATGTCTTCCTCCCAACTACCTTAAGAGGTTGGTGTTTCTGTTACTCCCATTTTATAGATAAGAAGACCAAATCACAGAGATGTTAACTAACTTGTCCATGGCCACACACCCGGAAAGTCTCTGAGTTTTGGCTTAAACCTAAAGTCCTGACACCATTATACTTTCCACCATATTATAATACGCAATCCTACTTCTGCCAGGTAAGCTGGAGCAGTGGTTCTCAGTCCTAGCTGCATGTAGACATCAGCTGGGAAGCCTTTACAAATTGTGATTGTTGAGGCTGAACTCCAGGAGTCTGACCCAATTAATCTGGAGTCTGAGCCTATTATGCAGCCAACACTGAGGACCAGTGCAATAGAGAAAGTGCTGACACTGTTTGGATGTTGGAGCATGCCCTTCCTGAGGTCCCTTCCAAGTAGTGCCTGTTATGGCCTGGGTGAAAGGGGACACGTTTTTATTACCCCAGCAGGTAGGGACTGAAATGTCATGTGTAGGTGAGTTCCTGATTATTATCCTTGGGCCTGTGGAAGTAGTGTCTGAATGGTGTCTTGAAAGGCAAGTAGATGTCGAGAAGGCTGAGAAGGTGTATTCCAGCTTCAAGGAAATATGCAGGACCTAGTCCTGGGGTGAAATCTCAGGATGTAAATGATTAGCAAGAGAATTTTTGTAGACGTCTTCTCAGATTCTCCAAAAATTGCCAGCCTCTCTCCTCACCTCCCTCATCTATATTTCCAGCTCCCACTCCCTGGCCACTGTGATCAGAGACAATGTTCTTTCTTTCTTTCTTTTTGAATCAGAGTTTCACTCTTGCCCAGGTAGGAGTGCAATGTCACACTCACAGCCATTGCAGCCTCGACCTGCTGGGCATCGGCCATTCTTCCACCTCAGTCTTCCAAGTAGCTGGAACCACAGCTGCACACCATCACACCTGGCTAATGTTTTGCTTCATTGTAGAGATGAGGCCTTGCCAAGTTGTCCAGGCTGGTCTGGAGCCCCTGGGCTCAGGCAATCCTCTCACCTCTGCCTCCCAAAGTGTGGAAATTGCAGGGGTGAAGGCATGAGCCACCGCTCCCGGCTAGAGATAACTTTCTTCTTCTTTTTTTTAAGGTGGGAAAGCAAGATTTATTGAGAGCACAGAAAAGCTCCCGCAGTGGGAGGGGACCCAAAGAGGTTGCCTTCTTTTTTTTTTTTTTAATTGGGGTCTCACTCTGTCACCCAGGTTGGAGTGCAGTGGCATGCTCATGGCCACCGCAGCCCTGACCTGCTGGGCTCAAGTGATCCTTCCGCCTCAGCCTTCCAAGTAGCTGGAACCATGCCTGGCTAATTTTTTGATTTGTTGTAGAGACAAGGTCTCACCCAGGTTGGTCTTGAACCTCCGGGTTCAAACAATCCTCTCGCCTCCGCCTCCCAAAATACTGGGATTGGAGGTATGAGCCAGTGTGCCCGGCTGAGACATCTTTTTTTTTTTTTTTTTTTTTTTTGAGTTGGAGTCTCACTCGGTCGCCCAGACTGGAGTGCAGTGGCCGCTACCGGCCACCGCAGCCTCGACCTGCTGGGCTCCGGCGATCCTTCCGCCTCAGCCTTCCGAGTAGCCGGAATTACAGGCCTGCGCTACCACCCTGGCTGATTTTTTGATTTATTGTAGAGATGAGGTCTCACCTGCCCAGGCGGGTCTTGAACCCACGGGCTCAGGCAATCCACTCACTTCAGCCTCCCGAAGGCTCAGGATTACAGGCTGAGCCACCGAGCCCGGCTGAGACATCTCTCTTTTCTTTTTTTTTTTTTTTGAGTCGGAGTCTCACTCTGTCGCCCAGACTGGAGTGCAGTGGCCGCTCCCGGCCACCGCAGCCTCGGCCTGCTGGGCTCCGGCGATCCTTCCGCCTCAGCCTTCCGAGTAGCCGGAATTACAGGCATGCGCCACCACGCCCAGCTGATTTTTTGATTTACTGTAGAGATGAGGTCTCGCTGCCCAGGCGGGTCTCGAACCCGCAGACTCAGGCAATTCACTCACCTCAGCCTCCCAAAGGCGCGGGATTACAGGCTGAGCCACCGAGCCCGGCTTGAGACATCTTTCTTAATGCAGATACTGAGAATAAACTGGAAAGGGTAAGGGTAATGGGATAAGTCCCTGCAGAGAAGGAGGGACGGGAGAGAATTTCTTTTAAATTAACGCTTGGTTATTATTCTCTGCTTCTTGGTCATGACGTTGAGCTGAGGTTGAACGAGGCAGTCATGTTCTCAGTGGGTCATCATAAGCACAGGAAGACTAGCTGGAGCTTCTGGGGGTGGGGGAGGCACTCCTTTCCAATCACATCAGGCCTTTCTGCCCTGTTCATCAGTATGAGCACACCACTGCCGATACCCCTAATCCTGGTGGCAGAACGGTATAACAGTCATTCATCTAGGAAATACTGGTTGAGCGACGGGCCCAGGCACTGATCTCGGCATTAGAGATGAAGACGTGAGCAAAGCAAGGACCTGTGTTCATGGAGCTCTCTGGGAAGACCGGCAGAGAGTCTCTCTGATGGGACAAGGACTGGGTCGATGTTAGAATATTCAACAGGATGCCAGAGACACTAGACAAGTGTTTTCTAAGTATTGAAAGGAGAAAATTTTGACACTAGAATTTGACATCCAGCTAGACTATTTTTTACATGACAGAGTGGATGGATGATAGTGTTAGGTCCTCTAGAGGCCCTCGGAAGATTTGCCACACAGAGACGCTTTGAAGACGCTCCTGGCGGAAGTTCTCCAGCAAGGAGGAAAAATAAAGCCAGAGAATGTTTTGAGATAAAGGCATGAAAATAAGCTTCTCAAGCTTACTGCTGCCTAAATACATGATGACAAGAAAAAGGAAAACAAGAGAATAAGCTAACCCAAACTCTAGATAATGCAAATAGCAAACATAAAAAGACCAGTTAGTGAGATATACCTGGGTGCATGTCTCCCTGGGAGAGAACAAATAGATATTGATAAGGTTAACAAGTTGAATGGAGGGAATATCAGTGTTAATGTGTGAGGAGTAAAACCCAGAGGAATAAAAATAGAATGTGTAACTTGTGCAAATAGCAGAAGAAAGTGTGTTCTATTCAATGAAAGGAGGAAACCAAGGTTGCTATGTGAATGATCACTTAAAAAAATTAGTAGCCAGGCACAGTGGCTCATGCCTGTAATCCCAGAGCTTTGGAAGGCAGAGGCGAGAGGATTGCTTAAGCTCAGGGATTTGAGACCAGCCTGAGCAACATGGCGAGACCGCATCTCTACAATAAATAAAAAAAAAATTAGCCAGGCATGGTGGCAATGTCTGTGGTTCCAGCTACTTGGAAGGCTGAGGTGGAAGGATCTCCTGAGCCCAGCAGGTCGAGGCTGGAGTGACCGTGAGCATGCCACTGCACCACTGCACTCCAGCCTAGGTGACAGAGTAAGACTCTGATCCCCCCCAAAAAGAATTAGGATTCATTCATTAGTTCACTTATTTATTTTTGAGTTGGAATCACACTCCTTCACCCAGGCTGGAGTGCAGTGGCATGCATGCTCACGGCCACCCCAGCGTCAACCATCTGGGCTCCAGCAATCCTTCCACTTCAGTCTTGTGAGTAACCAGAACTACAGACACACACTACTACACTTGGCTATTTTTTGTTTTTATTTTATTGAAAAGACGAGGTCTCACCAAGTTTCCCGGGCTGGTCTTGAACCCACTGGCTCAGGCAATCCACTTGCCTCGGCCTCCCAAAGTGCTGGAATTACAGACTGAGCCATTGAACCCGGCCAATAAGGATTTATTATGAGGAATTGGCCTATGCGATCATGGAGCCTAGCTAGTCCAAATCTGCAGAGTTGATGTCCCAGTTCTAATCCAAAGGCAGGAAGTTACTGTCCAACCAGGAAAAGCCAGTGTCTCAGTTCAAAGGCCCTGAGGCAAGAGACTTGGGGGATAGTCAGCCTTTTGGTCTAGTCAGGCCTTTAACTGCTGAGGTGAAGCCCACTCACATTATGGAAGTCAAACTGCTTACTCAGGCTACCTATTTAAATGTTAATCTCACTCAAGAACACCTTCACAGAAACACACACAATAATAGTGACCAAATATCTGGGCACCTCAGGGCCCAGTCAAGTTGACACATAAAACTAACCAACACAGTGTTCCTCCTCACTAACATGGTGAAATATTGAAAACAGTCTCGAATGAATCATGTCTCTCTGGAATCCATCCTTTTGCAATGTCTTTGCCTCTCCTACTACCACCAAAGCTTCAGTCATGTGAATGAAGCCTCTTGAAGCTTCTAAGACAGTCCAGTCACCCTTACTGACATTGTGTGGAGCACTTTCTGCTGAGCACTGCCTGAAATTCTGACTCCCAGAATCATGAGTAATAAGATGGTTGTGTTTACATTTTGGGGGTGGCTTATTAGGCAGCAACACATAAGTGATATAAATGATATAATATGTAATAAAATATGAACTAAGATATGTCACAATAGCAACAGGAATTATTGCATATCCTGAAATTAACCCACACACAAAGTCTTTATGAGGAAAAATGGAAAACTCTTTTAAAGGATATTTTTTAAAGACCTAGATAATCAAAGGGATGCCATTTTAATAAAGTTTTATTGAAGTATAACCGGCCTACAATTGATTGCACATTTTATATTATTTTATTTCATTTTATTTTTTGAGTTGGAGTCTTACTCTGTCTCCCAGGCTGGAGTACAGTGACACGCTCACTGCCACCGCAGCCTCAACCAACTGGGCTCAGGAGATCCTTCCACCTCAGCTTTCCAAGGAGCTGGAACTACAGGCATGTGCCACCATGCCCAGCTAACTTTTTGACTTATTGTAGAGATGAGGTCTCACCAAGTTGCCCAGGCTGGTCTCAAACCCATGGGTTCAGGCAATCCTCTCACCTCGGCCTCCCAAAGTGCTGGGATTATGGGTGTGAGCCACTGCGCCTGGTCTGATTGCACATTTTAAAGTGTACAGTTTAAATTTTCACATACGTATATATCCATGAAACCATGAAACAAAAAGATAGTGACCATATATCCATCACTCCCAAAAGTTTCTTCATGTCTCATTGTAACTCTTCCTTCTCACCCTTCTCTGCACTATTGTCTCCATCCCCAAGCAACCACTGACCTTTTAGTCACTACAGATTAAATTGCATTTCTAGGCCAGGCACAGTGGCCATGTCTGTAATCCCAGCACTGTGGGAGGCTGAACTGAGAGGTTTGCTTGACCCTAGGAGTTTGAGACCAGTCTGGGTCCTGGGTAGGCCTAGGCTGATGTGTGAGATCCCGGTCCTGGGTAGGCCTAGGCTGATGTGTGTGTTTGTGTGGGCAACAGGGTGAGACCTCGTCTCTACAAAAAAACAAAAAAAAACCAAAAAAACCCAGAAAAATTAGCCAGGAGTAGTGGTGTGTGGCGGTAGTTCCAGCTACTCAGGAGGCTGAGGCGGAAGAATAGCCTGAATCCAAGAGGTTGAGGCTGTGGTGAGCCATGATCGTGCCACTGCACTCCAGCCTGTATGACAAAGTGAGACTCTGACTCAAATACAAAATGTATTCCTTTTTGTTGCTGAGTTGTGTTCCATGGTATGTGTATACCGTTATTTGTTTATTCATTCACCTATGGATGGACGTTTGGGTTGTCTCCAGTTTTGAGATAATACAGCTAAAGCCATCATGAATATTCATATACAAGTCTTTGTATGCACTTTCATTTCTCTTGGCAAATGCTTAGGAGTGGGATGGCTGCGTCATAGGGTGGGTCCAAATTTGTTGGACACTTTTACCTTCCCTCTAGCAGCATCCGAGAGCTTCAGTGTTCCATCTCACCAACATTTAGTGTGATCAGTCTTTTTCATTTTAGCCATTCTAACAGGTAAGTAGTGATATTCATTGTGGCTCTAATTTGCATTTCTTGAATGACGAATGATATTAGGCACCTTTGTATGGTCCGTCACGCACCACATAACCACATTTTAGTCAACAATGGACTGCATATATGACAGTTGTTCCATCAGACTATAGTGGAGCTGAAAGATTCTCATCGCTTTGACATCATAGCTGTTGTAACGTCTAGCACAACGCATCACTGATGTGTTTGTGGTGATGCCGGTGTAAACAAACCTACTGTGCTGTCAATCATATAAAAATCTAACACATGCAATTATGTACAGTACATGACACTTGATGATAATGATAAACAACTAGGTTGCAGGTTATACTTTTTATTGGTATTTTAGCACATATTCTTTCCATCTTTTTTTAAAAAAAGTTAACTGTAAACACCCTCAGGCAGGTCCTCTAGGAGATATTCTAGACTCTAGAAGAAAGCATTGTTATCACAGGAGATGGCAGCTCCAGGGGTGTCATTGCCCCTGAAGACCTTCTCATGGGACAAGATGTGGAGGTAGAAGACAGTGGCATTGATGATCCGGTTCTGGGTAGGCCTAGGCTGATGTGTGTGTTTGTGTCTTCATTTTGAATGATAAAGTTTAAAAGTTTAAAAAGTTTTTTTAATAGAAAAACATTTATAGAATAAGGGTATAGGCCGGGCTCGGTGGCTCAGCCTGTAATCCCAGGACTTTGGGAGGCCGAGGTGAGAGGACTGCTGAGCCCGCGGGTTTGAGACTCGCCTGGGCAACTTGGTGAGACCTCATCTCTACAATAAATCAAAAATTAGCCAGGCGTGGTAGCGCACACCTGTAGTTCCAGCTACTTGGAAGGCTGAGGTGGAAGGATCGCTGGAGCCCAGCAGGTGGAGTCTGCAGTGGCTGGGAGTGGCCACTGCACTCCCATCTGAGTGACAGAGTGAGACTCCAACTCAAAAAAAAAAAAAAAAAAGAATAAGGGTATAAAGAAAGAAAATATGTTTGTGCAGCTGTACAGCGTGTGTTTTAAGCTAAGTGGTACCACAAAAGAGTACAGAAGTTTAAAAACGTAAAGTTTATAAAGTCAAAATGTTACAGGAAGCTAAGGTTGATTTATTGTTGAAAAAATAAAAATATTTAAAAAAATAAATTTGGGGTAGCCTACGTGTACAGTGTTTACAAAGTCTGCAGCAGTGTATAGTATATAGTGTATACTATATAGGCCTTTACATTCGCTCACTCACTGACTCACCCAGAGCAACTTCCAGTCCTGCAGCCTCCATTCATGGTAAATGCCCTTTGCAGGGCATCTTTTATCTTTTATTTTTGTACCTTTTCTACATTAGATACACAAATCCTTACCACCGTGTTGCAACTGCCTAGAGTACTCAGTACAGTCACACGCTGTACAGGTTTGTAGCCCAGAAGAGAGAGGCCGTACCGTAAGCCTAGGTGTATAGGAGGCTTTACCTTCTAGGTTTGTGTTAGGTGCACGCTGTGATGTTTGCACAGTGATAAAACTGCCTAACAACGAATTTCTTTTTTTTTTTTTTTTGAGTTGGAGTCTCACTCTGTCGCCCAGACTGGAGTGCAGTGGCCGCTCCCGGCCACCGCAGCCTCGACCTGCTGGGTTCCGGCGATCCTTCCGCCTCAGCCTTCCCAGTAGCCGGAATTACAGGCATGCGCTACCAGGCCCGGCTGATTTTTTGATTTATTGTAGAGATGAGGTCTCCCTGCCCAGGCGGGTCTCGAACCCGCGGGCTCAGGCAATCCACTCACCTCAGCCTCCCAAAGGGGCGGGATTACAGGCTGAGCCACCGAGCCCGGCTGACGAATTTCTTAGGACGAATCTTCTCTGTTGTTAAGTGATGCAGACTACTTATTTGGCTTCTTTGGTGAAATGTCTGATCAAATATTTTGTCCATTTAAAAAATATTGAGTTGTTTCTTTTCTCATTATTGAGTTTTGAGAGTCCTGAGTATTTTCTGGAAACAAGTATTTTTTAAAATGTCTGATTTTCAAATATTTTCTCCAATTTCTGGCTTGTCTTTATTCTCTTAATAAATCTTTCAAAGAGCAGAAATTCTTAATTTGGCTGAAGTGCAATTTATCAATTTCTTCTTTTATGGATTGAGATTTTGGTGTAGTTAAGAAGTCATGCCGGGCTCGGTGGCTCAGCCTGTAATCCCGTGCTTTGGGAGGCTGAGGTGAGTGGATTGCCTGAGTCCGCAGGTTCGAGACCCGCCTGGGCAACTTGGTGAGACCTCATCTCTACAATAAATCAAAAAAATTAGCTGGGTGTGGTAGCGTGCCTGTAGTTCCAGCTACTTGGAAGGCTGAGGTGGAAGGATCGCTGGAGCCCAGCAGGTTGAGGCTGCGGTGGCCGGGAGCAACCACTACACTCCAGTCTGAGTGACAGAGTGAGACTCCAATCAAAAAAGAAAAAAAAAAAAAAAAAAGAGATCATTGCCTTATGCAAGGTCACAAAGATTTTAGTCTGTTTTCTTCTAGAAATTTTAGTTTTTTAGATTTTACATTTAAATCTATGACATATTTGAGTTAATTTTTTAATATACTATAATATATAGATCAAAATCTATTTTTTGTATATGGATATTGAATTGTCCTAATACCATTTGTTGAAGAAATTATCCTTTCTCCACTGAGTTGTCATTGCATGTTTATTAAAAATCAGTTGTCAGCTGGGCGTGGTGGCTCACACCTGTAATCCCAGCACTTTGGGAGGTAGAGGTGAGAGGATTGACTGAGTCCAGGGGTTCTAGATGAGCCTGGGCAACTTGGCGAGACTTCGTCTCTACAATCAATCAAAAGATTAGCTGGAAGCAATGCTCACGCTTGTGGTTCCAGCTGCTTGGAAGGCTGAGGCAGAAGGGTCACTTGAGTCCAGCAGGTCGAGGCTGTGGTGGCCATGGGCGTGCCACTGAACTTCAGCCTGGGTGTCAGAGAGAGACTCTGACTCAAAAAATAAATAAACAAATCAGTTGTCCATATAAATACAGATCAATTTATGGACTCTGTTGTAGTCCATTGATCTATATGTCTCTTATCAGTGTTCTCAGTCCTTACCTTAAGATTCTTGAAAATGAAGAGCAAATTAAACCCAAAGCAACCAGAAGAAAGAAAATAATAAAGATTAGAGTAAAATCAATGCACTAGAAAGCAAAAAACAATATTAAGAAAAATCAATGAAATGAAAAGAGGTTTCTTTGAGAAGATCAATAACATTTAAGACCTCTAGCCACACTAATCAGGCAAAAAAAAAAAAAAAAGAAAAGACAAACAAACACAAATTAGCAACATCAGGGATAAGAGAAGTGAAATCCCTACAGATTCTCAGATATTAAGGGAATGTTAAAATAATTCTATGAACAACTTTATGATAATTTATATAACAACTTCGACGAAAGGGACAAATTTCTGGAACAGCACAAATTACCAAAACTCACTCTAGAAGATAGAACCCAGAATTTTAATACCAGCCTGGACAACTTGGTGAGACCTTGTCTCTACAATAAATCATCAAAACTAGCTGGCTGTGGTGGCGTGCATCTGTAGTTTCAGCTACTTGGAAGGCTGAGGCAGAAGGATTGCCTGAGCCCAGCTGGTTGAGGCTGCAGTGACCATGAACGTGCCACTGCACTCCAGCCTGAATGACAAGAGTGAGACTCTAACTAAAAAAAAAAAAAAAAGAAGACAAAGAAGAAGAAGAAATAGATAACCTGAATAGTCCCATGTCTATTAAATAATTGAATCTGAAGTTAAAAATCCTTCTCCGGGCTGGGCTGTGTGGCTCAGCCTGTAATCCCGTACTTTGGGAGCCGAGGCGAGTGGATTGCCTGAGCCCGCGGGTTCGAGACCGGCCTGGGCAACTTGGCGAGACCTCATCTCTACAATAAATCAAAAATTAGCCGGGCGTGGTAGTGCACGCCTGTAGTTCCGGCTACTTGGAAGGATCGCCAGAGCCCACCAGGTTGAGGCTGCAGTGGCCAGGAGCGTCCACTGCACTCCAGTCTGGGCAACAAAGTGAGGCTCCAACTCAAAAACTAAAACTAAAACTAAACTAAAATAAAATAAAATCCTTCTCCCAGAAAAAGTTCAGACCCAGGTAGCATTTCTGGTGAATCCTATCACATTTAAGGAAGAAATAATACCAATTCTACAAAAAAAAAACTGAAAAGAAATAAATATTTCCCAATTCATTTTTGAGACCAGTATGATCCCAGTGCTGAATCCAAAGACATTACAAGGAAAAAAAAATCCAACACTGAAAAAACTAAGGACTAATATCCCTCATGACAAATATCTCTCACCAAATTTTAGCAACATGTTCATAGGTAAGATAACTTAATTCTAAGATTTCAGTTCTCGCTCAAATTAAGCTATACATTTTATATAATTACATTCAAAATTCCAGTGGGATTTTTTCAAGTAAAATTTTTAATGAAGTGTTACATGCATACAGAAAGCTACAGCAATCATAACTATACAGCACAATAAATTTTTGCAAAGTGAATAACTCTGCATAACTATGATTTAAAAAAAACAAAACAACTGGGCACGGTGGCTCACACCTGTAATCTCAGCACTTTGGGAGACTGAGGTGAGAGGATTGCCTGAGCCCAGGGGTTCAAGACCTGCCTGGGCAATTTGGCGAGACCTCTCTCTATAACAAATCAAAAAATTAGCCGGATGTGGTGGCAGATGCCTGTGGTTCCAGCTACTTGGAAGGCTGAGACAGAAGGACCACCTGAGCCCAACAGGTCGAGGCTGTGGTGGCCGTGAGCCTGCTACTGCACTCCAGCCTGGGTGACAGAATGAGACTCTGACTCAAAAAAACAAAAAACAAAGCATTATCAGGAACACCCCTGGTATTCCCCCACCCTGGTAACTAGAGAATAGCTTTGCCTATTTTGTACTTTGTATAAATGAAGTGTGCATGGTGTATAAAGGAAAGTATATAATTGAATTAGTAGAGCAGTTTCTTGGTGGTGATGATGTGCTGAGAATTGAGGACTGTGATTAACCATCTCCACCCAAAAACCTACAAAACAAACGAACAGAAAACATAAAGGCTTCTGGTGAGCCTACCTCACCAAGTCTAGACATGTCTGAATTCCAGTGGTAGGCACACTTTAGGGTCATACTGCTTCCATCTCCCTACCCCCACCAGCTCCAAATAGAGCCAAGCCCCTTTTGGGACTACTGATGTCCTAGACTGGGTGTCAGGGACTCCCAATTTTGTAGCTGAGCTCTTAGCCTCATCTTTCAGTGTCTTCATCTGCTAAATGGGTTTACTTGTCCTACCTAGCTCACAAGAATTTGAGGAGAAAGATCAAAATAGAGTAAGCTATGTAAAAACAACTTGCAAACTGTAAAGTATTATGAAAAGAAAGGTTATCATAATTATTATTTAAAAAGAAATGTTTCAGCAGTCTTTCTTTGAGAAACTTACCCATGGCAGTTCTTTCTTCCTTGAATCTTCTCTTTTTCCTGTTAATAAACTCTGTTTAAAAGAAAGAAAGAAAAAAGAAAGAAAGAAAGAAAGAAAGAAAGAAGAAAGAAAGAAAGAAAGAAAGAAAGAAAGAGAAATGTTTCAAGCAATTTCAGCCTGGGGTTTTTTTTAAGTCTGTATAATGTCAACTATTTTACAACACGTAAGAAGTATTTTGATTTGTGGGGGGAAAAAATGGGCCACCGAATTGAACTCTTAAGTGCTATGGTTTGTGTATATTTCTTATTTATTTATGTGTTAAACTTCAGACTACGTGTAATAAACTGTCTGTGGTACAATGCTATTGATCGCCCTGCATTAGAAGCTGAATTAAATGTGCATTACTCCGGGGCTGGTCATTGTGGGGGATGCTTAAAAAGTTTTGAGGGAGAATAAGTGAAGACTATTAAGCGTCTCTAGGCCCTGTCTCTTGCTGATCCCCGTCACCCCAGGGAAGCATTACTGCTATTTGGTCGTATGTACATCCTTGTCTTAATGCTTCCTCTAATGGTATCTAATGGCTGTTTGGCCACGTCACTTACTTACAAAGACAGTGTCGTCTTCCCCAACCTCTTCTCGGGCACCTTCTAGAAAAGGATGGTGCTTTTGAGTACAGGCCATGTGAAATACAAAATTCCATGGTGAGCCTCTTTTGTTTCATGAGTTCATTTGCTCATTCATTCATTCAATGAACATTTATTGAATATTTGTAATGCTTGAGGCAGTTAGCCAGTTGTCTTTATCACAAAATTATAGTACTTGTCTCTGTGATCAGTACATGTCCTTGGAGAATATTCGATTATTGAGAAAAGTAAAGAGGTGTGCTAAGGAGTTTGGTTTGTATCAGCTATTCTATTTTATTGTATTTATTATTATTATTATTATGGTTGTTGTTGTTGTTACTATTCTTACTGAATTGGAGTCTCTGTTACCTAGGCAGGAGTGCAAGTGGCACAATCACGGTTCCCCACAAGCTTGACCTCCTGGATTCAGGCAATCCTTCTACTTCAGTCTTCCCAGTAGCTGAAACTACAGGTGCATACTGCCACACCAGGCTAATATTTTTGTAGACAAGGCCTTACTATGTTGCCCAGGCTGGTTTGGAACTCCTGGGCTCAAGCAATCCTCCTGCCTTGGCTTCCCCAAATACTGGGATTATAGGCATGAGCCACTGTGTCCAGCCTGAGGCCAGGTTATTAAAGCACCTGGGCTCTGTGAGGGAAGGAGGGAACCTGAAAGCTGGGACACTGCAAGGAAGAAGGAAATGCGTGCTATGTGGGAAACCCCCAAAGAGCACTCTGACTAGTTTCCACATCTGGCCCAAGTCCCTGCGATTCCAAACCCTGTTGGAAATTCCCCATGAGAATCAGGGAGAGGTAGATGAATTAGAAACCTATACTCACCTGGCCATTCCACCCTCACACCCTGAAAGACCACCTAACTCAAACCCCTCATTTAACAGATAATGAGGCTTAGAGAGAAAAGTGACTGCCCAGAGTCACTGTGGCCACAGTTAGCTGTAAAGTCATTAAAACCTTTCCAGTTCTTTTTTTGAGACTCACCTCTGATGGCTAATTTCACGTGTCCACCAGCTAGGCCACAGTCCCCAAATATTTGACCAAACATCATTCTAGATGTTTCTGTGAAGGTATTTTTTTTTAGATGAGATAACATTTAAATCAACAGACTTTGAGGAAAGCAAAATACGCCCCATGAGACAGGTGGGCCTTCACAAGTCAGTTGAAGATCTTAATCGAGAAAAGACCACCTGCCCAGAGGAAGAGGAAAAGAGCAGACAGGCTTTGGGCTCAAATTGCAACTCTTCCCTGGGGTCCTGCAGATTTTGGGTTTTGCCAATCTCCACCATTGTGTGAACCAACTCCTTAAATTAAATCTCTCGCTGGGGGCAGTGGCTTACACCTGTAATCCTAGCACTTTGAGGGGTGGAGCAAGAGGATTGCCTGAGTCCAGGGGTTCAAGAATAGCCTGGGCAACTTGGCGAGACCTCATCTCTACAATAAATTAAAAATTAACCAGGTGTGGTGGCGCCAGCCAGTAGTTCCAGCTACTTGGAAGTCTGAGGCAAAAGGATCCCCTGAGCCCAGGAGTTCAAGGCTGCAGTGGTCATGAGCATGCCACTGCACTCCAGCCTGGGCAAGAGAATGAGATTCCAACTCAAAACTCTCTCTCCATGTATATACACATCCTATTGCTTCTGTTTCTCTGGAGAACCCTGGCTGATACCAT
The DNA here is from genome assembly GCA_027257055.1 of Cephalopachus bancanus. Classification (NCBI taxonomy): domain Eukaryota; kingdom Metazoa; phylum Chordata; class Mammalia; order Primates; family Tarsiidae; genus Cephalopachus; species Cephalopachus bancanus. Next base: position 5,563,496 of record JAPVLO010000158.1, read on the forward strand.
CATAACTTCCCTAAAGACTCAAATTGTTCTTTATCATGACTTTGGAGCCAGATCTAAATTTTTTTTTTTTTTTTTTTTTTTGAGTTGGAGTCTCACTCTGTCACACAGACTGGAGTGCAGTGGCCGCTCCCGGCCACCGCAGCCTCGACAGATCTACATTTTAAGAAATATTATTCTAGCCTGCACAGTGACTCACGTGGTGGAATGATGCCTGTAATCACAGCAGTTCAAGGCCAGCCTGGGCAATATAGCAAAACCTCATCTCTACAAAAAATTGTTTTAAATTAGCTGGGTGCGGTGTTGCTCTCCTGTAGTTACAGCTATTCAGGAGGCTGAGGCAAGAGGTCGAACCTGCGGTGAGGCCATGATTGTGCCACTGCACTCCAGCCTGGGCAGCAGAGTCTGACTCAAATAGTCACTGCACAGCAACGGGGTTAGGAGTATTAAATAACTACTTTTGAGTCAGTGATGAGTTGGGAGAGTGTACAGAGATTATTTTTTTCACAACTGTGCTGATGATGCAATAATGCAACAGCAGAAAACAGTCTTGCCCCGTTGATGTTAAACACCGGCAAAGATCACCTTCTTCCTGCTGTGTCTCTTTCTGTATGGACAATGTGTCCACGCGGTCAGGATCTGCTCTGTGCCATCAAGTTCCCTTTGGTGGCCCTTTGAGTTGCCCATGTCCATTCCCTTCAACAGTATCCAAGAACTGAGCATGGTGGCTCATACCTATAATCCCAGCACTTTGGGAGGTGGAGGTGAGAGGACTGCCTGAACCCACAGGTTCGAGACCAGCCTGGGCAATATGGTGAGACCTCGTCTCTACAATAAATACAAAATAAAAATAAAAATTAGCCAGGTGTGGTGGCGCATGCCTGTAGTTCTAACTACTGGGAAGGTTGAAGTGGAAGGGTCACCTGAGCCAGCAGCTCGAGACTGCAGTGGCCATGAGCAGTGTGCCACTGCACTCCAGTCTGGGCAACTGTGAGACTCTAACTAAAAAAAAAAACAAAATAGTATCCAAGTTTCCTTTTGAGGTATTATCCCTCCCCTACTGTGGGTGGGTAACTGTGGCTGGTGCTCCCACCGTGGGAGTTCAAGGGGTCGCACCTGTCCCTCTTGCCACCTCTTCAGCCAGGACATAAGCATGTGACTTCAGCTCGGCTTCAGCTCAGTCTCTCCTCCTGGGACTTTTTTCTTATTGAGTCGGAGTCTCACTCTGTTACCCGGGCTGGAATGCAGTGACACAATCAGCAGTCAACACAGCCTTGACCTCCTGGGCTCAAGCGATCCATTCGCCTCAGTCTCGCGAGTAGCTGAGACTACAGGTGTGCACCACCACGCCAGGCTAATTGTTTGGATGTTCTTGTAGAGACGAGAGCTTGCTCTGGTGCTCAGGCTGGTCTTGAGCTCCTGAGCTCAAGCGATCCTCCTGCCTCGGCCTCCCAGAGTGCCGGGATTATAGACGTGAGCCACTGTGTTCTGGGACTTTAAATCAAGTGATGGGAGAATGATGGGGGAAGCTTGGGGCCATTCATTGCAGAAGAAGCAGTGTAGGCGTAAATATTTTCAAACAGGCTTCTCTGGTTATGAGACAATTTACGGACTTTCTGTGCATTCTGTCCAGCTCCTTGGCCTCCCAGCAAGTGTGTGCTTCCAGCCATTCCCGTCTGACTCCCAGGGGCCTAACAACACTGGAAGCCCCTCTGAGTCCTTGCTGAGGTAACGCAGCATCTGGCTCTGTAGCCAGCCCCCGAGGCCCTGACACACACGGATCCTCTGGCACTGTTTCTAGCCCTGCTTCTAAGTGATGAGCCATTTCACTTCCCCGAGCCTCGGTTTCCTCTTATGTCAAACTGTGGACGGAGACTTAGATCTGTGCTCGGTAGGTAGTTTTCAGCCACAGAAAGCCTTGTGCAAGCAAAATCCTCCTCAAAGTCATGAAATGGCTCAATGCGGTGCTGCTCTGGCTGACGGGTCAAGGAGTCGGGCATCCAGTCCTCTCTGTGCTTTCCCAAGAGCGCCTGCGCTGTGGCTCCCAGGGATTCCACGGAGCACACTGCACTGGACCCTTTCTTGGATCCTAAAGGGACGGCTGCTTTTCCCCCTGGCAGCAACCAGACAGAGCCTGGTCAACTTCATCGACTCAGGCGGCCTCATAGCCACACTTCCCCGTCGGCAAAGTCTTGCTTCTTCTCTTCTTGAAGGAAACGTGCTTGGCAAACGTCTGTGAAATGTTCACACACACACACACACACACACACACACACAGACACACAGACACACACACACCAACTAACTGCCATGTTTTTAAGAGCACTTTTTATTGTGGAGAAGACATAAAACCACGAAAAGCAAATGACAAAAAAATTAGAGTAGGGATGTTCTGCCAGTCTTTTCTCTCTCTCTCTCTCTCTCTCTCTCTCTCTCTCTCTCTCTCTCTTTTAGTCAGAGTCTCACTCTGTCGCCCAGGATGGAGTGCAGTGGCTCATGGCACACTCACAGTCAGCGCAGCCTCGTCCTGCTGGGCTCAGGCGATCCTTCCACCTCAGCCTTCCAAGTAGCCGAAACTACAGGTGCACCACCATGCTGAGCTAATTTTTTGATTTGTTGCAGAGAGCAACCAAGTTGCTCAGGCTAGTTTCGAACCCCTGGGCTCAGGCAATCCTCTCGCCTCCACCTCCCAAAGTGCTGAGATTACAGGCATGAGCCACCGTGCCCAGCTTCTGCCAGTCTCTTTAAAGTATTTACGAATATGTGTCTTTTCCGCTTTGGATTATTTTATTAGTTCTTGGAGATATAGAATTGAGTTCCAGTTTTGATTCTTGGTTACTACGTTGTCTATGCCAACTGTTTCTCTCTCTAATAATGATGATTCTCTACAGATAATCCAAAGAATGTTTATCCCAATGAAGTTAATCAACATTTGCATCTGTGTTTTATCAGGCAATAATGTATTTCTAGGCACTTGTCTTGACATGCCACTAGGTACAAGGAAACCACGTGACCTTGGAATCTTACTTTCTTCATCTCTGAAATGAAGGATGATGAGGAGGTAGTCTGTAAACTCCAACTCTAAAATTCGTATTTTGATGGTTGTTTTGAAGGACCCGGGGCCATGCAATTCCAAATATGTCCAGCAGAGGTCAGGAGACATCACTAATAACTCTGACATCGACTTTAATCCCAGTTAGCTGGGTAAATCATTTACTAGTCATCGCTGTTACTCACCTGATTTGTTAAGGTTGGGCCTCGTTGCCAGGTGAGGTGGCTCACGCCTGTAATTCCAGCACTTTGGGAGGCAGAGATGAGAGGATTGCATGAGTTCAGGAGTTCGAGACCAGCCTGGCCAATTTGGCAAGACCTCACCTCTACAATAAACCAAAAATTTAACCGGCCGTGGTGTTGCCTGTAATTCCAGCTACTAGGAAGGCTGAGGCAAAAGGATCACCAGAGCCCAGCAGGTTGAGGCTGTGGTGGCCATGAGTATGCCGCTGCACTGCAGCCTGGGTAATGGAGTGAGACGCCAACTCAGAAGGAAAAAAGAGTTGAGTCTGGCATAAAGGCAGGCATTTTTCTTGAAAGTTTTTTTTTTTTTTCTTGAGTTGGAGTTTCACTGTCACCCAGACTGGAAAGCAGTGGCTACTCTCGGCCACCGCAGCCTCAACCTGCTGGGCTCCAACGATCCTTCCGCCTCAGCCTTCCGAGTAGCTACAACTACAGGCGTGCACTACCATGCCCGGCTAATTTTTTTGATTTATTGTAGAGATGAGGTCTCGCTGCCCAGGCGGGTCTCGAACCTGCGGGCTCAGTCAATCCACTCACCTCAGCCTCCCAAAGGCGTGGGATTACAGGCTGAGCCACCGAGCCCGACTCTTGAAAGATTAAAGTAGAGATGCCTTCTGTGCCTTGAGCCTCTGTCAAATGTAAACCATTTCTTCATTGGCCAATGCCTGTGAGTAAAGTTTCCAGGTCGACGGTGTGGGGACCATTTACACTCAGTAAATGTGAGCTCACTCCAGTAGATTCCCCTTCATCAAAACTCTCTCCTTATAATAGAGGATCTCTAAACTCTGCCTAATGATCCAACATTTTGGAAAAATATTTACCTCAGCAAAATTTTTTATCACAATGGGGCTTGATCAATATTTCTCTCTCCCTCTGGTTTCATCAGAAAAATTATTTGGGAAATACACCCTTCCAGAGATAGAAACTTCTAATAAGTATTTAAATATTACACACTTTTTTAAAAGGCAGAAATTGGAGGACTGGTTTAAATGTGGATTGGGTCCAGAGAAATGGGAACTGGAGGAAGGACCCCCTGCAGCCAGGTCAGGCCCACCCCAAAAAGCTATGTTCAAAAAATGGTGTTAAAAGTTTGAACTCTGGGTAAGAGTTACATTTATACCTTGGCAGAGCCAGGCATGGTGGCTCATATCTGTAATCCCAGCACTTTGGGAGGTGGAGGTAAGAGGATCACCTGAGCCCAGGGGTTCAAGACCAGCCTGCGCAACTTTGTGAGACCTCATCTTTACAATAAATCAAAAAATTAGCTGGGGTGTGGTAGTGCATGCCTGTAGTTCCAGCTACTGGGGAGGTTGAAGCAGAAGGATGGCCTGCCTGAGCCTAGGGGGTCAAGGCTACGATGGCCATGAGCATGCCACTGCACTCCAGCCTGGGCAACAGTGAGACATTAACTCAAAAAAAAACCAAAAAGAAGCCGGGCTCGGTGGCTCAGCCTGTAATCCCGCGCCTTTGGGAGGCTGAGGTGAGTGGATTGCCTGAGCCCGCGGGTTCGAGACCCGCCTAGGCAGCGAGACCTCATCTCTATGATAAATCAAAAAATCAGCCGGGCGTGGTAGCGCATGCCTGTAATTCCAGCTACTCGGAAGGCTGAGGCGGAAGGATCGCCGGAGCCCAGCAGGTCGACGGCTGCGGTGGCCGGGAGCGGCCACTGCCTCCAGTCTGGGCGACAGAGTGAGACTCCAACTCAAAAAGAAAAAAAAAAACAAAAACCAAAAAGAAGTCTTGGTAGAGTTACTTGGTAAAACTACTCAACATCCTGGAGATAAACTCCTCAGTCTTCCTTATCTATATAATGAGCCCACATAAGATTTGTGTGAGGATTAAATGAGATAATACCTGTATATAAAGAATTTAGCAAAGCACCAGCCACAAATTAAATGAGCAATAGATGACAGTTCTTGATGTCATACATTAATTTGAGAGGAGTTTGTGTTTTTAGAAATAGCAAACGGGGGAAGGCTGAGGCGGAAGGATCGCCGGAGCCCAGCAGGCGAGGCTGCGGTGGCCGGGAGCGGCCACTGCACTCCAGTCTGGGCGACCGAGTGAGACTCCAACTCAAAAAAAAAAAGAGAAATAGCAAACGGGGCTGGGTGTGATGGCTCATGCTAGTAATCATAGCTCTTTGGGAGGCCGAGGAGGAAGGATTGCTTGAGTCCAAGAGTTTGAGAACAGCCTAGGCAACATAGTGAGGCCTCATCTCTACAAAAATAAATAAATAAAAAAGCCAGGCATGGGGGTGCGAGCCTGTAGTTCCAGCTACGTGGAAGGCTGAGGCAGAAGCATCTCCTGAGCCCAGGAGGTCGAGGCTGCAGTAACTGTGATCGCACCACGGCACTCCAGCCTGGGTGAGAGTGAGACTCCAACTCAAAAAAAAAGAAAGGAAACAGCAAACAGGAAAAAAAAATCACCATGCATGCCCTTTCTAAATCTTTTTCTTAACTATCCCAGACTAGGTTTGATGACCTGCTATGTGCTTCAACCATTGCAGCTGACAGACCTGACCTGACTACCTGGACGCCTAATGGCCATGCACACCTGACTGGCACTGTCGTCCAGGTCACAGGGGCAGCAGAGGCAGCTGGATGCCTATTCTGCCAGCCTGTCCTCATCCCACCGCCAGTCTGTCAGAAGCCTTTGCCTTCTCTAAGGACCAGGGACAGTTGGAGCCTCTTCCTCTCCCTTGAGCTTCACACAGAGCTTAGGCTTGCGCTGGGGTGACCGCTCCCTGCTTGGCAATACGTGGTTCCTCCTGTGCCTCACCTCTGTCCTCTGAGTCTTTGTTTTTAGTTTAATACAGCACTCAATTCCCTCAGGGACACCTGTGTCCGTCCTGCAGGAGAGACAGCTGTGTCGTGCTATGCTTCTACAAAAAGGTGGGTGAGCCGCGCAGCAGGAGGGGTGGGCCAGGGGTGTGGCCAGGCCAGAAAGAACATTCCAGATCAGCTACAGCACCCATTGCCTGGCCAGAGCAGTCCGGCGGAGAGGGGACAGGAGCAAGGTTGCTACAACCTGCTCACATCTCAGAGACTGTTCCAGAGACCAGGGCTAAAGGACCTTCCAGTGACTCTCCTTCAAAACCAAGGACTGACGCCTGTTATCTCAGCACTTTGGGAGGTACAGATGAGAGGATCGCCTGAGCCCATGGGTTTGAGACCCTCTGGGACAACTTGGCGAGACCTCATCTCTACAATAAATTTTTTAAAATGGGCCAGGTGTGGTGGCACACATTGTGATTCCAGCTCCTTGGAAGGACCATCTGAATCCAATAGGTTGAGGCTGCGGTGGCCGTGAGCGTGCCACGGCACTCCAGCCCAGGTGACAGTGAGACTCCAACTAAAAAAATTAAAATTCTGAAAGGGAGATGGCTGTCTCCTTACGCCACAGCTCAGAGCTCCAGGAAAAAGTTCAAACTCTCGGGGTTTCTGCTTACTCAGTGAAAAGAAAGTGGAAGGAAGTGCTGACTCAAAGAGAAGCTTCCTGCTTCCCTCTGAAGAGGATGGGATCCTTATTCCATCTCTGACAACTGTCTTGCCTTGACCCAGTCAAGTCTCTTACTCCTCTGGGCTTTGCTTCTGGGCCCCAAAACACAGCTCTGGAGTCATGACGGCAAGTCCCCACCTGTGAGGAGCGGGGAAGGGGGAGTGTACTTTGTGATTGCTGGTATGTGGTGCCCACACACCCAGACACAGCACATATCACTGTTGATGTAATGTAAGGCATTTTATACAACCTCAAAAAGAAAAAAAAATCAAATGTCTATCTTGTTGGAAAACCACTTTGGGAAAGTGCTAATAATAAATATTGAAACCGGGCTCGGTAGCTCAGCTTGTAATCCCACGCCTTTGGGAGGCTGAGGTGAGTGGATTGCCTGAGCCTGCGGGTTCGAGACCCGCCTGGGCAGCGAGACCTCATCTCTACAATAAATCAAAAAATCAGCCGGGCGTGGTAGCGCACGCCTATAGTTCCGGCTACTTGGAAGGCTGAGGTGGAAGGATCGCCGGAGCCCAGCAGGTCGAGGCTGAGGTGGCCGGAAGCGGCCACTGCACTCCAGTCTGGGCGACAGAGTGAGACTCCAACTCAAAAAAAAAATAAATAAATAAATATCGAACATGCATCCATTATATTTATAATAAGCCTCATAACAGCTACCATTTATACAGAAAAAGTTCATAAAACATCATAGTGCAATGACACCATTCCTGCCATTTTACAGACAGGAAAACTGAGGCTCAAGGAGATGGAGCAGTCTGCCTAAATGTAGACCACACCTATATGGTGGATCCCCAGGCATGCATGCCTGCAGAGCTGGCACTGTCTCCTCTGGGTCTCTTCATGTACGGGAACTCCCTGCTTTGCCCAATGATTCCAGTTACATGGGCAGCCTCGAGGCGGTCAGAGGGGCCTGCCTCAGGACCCTTGAAGATGCTGCTCTCCCCGCACTGGAATTCGCTTTCCCCATGCCTCCCGGTTCCCGGCCTTCCTTCAAGCCTCTGTGCACCATGGATGCCCCTATGATCTAGGGCACTTCCTCCCCTTTCCCCTTCTTGTTCCTCTTGCTCACTTACTTGTTTGACTGTTCTCTGTCGGTCTTCTCTCCTAGAACGAGAGTCTTGTGTGGTCTTTGTTTTGTCCATGGTTGTATCTCTAGAATCTAGAACGTGCTCCCTCATTGGAAAGTGTGCAACCTTTTCACGCAGCCTAAAGCCGTCGAGATTGACTCAATGTGGCCTTCATTCCTTAAAATGGAAAACCCACAGCCAGGCGTGGTGGCTCACACCTGTAATCCAAACACTTTGGGAGGCAGAGGCTAGAGGATTGCTGAGCCCAGGGGTTCGAGACCAGCCTGGGCACCTTGGTGAGACCTCATCTCTACAATAAATCAAAAAAATTAGCCGGGTGTGATGGCACACGCCTGTGGTTCCAGCTACTTGGGAGGCTGAGGCAGAAGGATCACCTGAGCCCAGCAGGTAGAGGTTGCAGTGGCCATGAGCATGCGCACTGCACTCCAGCCTGGGTGACAGAGTGAGACAAACAAAAAAACCCACACAAGTGAGTGTTAATTATCTATGTCATTTACCTTCAAATCTAAATGGTAACCTGAACTCAAGTTAGTATAAAGAATTTTCAGATGAAAAGACTTGATTTTTTTGAAAGGATTGTTTACCAAACATGATTCTAATCTCTAATGTATATCCGTACGCTAGGCGCAGTTATGTGACAGTTGAGTTGAAAACGGCTGAGCTGTTTCCTGTCTCTCCGGATTGCTCCTGTGTCAAGATGCCTTGTTGTGCAGAAGCAGTTGGCCGTCCAGCCTGTTCACAGGCCTGACAGCTGCCCTTCCAGCCCCCTGGGTCTTACATACCAATAATGGAGCCTTGGTGAGCACATCCAACTGACGATAAATACACCTTTTATCCTCTCCCCTTTTCTCCCCCCAAAATGATCATCTCTACATGCATGAACTTAAAATATGGAAAATGTTAAGGTAGCAAATGGTGTTAACTTTGTGAGTACTTATAAGACGGTGGGTTTTTTTTTTTTTTGCTTATGAATATTCTGCACAATAACCACTGTTTCTGTAGTTTAGAGAAAACCTTTTTTTTCTTTTTTGAGTTGGAGTCTCGCTCGGTCGCCCAGACTGGAGTGCAGTGGCCGCTCCCGGCCACCGCAGCCTCGACCTGCTGGGCTCCGGCGGTCCTTCCGCCTCAGCCTTCCGAGTAGCCGGAATTACAGGCGCGCGCGACCACGCCCGGCTGATTTTTTTGATTTATTGTAGAGATGAGGTCTCGCTGCCCAGGCGGGTCTTGAACCTGGGGGCTCAGGCAGTCCACTCACCTCAGCCTCCCAAAGTACGGGATTACAGGCTGAGCCACCGAGCCCGACTTGAAAACATTTTCTTGATGCTAAAGAAAAAGAGTGAGTTGCGGGTGCGCTGCGGTCAGAGGGCCTGGGCAGAACAGCAGGGGCCTGGTTGCACCTCCAGGCACTCACCACCCATCCCCCGGGCTTAGCTGCACAGCAAGGCCCAGGTCTAGAGGGCACAGTTCAACAGCCAGGAGTGACACCTCTTCTCCCTCCCCATCCCACCCTTTGCCAAAGACTGACACCTCTCCTCACCTCTCCACCCCCAGCAAATTCGACCCCTCTGGGCCTTTCTGCTCCTTCTCCCTTTTTTTTTTTTGAGTCAGAGTCTCGCTTTGTCACTCAGGCTGGGGTGCAGTAGCACATTCAAAGGCCACCACAGCCTCAACCTGCTGGGCTCAGCCAATCCTTCCGCCTCAGCTTTCCAAGTAGCTGAAACCACAGGTGTGTGCCACCACACCCGACCAATTTTTGATTTACTGTGGAGACCAGGTCTCGTCAAGGTGCCTAGGCTGGTCTCCAACCCCTGGGCTCAGGCAGTCCTTGCCCTCCACCTCCCAAAGTGCTGGGATTACAGGCGTGAGCCACCGCGCCCGGCTCCTTTCCTTTCATGAGGGACTGTCGGAGTGGGGGAAGGAAAGGAAGGGGGAGCAGGCATGGGAGTCTTGGGGGGGATGGAGGTCTGTAAACACTCCCCTGTTTTAGCATTGAAATCCCACTGTGATCTCCTCCCTCCAACTGTTTTACCTAGCCAGAATGAACTTCCTTTCAGGTTAATTAACAGGAGCTGGTTTTTCAAGACTAAGTTTGAACATCTTTGCCCTGTGCGGTTCCAGGGTAGTGCCCTCTTTGCTGGCCTTAAGGTAGCCATGGCCCTCTTCCTACTCACCATGGCATCTCTGTCTCTGCCTCTCAGAGGACACTCAAAGGCAGTTGTGCCTTTTTTTCTCGGTACCCAGGCCCGGCACAGCCTCTAGCAGGCCCCAGACCCCCAAATAAATGTTTGTTAAATGATGAGAGGACACTGGGAGGAGACTCCAAGACAAATGCCACCTACTTGGCGGCCTACAGACCCGTGCTTCACGGTTTCCGTGAGTGTTACACACTTCTGTGTGTCTTCTCTGGTTGCAAATGCCAGGCCAGCCGGGAATCACAAAGATCACCACGTGTGACTCAAGACAAAGGGTGCTTTGGAAAACCAGTGTTCCCGGTATCAGACTGCCTGGCAATGAGCGCCCGTCCAGCCCAAAGAGCGAAGACACCAGCCCCTTGGGTTCCTGGTCCTCTCCTCCCTCCACTCAAGCTCCAACAGCCTTCTGCCTGGGGCCTCCGGCTAAATCCAGATGGGGGATGGGGGTGTTGGGAGTTCTAGTTAACAGGAAGACGATCTTGGGTGGAGGTGGAGGGCCTTGAGCGATGTGTGAGCACCACTGGGAGCCCAGAAACCTTCTGTTCTGACTCACCTTTCTTCCAGTTCTTTTTTTTTTTTTTTGAGTTGGAGTTTCACTCTGTCGCCCAGACTGGAGTGCAGTGGCCGCTCCTGGCCACCACAGCCTCGCCTGCCAGGCTCTGGCGATCCTTCCGCCTCAGCCTCCCGAGTGGCCGGAATTACAGGCGTGCGCTACCACGCCCGGCTGATTTTTTGATTTATTGTAGAGATGAGGTCTCGCTGCCCAGGCGGGTCTCGAACCCACGGGCTTAGGCAATCCACTCACCTCAGCCTCCCAAAGGCGCGGGATTACAGGCTGAGCCACCGAGCCCGGCTCTTCCAGTTCTTTCTAGCGTCTTGGCCAGGACAGGGACCCCTGCTGAGAGAGCTTCAGGAATGTCCAGAAGGCTGAGATGATGCAGCCTTGGTCATACCCAGAAAGAACTTGGATAAGTCTCTCCCCGTTTTTCCAGTTTTTGTCACAGGTAGAGCTGGTCTGCCTTCATTCTCAGCCCCACCAAACTGACAGGAGGCAACGACCCAGTGACCACCCCCTTAGTCCAGCAGCTCCCTTGCTCAATGGACTGACTTTGATTCCATGGTCTGGGTGGGCCCCTGCATGGGGCTTCAGCCAGCAGCTCCAGTTAAGAATCCTTGGTCTGGACTAAAATCACCTTTCCCAAACTTGTCAGATCAAAGACGTCACCTAGAAGTGATGATTAGGTGGGGATGGGGTTGCCCCAAAATCTATTTCTGAAGTGCCCAGATGACTTATAAAATAGCTGATAAAGGCCGGCATGGTGGCTCATGCCTGCAATCCCGGCATTTTGGGAAGCTGAGATGGGAGAATTGCTTCAACCCAGGAGTTTGAGACCAGCCTAAGCAATATGGGGAGACCGTGTCTCTACAAAAAGTAAAAAAATTAGCCAAATGGGGTGGTGCTTGCCTGTAATCCCAGCTACTTGGGACGCTGAGGTAAGAGGATTGCCTGAGCCCAGGAGGCTGAGGCTGCGGTGAGCCATGATTGTACCATTGCACTCCTGCCTAGGCAAGAGAGACCCCAACTTGAAATAATAAATAAATGAAACTGTAGATAAAGACCAAACTCATTAGCATCTGCCGCTTCTTACTTGTCAGGCCTATTTATTTATTTATTTATTTATAACATTTATTTATAGAGACAAGTTCTCACTGCGTTGCCCAGGCTGGTCTCAAACTCCTAGGTTCAAGCAGTCCTTCTGTCTTGGCCTCCTAAAGTGCTGGGATTACAGGTGTGAGCCACCATGCCTGGCCAAGCCTACTTTCCTGAGCATGCACCCCAAGACTCCTGCGGTTTGCACTGCCTGGAAGGCCCTTTCCCACTCTTGTCTGTCTGGGGAGCTCTGTGGCTGGGTTTTTCAGCTTGGGAAGCCTTTTTCTATCACCTTCACCCTCTGTTCAGAGCCAAGGGTCCTCTTCTGTCCCCAAAGCTCTGGGCATGTTTCCCATTTAGATCAGGTTGGAGGTCGAGAAATCAGTCCTTACTTGGGAATAAACACAGAGCTAGTAACTGATATACAGCTGTGGTCCCCGTTCAGTTCTGCTTTCCCTGAAAAATCCCAGTTTTATACCTATTTTCAGTGTGAAATTACTAATTGCACTCCCTTTTGTACTCAGAAGTGTTCTAGTTTTGGTTGGCATGGTGGCTCAAGCCTGAATTCCCAGCATTTTAGGAGGCTAAGGCGGGAGGGTTGTTTGAGCCTAGGAGTTTGAAACCAACCTGGGCAACATATCGAGACTTCGTTTCTACAAAAAAAGAAAAAAAGTTATCCGATGTGGTGGCACATGCCTGTAGTACCAGCTACTCCAGAGGCTGAGGTGGAAGGATCACCCGAGCCCAGCATTTCGAGACTGTGGTGAGCTGTGATCATGCCACCGCACTCCAGCCTGGGTGACAGAGTGAGACTCTGACTCAAAAAAAAAAAAAAGTGTTCTAGTTTGAATACTTAAATATCCCCTTGAATTTTTTGCATTAGACATATTTAATTTCAACTTTTGTTAAACTTAATGTGAAGCTTTGTAAGTATTCATGAATCTACTACACACCCCTCAGATGAAAATAGGGCCATGGTCATCGTGTTGCAGCTACAGCCTGGTAAACTGATATTCATCACGTGGCTCAAGAAACATTGGCCACCACTGGTGAGACCGATGTTGGTACCCCAAGAGAAAAGAGGTGAAGCCTTAATGTTTAGAATAATGGGGCTTGAACTTGTAGAAGGGCAAATGTTTTTTGTGTGTGTGCTCACTTGGCTGTGAAAATTCAGCAGAGAAACTCCCTGTTTTACATGATCACACTGATCTTACCACCTCTTGTATTTTGCTAGACTGGGACTCCCTTGAGGGCATATATCAAGCTTTCATGCTGCCATCGACTCAAGTTCAAAGAGCCCTTGTAGGATGAATTGAATTTCTCCAGTGATTTCTTAGGGATTGTAAGGTAAAATTATGTGGGTGTCTTCCGTATCTCTTGAGGCGTTTTGGGGTCAGGAAAAGGTTTTCTTATCCTAAACATGTCTTGGGAGCCCTAGTTCTTCTCAGAGAGACTTAGATTTGTAACTGAACTGGAGCCCTAAATTTTCCCTTTCATTAAAAGTCAGATCCCCGCCGGGCTCGGTGGCTCAGCCTGTAATCCTGCGCCTTTGGGAGGCTGAGGTGAGTGGATTGCCTGAGCCCGCAGGTTCGAGACCCGCCTGGGCAGCAAGACCTCATCTCCACAATAAAATCAAAAAATCAGCCGGGCGTGGTAGTGCATGCCTGTAATTCCGGCTACTCAGAAGGCTGAGGCGGAAGGATTGCTGGAGCCCAGCAGGCGAGGCTGCGGTGGCCGGGAGCGGCCACTGCACTCCAGTCTGGGCAACTGAGTGAGACTCCAAATAAAAAAATAAAAAAATAAAAAAGTCAGATCCCCATCCTCACCCCACATCATCTAGGCCAGTAGCACTGACACCCTTAAGAGTCTTTCCTTGGCCGGATGCAGTGGCTCAAGCCTGTAATCCCAGCACTTTGGAAGACCGAGGCGAGAGGATTGCCTGAGTCCAGGGGTTTGAGACCAGCCTGGGCAACTTGGTGAGAACTCATCTCTATAGGAAAGTAAAAAAATTAGCCGGGTGTGGTAGTGCGTGCCTTTAGTTCTGGCTACTTGGAAGGCTGAGGTGGAAGGATCGTCTAAGCCCAGCAGGTCGACGCTGGGGTGGCCGTGAGTGTGCCTCTGAACTCCAGCCTGGGCAACAGAGTAAGACTCTGACTCAAAAAAAAAAAAAAGAGTCTTTCTTCGAGATGGCTGTCTGTTGGGGGTTCCATGTGCACACCATTGGGCAGGGCTGCTGATCCGTACAATAGATCAGTCTCGCTCACCAACCCCAAATGATTTCAATGGCTCCCCACCGTGTCTGGGATTCAGTCCAAGATTCCAGTCCCTAGTGTGCTGCAAGAGCCCTAAATGACACGCCCATCCCTCCAACCTCATCATCACCTTCCCTGTGTTTCCTCACAAGGGCTATACTCTCTCACCTCCCACCTTCACTCACGGTGATGCCGCCGCTTGGAATACCTTCTCCTCATGTCCCATCCTGCCTCACCTAACTCTTACTCATCTGTCAGAAGTCACTTCCTCCAGGAGGCCTTCCCAGGCTAAAGAGAGATGAGTCAACTTCCCCTAACAAGATGGAGAAATCAGAGTGCCCCCAAGTAGGGGCTTGGATAAATACATGATTGCACCACCACAAAAGGAAATCAACGTGGAGATGTGAATTTTCTTATTTATTTATGAGGCAGTTGAAAAAATGGAAATATTATGTTCATGATACAATATTCAAGAATGTATGTGAAGAGCACGACTGCCTCCTCCCTGCTCCAGCCTTTCCTGAGGCACTGTCAGTTTCTTGGGTGGGTCTGACTGAGACATTCTACCTCTATACAGGGATTTACATGTAGAGGGGAGAGGAGGGAAGAGCAAGGGGAACAGGAAATGTATTTAAGTCATGTTGGGGGCTCCAGGAGACACAACCGTCTTGTGAAGGAGCACCAGCCTGGGCCTATGAGTCAGCAGCATTAAGCAGTATGTGGGACCCTGTGTGTGGTCACTTACTCAAAGCCATTTGGAGCCAGTGTGCTTCAGTGGGTGCATTCCATAAACCGTCCACCCACCATAAGGAAAGGAGACACAGCATTCATAGGTAGAGTCAAGACATTGTTTCTGAACCTGTTTTCCGGACTTTTAAAGCTGGGACGCATCTGAGTCTGGGATTGGAAACCCAGGTGCAATAAAATTGCCAAGCTTTCTCGCTTGACCTATAGTTACCACAAGTTATTACAGGAGAAACAAACAAAAGCACGAGACTCCAGCTTGGAAGAGCATGTCGAAATTGTGGCAGTTTTTGATCTGATATCTCCACCTGGACCATGTGACAGAAGGCCTTTAGAGAGTGGTAGCGACTCGCCCAAAGTCACTGGATTGGTTTTTACAAAGTGAGGACCAAAGTACATAGTTTCTGCTTTGAGTTAAATGCACTTTCCAGACACTGCCTTCCCCCACACAGAGGGGAGGAAACCCTGCAAAAGAACAAGGGGACAGTGCCCTTCACGGAACCGGAACCTAGGCAAAGAGCCTTGACCCGTCCACAGCCCTTGGCAGTCCCCACTGTGCCTGGAATTCACATGGGCTGCAAGAGCGGATGGGTCTCAAGAGCCCAGCTTTCCCTTGGCCACGCCCAGCCTTCCACCGAAGTCTGGCACAAGCCCCTCTGATTGGCCAGCCTGGGTCACGTGCCTAGGCGCCTGTTGCCAAAGAAAGACTAGGAAGGGGAAATAGACATTTCAGCTTCTCTAGTAGAAGGGGGAGCCTCCTTCCAATAAAGCCATAAAGTAGGGAATTCCCCGAACACAAAAAAGGGGTTCAAATGCTAAGTGATCATTAAAAAGGAAGGTAAATGTCCTCCTCCTATTGGAACTGGGCACAGGGAAGACAGATGGGTCCTAGAGCTGGGGAGGGAGTGGAGATCCCTCAGCAGGGGCGAGGCAGGTGGATCCGGCCATCGGCGCCATTTGACTTTATGCTGCAAGACCGTGATAACTCCATTGTCCCAACCTACCGGGCAAGAGTTGCCAAATGAAAGTCACATGCGTGGGGACGTTGCAACACAGGAAGAGAAATTGAGCAATCCTGGGGAGAAATGAAGCCCAACCGCGTTTAGAGAGGAAGAGAAGGCTAACCTCTTCCCGACCTGCTTAAGAGATCATTTCAATGAAGAAGAGGAGGAAACGAGGCTAACTTTATTAAGCACCTACTGTTTTTGAGTACCAGGCACTGAACTGTTGCTTACAAGATCTTCTTTAATATGGAGAAAGAGAAACCACACAATCTTGATGATTTGGGGGATGGGGAAATGACTCCTACCTGCCCGTTTCATCCATAGTATCACGTCCTTCTGGCCTCTCTCCCCTGCCCTCAAGCCTCTCCTGGGCTCAAACAACTCAGCCTCCCAAAATGCTGGGATTACAGGCGTGAACCACCGTGCCCAGCCTGAAATGGTGCTTTTTGTAGCCACACTACTATTCTGTTTCTATCTTTCAGTACAGTATTCAATAAATTGAATGAAATGCTCAACACTTTATTATATAATAGGCTTTGTGTTAGTTAATCTTGCCCAACTGCAAGCCAGTGTAAGTGTTCTGAGCATGTTTAAGGTAGGCTAGGCTAAACTATGATGTTTGGTAGGGCAGGGTGTATTACATGTATTTTTGACTTATGATATGTCCAACCTATGATTCCTGAGTTCATCAGGACATAACCCAGTCCTAAGTAGAAGAGCCTCTGTATTCTGAACTCCCCTCTTTCCCCTGAAGGGCAGTGAGAGGAACTTGGCCATGGCCTTTGGGAGACAGGGACACTTGAACTTTTCTAATCCACCTGAAAGTGGAGTCGTTCAGAGCAGTGGTGACCTGTCCCTGTAGTGGTAAAGAAGGGAAGCAGCAGGGACCAGAAGTCAGCTTGAACCATGGAGATCACAATTTAAGTCTCTTTTATTTTGATCAATTGATTGATTGATTTACAGAGATAAGCCTGTTACCCAGGCTGGAGTGCAGTGGCTATTCACAGGCTCAATCACAGTGTACTTCAAGCCTCAAACTCCTGGGCTCAACTGATCCTCCTGCCTCAGTCTCCTGAATAGTTGGGACTAAAGGTGTGTGCCACCATGGCTGGCTTTCTCTCATCTAATAAATTGTTATTCACATACTCTCAGTTTTTTCACATGAGTAGTACTCAAAATATATAAATAATTCGGCCGGGCTCGGTGGCTCAGCCTGTAATCCTGTGCCTTTGGGAGGCTGAGGTGAGTGGATTGCCTGAGCCCACGGGTTTGAGACCCGCCTGGGCAGCGAGACCTCATCTCTACAATAAATCAAAAATCAGCCAGGCATGGTAGCGCGCACCTATAATTCCAGCTACTTGGAAGGCTGAGGCGGAAGTATCGCCAGGCCCAGCAGGTCGAGGCTGCGGTGGCCGGGAGCGGCCACTGCACTCCAGTCTGGGCGACAGAGTGAGACTCCAACTCAAAAAAAAAAAAAAAAAAAATTTAAATGATTCAAAGTGGTTTCCTTTCCACCCAGCCCTCCAGTTCCCCTAACTGAATCCTTTTTTCCCCAGTTTCCAATAATATTTTCCTGCAAGTGCACAGTCTCTCCACATGCCATCGGCTTGTACAAATAGTCTGCTCAGGGAAACTTAGAGTTTCACAAACGCTCTCCTGAAAGTCCTTCCAGCTTCTACTTACTGCCTAGTTCTGAAGCTACTCCCACATTTTAGGTATTTGTTACAGCTGCATCGCACCAAAATCTGTATTAGTTATCTACAGCTGCATAACAAATTAACCCATAATTCAGTGGTTTTAACAAATATTTATAGCCGGGCTTGGTGGCTCAGCCTGTAATCCCACACCTTTGGGAGGCTGAGGTGAGTGAATTGCCTGAGCCCACGGGTTCAAGACCCGCCTGGGAAACTTGGCGAGACCTCATCTCTACAATAAACCAAAAATTAACCGGGCATGGTAGCATACGCCTGTAGTTCCAGCTACTTGGAAGGCTGAGGCTGAAGTATCGCTGGAGCCCAGCAGGTTGAGGCTGCGGTGGCTGAGAGCGGCCACTGCACTCCAGTCTGGGTGACAGAGTGAGACTCCTCCAACTCAAAAAAAAAAGAAATATTTATTAGCTCACACACTTTCAGTGAGTCAGAAATTTGGGTGCCTCTTATCTGGGTGGTTCTGTCTTTGGGTCTCTCATGAGGTTGCAGTCAAAATGTCAGCTGGGCTCACAATCATCTGAAGGCTTGACTGGGGCTAAGAATGTAATTCCAAGAGGCCTCATTCACATGGCTGTTGCCAGGAGTCCTCAGTGCCTTTCCTTGGGTGTCTTTTGAGTGTCCTCATAATATGTTAGTAAATTATTCATGGTAACTAGCCTAAAGTCACTCTGCACATAAGACCGAGGTAATTTGCATGGTGGTATACCCCTGTAGTTCTAGCTACTTGGGAGGCTGACGCAGAAGGATCACCTGAGCCCAGCAAATTGAAGCTATGGTGAATCATGACTAAGCCACTGCACTCCAGCCTGGGCAACAGAGTAAGATCCCGGCTAAAAAAAAAAGAAAAGAAAATAACATGCACGAGAAAACAATTTAAAGCTGAGCTCGGTGGCTCAGCCTGTAATCCTGTGTATTGGGAGGCTGAGGTGAGTGGATAGCCTGAGCCCGCGAGTTCGAGACCCGCCTGGGCAACTTGGCGAGACCTCATCTCTACAATAAATCAAAAAATTAGTGGGGTGTGGTAGCGCGCGCCTGTAGTTCCAGCTACTTGGAAGGTTGAGGTGGAGGGATCGCCGGAGCCTAGCAGGTCGAGGCTGCGGTGGCTGGGAGCGGCCACTGCATTCCAATCTGGGTGACTGAGTGAGACTCCAACTCAAAAAAAAAAAAGAAAGAAAGAAAGAAAAGAATTAAAAAAAAAATACAGCAAGAAAAAAATTAAAAAACACTGCAGTATAGCAAATAGTTACATAGAATTCATACTGTATAGTTATTATAAGTAATCTAGAGGTGACTTAAAGTACACAAGAAGACATGCATAAGTTATATGCAAATATTCCACCACTTTATATAAGGGGCATATATATATATTTTGAGGTGGAGTCTCACTCTGTCACCCAGGCTGGAGTGCAGTGGCACACAGCTAGCCACCCTAGTGTCGACCTGCTGGGCTCTGGTGATCCTTCCGCCTCAGCCTTCCAAGTAACTGGAACTACAGATGCATGCTACCACGTCCGGCTAATTTTTTGATTTATTATATAGATAAGGTCTTGCAAAGTTGTCCAGGCTGTTCTTGAATCCGTGAGCTCAGGCAATCCCCTCACCTTGGCCTCCCAAAGTGCTGGGATTACAGACTTGAGCCACTGTACCCGACCAGGGCTTATATTTTTAAAAGTCCATGGATTTTGATATCTGCAAGGGGAAGGGGCCTGGAAACAATGCTCTGTGAATACCACGGAGAACTGTATATATCTTCTTTGTCTCCCTATTTTTTTTTTTTTTTTGAGTTGAAGTCTCACTCTGTCACCCAGGCTGGAGTGCCATGGCACGCTCACAGCCACTTCAGTCTCTACCTATTGGGCTCAGGCGATCCTTCCGCCTCAGCCCTCCAAGTAGCTGGAACTACAGGCATGCGCCATCATGCCAAGCTAATTTTTCTTGATTTATTGTAGAGATGAGGTCTCACCAAGTTGCCCAGGCTGATCTCAAACCTGTGGGCTCAGACAATCCTCTTACCCTCCGCCTCCCAAAGTGCTGGGATTATAGGCGTGAGCAACCTCGCCCGTCCTATCTGCCTCTTTTAGACAAATAGTAACATTATACACACTGTTCTTTATCTTGCCTTTTTCATTTGAAAATACCCCTTGGTGACCATTCCACATCAGTCCTTAAAACATGTCTCATTCTTTTTAGCCTCTGCTTAGTATCCACTGTGTGATTGAAGCATCATTAAGTTATCCAGTTCCCTGTTGTGGAATGCACATCCTGTTTTGAATTTTTTTTTTTTTTTTTTGAGTTGGCATCTCACTCTGTCACCTGCCTCAGCCTTCCAGGTAGCTGGAACTACAGGTGCAGGCCACCATGCCTGGCTAATTTTTGTTTTATTGTATAGACAAGGCTCACTAAGTTGCCCAGGCTGGTCTTGAACACTTGGGCTCAGGCAATCCCCTCGCCTCTGCCTCCTAGAGTGCTGGAATTACAGGCATGAGCCGCCACTCCCAACCTGAATCTTGTTTTTTAAGGATAGAATTCAGCTGTGCAAGTTCCCTCAGGCCTTATACGCAGAATGACTTTAGGTAAGTTACCTAACCTCTTTGAACTTGAGCTCCATCATTTGTAAAGCAGAAGTAGTCAGTCCCTCCTTTGTGCCTTTCAGGGTCATCGGGAGAATTTTTTTTTGAGTTGTAGTCTCTCTGTCGCCCAGGCTGGAGTGCAGTGGCATGCTGCTCACGGCCATCGCAGCCTCGACCTGCTGGGCTCAGGCAATCCTTCTGCCTCAGCCTTCGAAGTAGCTGGAACTACAGGTGCATATTACCCCACCCGGCTAATTTTTTGATTGTAGAGATGAGGTTTCACCAAGTTGCCCAGGCTGGTCTCTAACCCACAGGCTCAGGCAACCCACTTGCCTCAGCCTCCCAAAGTGCTGAGATTAAGGCAGAGCCACCGCGCTGTACATGAGATGAGTATACAAAGCAATCAGAGTCTTGCACGGCATGGTGCCTGATCAGGCTTTGTCTCTCCTTTCTCGCTATAGCGGGTCCCCAGAACCCACCACCACCCTGCAGAAGGGCTTTGCTATTTCCAGTCCACACAGTGGCAGACAGCCTCACCTCCTCCTGGCTCAGGAACAGGAGATTTCAAAGAGAGGAAAGGTCCCAGTGTCCTGTCCACAGGATCCTTGTGGACGGGGCTCTCTCTGGCTGCTTCTCACGCCCTCATGCTGTTACACTCTGAAATAGCTGCCAGGCTGGCCTGGCTGTTTGTCTTCCCTGACACTGACCTAGTTGGCAAGGACAGCGGAGAAATGTCAGGCCTGAGGCCTGGTCCATCCTCGGGATGTTGCCACAAAGCAAACACGAGTTTGCCGGCTGGGTGGATTCGTGTCAACAGGAAGATAGATGGATTCAAGGCAAACAGGAGAGATACCTCTGCCACGGAAACAGGAAGAAGGCTGGCTGCTGGATCTGTTGGGAGGGTTGTCTATTCATTTATTATATAAATCTGCTTTGTTGAGATATACTTCACATACCATACAACTCACCTGTTCAAATTCTACAATCCAGTGGTTTTTACTGCATTCACAGAGCTGTGCGGCCATCATTACAGGCAATTCTAGGACGTTCTCATCACTCAAAAAAGAAATGCCACACCTCTTAGCAGTCACTACCTCATTCCCACCCCTACCTTTTTAGTCCTAGGCAACCATGAATTTACTTTCTGTCTCTATAGATTAGCCTCTTCTGGACATTTCATATAAATGGAATCACATAGTTGGCAGTCTTGTGTGACTTCTTTTACTTAAGCATAACGTTTTCAAGATTCATCTATACTGCAGCATGAATTAATACTTCATTTTTTTTATTGCCAAAAAATATTCCTCTGTATGGGTATACCACATTTTATTTATCCATTCATCAGCTGATGGACATTTGGGCTGTTTCTACTTTTTGGCTATTTGAATAATGCTGCCAGAAACATTTCTGTACAAGTTTTAGTGTGGACGTATGTTCCATTTTTCTTGGGTGTACATCCAGGAGTGAAATTGCTGGTCATCTGGTAACCCTGTGTTTAACTTTGAGAGAAACTGCCAGAATGTTTTCCAGAGTGACTGCACCATTTTACATTCCCACCAGCAGTGTATGAGGGCTTCAATTTCTTTTCGTACTTTCCAGCATTTGTTATTATTTACCTTTTGACTATAGTCATCCTAACAGGTGTGAAGTGGCATCTCATTGTGGTTTAGATTTGCATTTCCCAGATGACTAATGAGATTTAGCATCTTTCCCATGTGCTTATTGGAAATGTGTGTATCTTCATTGAAGAAATGTCTACTCAAGTCCTTTGTCCATTGTTTATTGAGTATTTGTCTTTTCGTTGCTGATCGTAAGAATTCTTTATATGTTCTAATGGGACAGTCTTATTTATTTATTTATCTATTGAGTTGGAATCTCGTTCTGTCACCCAGGCTGGAGTGCAGTGGCATGCTCATGGCCACTGCAGCCTCAACCTGCTGGGCTCAGGCGATCCTTCTGCCTCAACCTTCCAAGTAGCTGGAACTACAGGCATGCGCCACCACACCTGGCTAATTATTTATTCATTTATCATAGAGACGAGGTCTCACCAAGTTGCCCAGGCTGCTCTTGAATCCCTGGACTCAGGCAATCCTCTCTCCTCAGCCTCCCAAAGTGCTGGGATTACAGGTTTGAGTCACAGCGCCCGGCAGGGGGAGACTTATTTCAATCTTTTTAAAAACTACTGTTTTCTCTGTCATACTCATATTCACTAGAGTAGCAACATGTCTGAATCTAAAGAAGACACATACGTGAGTTTGTCAGGAGGTAAAAGTGTTTGCAAACTGATACTACATTATGTGGGCTCTGGAGACCCCTGGAACCCAGGAGACCTAGCTAGCAACTATTATAGAATCTTCTCAATCTCAGTAAAGATGTCTCCTTGGCTTGTTTCTATGCCTTCCTTGGATAGAAGGAAACAGAACTGTTCCATCACTTCAAAGTCCATATCCCAGGGAAATCGAGTCTACTAGGAAAACTGAGAACCCGGGGAGGGTCCACAGTGCATGGGACACCATGGTGTCAGAAAGAGGTTCGTTACTTCATTTTCTTCTGATTTCATTTCGGTAGAAATTTCATATGGCTTTCTCTATGTCTTGTATAGAGATTCAAAGATCAATAAGCACTGGGGGGAGAAACAGACACACAAACAAATGACTTTAATACCAAGTGAGGAGCCGGGCTTGGTGGCTCAGCCTGTAATCCCAGCACTTTGGGAGACTGAGGTGAGCGGATTGCCTGAGCCCGTGGGTTCGAGACCCGCCTGGGCAACTTGGCGAGACCTCATCTCTACAATAAATCAAAAAATTAGCCGGACGTTGTAGCACGCGCCTGTAGTTCCAGCTCCTTGGAAGGCTGAGGCGGAAGGATCGCCGGAGCCCAGCAGGTCGAGGCTGCAGTGGCTGGGAGCAGTCACTGCACTCCAGTCTGGGTGACAGAGTGAGACTCCGACTCAAAAAAAAACAAAACAAAACCAAGTGAGCAGAGATGTGTCCACAGCATACTGTTCCCTTTTGTCAAGAAGGGGCAGTGGGCCAGGCATGGTGGCTCACGCCTATAATCCCAACACTTTGGGAGGCCAAGGTGGGAGGATTGCCTGAGTCCAAGGGTTCAAGACCAGCCCGGGGAACTTGGTGAGACTTCATCTCTACAGTAAATAAAAAATTAGCCAGGTGTGGTGGCACGTGCCTGTAGTTTCAGCTACTTGGAATACTGAGGCAGAAAGATCGCCTGAGCCCAGCAGGTTGAGACTGCGGTAGTTGTGAGCATGCCACTGCACTCCAGGTTGGGCCACAGAGTGAGACTCCAACTCGAAAAAAAAAGGGGGGCAATGATGCCAGGTGCGGTGGCTCACGCTTATAATCCCAGCACTTTGGGAAGCTGAGGTGAGAGGACTGTCTGAGCCCATGGGTTTGAGACCAGCCTGGGCAACTTGGTGAGACCTCATCTTTACAATAAATCACAAAATTAGCTGGGTGTGGTGGTACGTGCCTGTAATTCCAGCTACTTGGAAGGCTGAAGTGGAAGGATCACCTGTGCTCAGCAGGTCGAGGCTGCAGTGGCTATAAGCATGCCCCTGCACTCCAGCCTGGGCAACAGAGTGAGACTCCAGCTCAAAAAAAAAAAAAAAAAGGGGGCAGTAGTGAGGAGGGTTGCTGGGACTGATGGTCAGCTTCATGGGGGAGATTATATTTAAGGTGATCTTGAAGAATACAATTTCTCCCTGTGCACAAAGAGGAAATGGAATGTGCAAAATCACAGAGGTTGAATCTAAGCATGGGGGCCCCTCCTGTGCTTTTAGAGTAAGTGACCTTTGAATGGATCCACACATTCCTGTAAGACAGGCTGAGTCCAGCCCACTTTTCAGTGCAGAGTGTGCATGTTGAATAAAGGACAGGAGTAGGGAGTGAGGTTGACCGCCAGTGGTGACTGAGCATTTCAGACACATTCCTCAGTTCTTGAGGTCCACGTGGAACCTGATCCAGTTCAGATATATTCTCGATGCTGCATAATTCTACTTCCTGTGAAAGCGCCAGCTTAAGGGACAGGCACCTAGGAAGAGGGATGGGGATGGTCCTGAAAAGGGGATTGGTGAGAGCAGGAGGGAGGAGACCAGAAGACAAGCTCTGTTTATTTGACACTTGTTTGTCTTCATATCTTACTTACTATCTACAGACTTGTAATGAATAACTAAATAAATGACGTCAAAAGGTGAGTCCTTGCTGTCAAACAGGCACTCTTCCCTAAGTGCCAAAACACAATCCTTGCCCCTCGACCCTTGTCCTCTGGGAGCTAGAGGGAAGCCAGTCACAGTTTTTTTCCTAAAAGCTCCAGGCAAGTTGCCAGCTGGTTGTGCATTTAATCTCTGCTGCCTTTGCCTGAATTGGACCCGCTACCCCAGGTGCTTATTACAGAGTGTGAGTGGAGTGTGTCAGTCTGGAAGCTTCTAGATGCAAACCACTGAAAGCCCTACTCAAAATGGCTTAAACAATGAAAGAGGCTGGGCACGGTGGCTCAACTTGTAATCCCAGCACTTTGGGAGGCCAAGGTGGAAGGATCACTTGAGCCCAGTAATTCAAGACCAGCCTGGGCAACACAGCGAGGCCTTGTCTCTACACTAAAACAAAAAATGAGCAGGGCATGGTGGCATGCACCTGTAGTCTCAGTTACTCAGGAGGCTAAGACAGAAGGATCACCTGAGTCCAGGAGGTTGAGGCTGCAGTGAGCCATAAGAGAGACCCTGACTCAAAAAATAATAATAATGAGAGGTATGCTCTCATATAACAAGAATTCTGGAGGTCAGGCAGTTCCAGAGTTGGTTAATTTCCCAGAAAAATTGGTCATCAAGGACTCAAATTCTTTCCATCTCATCCTCAGTGTACTGGCTTTTAAACTTTCTGATCTCTGCCAATCTGATAAGTTAAAAAATGGTATGAGATAAACAAGACACAAGCTTCTTGACATTCTAGAGAAGTAAATAGCAGGCAGGGGGCAGTGAGAAAATACTGTGACCTTTGTTGCCCCAGAAAGCAAATCCACTAAATCAGCTCCTGGGATCGCCAGATAGACTGGATTTAAAATGAAAAATAGCAATGAATCTTGGCAAAGAATCCTCTCTGACTTAGCCAGATATAAGATTTTTTTAAAAGTTCTTGCCAGTCGGGCTCGGTGGTTCAGCCTGTAATCCCGTGCTTTTGGGAGGCTGAGATGAGTGGATTGCCTGAGCCTGTGGATTCGAGACCTGCCTGGGCAATTTGGCAAGACCTCATCTCTACAATAAATAAAAAATTAGCCGGGTGTGGTAGTGCGCACCTCTAGTTGCAGCTACTTGGAAGGCTGAGGAGGAAGGATCGCCGGAGCCCAGCAGGTCGAGGCTGTGGTGGCCGGGAGCGGCCACTGCACTCCAGTCTGGGCAACAGAGTGAGACTCCAACTCAAAAAAAAAAAAAAAAAGTTCTTGCCTTCCTAAAATAAATTCTGATAAAGACCCTAAGAATCCAAAGTCAACTGGGCACAGAAAGTTTAAGGCAAAAGAATTTTCCCCTGTCCTGCCAGGAAGAGGAATGTTTGCCATCTCTGTACAAGGCCTATCTGGGTTACATTAAAAACAAACTTCCTTTGTTTCAATTTCCACTAAAAGAGAAGTCTAAAGGCTTTTGTAGACCAGTGCTAACCCAGCAGAATCTTCTGTGATGTTCACTATGTTCTATAATCTGAGCTGTCCAGTATAGTAGCCACTAGCTGTGGCTATTAAGCACTTGAAATATGGCTAGTCAGCCGGGCGCAGTGGTTCACACCTATAATCCCAGCACTTTAGGAGGCCAAGGTGAGAGGATTGCCTGGGCTCACAGGTTCGAGACCAGACTGGGCAACTCGGCAAGACCTCATCTCTAAAATAAACAAGAAAAATTAGCTGGGCATGATGGCATGCATGTGTAGTTCCAGCTACTTGGAAGGCTGAGGCGGAAGGACCGCCTGAGCAATGTGTCACTGTACTCCAGCCTGGGCGACAGAGTGAGATTCTGATTCAAAAAAAAGAAATGTGGCTAGTGTCAACAGGGAACTGAAATTTTGATTTTATTACATTTTACTTAATTTACATTTAAATAGCCACCTTTGCCCAGTGGCTGCCATATGGAACAGAGTGGTTCTAGGAAGATTTGTTTAGGGTTTTCTTTTTCTATAAAAAATGCCAGGCCCTCCTGGTTTCAGATATCCAGGACTGCATCTCTGGACACAACTGAAGTTGTTGCTGATAAACCACAGGATTGTGTAGCTTGAGATTTTTTTTTTTGAGTTGGAGTCTCACTCTGTCACTCAGACTGGAGTGCAGTGGCCGCTCCCAGCCACTGCAGCCTCGACCTCCTGGGCTCCGGCGATCCTTCCACCTCAGCCTTCCAAAATAACTGGAACTATAGGCACGCGCTACCACACCCGACTAATTTTTTGATTTATTGTAGAGATGAGGGCTCGTCAAGTTGCCCAGGCGGGTCTTGAACCTGCGGGCTCCGGCAATTCACTCACCTCAGCCTCCCAAAGTGCTGGGATTACAGGCTGAGCCACTGAACCCAGCCGAGATTTTTATAAAAATAAAGGTAAATAGGCCAGGCACAGTGGTTCAGCCTGTAATCCCAGCACTTTAGAAGGCCGAGGCGAGAGGACTGCCTGAGCCCGGGGGTTCAAGACCAGCCTGGGCAACTTGGTGAAATCTCATCTCTACAATAAATCACAAAAACTAGCCAGGCATGGTGGCATGCATCTGTGGTTCCAGCTACTTGGAAGGTTGAGGTGGAAGGATCGCCTAAGCCTAGCAGGTTGAGGCTGTGGTGGCCGTGAGCATGCCACTGCACTCCAGCCTGGGCGACAAAAGTGAGACTCCAATTCAAAAAAAAAAAAAAAAAAGGTAAATAAAATAAGCGTAGAGGATGCTTCTGCTCCAAAACAGCCAGCAATTTGGGAGGCTGAGGTGAGTGGATTGCCTGAGCCCATGGGTTCGAGACCCACCTGGGCAATTTGACGAGACCGCATCTCTACAATAAATCAGAATTAGCCAGGCGTGGTAGCGCGCGCCTGTAGTTCCAGCTACTTGGAAGACTGAGGGGATGGATTGCTGGAGCCCAGCAGGTTGAGGCTGCGATGGCCGGGAGCGGCCACTGCACTCCAGTCTGGGTGACAGAGTGAGACTCCAACTCAAAAAGAAAAAAAAAAATTAATCTGGTGTGAATGCATAGTGCATACCTTAATCCTCAGCCTCCCAAAGTCGCAGGATTACAGGCTGAGCCACTGAGCCCGGCTTCTGTTTTTTTGTTGAGTTGAAGTCTCACTCTGTCGACCAGCATGGTCACCACAACCTCGGCCTGCTGGGCTCAGACGATCCTTCCACCTCAGCCTTCCAATTAGCTGGAACTACAGGCACACGCCACCACACTCAGCTTATTTTTTGATTTATTGTAGAGATTAGTTCACACCAAATTGTCCTGGCTGGTCTCGAACCCCTGAGCTCAGGCAATCCTCTTGCCTCGGTCTCCCAAAGTGCTGGGATTACAGGCAGAACCACCTCACTCAGCCAATTAATTTTCTAAATCATTGTTTTACTTTTATAAATAGCTCCATAGTAAACACCCTTCTACATTGAACTTTGTGCATATCTCATTATTTTCCTTGGACTATTTTCTAGACGGGGAATTGCAGGATTAATCAATGTATCAGAATGCTGCAAGTGGCAAAAAGCTAAGTGAAATCAGATTAAGCAACAACAACAAAAGCAAGGTATTGGCCTGGCACAGTGGTTCAAACCTGTAATCCCAGCACTTTGGGAGGCCAAGGTGAGTGGATTGCCTGAGCCCGTGGGTTCGAGACCAACCTGGGCAACTTGGAGAGACCTCATCTCTACAATAAATCAAAAATTAGCCAGGTGCGGTGGCACATGCCTGTAGTTCCAGCTACTTGGAAGGCTGAGGTGGAAGGATCACCGGAGCCCAGCAGGTTGATGCTGCGGCGGCTGTAAGTGTGCCACTGCACCCCAGCCTGGGTGACGGAGTGAGACCAACTCAAAAAAAAAGAAAAAAGCAAGGTATTACCCCACAAGACTAGGCTCTTTAGGGAAGGGCAGGTGCATGTTTCAGTCAAGGAGGAATCCAGGGGCTCAAACAATATCACTGGAACATTGTCACATTCTGTCTTTGAGTCATGCTTTTCTCAAGTCCTGGAAAAGATGTAAGCTTCAGCTATGATCTACCACCTTAGCAGCCATAATGGAAAGTGAACTTTCTTTTCTAATAGTTAAAGCAAAAGTCCTATTCCTGTTAACATATGAGGGATATGCCTATTTCTGGGGTAGAGATGGGGGAGTGAGATCAGTCTCACCTGAAGCACACAGACTGTGTAGAGAAGCAGCAGTGGTTTACTATATAGAATAATCAAAGTACTGCCACCAAAAGAAGAGGACAGGGACCCCTGCCAGCAGTGTACAAGAGGGCTCTCTTCCCAAACCCTCACCAACAATCTTTCCTATGTTTTCTAGTTAGGTGAGAATGGCATCTTGCTTTATTTTGCATTAAAAAATTATTTTGCTGGGCGCGGTGGCTCATGCCTGTCATCCCAGCATTTTGGGAGGCCGAGGCTAGTGGATCGCCTGAGCCCACAGGTTCAAGACCAGCCTGGACAACTTGGCAAGACCTCCTCTCTACAATAAATAAAAAATAAGCTGGGTGTGATAGCCTGCACCTGTAGTTCCAGCTGCTTGGAAGACTGAGGTGGAAGGATCATCAAAACCCAATAGGTCAACACTGGGGTGGCTGTAAGTATGCCACTGTACTCCAGCCTGGGTGACAGAGTGAGACTCCAACTCAAAAAAAAAAAAAAAATTAGAGTGTCTACCTTTCATAATAATTTCTTAGCACACTTTATGAAACAAAGACATTAAATCTTTGTTATATGAGTTGCAATCATTTTTCCAAAGTTGTGATTCGCCCGTTATTAATTAATGACACAATTTCATATTTGAAAATTATTTTAACTTATGGTAACAATGCCCAAAATATGTAATGTTTTACGTATACAACAATGAATAAAATAAAAATAAAAGCACCTATTTTTTGAGTTAGAGTCTCATTCTGTTGCCCAGACTGGAGTGTAGTGGCACACTCAAGGCCACTGCAGCCTCGACCTGCTTGACTCAGTTGATCCTTCTGCCTCAGCCTTCCAAGTAGCTGGAACTACAGGCATGCGCCACTATGCCCAGCTAATTTTTTGATTTATTGTAGAGATGAAGTCTTGTCAAGTTGCCCAGGCTGGTCTAGAACCCATGGGCTCAGGCATTCCTCTCACCTCAGCCTCCCGAAGTGCTGGGATTATAGGCGTGAGCCACCACGCCCAAAGGGTATCTAACTGTTTTAAAATTTTAATTTGACCATTCATCATAAACTGGAGCATATTCAGCACAGTATGTGCGGCCATAGACCTCTATGGTAGAAAAACTTATGCAATATCATGAATTAGGTGTATAGGATATGTTAGTGGCTTTATTTTGCCCATGGGAGTTTTAATTTTGTACATGGTTAAATCAGCACTCTTTCTTTTGTAGTTTCTTTCCTTGATCTTACACTTAGTTATTTTAATTTAGTGAACTCTGTAATTTGTCTGGAATTTATTGAAGAGTATCAAGTAGGCCGGGCTTGGTGACTCAGCCTGTAATCCTGTGCTTTGGGAGGCCGAGGTGAGTGGATTGCCTGAGCCCACGAGTTCGAGACCCGCTTGGGCGACTTGGCGAGACCTCATCTCCACAATAAATCAAAAATTAGCTGGGCGTGGTAGCGCGCGCCTGTAGTTCCAGCTACTTGGAAGGCTGAGGCGGCAGGATCACTGGAGCCCAGCAGGGCAAGGCTACGGTGGCCAGGAACAGCCACTGTACTCCAGTCTGGGCAACAGAGTGAGACTCCAACTCAAAAAAAAAAAAGTATCAAGTAAGGTAGAACTTTAATTTCTCCCTCAAATTGCAAGCCAATTTCTCCTTCACCATGTGTTAACCAATGTGTATCTATAATCTTCCCCTTACTGAGTTGAAATGCCAACCCTGTCTAGGACTCACTACTTGCATGTGTTTGGGTTTGTCCTTATATGGTGGACATTGGCATGGCTACCAGCTCCCCCCACCAATGAAAGACTTGTCCCACTGCTAGGAGTGCTATCAGCAGAGTCCTCGGGGGTCAGCCCTTGCAGGGATTGTCCACCTGTGGAGAGCCACCCGGCCCCTTGTGGCCCACATCCAGTGACTTATCCCTGTGGGGTATAAATGTCAGGCCACATAAGCCCCGCTTGAGACCACTCTGAGCCACTGAGCGCTGGACTCCTGTGGGTTTGGCTAATGATCCTTTTGGATCTACTGAATCTTGATTTGGCTTCTCCCCCTTCTGTCCGTCCTCTCCCTGTCCCTCGTGTCCGCTGGTGTTGATCCCAAGGGTGCTCCTTTATGAACTACATGCTAAACCCATCTCAGAGCCTGCCTCACGTCTGGGAGCCAGACCATGACACTGGACGTTGCATTCTGCACCAGGCACCTAGCTGCCTGTCCTTCTCCCGCGCAGCATTAAGCCAGCGTAGCCTAGCCTATGCTTTAAGATCTGCGGTGCGCCGGGCACAGTGGTTCAAGCCTGTAATCCCAGCACTTTGGGAGGCCGAGGTGAGAGGATTGCCTGAGTCCAGGGGCTTGAGACCAGCCTGGGCAACTTGGCAAGACCTCATCTCCACAATAAATCAAAAAACTAGCCAGGCATGGTAGAGTGTGCCTCTGGCTCCAGCTACTTGGACGACTGAGGTGGAAGGATTGCCTGAGCCCAGTAGGTCGAGGCTGTGGTGGCCGGGAGCGGCCACTGCACTCCATCCTGGGCGACAGAGTGAGACTCTGACTCAAAAAAAAGAAAAACGATCTGTGGGGCAAGTCCTGCTCTTCCGGAAGTGGGACTCAGTTATTTCATCTGGCTCCTTTTCCTGGTGTTTCATTGAGTGCCAAGAAAAACTCCCCTGTCATTTTGATTGAAATCACATTAAATTTATAAATTTTTTTTTTTTTTTTTTTTGAGTTGGAGTCTCACTCTGTCGCCTAGACTTGAGTGCAGGGGCCGCTCCCGGCCACCACAGCCTCGACCTGCTGGGCTCCGGCGATCCTTCCACCTCAGCCTTCCAAGTAGCTGGAATTACAGGCCTGCGCTACCACACCCGGCTGATTTTTTTTTTTTTAATTTATTGTAGAGATGAGGTCTCGCTGCCCAGGCGGGTCTCGAACCCACAGGCTCAGGCAATCCACTCACCTCAGCCTCCCAAAGGCGCGGGATTACAGGCTGAGCCACCGATCCCGGCTTATTTTTTATTTTTATTTTTGAGTTGGATTCTCACTCTGTCGCCCAGACTGGAGTGCAGTAGCAGCTCCCGGCCACCGCAGCCTCGACCTGCTGGGCTCCGGCGATCTTTCCGCCTCAGCCTTCCAGTAGCTGGAACTACAGGCGTGCACTACCACACCCAGCTAATTTTTTGATTTATTGTGGAGATGAGGTCTTGCCAAGTCACCAGGCGGGTCTCGAACCTGCAGGCTCAGGCAATCCACTCACCTCATCCTTCCAAGGCGTGGGATTACAGGTTGAGCCACCAAGCCCGGCTATAAATGTATTTAAGGAGAACGGCATCTTTGTAATATCCAGTCTTCCCCTCAAGGGTCATGGCTTATCTTTAGATATACGCTTTCTCTTATGTCCTTCCTTCTTCCT
The DNA here is from genome assembly GCA_027257055.1 of Cephalopachus bancanus. NCBI lineage: Eukaryota > Metazoa > Chordata > Mammalia > Primates > Tarsiidae > Cephalopachus > Cephalopachus bancanus. The sequence continues at coordinate 5,595,265 of JAPVLO010000158.1, forward strand.
TAAAGGTTTGTGGTTTTCTATATCTATTTGCATTGCTATTATTAAAATAAGACAGGCCGGGTGTGATGGCTCATGCCTGTAATCCCAGCACTTTGCGAGGCCAAGGCGAGAGGATTGCCTGAGCCCAGGAGGTTGAGACTCCCATGAGCTGTGATTGTGCCACTATACTCCAGCCTGGGCAACAGAGTGAGACCCTCTACTCCAAAATACTAAATAAATGAATAAATAATACATATAATATATAGTATATGTATTATATGTACATTGTAAATATACTCTGCAAATATATATAGTATATATATAACATATAGTATTTTTTACTATATGGTTGAGTTTTTTTCACTAATATGTAATAGCTATTGATTTTTATGTATTTATGTTATTTATTTATTATTTTGAATCAGAGTCTTCCTCTGTCACCCAGGCTGGAATGCAGTGGCACACTGCTCATGGCCACCGCAGCCTTGACCTGCTGGGCTCAGGCGATCCTTCCCCCTCAGCCTTTCAAGTAGCTGGAACCACAGGCATGCGCCACCACGCCCAGCTAATGTTTTTGATTTATTGTAGAGATGAGGTCTCAGCATGTTGCCCAGGCTGGTCTCAAACCTGTGGGCTCAGACAATCCTCTTGCCTCCACCTCCCAAAGTGCTGGGATTACAGGTGTGAGCCACCACACCAGGCTATGTATTTATTTTATAACTGATCTTCTTACTTGGGTTTTTATGTAAATGATTGTGTGATTGTAAGATAAATTCAACACCTTTTCAATAGTTTGTTTTTTTTTTACCTTTTTTTTGTTGTTATTCAATGACTGGAATTTTGAGACATCTTAAACAGTAGTAGTGATGGTTTGTCCTATTAGTGGGAGTACGCTAAGTATTAACCATTAAAGAAGGTACTCATTTGGGATAGTTAATCATCTCAAAAAAGCAGTCATCTAATTTTTAATATAATATTTTTTGTTTGTTTCAAAAATCAGCAATAGCTATTAGGATAGCTTTATTCTATTTATTTCATTTTTATTTTTTGTAGAGACAAAGTCTATGTTGCCCAGGCTAGTCTTGAACTTCTGGGTTCAAGCAGTCCTCCTGCCTCAGCCTCCCAAAGTGCTGGGATTATAGGCGTGGACCACCACAACTGACCAGGATGTTTATTTTTATTTTTTCACTTTGTCGCCCAGTCTGGAGTGCAGCGGCACATGCACAGCAGTCTTGATGTGCTGGACTCAGGCAATCCTTCCACCTCAACCTTCTAAGTAGCTGGAACTACAGGCACATGCCACCAAGCCCGGCTAATTTTTTGGATTTATTATAAAGACAGGGTCTCGCCGTGTTTCCCAGGCTGGTCTCGAACCCCTGGGCTCAGGTAGCCCTCTCCTCCTGGTCTCCCAAATTGCTGGGATTACAGGCATGAGCCACTGGGTCCGGCAGGATAGGTTTAAATATTGGCATCTTTGTATTGATTTTGCCTGGAATGTTCTTTAAATCTACACATACAGACTTTCTTGTTTTTTAATCCAGAAGTTTCTGCAATTATATTCTCAATCGTTGAGTCTGTTTCAATGTTGTTTTGTCCTCAGCAACATCTTTAATTCTTAATTTTCATTTTCCCTCTCTGTTTTCTATCGTTATTGAGTTTTCTTTCATTATTTGAGCTTCACTCTTCCTCTGCATGTTAGGAGGACTTCTGGGGTTGCAAATTCAGTTTTTTTATTTTGTTTAACTGCTTCTCATGTATTTTCAAATTCCATTGTATTGTTTTAGTATATTTATATTATGTTCTTAACCAATTCCCTTTTTGAAAACATTTTATTGGTCTTTGCTTCTCATCTAGTCATTGTTTCTTCTCAATCTATTGTTTGGGAATGTCATTTTTTAGTTATTATTTCACAGAGCCCACATTTTCATTTTGTTAGGATCGTCAGGAAATGTATCAACTAAAACTTATTTGGGGCTTCTTCTGTAACTCCGATGTCAGCTGGAATCCACCTGTCCCCAGAGATTGAAATGAATTCGGGGTAACCCTCCATCCTGTGGGAAGTCCCGTGCTGCACTCAACATTTCTGTGGGTTCCCTGTGCTCCCCGCGAGCTCCGTTCTTCTGTTCCTGCTCATCTGAAGTTCATGTGCTTCTTTTCCCTCGTGCTTGTTCTCTGTTCAGGGCCTGCTTTCTCTCTGAAGTTCTAAGCTGCTAGCCTTTGCTCTCTCCCTTCGTCACACCCTCTCTGGTTTGTGCCAGCTCCTCATTCATTTCTTATCTCTGGATCTCTTCGTTCATCAGACTGACTTGGCTATGCCTAGAAGGCCTTATTTTCAAAGCTAGTCGAGCCATGCGAGACATGTTCTTCAATATTTCATTCCCAGCCGGGCTCGGTGGCTCAGCCTGTAATTCCGCGTCTTGGGAGGCTGAGGTGAGTGGATTGCCTGAGCCCATGGGTTCGAGACCCACCTGGCAACTTGGCGAGACCTCATCTCTACAATAAATCAAAACAATTAGCTGGCCGTGGTAGCACATGCCTGTAGCTCCGGCTACTTGGAAGGCTGAGGCAGAAGGATCGCCGGAGCCCAGCAGGTCGAGGCTGCGGTGGCCGGGAGCTGCCACTGCACTCCATTCTGGGCGACAGAGCGAGACTCCAACTCAAAAAAAAAAAAAAAATTCACTCCTTAGGAAAAATCACATATTCAGCTCATAAAGTAATATTTTTTCCCATCTTCTACACTACAGTTCTCCTTATTCAACAGCTAATTTTCTTCTAGAGTGCTGTTATCTTCCCTTTATGATACAGAATATTTTCATGGTTCCCATGTTGATTTTTTCCTGCCTTTTCACCTTTGAAAATTGTGAGATATAGTTAAATTTCCTATATGATGACCCTGAAACAGGGTAAAATGATTCCCTTGGGATCCTATCCCCAACTACTGCTACAATGCTCCTCTCTGATCTTGATTTGAAGACCTCTTTGATCCTTAGACTAAGGGAAGAAGGAAAGACTCCAGGGCTATAAACGGATGGACAGAGACTGTGATTCTAGGTGTTTGGTAATACACCAGGTCCAGCTTCTGCTGACTGACCCTGTGGCAAGTAGCCTGGGGACGCCAGATCCCAGATGCAGCCTGACCTCGTGTTGTACACACCAACGTGAATGGAGTCCCATCCGTACTCCTCCACCCTGAATTTCTCTATAGAGTAGCAACTTGTAGCCTTGTGCTTCATGCGCGACTGTTTTTATTTTATTTTATTTTTTGAGTCAGAGTCTCATTATGTCACCCAGGCTAGAGTGCAGTGGCAGAGTCATGGCTCACCGCCCCTCATCCTCCTGGGCTCAGGTGATCCTTCCGCCTCAACCTCCCAAGTATCTGGGACTACAAGCATGTGCCTGGCTAATTTTTTTTTTTTTTTTGTAGAGATGAGGTTTCACTATGTTACCTAGGCCAGTCTCGAACTATTGGGCTCAAGCCATCTTCCTACGTCAGCCTCCCAAAGTGCTGGGATTACAGGCGTGAGTTTCAGTGCAGACTACTTTCTGCAGTCCAGTAGAAAGTCCTCAATGTTTCTGAAACGTAGGTGATATGTTTTTCTAGTAGTAGCACTGATACTTGTTTTGCTCGTATTTTATTCCTTTCAATCAGGAACTGGCAGCATGGGATTAAACGTAGCACTCAGAGACACCCATTTTACCCAAAAGTATCCATTGTTTTCTTTTCTAACTTATAGAAAAACTCTCAGCCGGGCTCGGTGTCTCAGCCTGTAATCCCGCGCCTTTGGGAGGCTGAAGTGAGTGGATTGCCTGAGCCCGTGGGTTCAAGACCTCATCTCTACAATAAAATCAAAAAACTAGCCGGGCGTGGTAGCGTGCGCCTGTAGTTCTAGCTACTTGGAAGGCTGAGCAGAAGGATCGCCGGAGCCCGGCAGGTTGAGGCTGCTGAACTCCAGTCTGGACGACAGTGAGACTCCAACTCAAAAAAAAAAAAAAAAGAAAAGAAAAGAAAAGCTCTCAGGTTTGAATCAGACATTCATAACATTTCGAGTTTGGAACATGTCTAGAGAAAAGGTCTGCTTAAATATGCCATCATAATCTAGCTGTTTGGGCAGACACAGAGTGGGTAGCACTACTTCTGTTTTTGTTACAATGATCTTTGGATTTCTTTATTCCTGTTCTGTTAGGGATACAATCAGCTTAGAGAAATCTGAACATTTCCCAAAAATAATACCCAACTGAAAATTCCTTTTGCTATAGTTTTCTCAGGAAGCAGAGCAAGCCCTTCCATTTCCCAGCAGATCTCTCAAAGGTCAGAAGAACAGGGAATGTTTGTAAGGGCATCTTGTGTGTTTTTGTTCTCACCATCCCCTAGGTACCTTGGGGACACTAGACTCTAATCAACAAAATAGTCTAAGGAGTGGAAGAAACAGCAGGTACCTTACAAATAGGATGTGCCACAGCCAGAATGTTGACCTGGGGTCAACTGTGCACCGAGTTGCTGGGTTTTTTTTAGGGGGGGTGAGTTGGAGTCTCACTCTGTCGCCCAGTCTGGAGTGCAGTGGCATGCTCACAGTCACTGCAGCCTCAATCTGCTGGACTCAGGCGATCCTTCCGCCTCAGCCATCCAAGTAGCTGGAACTACAGGCAAGCGCTACCAGGTCATCGCAACCTTACATCCCATTTGCAAGGTTCACACAGTGAGTTATTTTAACAACGGCCCCCTGATCCCTTCCCCCGTGTAAGCCCTATCAGGTCTGAGGCACACACGAGATCTCACCAAGCTGCCCAGGCTGGTCTCGAACCCCTGGACTCAGGCAATCCTCAGGCTCCACTTCCCGAAGTACTGGGGTGACAGGCATGAACCACCGTGCCCCGTTCCCAGCAAGCTGCTGTTTGGAACTCGTAAAAGTTCCACCTGTGACCAGGCTCAGTAGCTCAGCCTGTAATCCCAGCACTTTGGGAGGCCAAGGTGACTGGATTGCCTGAGCCCGTGGGTTCAAGACCAGCCTGGACAACTGGGTGAGATCTCGTCTCTACAATAAATAAAAAAATTAGCTGGGCATGATAGCGTGAGCCTGTAGTTCCGGCCACTTGGAAGGCTGAGGCGGCAGGATCGCCGGAGCACAGCAGGTCGCGATGCTGGGGTGGCTGCGAGTGTGCCACTGCACTCCAGCCTGGGCAACAGAGTGAGACTCCAACTCAAAAAAAAAAAAAAAATTCCATCTGTTTGGTAACCAAAACCCAAAGAGAAAAAACTTGCTCCCAGTAAACTCAAATTAAATGGCAATGGTAAAAAGATACATAAAAATCAGGTGAGCTTCCATTTGGTAAGCAAAATATCTCACATCAGACAAGCCTGTGATAAAGTTGACACTTGTGGCTATGGACTAAGTCACAAAGGGATTCTGGAAGGCTGCACTGCCACAGACATCAGCTCAGCTGATCTAAAGAAGCTCTCTTAATAGTTCCCTTCATGGTCCTCTCCAACACGATTGTTTAACCTTTGTGTGCCTCAGACCTGATAGGGCCTACACGGGGGAAGGGGTCAGGGGACCGTTGTTAAAATAACTCACTGTGTGAACCTTGCAAATGGGATGTAAGTTTGCGATGACCCGGGAAGCTGACCACTCTACCCTAACAGCATCCTGTCACTAATTGCGTCTGCTACCTAGACCAGCTTTCTCAAGTTTGCCTCCTAAGGCTGGATGATTAACGGCATCTTGCTACTGACTGTTTTACAGTCATCTGCTTTCCCAAGGATTGCATCTCCAGGTTGTATCACCATCACCCCTGGAACTGCTTCCTCGAGGCAAAGTGACTACCAGCTTCTGTTTCCTCAGTACAAGGGGTACTACGTGACCGCTAGACACTGGCTAGGGTATAAAAGGGACACACAAAAACAAAGGGGTGCTGGTTTCTCTTTGAAGCCAGTCTCCTCTTGTCTCCCCTTTAGTAAATTTCTTTTTTCTTTGCCTAACGACCAGCTTGCTCTCTCGTCTTTTCCGCACTCGCCTTACAAGTCCCTTGACCAACCCCTCCCTGCTCTGACATCATCATCAATAGCACACATTATCTTACTTCCTATGTGAGTTTGCTAAGCTAAAGTTGGAATTTGTAAACCCTGGTCATTTCTGCTCCCTGTTACAGCTCAATTTGGAGAACTGAGGGTGTAGGATATGGGTTTGTGTGTATGTATCAGATAACAAAAGATCCAAGCCACCTCTGTCAAAAAAGCCATCAAAAGAGAAGTGTGTCACCCTGGGATTAGTGGCATTACCAGTCTAAATGGGTCTAGTATAAAATCTCTGTGAGGTCTTCATCCCCCCCCAGCCTGTTACATACATAAAAATACTTTGTTTTGCCACACTTAACATCATTACTAATCATTAAACAGCATCATGTTAAATAATACCAACACATTATTAAATAAGCATATCTAAATAATTTAAATCTAACACTAAAATGTGGAAATGTAATAAATGAAATCAATTCTGTCCATACAAAAAAACTGTAAATAGTCCTGTAATAATCTTCATCAGGATTTCTGTAGCCAAGTCACCAACTAAGTTTTGTAACTTCCAGCTGCTGGAGCTGCTGGATGGAGTGTACTCTGTTAAATACTGCTGCGTATTGTTGTCCTTTCTTATCAGTATTTTTCCAAACTTCCCCAATGATATGAATCACCTGAAAAGTATGTGGGTGCCTGGGTCACTCGGGATCTGATGCCCAGCGTGACAGAGAGCATCCTGCAGTTCTCAACACCCATCAGCACGCTCAGTCCCCAGTGTCCTCCGTGCTTGTTACTGTTTTCAATACAAATGGTGACACAACGCCTTGAAGTTGGGCAACAGAAGGCATTATTTACTTAATTCATTTTTTTTTTTTTTGAGTTGGAGTCTCACTCTGTCACCCAGACTGGAATGCAGTGGCCGCTCCCGGCCACCACAGCCTCGACCTGCTGGGCTCCGGCGATCCTTCCGCCTCAGCCTTCCGAGTAGCCGGAATTACAGGCACGCGCTACCATGCCCGGCTAATTTTTGATTTATTGTAGAGATGAGGTCTCACCGAGTTGCCCATGCGGGTCTTGAACCCGCGGGCTCAGGCAATCCACTCACCTCAGCCTCCCAAAGGCGCGGGATTACAGGCTGAGCCACTGAGCCCAGCTTAATTCATTTTTAAAATCTGTTTTCTGCAAGATTTTTTTTTGTTCGTTTGTTTTTGAATTTTATTTTATTTTATTATTTTTGAGTTGCTGTCTCACTCTGTCACCCAGGCTGGAGTGCAGTGGCATGCTCACAGCCACCGCAGCCTTGACCTGCTGGGTTCAGGCAATCCTTCTGCCTCAGCCTTCCAAGTAACTGGAACCACAGGCACGTGCCACCATGCATGGATAATTGTTTGATTTATTGTAGAGACAAGGTCTTGCCAATTGCCCAGGCTTTTCTCAGACCTCTGGGTTCAGTCAATCCTCTTGCCTCTGCCTCCCAAAGTGCTGGGATTACAGGCGTGAGCCACTGTGCACAGCGCTTTTGAATTTTTTAATTGGCACTTAATAATTGTACATATGTATGGGATACATAGAGATATTTCAACAGCAGGCATCAAAGACAGGTGCTTCCTAGAGTGCAGGGGGAATTTCTAAGTAAGAGAAAAACCAAATTAATTTGTCAAATTCTTTCTCTCAGAGTGAATGCAAGAGATTCTTGCTTTGTGAAATATCATTTCTTGGGAGTGTTGAACTCTATTTTCTTGCTTCTCTTTGTGCTCCTATTTGTGGTCCTGGAAGTGTTCACACTGGGAAAAAAATAGCGCAGTATTCAAAACAGTTGTCCATGCTGACCAGGAAGCATTTTGCAATATTAAATAATTCCTATTACTCTTCAATTATGTAATATTACTCTTCTAAATATGTAATATGTGTGAAGCATACAAAGCCTTGTTTACATGAGCATTATATTTTAGAAATGCATAGTTTTTTGCCTTTTTTTTTTTTTTTTGAGTTGGAGTCTCACTCTGTCGCCCAGACTGGAGTGCAGTAGCCGCTCCCGGCCACCGCAGCCTCGACCTTCTGGGCTCCGGCGATCCTTCCGCCTCAGCCTTCCAAGTAGCCGGAATTACAGGCATGCGCTACCACGCCCGGCTGATTTTTTGATTTATTGCAGAGATGAGGTCTCGCTGCCCAGAGGGGTCTCGAACCCACGGGTTCAGGCAATCCACTCACCTCAGCCTCCCAAAGGCGCGGGATTACAGGCTGAGCCACCGAGCCCGGCTGCCTATTTTTTTTTTTTAATGAATTTTAATATCCTTTGTCCCGGCCACCCCCTTGAGGGGAGACAGGATAAGCCATGTGAAAACCTGAATGGGCTTCCCAAGTACACATGATGGAGAAGGATGAGGGAGGGAGGCAGCATGCATAGATTTTTAAATGAAAGCAGTTAGTAAGATTTAGTTAAATTTTTAAAGATTTAACTAAGCATTTCTGCTTTATTTAAGGAATTTCATCTTTAAAATTTTGATATTATGCGTATTGCATTTTAATTGTAATGTTGAATATCTTCGATGTAAACAACTATTTTGAAGACGTGTGAAAAGTTATTTTTAAAATTTTGTATTTAGGACCGGCGAGGTGGCTCATGCCTATAATCCCAGCACTTTGGGAGGCCAAGGTGAGAGGATTGCTTGAGCCCACTGGTTTAAGACCAGCTTCAGTAACTTGGTGAGACCTCATCTCTACAATAAATCAAAAAATTAGCCGGGCGTGTTATGCATGCCTATAGTTCCAGCTACTTGGAAGGCTGAGGTGGAGAGATCACCTGAGCCCAGCAGGTTGAGGCTATGATGGCCGTGAGTGTGCCACTGCATTCCAGCCTGGGTGACAGAGTGACACCCCAAATCAAAAGAAAAAATTTATATTTAGTTTATTTTTTGTGAAATATATTCAAATTTTTGTACTTTGGATCATTACTGTCAATAGAACACAATTGTTTGTACACCTAACCCTGAATTGTAACCCCATCTTTATGATAAAAAAAAAATGAGACAAGAAAAAAATAGAACACAATTACATGTAAAATTATCACAACTTTTTAATAATTGAACTGAAATGAAAATAAAAACATAAATTTGATGAAATAAACATATAAAAACTTATAAATTATGCTTGTTTTATTTTATCAGTCTTTCAAGCATCCTCAAACCATCAGCTGAACACCAAGACACAAGCAATATTAATTATGCTCAGTACAGGACTGGGTACAGTATCTCACACTTATAATACCAGCACTTTGGAGGTTGAGACTAGAGGACTACTTGAGCCCAGATGTTTAAGACCATCCTGGACAACATAGAAAGACCTCATCTCTACAAAAAAATAAAAAAATAAGCCTCTGTAGTGGCACATGCCTGCAGTCCCATTGACTCAGAAGGCTGAGGCTAGAGCATTGCCTGAATCCAGGAGGTTGAGGCTGAGGCGAGCCAAGATCATGCCACTGCACTCCAGCCTGAGTGACAGAGTGAGACCCCAACCAAAAACAAATCATATTAAGTACTCTTTGATAATTGACTGATTTGGACATTTAAAATTATAGCTTTACATGTATTTTTAAATATTCTCATTTTGAAGATATATTTGTTAAGGTAGGAGGTTGGAACCCATTCTATTTAGCAGTTTGTTCACCTGATTCATGATTTTTAAGTGTTTAGACATACAGTCTGTAGGTGTTAGACAGTAAACATTAGGGCTGGCCCTGATAGGAGCTTCCTGGGACATGGTCCAGTCTTCTTCATGGACAGTTTTTCTCTCGGGGATGAGCTTCTCTGGAATTCTAAATGTCATTTCCTCACCTCCTTACAAAGAACAGTTAATTTTAGGACTATAGGACACCAGGTTCTAGCTTTCTCAAAACTTGTATGTACATTTTGATGTTCTCCTATTGTACCAAGACTAGGATTTTAAAAACAACAAACTGCTTAAGAACAAAAACCAGTTCAAACTGGTTTCAGAAACAAGCTAAATCATACACCCTTACTACTCAAAGCATGGTACTGGGAGCAGAAGCATTCATCCTACCTGGAAGCTTGTTAGAAATGCAAAATCTCAGTGGGGCGCGGTGACTCAACCTGTAATCCCAGCACTTTGGGAGGCTCAAGCGAGAGGATTGCCTGAACTCAGGGTTTGAGACTAGCCTGGGCAACTTGGTGAGATCTCATCTCTGCAATAAATCACAAAAACTAGCTGGGCATGGTGGTGTGTGTCTGTAGTTCCAGCTACTTGGAAGAATCACCTAAACCCAGCAGGTCAAGGCTGCAGTGGTCGTGAGTGTGTCACTGCACCTCAGCCTGGGCGACAAGAGAAAGATTCTAACTCAAAAAACGAAAAAGAAAAAAAAAGAAAGAGAGAAATGTAAAATCTCAGGTTCCACTCCAGGCCTACTGAAAAAGAACATACATTTTAACAAACTCCGTTTAATTCTTATGCCCACTAAAGTAGGAGGTGCACTCTTATAACCTCTGGACTGAAACAATTAAAGGAATAAAGGCAAGGAAGAGAGGAGAATGGTGAGTGGGGCACCTGGGTGTCTGAGAGGGACAACCATAGCCATAGGTTTTATTGCCAGCAAAAAGATTTGGGTAGCCATGTATGGGAAGAATGCATTGGAAGATATTTTAGGGTCCAGTGCGGTGGCTCAGTCTGTAATCCTAGCACTTTGGGAGGCTAAGGTGAGAAGATTGCCTGAGCCCTAGGGGTTCGAGACCAGCCTGGGCAACTTGGTGAGACCTCAACTCTACAATAAAAAAAAGAAAGAAAGAAAGCCGGGTTCGGTGGCTCAGCCTGTAATCCCGCGCCTTTGGGAGGCTGAGGTGAGTGGATTGCCTGAGCCCGTGGGTTCGAGACCCGCCTGGGCAGTGAGACCTCATCTCTACAATAAATCAAAAAAATCAGCCGGGTGTGGTAGCTCATGCCTGCAATTCTGGCTACTGGGAAGGCTGAGGCGGAAGGATCGCCGGAGCCCAGCAGGGCGAGGCTGCGGTGACCGGGAGCCGCCACTGCACTCCAGTGTGGGCGACAGAGTGAGACTCCAATTCAAAAAAAAAAGGAAGAAAGCTATTTTAGAATATCTGCCCATCCACTCTATCTTCTTGGAGATTCCTGCCTCTAGATCAGCTGCCCCTGAGTGATCATGTGTATTCTGTGCCCTGAGCTCCCCAAAATAATCAGGGACAGACATCAGCCCTAAGGCAGTTAATTCCTGGCTTGGTCAGTGACAAACGGCCTGGCTTAAAAATATGAGCTGGGCCGATTCCAGTTTGAGGAATTTAGAATGGTTGCGGAGAGGAGGGTGAAGGTGGAGGCTCTGGAAAGTTATGGAGTTAAAGTCAGGTGACTTGAATGAGCCATGTGCACACCTAAGCCTTGAGGGAATGAAGACAATGAATAAGCAAAAGAAGCTCACCAGAAAGGAAAATGAGAGCCGGCTCGGTGGCTCAGCCTGTCATCCCAAACCTTTGGGAGGCTGAGGTGAGTGGATTGCCTGAGCCCGCGGGTTCGAGACCCGCCTGGGCAGGCGAGACCTCATCTCTACAATAAATTAAAAAAAGAGCCGGGCGTGGTAGCGCGCGCCTCTAATTCCGGCTACACGGAAGGCTGAGGCGGAAGGATCGCCAGAGCCCAGCAGGTTGAGGCTGCGGTGGCCGGGAGCGGCCACTGCGCTCCAGTCTGGGCGACAGAGTGAGACTCCAACCCCCCCCAAAAAAAGAAAGAAAAATGAGAGCAGAAGGGAGGACACAGACACACAAACACACACACACACATGCACGCACGCACACACGCACGCGCAGAGATGGAGCAGAGAGAAAAAGGCAAGAGGTAGCCTCAGTTTCTGCTCTTCCTGAAACCTATGGTTAATTTTTTCTGAGTATAAGCCTTTGATTCTAGCAACCAACAGAGCCTTGACTAAAAGAGCAGGTAAACTAATTCCTAATCACTGAATCCCAAACAATCCAAGACTATCGATTTATAATCCTTCTTGTATTGACTCAGAAGCTGGAAAAAGTGGGAAGAGTGAATTTTGGTGGAAAGAGAGACTATATCTCTGAGCACCGGCACCTAGAAGACTGGGCACTCAGTTTAGTATTCACATCTAGCTTAGAGTTAAAATTGCACGTTTTATTTCATATTACTTGGTTGATTTGTTGTTTTTTTTAATTGGAAAGAATGTTCAAAAATTCAACAGGATGACGAGATTAGGAGTATTGCTGCTTAAGTACTTATTTTGAGCTTAGATTATTCTAATCAATTTTGCTAATAGGCTCAATATTTTAACATGTTAGAGGAGATTAATTAGGGAGGTTTTAAAAAATACTGCTGTAGCAGTCTTGGCTTTAACCTGGGTCTGTCACTGGGCTGTTCAGACATATATTCCCGGGGTTGCAAAAGGGGTTCCAAAGGACTCAGTTCTGGATTGTCCATTTGCAAGAGAGGATAGAAAAAAAACAGAATTATTTTTTAGAGGGCGGGCCCCTTGTAGTACAGGCTTCTTCTACTATGTAACCCATTAACATCAGTGTACCTGCTAACGTTGTTGTAAGAGACTGTGTTAGGCTTTGGTGGATTTTTTTTGAGATTTTTTTCCAAAACATATTCCCATTTCATGATGGGTGATTTACACGAACAACCTGGCCACACCACACTGAGTGTTCAGCAGTTTTTGACAACAAATGGCATGATCCCCATGCCTCACCCTTCCTATTCGCCCAATCTTGCCATGAACGACTGAAAATAAAAGTCCTTAAAGGGAAATGTTTGCTGATATGGAAGAGGTGAAACAAAAAATGGCAGAAGCACTGAAAGGCATCCAAATTGACAACTTCAAAAACTGTTTTGAACAGTGGAAAAAGAGTCTCGATACATGTATTGCGTCAAAACGGAAAGTATTTGAAGGTGACTGAAGTTTAAACCTGCAAGAATAAATACATAATTTTTTTTTTTTGAGTAGGAGTTTCACTCCGTCGCCCAGACTGGAGTGCAGTGGCCACTCCGGCCACCGCAGCCTCCACCTGCTGGGCTCCGGCGATCCTTCCACCTCAGCCTTCCGAGTAGCCGGAATTACAAGTGCACGCTACTCACGCCCGGCTGATTTTTGATTTATTGTAGAGATGAGGTCTCGCCAAGTTGCCCAGGCGGGTCTCGAACCCGTGGGCTCAGGCATTCCACTCATCTCAGCCTCCCAAAGGCGCGGGATTACAGGCTGAGCCACTGAGCCTGGCTAAATTGATTGAGAACCTTTTTTTTTTTTTGATTTGGAGTCTCACTCTGTCACCCAGACTGGAATGCAGTGGCCGCTTCCGGCCACCGCAGCCTCGACCTGCTGGGCTCCGGGGATCCTTCCACCTCAGCCTTCCAAGTAGCCAGAATTACAGTCATGCGCTACCACGCCCAGCTGATTTCATAATTTTTTATCAATAAATTCTGGTTTGAGGAGGTTTCCCCTTTGCATATGAGTTGCCAAAGAAGAAGCAGGAGCATTTGTCTGTACCAGAGGGCAAGGGGTCTTGGTTCAGCAGCATCGATCTGAGCATTAGAGAAAGAGGTGCTTCCAAAAGATGCTGAAGGAGCTGTCATCCCTAAGAAGGCTGAAACATCAGACACATTGGAATGAGACCAAAATATGGAGCAGGGGTTGGTTCCCCAGGACAGTAGCAGATCCTCCTGTGGGCCTCAGGGCACTGAGGGTGGCAGCGTTGCTTAGGCACCTTGAGCCCCCTGGGATATCCAGCTTTTATCTTAAGGTGGTTTACTAGCCTCTGTGTCATATGACTTTGCCTTGTTCTTAGTCTATTTATTTATTTGTCTTTTTTGAGGTAGAGTGTCCCTCTGTTGCCCAGGCTGGAGTGTAGTGGCACAATCATGGCTCACCACAGCCTTGACCTCCTGGGCTCAGGCAATCCTTCTCAGCCTCCTGAGTAGCTGAGACTGTAGGGGTGCATTACTGTGCCCAGATAATTTTTATTTTTTATTTCTGTGGAGACAGGGGTCTCTCTATGTTGCCTAGGCTGGTCTCAAACTCCTGGGTTCAAGCAATCCTCTCACCTTGGCCTCCCAAAGTGCTGGGATTATAGGTGTGAGCCACTGCCTGGTCTCAGTCTACACATTTAAACTCTTGTCCAATATTTGTTTCTCATTTTTTTCAGCTCCTGATGCCATCCATATCCCAAATCTTGACTTGTCTGCTTGTCTCCAAGAGAACTCACCTTGATGGTCTCTTACCCATCTCCCTGCTGCCATTTTTGTCCTGTACTCCCCATTCTCAGACAATCGCTGGCAGGAACTTTCAACCATGGAAACCTCCTCTTCACGTCCCAGTGTCTTTCTATCATCCTTAGCATAAACCCAAACCTCTTACCCTGGTCTACGCTGCCTGGCATGATCCAGCCCCTACCCACCTCTCTGACCTCACCTGCCACAGCTTTCCGTGATCATTCCACTCCATCCATATGGACTCTCTTTCTCAAACATCCAGCGCTCCTTCTGCCTCAAAGTCTTTGTGGAAGCTGGTCCGGCTGTCTGGTCTCCTTCTTGTCTTGTTTCAAATACTACCTCATTTGCTAAGGCTTTTCTGATCTCTCAGTCTAGAGGGCCTGCTCTCTGCCGTAGCCACTTTCTACCACATCACTATTTTATTTTTTCATAGAATATGTCGCTATCTAGAATTTCCATGAATCTGTTTCTTGTTTGCTCATTGCCTGTCTCTAGTACAGTGAAAGCTTCATGACAGCAGAAACCTGTCTTGATGGCTGCTGTTTGCCAGCACAATTTCAAGTGCTGACACAATAGGTGCTCAAAGAATAAACACTGAAAACACAAAAAATGTGAACTCCCCTGCCCCGCCTCTGAACTCCTGCTTGCCACTTGGATTGATTGCACACGTGAATTTACTTCTCTAGCTGCGGAGACTCCACCCTTCACTTCCACCTGCTTCTGGAAATTCTGATAAACCTCTCAGAGCAAGCCCTGAGCCTGGAATCTTCTAGCACTGGAGAAGGAAAGCAAATGGCCAGTTTGACTAGGAGTATTTCGACTTCTGGTTATTGGAATTATTACTTCCTATTTCATGCCCTCTGAATTTTGTAGAGAAAACTTTCTACAGGCGATTTGCTCTCTGCCTCATTCCTTCTGCCTGTTGACTTTGTGCCCTGTGACAGTAGACCTGCTTCCTGGAAGCATCCAGGCCTCACATACCAGGAGCCACCACAGTGAGATGCAGATTTTCTTTCCTAAGTTCCACCCTGGGACCAGTCAGCTGTGGCAGTACAGACATGGCCACGAGGGTCCAGTACAGACATGGCCACGAGGGTCCAGCTCTGAATCTCAGGGCTGTTCTTGGAGCAGGGAGGCTTTTGTGAGCTTTGGGTCTACCCCTGCCTGTTTCTTTGACAGTGACCCTTCAGCCTTGGCTGATAGGACTCAGAGTGGATATCTGACTCAAACAGAACTAGCAAGAATCCTTTACTCTAGGCCGGGTGTGGTGGCTCAAGCCTATATCCCAGCACTTTGGGAGGCTGAGGCAAGAGGATTGCCTGAACCCGCGGGTTTGAGACCAGCCAGGGCAACATGGTGAGACCTCGTCACTACATTAAATCAAAAAATTAACTGGGCATGGTAGCACGTGCCTGTAGTTCCAGCTACTTGGTAGGCTGAGGCAGAAGGATCGCATGAGCCCAGCAGGTTGAGGCTGCGGTGACTGGGAGCGTATCACTGCACTCCAGCCTGGGCAACAGAATGAGATTCCAACTCAAAAACAGAAACAAAAACAAAAGAATCTCTTACTCAAATTTTTGAACAGTGAATTAGTGTAGGACAAATCAACTTTACTGGACCATAATTTAAGTACAATAAAATGAACCCACCTTTTTTTTTTGAGTTGGAGTCTTACTCCGTTGCCCAGGCTGAAGTGCAGTGGCACACTCATGGCCACCCCAGCGTCGACCTGCTGGGGTCCAGTGATCCTTCGTCTCAATCTTCCAAGTAGCCGGAACTACAGAGACGCACTACCACGTCCAGCTAATTTTTGATTTATTGTAGAGACAAGGTCTCGCCAAGTTCCCTGGGCTGGTCTTGAACCCGTGGGCTCAGGCAATCCACTCACCTCGGCCTTCCAAAGTGCTGAAATTACAGGTTGAGCCACTGAGCCCAGCCTCCATCTTAAGTTCATTGAGTTTTGACAAATGGTAAGCACCTATGTAATCATCACCATAATCAAGATACAGAATCTTTTAATTACTCTCCAAAGTTCCCTAAAGCCCATTTGCAGTCAACTTCCCTACCCCATGCCCAAGCAACCACTGATCTATTTCCTGTCATCATGAATTAGTTGGGCCTTTCCTAGAGTTTTATATAAATAGAATCATACAGTATGTGTTAGGTTAGTGGGCTGGTGCTGGTGCTGTAGGTATGCAAAGAGTTACACAGAAATTGGACTGGGAAAAATAGTTTATTCAGAAAGTAGATGGGGGGGGTGGATCCACCTCTCCAAGATCGGAGAGGGGGCCAGAGCTTAAAGAAAGTATGGTGGCAAATGCTAGAGACTAGAAGCTTTTTAAAATTTCTTTTGAGGAGTGGGCAAGGGAAGTATTCACAAGAGCTGATGTCATAGTGATGGGGTCTGTCTCTCATCTATCTGATGACTAGATAGATGGGTGGGTTAGCCACATAGATAAGACAGGCAGGGCCGGTAACTGAAAGACAAATTCCTAGAGGATGTTCATCTCAATGTCCTGTGACCTGCTCAGGGTTCTAGGAAAGGATTATTGTCATGCATGAGCTCAAGGAGGCCAGATAAACTCCATTTTGGGCTTTGTCCTTTCATTATCTCTTCTGGTTGTTTTGAAATATTCTTAATACTGGGAAGTATGAGCCGGGCTCGGTGGCTCAGCCTGTAATCCTGCGCCTTTGGGAGGCTGAGGTGAGTGGATTGCCTGAGCCCGCGTGTTCGAGACCCGCCTGGGCAGCGAGACCTCATCCCTACAATAAATCAAAAAATCAACCAGGCGTGGTAGCGCATGCCTGTAATTCCGGCTACTTGGAAGGCTGAGGCGGAAGGATCGCCGGAGCCCAGCAGGCGAGACTGCGGTGGCTGGGAGCAGCCACTGCACTCCAGTCTGGGCGACAGAGTGAACTCCAACTCAAAAATAAATAAATAAATAAATACTACAAGCTAACATCAAAATTTTTTTATTCAAACTTTCTCAAAGTCAAACATATTTTCCTCTGCTTTTCAACATTTATGGTATCTTTTGTATATGTAAAACAAAAAATGGTCCTAACTTTCCTAAATCTTTCCCTTAACAAAAAGAAACCCTCAGCCAGGCACAGTGGCTCAGCCTATAATCCCAGTAATTTGGGAGGCTGAGGTGAGAGAATTGCCTAAACCTGGGGGTTCAAGACCCGCCTGGGCAACTTGGCGAGACCTCATCTCTACAATAAATAAAAAAATTAGCCGGAGCCTGGCTTGATTTTTTTTGATTTATTGTAGAGATGAGGTCTCGCCAACCAAGTTGCCCAGGTGGGTCTCGAACCCACGGGCTCAGGCAATCCGCTCACCTCAGCTTCCCAAGGCGTGGGATTACAGGCTGAGCCACTGAGCTGGCTAGGCTGTAGTTTAAATTATAGGAAATAATAATGAATAAGAGAATTTAAAACAGGTGGCATGGGTAAGAACAAACTGCCCCTTTTGCTTTTTATAATAGGCTTGATATTCCTTCGCAATGACTGATATGCTAAAGAGGGTGGAGCCCAGGTAACCTCCACTCCAGAGATTGGTGTCTCTCTGCTCCTGATGGGAGGAGTGAGAGGAGGGGTGGTTTTTCCAGAACACATTGTCTTTTGCTGGAGACCTGCCACATGCTTCCAATTCACAAGTTCATGAGCTAAAAGGTGGTCATATTATCATTTCTATGGTTTTGGTTGGTTAAGGGGTGGTATTGGCCTTTTGATTGAGACAGAGAAATATCACCGTAAGAAAGTTTAAACATTTCTTCTTGCTTGACAATGCTTTTTGGGTGATGTTTGCATACTAAATGAGTTAAGTGTTTCCTTGTATTTCAAGAAACCTATTACTAAAAAAAAATTTAAAGTTTAGAAAGACTGAATTGAGAACTTGAAGTTTACATGTTGAAAAGTTTGTCAAACATTAAAGGTTTTAAAAATATGATATTATTAACACATGGTTACAGTTTGCTGCAGAATAACCATTCATTTAGCCAAAATGATAACTTAGAGATTTGAAAAGCAAAAACTTTCCTGTTGATAGAGGAGATTCATTTTTTAGGTAGTAAAAGAAAGACAGCAGGGGACTACTGAATCTGTCTCTTCCTCCACATATAGAAGAAAATTATGTTGGATATTGTCAATTAAGAGGCTTGTGTTCTGGTCTCTGAGTAGCATTTTGGCCTAGCATTAGTGTAACTGATATTAATGGTGAATTTATAGAAATAACCGAAATTTTTGGTTAACTTGACTGTCCATATAGTTTGTTTCACATATTTTTTAATAAACCCTACATATACCATTTTACAACATGCCTGAACCCTTTATCTTTGTCCTATACTTTCCTCTTCTTCAAATAACCAGTCATTTTATTATAGGACAAAAATTTACCATACAAGAGCCTTTCTTATGCAAAATTATTCTCTTTTCTTTATATCTTTCCTTACCAAAAGATATATACTTTTATATCCACAACTTTCTTTACATCTTTCCTTTGCTTTCTGATTCCTTTCTTTTTACATTTTTATAGATAACTCTTTACATCTGTAAGTCAAATTAACCTTTTAGTAACTTCTGATTAAGAAAGGCTATATATTCCAACATGGATGACCAGGACCAAACAGTTGGCACCTGTGTTAATTAAGAAATTAAGGCCGGGCTCAGTGGCTCAGCCTGTAATCTTAGCACTTTGGGAGGCCAAGGTGAGTGAACTACCTGAGCCAGTGGGTTCAAGACCAGCCCAGGCAACTTGGCAAGACCTCTTCTCTACAATAAATAAAAAATTAGCCAGGCATGGTAGTGCTTGCCTGTACCTCCAGCTACTTGGAAGGCTGAGGCAGAAGAATCGCGGAAGCCCAGCAGGTTGATCCTTGGGTGATCATGAGTGTGCACTGCACTCCAGCCTGGGTGACAGAGTGAGAATCCAACTCAAATATATATATATTATATAATATATATATATATATAAATTTGGGGTTCTAGCACCCTAATATTCACCTGGGGGGTGTTTGAGTGATGTGGTACTAGGCACTTTAGCAAATGTCCAGTCCTCCTCAGTGGGCACCATTTCTAAGCCAGGTATTCCCCCTTCCTTTCAGAAAAGAGCACACCCATTCTCCAGTTGTTCTCTGGCCTGCACAGTACACAAAATCCTGGCAGTTTAGGCCTTTTGGGGGTTATTGTGCTTCAAGTGCCCCCACAGATGGTACCCATAGCAATGGGCACCATCCTCCTTAGCAGGTTTGTTCTTCCCAGGTCCCTGCTAGGGCAGTTGGGGTTTTGTTGCTAATGGTGACTGCCAATTTAGATGCTGTTTTTGGCCCTCTGGTCCTGCCACCCTTCATGTTGGCAACCTTTTGCTTCTTCAATGTCTCTGCTGTTAAAAAGCAAAAAACTTTAAGAGTTTTCTGCAATTGGAAGTTTGGTACCTGTAGTTTCAAGTCTAGCCTCTGGAGCTGGGTTTTTAATGGCCCATAGGATATAATCATGTTTGCAAAGTAGTGAGATTGGAAAAAAAAATGGGCCAGGCTCGGTGGCTCAGCCTGTAATCCTGCGCTTTGGAAGGCTGAGGTGAGTGGATTGCCTGAACCTGAGGGTTCAAGACCCGCCTGGGCAACTTGGCAAGACCTCATCTCTACAATAAGTCAAAAATTAGCTGGGTGTGGTAGCGCGCGCCTGTAGTTCCAGCTACTTGGAAGGCTGAGGCGGGAGGATTGCCGAAGCCCAGCAGGTCGAGGCTGCTGTGGCTGGAAGCGGCCACTGCACTCCAGTCTGGGCGACAGAGTGAGACTCCAACTCAAAAAAAAAAAGAAAAGAAAAAGGGAACATGAACTTTAAAAATGCCTTTTGTCCTGGCCACCTCCCTGAGGAGAAACTGGTAGGTTGCAGTGGAAGCCTGAAAGGGCCTCCCAGAACAGGTTTGGGCAGGTGGGGAATCAGAAGGTGGCAGAGAAGGGAGAAGAGTGAGGGAGGAGGCTAGGGTCGATCACTGCTGCAGTCAGCCTCGGCCCTCCCTCGAGTGGTAATGGTGGTAAAGAGAAAGAGGCGGGCGAGAAGGCTGAGGGACTGATGGAGGGTAGGGAGGGTAGGAATTGTGTATGAGAAAAAGGATGAGTTAGATCAACTGGGTTAGAGGTGTCAGAGGGAAAGCAGGAACGAGGTAAAGGGATTAAAAGGAGTATGCCAAGGAAGAAAAGCATCTGGGCGGCACCGTTTTGAGAACCTCAGACCATTTGTCCCTGTGGGAACAATAAAGGTCAAGTTGAAGGAGAGTATTGGAACCAAGAGACCCTCCTTGGACCCCACCTCTTGGTCACCCTGCTGGTATTGAGGGGGGAAAAATTGAGATGCTTGGGGCAGATGTCCTTCTCTAGTGGAAGAATCATGAGACCTCTTAGAATGCATTTCAATAGAGGAGGGCCCTCGGCCACCCCATATTGAGGGTTCCCCATGAAAAGTTCTAGAGAGGAAAAGGGATTGGTTCTGAGAATGGTCTTGAGCAACCAGGAAAAGAGAACTGCATTCAAAGCTGGGCATGGTGGCTCAAGTCTGTAATCCCAGCACTTTGGGAGGCTGAGGCAAGAGGCTTGCCTGAGTCCAGGGATTTGAGACCAACCTGGGCAGCCTGGTGAGACCTCGTCTCTATAATATATCCAAAAATTAGCCGGACATGGTAGCAAGCACCTGTAGTTCCAGCTACTTGGAAGGCTGAGGCAGAAGGATTGCCTGAACCCAGCAGGTCGAGGCCTGAGCCCAGCAGGTCGAGCCCAGCAGGTTGAGCCCAGCAGGTCGAGGAGCGGGGAGAGAGGACTGCATCCATGTTCTCAGTTGGTGTCCCAAAAGAGAATAAGTGGAATCAGCCTGGGTGTGTGTGGGTATCAAGTGAGAAAGGGCGTCCCCTTGATCCCCTTGACCCACCAGAGGCAGTCTTTTTGCCTGGTGGCAAAACTGCTCCTACGTGTATCTCAGAAGAAATCTTGGTATGAAGATTTCCAGGAGAAGAGGGCTTTAGGCCAGTGAGACCAGTGAGAGAAAGCTTCCAAACAGAGAAAGTGGCTGTTTGAGTTCATTTCCAGACCTTCTAATGAGGAAAAGATTAATATATGGACTTACCAGTGTTGAAATTTTGTACAGGATAAAACTGAGGCAATGGGAAGGGTCTGGCCAAAGCAGCTCCAGTATAGACCACAGAAAGACTTGAGTTAGAAAGAGGAGAGAGAGAGAGAGAGAGAGAGAGAGAGAGAGCAGAGGAAACTCCACAGAGCTCCTCATACGGGCCACCAAAATGTTAGATTAGTGAGCTGACGTGGTGCCGCAGGTATGCAAAGAATTGCACAGAAATGAGATTGGGAAAGATAGTTTATTCAGAAAGCAGATTAAAGAGAGAGAGGGTTGATCTGCCTCTCCAAGTTTGGAGAGGGGATCAGAGCTTAAAGAAAGCATGGTGGTGAATGATTGAGACTAGAGGTTTTTCAAAACTTCTTTTGGGTGGGAGCAAGTATTCACAGGAGCTAATGTCATGATGATGGGGTCTGTCTCTCACTCTCTGATGACCAGATGGATGGGTGGGTCGGTCACATAAATGAGAAGGGCAGGACCAGTAGCTAAAAGACAAACATCTTAGAAGATGTTAATCTCAATATCCTGTGACTCTCCCAGGGTTCTAGCAAAGGGTTATTATCATGTACGGGCTCAAGGAGGCCAGAGAAACTCCATTCGGGGCTCTGCCCTTTCAGTACGGATTCTTGTTTGGCTTCCGTCACTTGGTACAATGTCTGTGAGATTCAAGCATGTTGTTGCAGCTATTGGTAATTTGTAGAACAGCCAGTTTTAGTCACAAAGTAAGAGCCAGTCAATAGAGAAGAATATAGCCAAGATGCTGTATTCTTGAGATGGGAGGCCACATGATCTAGAAGGAACAGAGTTCTAAACCAAAAACCTTAAAAACCACCACCGAGGCCAGGATCGGTGGCTCAACCTATAATCTCAGCATTTTGGGAGGCCAAAGTGAATGGATTGCCTGAGCCCAAGGGTCCAAGACCAGCCCAGGCAACTTGGCAAGACCTTGTCTGTTGGGAGCCAACATCTATAGCTACATGGCTGAGGCCTGTAAAGGCCCATCTGGAAGATCGCCTCTGACATAGGATATCAGTTATACCTATAATATTGGCGTGTGATTGATGACCAGTGTGCATACATGGCAGTAAAACTTATAAGAAAAATCTCTATACGTCTGATGAAAGGTTATACAGCAGAATGACCTTGTCCTTTCTAAATCTTACTTCTTTCTAGATATTTTTCAAACTTCTATTCTCTGGTGAGTCAACTCTTAAGCAGTTTCCCTAGAGCTAAGATTAGAGACTAAATTACCATCATAGTCTTATTGCCCTGTTCCTGGCCAGGCAGAAAGGATTGCTATTGTCCCATTACAGGTATACATTTCCTTGCCTTTGTGCTGTTAAATACCGAAAACTGTCTGCAGTCAAAGCCATTAACTTGGCGACTATGCCTTTGTTTCGTACCGAAACTCTGTCTGCCTCTGTTTACCTCAGCCTGAGGCCATGTGGCCATCCATTTCCTTACTCAGGAGTGTGAAAGCTACTATATGATTTCTAGAGTAGACTTGTTAGTTAGGATAAAATATAATTTATACACTTATAGTTATCTTTTAGAGTATATTTGAGTGGACTTGTGCTTGCTGTTTTGTTTCTTTTGGTTGCATTGTTTAGATATGGTGGTTGCTATGCGATTTGTAAAGAATTAAGGATACAGCATAGTATTTAAAGGTCAATCATTACAAAAATTAAAGTTTAGACATAGGAAATTCATTTAAGTCATGGTAAGGTTTTATAATTTAAGAATAAGTTTTAATAGTTATAGAATTACAGGACACTACATTCCATAATAGATTAATAGAATAACTGAGTCATTTAAGTAAACTTATAGATTATAGTATAGTGTTAAATTGATACTATTAATCATTGAAAACATTAGGAGTCAGTAAACTTGGATTTAACTTAGAAAAGTTTTTGTATTAATCAGGGTCTGGAACAAAGAGTATAATGTGAATGATTTATTGAACATTGTGGAGAACACTTTGAACAATCTGTATAAAAATTGTATACCTGTGAATTTAATGTAAGTTTTGTGAAACACGTCATGTATCATGGGAAATTTTAATTGTTTGCTGGAAACTTGCAAGTCTCGTGATACGTAATTTGCATAAAGTTTGTACACCCCCAAAGTGATTGACACACTGATGGAGGGTATGGAAGGAGTCAAAATAAAATTTGGCTTCAGTCCTGATCAGACTGTTCCCAGAAGAAATCGCCTCTGAGTGGTCTCTTCTAGCGCCATCTGGATTCTCCCTTGCGGTCCTAACCCTTCCCTCCGTCGGGGCTGGTCCCCGACACTTGTCTCTGCAATAAATTTAAAAAATTAGCTGGGCATGGTGGCATGTGCCTGTAGTTCCAGCTACTTGGAAGACTGAGGCAGAAGGGTTGCCTGAACCCAGCAGGTCGAGGCTGTGGTGGCGGTAAGAGTGCCTCTGCCCTCCAGACTAGGCAACAGAGTGAGACTCCAACTCAAAAAAACAAAAAACAAGTATTTTAGACCAGGTGTAATGGTTTATATCTATAATCCCAGCACTTTGGAAGGTGGAGGTAGGAGTATTGCTTGAGCTCAGGAGTTTGAGACGAACCGGGGCAACATAGCAAGATCTTGTCTCTACAAAAAAACTTTAAAATAAAACAAAAGTAAAAGTATTTTAGGCCATTGCCTTGCTAGACTCTGGTGTGGCCATGTGCTCTTTCAGCTATGGCTGTGCCATACTTCCTGGCTTTGGTACCCTTCCCCCACCTTGGGGGAGGTAAATCTCTCTTCTCTTTCTCTCTCTAATTTACTTCTATTTATTTATTTATTTATTCTTTTATTTATTCTGAGTTGGAGTCTCACTCTGTCGCCCAGACTGGAGTCCAGTGGCTGCTCCCGGCCACCGCAGCCTCAAGCTGTTGGGCTCCGGCAATCCTTCCACCTCAGCCTTCCGAGTAGCTGGAACTACAGGTGCGTGCTACCACACCCGGCTAATTTTTTGATTTATTGTGGAGATGAGGTCTCGCCAAGTTGCCCAGGCGGGTCTCAAACCCACAGACTCAGGCAATCCACTCACCTCAGCCTCCCAAGGCGCGGGATTACAGGCTGAGCCACCGAGCCTGGCTCTAATTTACTTTTAAATAAACTTTTCTTTCTTAAAAAAAAAAAAGTATTTTTTTTTTTTTTGAGTTGGAGTCTCACTCTGTCGCCCAGACTGGAGTGCAGTGGCCGCTCCCGGCCACCGCAGCCTCGACCTGCTGGGCTCCGGCGATCCTTCCGCCTCAGCCTTCCGAGTAGCCGGAATTACAGGCACGCGCTACCACACCCGGCTGATTTTTTGATTTATTGTAGAGATGAGATCTCGTTGCCCAGGCGGGTCTCGAACCAACGGGCTCAGGCAATCCGCTCACCTCAGCCTCCCAAAGGAAAAAAAAAAAGTATTTTAAATTTCAAATATGCAGCTTTTAAAACCAGGCTGGGAAAATTTATTGAATTCTTACCATTTTTTTTAAAATGAGAAATGTTTTTAGTTACGTTTCAGACCTTTGATGTGGCCACTATAGTTTTACTGCGGTTATTTAAAATGAAAACTGGCCAGGTTCGGTGGCTCAGTTAGTAATCCCAGCACTTTGGGAGGCCAAGGCAAGAGGATTGAGTTCGAGACCAGCCCGGGCAACTTGGCGAGACCTCCTCTCTACAATAAATTTTAAAAAAACCAGCCGGGTGTGGTAGCACACACCTGTAGTTTCAGCTACTTGGAAGGCTGAGGTGGAAGGACAGCTGGAGCCTAGCAAGTCAACACTGGGGTGGCCATGAGCGTGCCACTGCACTTCAGCCCGGGTGACGGAGTAAGACTCCAACTAAAAAATAAAAATTTGATCAAATCACATCAAATCAAAACTTGTGAAATAGTGTCATTTCTGACTAATTCCTCACTTCCCTCAGTTATGTTTCAGGCCCTCTTGAGTCCTCTCAAATTCTAACCATTGTATCTGTGGGTTGAAAGCTTAGCCGTGTTGTCTATCATCCTTGAGCCAGCAATCAAGTGGAAAGGATTGTGTTTACTCTAGTTCTCAACATGTGGGATGGAGAGTCATTTGGGGTGGTTGGAAAAACACAGATTCCTGAGCCGTACCCAGACATGCTGCCTGTGGGGCTCTGGGGAATAGGACTTTTAAAAAACCCAATTAGACAACTCTGGGGCACACTAAAGTTGGAGAGTCGGTGTTAGTTTCTGGCCAAACAAGTTCTCATCCTAAGTAGGCCTTGTTGGACCCACAACTCTAATCAGCGGATTCCCCCCTCAGCTCTATCTCTGCTCCCAGGACCAGCCACGACATTAGGCAAAAGAGAACATAACTGGCATTTAGCTGGTATTCATCCTGTTTCCTTTGAAACAATTATGTGTTCTTTCTTTTGCAAGTTTAGTCTCTTAGGAAGTCAAGCACCCTTCCTACTCCCAAATCCTGGGCCTTCAAGGCATTCTTGCTGTCCATGGATCCTTTAGTATTTCACTGGTTGTGAGCCTTCGGGAAACATCCTGTCCTGTCTCACCCAAGAGGCCTACTGTTGGACACTTCCTATCTCCTGGAAGACCCTGCTATTTGGAATGACTGCCCTCCACATTAAGCCTTCTCTATGTGTCCCTTTATTTGCTTATATCTAGGTCTAATCCCACCCATCTCCCCCCAATCATAGTCTTTTTTTCTGTGCTGATGAATGGATTTATTTCTAGTTATAGGTCTCATTCTGCTGATTGATACCAAAAAGGTGATGGAAAGGAGATTGCCTGCAATGACTTAGGTTTCTCTTTGGATTATTCCTCTGAGTTCAACAATAGAGGATGAACTCAAGGCTTACTGAGACTCAGTGGAGTTATCTCTAATTAGTCTTAGACAGGGCTTTCTGCATGTTGCTTTATCTGTGAGTATTTTATCCTTGTTTCTTTTTTAACTTTTGACTATTACATCCACTGAATTTATCTTCCAGCATGGAAACATTCAGTAGAAAATGGTTTATTAATGATTTAATAGTATCACATCAGCCAGATGCGGAGGCTCAAGCCTGTAATCCCAGCACTTTGGGAGGCTGAAGCGAGAGGACTGCCTGAGCCTGGGGGTTTGATACCAGCCTGGGCAACTTGGTGAGACCTCATCTCTACAATAAATCAGAAAATTAGCTGACATGGTGGCACGTGCCTATATTTCCAGCTACTTGGAAGGCTGAGGCGGAAGGATCGCTGGAGCCCAACAGGTCTACACTGGGGTTGCCACGAGCATGCTACTGCACTCCAACCTGGGTGACAGAGTAAGACTCATTTAAAAAATAAAGTATCAGCCGGGCTCAGTGGCTCAGCCTGTAATCCCGCGCCTTTGAGAGGCTGAGGTGAGTGGATTGTCTGAGTCCGTGGGTTCGAGACCCGCCTGGGCAGTGAGACCTCATCTCTACAATAAATCAAAAATTAGCCGGGCGTGGTAGCACACGCCTGTAGTTCCAGCTACTTGGAAGGCTGAGGCGGAAGGATCGCCAGAGCCCAGCAGGCGAGGCTGCGGTGGCCAGGAGCGGCCACTGCACTCCAGTCTGGGTGACAGAGTGAGACTCCAACTCAAAATAAATAAATAAATAAATAAAGTATCACATCTATATCATATTTAAACTCCAAAAAATGCTTTTTAAAAAAAAAATAAACTGAATGAAGCCCACTACTTTAGAATCAATAGCTTCTTTGAAATATAGTAACACTTGGCTAAAACACAAATGCACAAATTAGGTTGGTTGGAAAGTTTAGTCAATTTCCAACTTTCCCAAATAGATTTAGCAAGAACAAAATTGAGAAGTTTCTTTCTTTTTTTTTTTCTACACAAAAGCAGTCTACTAAAACCACCAACATTAGAGTTGCTTAAAAAAATTCTGGAGTCCTGAGGTTTTCATAAATGGCTCAACAATATTTTTCACTCCACATGTTCTTCTGCCATATGATCTTCCTCCCCTTAAATCTGGGTGGATTTTAGGGACTTTCTGAACAATATAGAATTTGGCATAAGTGAGGTTTAGGGACTTTCAAGGACAGGTCATAAGCAACTTTGCATTTCCAACTGGCCTCCACGTAAGACATCTAACTACCCTGAGACAGCCATGCTGTGAGAGGCCCAAACTAGGTACATAGAGAAATTGTATGGACAGGGAGGGTGATACTGCCCAGCACCTAGCTACTCCAGCTTGCCCAGCTCAGATACCAAGGCATGTGAGTAGAGTAGCCATCTTGATCATGAGTGATGAAGAATATAGGCATAAGCCGGAGTCGGTGGCTCAGCCTGTAATCCCGCACCTTTGGGAGGCTGAGGTGAGTGGATTGCCTGAGCCCACGGGTTCGAGACCCACCTGGGCAGCGAGACCTCATCTCTACAATAAATCAAAAAATCAGCCGGGCGTGGTAGCACATGCCTGTAATTCCGGCTACTTTGAAGGCTGAGGCGGAAAGATCGCTGGAGCCCAGGAGGTCGAGGCTGCGGTGGCCGGGAGCGGCCATTGCACTCCAGCCTGGGTGACAGAGTGAGACTCCAACTCAAAAAAAAAAAAAAAAAAAGAATATAGGCATGGTTTAGACAGTTTTCCTGCTGTTCTTCCTAGTTAGAGATCCATAGCTGTATCAAATTATATCACCATCAGCAATTGTGGCCTTAGAGACAGTCCTATGTCTCCATGCATGACAAATTGTTTTTTAATCCGTGTTATGTTTTTTGTGTTTTTTTGAATTGGAGTCTCACTGTCGCCCAGACTGGAGTGCAGTGGCACGCTCCTGGCTGCTGTAGCCTCAACCTGCCGGCTTTGGTGATCCTTCTGCCTTAGCCTTCCAAGTAGCTGGAACCACAGGTGCACGCTACCACACCTGGCTAATTTTTTGATTTATTGTGGAGATGAGGTCTAGCCAAGTTGTTGGGTGGGTCTCGAACCCGCGGGCTCAGCAATCCTCTCGCCTTGGCCTCCCCCAAAGGGCTGGGATTACAGGCTGAGCTACTGAACCCAGCCTAACTGTGTTTTGATATGTGTTTCCTCCCCTTTCAAGAATCTCTGGCTAAGCCGGCTCGTGTCGCCCGAAAACCCCCCTTTGGAGGCTGGGTTTTAGTGGGATTGCCTGAGCCCGCGGGTTCGAGACCCCCGGGGAGCGAACCTCATCTCTACAAAAAATCAAAAAATCAGCCGGGGGGTGGTAGCGCATGCCTGTAATTCCGGCTACTCGAAGGCTGAGCGGAAGGATCGCGGAGCCCAGCAGGTGAGCTGCGGTGGCCGGGGGCGGCCATGCAATCCATTCTGGGCGCCCAAAAGTGAGACTCCAACTCAAAAAAAAAAAAAAAAAAAAAAAAGAATCTCTGTGCTGAGGGACTTCTGGATGACTTGGCAGCAGTTGTTTCCACATATCCATGCTAGTTGTTGGGGATTTTCAGATGCTGATGAATATAGTGAAATGAAAACTGCCAACCAGCATTTGGCAACAGAAATTCATATTTGTCTTGACCTTTCTAGGGTCCTTCTCTGCTTAACCATCAGCCATTTTGATTTCTGATGAGGCTGAAGCCGTAAAGTAGAGGAGGACCAATTAAACACTGGGAAGAGATCCTGCCAGACTCAGAAGATTCCTGACACTCCAATTGAGACCATGGGGTGGAAGGGCTATCCTACAAAACTTGACTGAGCTGGAGCAGCCTCCTGGGGGACAGCATTTTAGAGGCATTTCTTCTAGCCCTATTTGGCTCTCGAGGCTACACTTTAATTATTCACTAGGTTGACATCATGAACACAAAAATAATCATTTCCTAATTCAAAAGTAACGACAGAAGGATCACCTGATAGTTCTATACCCTCTGATCTAACTCAGGCAACTTCATACAGTAATAGCCTCTTGCTGGATAAAATGCTGTTGGTGCCAGGCGTGGTGGCTGATGCCTGTAGTCCCAGCACTTTGGGAGGCCGGGTGAGAGGATTGCCTGAGTCCAGGGGTTCGAGACCAGCCTGGGCAATTTGGCAAGACCTTATTTCTACAATAAATCAAAAAATTAGCTGGGCATGGTGGTGCATCTATGGTTCCAGCTACTTGAAAGGCTGAGGCATAAGGGTTGCCTGAGCCCAGAAGGTCAAGACTATGGTGGCTGTGAGCATGCCACTGCACTCCAGCCTGGGTGACAGAGTGAGCCTGCAACTCAAAAATAAAATAAAACAAATAAAAATAAAATGCTGTTGGCTAGGAAAGCTGGACTGTCTGATTTGCATGGGGAGTGTTGTGACTCCTGTTAGTGTCTTAATCCTTTTTGTATCTTTAGTAACTTTTCGAGGGGGCAGATTGGGGCGAGGGATTAGCTCAAGGTTGCTTTTTGCCTCCATGCTGTTATTGAAGGCTATTATTGATGGTCCATTCACACCCTTTTAGTGCTATGAAGCAGAGAACAAACAAGAGAGTTCTTACTAAGCTTCATTCCCAGCGCTCAATCATGTCTACTGGGAAGACTGCGGCCACAGAGGCAATCTCTAGCCAGCAATTTCTTGGCTTGGGGACTCAGCTGCTTGGAAAATAATGCAATAAGGGAGGGAAAAAGGGGAGACCACTTATTACAACAACCTAAAAGCAAATAATTTACTTAAACCTGACATGCAAATTTACACTCCTTGCTCTAGGCATTGCAACTTTTGTTCACCATGAGAAGAACAAATTCTGATCATCTTTTTGTTGTTCTGAAAACACCAACATGAGTGAGAACAATGGAGGTGTTGCCTTGGTTTTTCAAGCATTCATGACAAAGTCCCCAAACACATCACTGCATTTTATTTTTATTTTTTATTTTTATATATTTTTATGAGTTGGAGTCTCACTCTGTCGCCCAGACTGGAGTGCAGTGGCCACTCCCGGCCATCACAGCCTTGACCTGCTGGGCGCCTGCGATCCTGCCGCCTCAGCCTTCCAAGTAGCTGGAACTACAGGCACGCGCTACCACGCCCGGTTAATTTTTGATTTATTGTAGAGATGAGGTCTCATTTTAAAGGTGTCAGCGAGGTCAGGTGTGACGGCTCACGCCTATAATCCCAGCACTTTGGGAGCGGGAGGCAAGAGGATTGCCTGAGACCAAGGTTTGAGACCAGCCTGGGCAACTTGGTGAGACCTTGTTTCTACAATAAAAAACAAAAAAAACTAGCTGGACGTGGTGGTGCACATCCGTAATTCTAGCTACTTGGAAGGCTAAGGCAGAAGGATCACCTGAGCCCAGCAGGTTGAGGCTACGCGGTGGCCGTGAGCGTGCCACTGCACCCCAGTCTGTGCAACAGAGAATCCAACTCAAAAAAAAAAAAAAAAAAAAAGCAATGGAGTGCTACAAATTCAAGAGAAGTGAGGCTCATGCCAGTTATCCCAACACCAGCTGAAGCAGGAAAATCACTTGAGCCCAGGTGTTCGAGGTAACATTGAGCTAGGATCACACCACTACTCACCAGCCTGGGTGACAGAGCGAGACCCTGTCTCTAGAATAAATAGACAAATAAATGTTTGCTGATTCATCATGAATTTTTAAATGAAGTTGGTTTTAGAGAGTACAGTGAAACAATTAAAGAAACATATTCAGAAAGTATTGTTACTCTTTTTTGTTTGTTTGTTTGATTGTTTTTGAGTCTGGGTCTCACTCTGTCACCCTGGTTGGAGGGTAGTGGCATGATCACAGCTCACCGTAGCCTCTACTTCCCGGGCTCAGGTGATCCTTCTGCCTCAGCCTCCTGAGTAGCTGCGACTACAGGCTCATGCCACCATGCCATGCCCAGCTATTTTCTTCTTTTCTTTTCTTTTTTTTTTTTTTGGTAGAGAGGAGGTCTCACTATGTTGCCCAGACTGTTCTAGAACTCGTGGGCTCAAGTAATCTTCCTGCTTCGGCCTCCCAAAGTGGCATTAGCCACTGCTTCCTGCCTTTGTTACTCTTATTTTTTCCAAGTAGCATAAATAGAAATTCTGGCTCTGGTAGAATTTGTAGGTTTTCCCTAAATGTTTGTCTTCCTCCCTCTCCCATCCCCTCTCCACCCTCTCCCCACCCTCAAGTGAATGAAATGATCATCCTGGCTCTCATTACCTGAAGAAAGTAGGGCAGGTTGCTGGTCTAGGAGTTAATAGTTAACTCCAAAGGGGATCTTGGCATCCTCCTACTGAGACGTCACCTGCAAACTGCTCTGATCTTTCAGAGCTTGGGTGTCATGGAGACACATGCTAAGCTTCTGTAGAACATTTTCAAGATTACATATCAAAATTGGTGGGATGTTCAGAAATTTTATTGGTAATATATTTGTCAGTTCTTAATGAAATTAAAGCTACCATTGCTATTTAATAATACAATGAATTTTCTTATTAAATTTGGCTTTGGCAGGGCTTGGTGGCTCAGCCTGTAATCCTAGCACTTTGGGAGGCTGAGGTGAGTGGATTGCCTGAGCCTGCGGGTTTGAGACCCACCCGGGCAACTTGGCGAGATCTTGTCTCTAAAACAAATTTTTTAAAAAATTAGCCAGGCATGGTAGCTCACACCTGTAGTTTCGGCTACTTGGAAGGCTGAGGTGGAAGGATAACTGGAAACCAGCAGGTTGATGGTGAGGTGGCTGGAGTGCAGTGGAGATGGAGTAAGACTCCGACTCAAAAATTAAAAAATAAATAAAATAAAAATAAATTGGTTGTTCCATTCATATGCACTCTTTCAGGGTGCAAATTGTAAAAAAAAAAATAGGAAAGCACTTTCAGTTTTCAACTACTTTTAACATAACTCTCAGGGGCAGATGAAGTGCCTTTGGAATGTGAGATCATGAAATCCAGGGATCTGGTAGAATCTTTGCAGTTAATGCTCCTCAGAGTCTGTACAGAGTACATGTAGGTAAATGATGACATTGGTTCTTATGGAAGATCTTATTGAATCTAGAAAACCTATATAATAAAGAAACAGTGGGGAGATCTTTTATTCCTCACTCCCACCAAACACATTCCAAAATTTAGAAACAATGTCAGGGATGAGAGATTTGCAGAAACAGGAGATATGACAGGCATAG
Organism: Cephalopachus bancanus; assembly: GCA_027257055.1. Taxonomy (NCBI): domain Eukaryota; kingdom Metazoa; phylum Chordata; class Mammalia; order Primates; family Tarsiidae; genus Cephalopachus; species Cephalopachus bancanus. Next base: position 5,627,660 of record JAPVLO010000158.1, read on the forward strand.
AACGACTGAGGCAAAACCCACAACATGGAGAGATGTACTCACTGAGAGATGAGTCACTCAGCTGAGTCATGCCAGAACTCCCCCCACCCCAGAAAAAAAACCCAGAAGGCAAGAAAAATGGGACATATCTTGGAATTCAGAAAAAAAAGTTCTGTTAAAGAGATTTGATCAGCCAAACTCGGTGGCTCAGCCTGTAATCCGCGCTTTGGGACGCTGAGGTAGTGGATTGCCTGAGCCTGCGGGTTCGAGACCCGCCTGGGCAACTTGGCGAGACCTCATCTCTACAATTAAATTAAAAAATTAAGCCGGCTCGGTGGCTCAGCCTGTAAATCCCAGCCCTTTTGGGGGGCTGAGGTGAGTGGATTGCCTGAGCCCGCGGGTTCGAGACCCGCCTGGGCAGCGAGACCTCATCTCTACAATAAATCAAAAAATCAGCCGGGCGTGGTAGCGCATGCTGTAATTCCGGCTACTTGGAAGGCTGAGGCGGAAGGATCGCCGGAGCCCAGCAGGTCGAGGCTGCGGTGGCCCGGGAGCGGCCACCACACTCCAGTCTGGGGGGACAGAGTGAGACCCAACCCCAAAAAAAAAAAAAAAAAAAAAAAAAAAAAAAAATTTTAAAAAAATTACCCGGTGTGGAAAATTCCCAGCTATTTGGGAAAGGTTTGGGGCGGAAGGATTCCAGAGCCCAGCAGGTCGAGGCTGGGTGGGCCAAAATGAGCAGCCACGGGCACTCCAGCCGGGGTGTCAGAGGGAGACTCCAACTCAAAAAAATAAAAAAAAAAAAAAAGAGATTTGATCATTTTATGTGTCAAAAAGCAGAAAATTTCACAAAACTTTTTTTTTTTTTTTTTTTTTTTTTTTTTGAGTTGGAGTCCACCTGCGCCCAGATTTGGAGGGCAGTGGCCGCCCCCGGGCCAAACCCGCAGCCTCGACCTGCTGGCTCCGGTGACCCTTTCCCCCACCTCAGCCTTCCGGTGGCCGGAATTAAAAGGCATGCGCTATCACCCCCGGGCTGATTTTTTTGATTTATTGTAGAGATGAGGTCTCGCTGCCCAGGCGGGTCTCAAACCCGCGGGCTCAGGCAATCCACTCACCTCAGCCTCCCAAAGGCGCGGGATTACAGGCTGAGCCACCGAGCCCGGCTACAACTATTTTTTAAACTTCCTGCAATGTAACTATCTACCTCTGCCTTTGTGACACAGTCACTATAATTTCTAAATGTATCCAATTTAAGTACAAAGTATTGAATTGGAAGAATACCATCTTGTATATTAGATTAATTTCCTTTATACAGTTTACAGATTTTTTTTTCTTTGTTTGCTATGATCAACTTCTGTTAAGTTCATTTTTTAAAAGACACAATTTCACCTGTAATCCCAGCACTTTGGGAGGCCAAGGCGAAAGGATCACCTGAACTCAGGGGTTTGCGACCAGCCTGAGCAACATGGCAAGACCGCGTCTCTACAATAAATCAAAAAATTAGCCAGGTGTGGTGATGCATGCCTGTAGTTCCAGCTACTTGGAAGGCTGAGGCGGAAGGATTACCTGAGCCTAGCAGGTCGAGGCTGCAGTGATCATGAGTGTGACACTGCACTCCAGCCTGAGTAACAGAGGGGGAAAACTCCCAACTAAAAATATATAATGCCTGTATATATATATTTTATATATATAATATATTTTATATATCGGTGCTCAGCCTGTAATCCCGTGCCTTGGGGGGCTGAGGTGAGGGGGATTCCCCTGAGCCCGCGGGGGTTCGAGACCTGCCTGGGGCAACTTGGCGAGACCTCATCTCTACAATAAGATTAAAAAATTAGCTGGGCGTGGTAGCGTGCGCCTGTAATTCTGGCTACTCGGAAGGCTGAGGCGGAAGGATCGCCGGAGCACAGCAGGTTGAGGCTGCGGTGGCCTGGAGCGACCACTGCACTCCAGTCCAGGCGACAGAGTGAGACTCCAACTCAAAAAAACAAAAACAAAAACAAAAAAAAGCTTGAATTCCTTGTATGGCTTGACTATATCTTCACCTCATTCATTTCCTTTTTGTGACTCAATCCATTTGTATTCCACTCCTTATCAATTCTTCCACATGCCCAATTTGACCTTTCTTTCAGCATTTATGGCTTTCCACCCAAGTTCACAGACAGAAACATTATTTGGAAAAATCAGGAATGACTTAAGTCAAGGCAATGGTGAGAAAGTCAAGTAGTTCATGCTTCAATGGTGCTCCTTGAAGAGGTAGATGGATGAGAAGTTCTAAAAAAAGGAAAAGAAAAAGTTGGAAGGAAAGTAAGAAAGACTTAAAGACAAGTTCTGAGGAAATGGTCCTACTTTGGCAGAAGAAAAGCAAATTATACATTTGGCAGCTTTACTAGTCCGATTTCAAAGCAAGACCAGAGGTATTATTTGATTAATTCACTTACATCTATTTTGGAACTGCTGCTTCCTCCATAATTTTTACCTTATCCTTCAAGTCATTTGGCAATTCAGACTATATGCATTCTAATGACTCCCAAGAAGCCTATTGGCTCATTGAAAAGTATTATAAAGATATTACAATACCTATCCTACATTCATACATAATTTTTCCTTCTAGAGAACATAAAGCATTTCACAATATTCAAATCTTTTTTTTTTTTGTGAGTCAGAGTCTCACTCTGTCGCCCAAACTGGATTTGTAGGGGCATGCTCAGGGCCCAAAGCAGCCTTGACCTGCTGGGCTCAGGAAAACCCTTTCCCAACCCCACCTTCCAAGTAGCTGGAACCACAGGCATGCACCACCATCCCCGGGGTTTTTTTTTTAAATTTTATTTAGAGACGAGGTCTCACCATGTTCCCCAAGGCTGGTCTCGCCCCCCTAAAGCTCAGGCAATCCTCTCACCTCAGCCTCCCAAAGTGCTGGGATTACAGGCATGAGCCCACCACGCTCGGCCCTTTTTTAATTCACCAAATACTTTTCTTTCTTTTTTTTTTTTTTTTTTTTTTTTTAAGTTGAGGTCTCACTCTGTTCCCCAGGCTAGAGGGCAGTGTCATGATTACGGTTCTCTACAGCCTCAACCTTCTGGGCTCAGGCAATCCCGAGTAACTGGGACTACAGGCACCAAGGCACACTGTGTTGCTCAGATTGGTCTCAAACTCCTGTGTTCAAGCAATCCTATCACCTCGGCCTCCCAAAGTGCTAGGATTACAGGTGTGAGCCACCATGTCTGGCCCTCACTAAATATTTCCAAGAATGCAACAGAAGACTGTACCCCACAACCTGTGACTTGACAGGAGGAGAGACTCAGATTCCAGACTTCAAGTTCTGGGTTTTTCCACTGAACTTTGCTACCTCTCTAGACCCAATGATGTGTTTCTTTCTGATTAATGATTGTTCATCTCCTTGATTCTTAATTCCCCAAGAAATCTCTTACAGAGAGCTTCCTCTAGATTGGTTTATTCCATTCATCAACTCCTTGGGGTATACATTGTCAACAAGTTAATTTAATATCTGTTCTTCTTGATTTCTCATCAAAGAGTTTCTATTCTGGCTTCATGGTGGCGTTTGAAGTTTCCTTTAGAACTCAGGAAGGGAAGTTGTCTGGGCCTGGAGACTTTTTGTTTGTTTGTTTTTGTTTTTTGTTTTTGAGTTGGAGTTTCACTCTGTCGCCCAGACAAGTGCAGTGGCCTCTCCCGGCCACCGCATCCTCGACCGGCTGGGCTCCAGCGATCCTTCCGCCTCAGCCTTGCAAGTAGCTGGAACTACAGGCGTGCGCTAAACCCCACCCCGGGTAATTTTTTTTATTTATTGTAGAGATGAGGTCTCACCAAGTTGCCCAGGCGGGTCTCAAACCCGCAGGCTCAGGCAATCCACTCACCTCAGCCTCCCAAAGGTGTGGGATTACAGGCTGAGCCACCGAGCCCGGCGGGCCTGGAGACTTAAGTTCACTATGGGACTACGTGGTCTCTTAGTTCCTTCTCACCTGCTTTGGGCTTTAACTCCTGTACCGAAATGCTTGCTTGACTTTTTGGTTTGAAATCACTTTTTACAAGAGAGCAAGACAAGAGCCTAGCGGACAATGAGAGAATTTTGACTGTTGTTTTAGTCATTGCATTGAGATCTGCTTTGACCCACCAAACGCTGCTGACACCAAATATATAGGTTTTTTTTTTCTCACACCAACAACCATTTCTCCAGCTTCCCAGACACCAGTTGACTATCCTACAATTTAATTACATTCTGATTGTCAGTACCTGGAGTCAGCATCTGATCCTGTAGGTAAGAGCTCAGTCTCACAGGGTGCCAGTTGCAAGTTCCAGGTGGTGGCCTGTACTTTTTTTTTTAAGTTGGAGTCTCACTCTGTCACCCAGGCTGAAATGCAGTGGCATGCTTACAGCCACCACAGCCTCGATCTGCTGGGATCAGATGATCCTTCTGCCTCAGCCTTCCAAGCAGCTGAAACTATAGGCGCATGCTACCACACTCAGCTTATTTTTTTATTTATTGCAGAGACAAGGTCTTGCCAAGTTGCCCAGGCTGGTCTCAAACCCCTGAGCTCAGGCAACCCTCTCGCCTGGGCCTCCCAAAGTGCTGGGATTACAGGCTTGAGCCACCACGCCCAGCCTGGTGGCCTGTACTTCTGACCAACCAGCTGTCAATCAGGAGTTCCCACAATCTTTTCCTCAAGTTTTATGATTTGCTAGAATGGTTCACAGAACTCAGGAAAGCACTTTTACTGGTGTATTAAAAGGATCTTATAAAGGACACAGATAAACAACCTGGGGCAAGGCCTAGAAGGGTCCCCAGCACAGGAGGCTCTGTTCTGTGGAGTTGGGGTTTGCCACCCTCTTGGTGTGTGGGTGAATTCACCAGCCTGGAAGCTCTCTGAACCCCAGGATAGTTTCAGGATCGTATGCAGGTTTTATTACATAGGCATGATTGGTTAAATCATTGGCCATTGGTGATTAACTCAATCTCTAGCTCCTTTTCCCTTCCCAGAGGTTAGGGGGTGGGGCCGCGAGATCAAGTCTCTAATTATCCCTTAGATTTTCTGGTGGCCAGTGCCCATCCTGAAACTATCAACGGGCCCACCAAGAGTGGTCTTATTAGAACAAAAGATGTTCCTATCACTTGGGAAAATTTTAAAACTGTTAGAAACCCTGTGTCAGCAACCAGGGACAAAGACCAAATATTATATCAAAAGTTGTTTCCATCACCCTTATCATTCAGCAAATTGCAAGAGTTTTAGGAGCTCTGTCTCAGAAGTCAGGCATGAAGACTTACTATGTATTTCTTATTATATCGCAAAATCACACTGACTCAAGGATGTCCACTATTCCTTGCTTTGTGACTGAAAATAATTTATTTGTGTTTTCAACTTGCATATAATAAAATTGGAGTTTCTTCAATGGCAGAATAATGAACTAGTTTTGAAATAATATAAGGTGAGGAGGTGACATGATTGCCTGACTCAGAGGTTCGAGACTAGCCTGGGCAACTTGGCGAGACCTCATCTCTACAATAAATAAAAAAATTAGCCAGGTGTTGTAGCACATGCCTGTTCCAGCTACTTGGAAGGCTGAGACAGAAGGATTACCTAAGCCTAGCAGGTCGAGGCTGCAGTGGCCGTGAGAATGCCACTGCACTCCAGCCTGGGCAACAGAGTGAGACTCCGATTGAAAAAACAAAAACATGTGGCACCGTGGACGGGGAGACGGCAGTGCTATGGATTTGGCATAATGAGGACTGTAGGGGCAGCACTCATAGAGGCTAAAAAGAGGTGATGACTCTGAATGTCATACGAAAATAAGTTTCCATTTGAGAAGGCAGCAGGCTCAGTGTCTTAGAGCTTGTGGTTTGGAACATCTCGTGGCTGGCATGAAGTGAGTTTGATGATGCTATTCTCCAAGGCATCAGTCTGCCCGAGGAGCTGCTGCCCAAATGGAGCAGAAAAGAACAACAGGGCTCTGTCTCTACCTGGTGGAGGGCACTGCCAGCGTCAGCAACGTAAAAAGGCCCAAGACGTGGGCAGGAGTTGTTGCAGGCAGAGCAGCCAGGCCAGCAATGCAGAAGGGAGACCATCTCTGTCCTTCCCCCTTTGTCCTCTCCTGTTCTCCCACACCCCATTATCCCTATCTCTGTTCCCCCACACTTAGCTCCTCACCCTCGGGTACCTCTGAACTCCTGGTTACTAAGACTTCTAGCCGGGTGCAGTGGCTCATGTCTGTAATCTCAGCACTTTCAGAGGTTGAGGCAAGAGGATTGCTTGAGCCCAGGAGTTCAAGACCAGAGTGGGCAACTTGGTGAGATCTCATCTCTACGGTAACGCAAAAAAAATTAGCTGGATGTGGTGAAGTGTCTCTGTAGTTCCAGCTACTTGGAAGGCTGAGTGGGGGAAGAACTGCCTGAGCCCAGCAGGTCGAGGCTGTGGTGGCAGTGACCATGCCACTGCACTCCAGCCTGGGCAACAGAGTGTGACTCCTACTCAAAAAATAAAAAAGGACCTCTTCCCTCCTCATAGTTAGGCCCTGTAAGGTCTCCCTTTAAGTAATCTCCCTCTCGAGGCTGCGGTGGCTGTGAGTGTGCCGCTACACTCCAGCCTGGGTGACAGAGTGAGACTCCAACTAAAAAAAAAAGACTTCTTTGGTGGCTTGGTGCAGTGGTTCACATCTGTAACCCCAGCACTTTGGGAGGTGGAGGTGAGAGGATTGCCAGCCTGGGCAACTTGGCAAGACCTCATCTCTACAATAAATAAAAAAAATTAGCTGGGCATGGTGGTGCATGCCTGTAGTTTCAGCTACTTGGAAGACTGAGGTAAAAGGATTGCTTGAGCCTGAAAGGACAGACAGAGAGTGGGAAGTCATTTTTGTCTTGTTCCTAAACCCTAACACAATGATGGGAAAGTAGAAACTGTGTTCTGGAGAAATGCATTCTTTAGGTAAAGATCAACTCTGCCGACTTTGTCTTTCTAGAAACCCAAATCTCTCAAGCATGACCAGTATCGGCCCATTGTATAACATCCTGAGGGTGGTGTGATCTGAGACTTGGTGCATGGTGACCAGGACCCCCTCAGGGTCTCCAAGACATCTGCAGGTGGTCAACAAGGAAGACACGGCAGTCATGTCTACCTGATTGCAACATCTCCAAGAGAAAGGATTTAAGCTAGTGTATAGGCCCTCTTCCTGTCTGTGGGAAGTGATCTTTTTCTTCAATAAATCTTTTCTTCTTTCACCTCTCTGTGTGTTGCAAATCTTTGCATTACTTGGATCTCTGGTTGCCAGCACACACCTCCGGCATGCCAGCTCCAGCGGTGCTGCACCTCTCTGCATCTATCCATGCATGCACCCTCACCTTCTGTACCCTAACAGAGCCTAGCAGGTTGAGGCTATGGTGGCAGTGAGCATGCCACTGCACTCCAGCCTGGGCAACAGAGTGTGACTCTTACTCAAAAAATAAAAATTTTTAAAAATGTAAAAAAAGACCTCTTCCCTCCTCATGGTTTTGTTTTGTTTTGTTTTTGAGTTGGAGTCTCACTCTGTCGCCCAGGCTGTACTGCATTGGCCGCTAACGGCACCGCAGCCTCGACCTGCTGGACTCTGGCGATCCTTTCGCCTCATCCTTCCAAGTAGCTGGAATTACAGGTGCGTGCTACCATGCCCAGCTAATTTTTTGATTTATTGTAGAGATGAGGTCTCGCCAAGTTGCCCAGGCGGGTCTCGAACCCATGAGCTGAGGTAATCCACTCACCTCAGCCTCCCAAAGTGTGGGATTACAGGTTGAGCCACAGAGCCCAGCCTCTCTTCATGTTTAGGCCCTGTAAGGTCACTCTTTAAAAAATCTCCCTCTGCCAGGCTCGGTGGCTCAGCCTGTAATCCCGCGCCTTTGGGAGGCTGAGGTGAGTGGATTGCCTGAGCCCACGGGTTCGAGACCCGCCTGGGCAGCGAGACCTCATCTCTACAATAAATCAAAAAATCAGCCGGGCGTGGTAGTGCATGCCTGCAATTCCGGCTACTCGTAAGGCTGAGGCGGAAGGATTGCCGGAGCCCAGCAGTTGAGGCTGCGGTGGCTGGGAGCGGCCACTGCACTCCAGTCTGGGCAACAGAGTGAGACTCTAACTAAAAAAAAAAAAAAAAAAAAAAAATCTTCCTCTGGAGCCGGGCTCGGTGGCTCAACCTGTAATCCTGCACCTTGGGAAGCTGAGATGAGTGGATTACCTTAGCCCACCGGTTTGAGACCCGCCTGGGCAACTTGGTGAAACCTCATCTCTACAATAAACCAAAAATCAGCCGGGCGTGGTAGTGCGCACCTGTAGTCCCAGCCACTTTGAAGGCTGAGGCAGAAGGATCGCCGGAGCCCAGTAAGTCGAAGCTGTGGTAGCCGGGAGTGTGCCACTGCACTCCAGTCTGGGCGACAGAGCGAGACTCCTACTCAAAAAAAAAAAAAAAAAAAAATCTCCCTCTGGAGGCTGCAGTGAGCGTGAAAATGTCACTGCACTCTAGCCTGGGTGACAGAGTGAGACTCCAACTCAAAATAAATAAATAAATAAAGTAAAATAATCTCCCTCCATGCAATCCCCCTTCAGCGTCTCCTCTCACCCTCCCATCAAAAGCCCCCCGATGAGATTTAGGAGCTAGCCAAGTCCCATGATTTTGATTTATCTCTCAGCAAGGATTATTTCCACATATGAAAAAAAATCACTCCTATTTAGAATGATCCTTAACAGTGTCAATTTTAAAAATCAATTTCTCAAATGTTGTCATTGCTCCAGTGTAACAGTACAGTGCAATATAAAATGAGGGCCACATGCATGGTGCCTGTGCAGGAGAGGAAGGTGGAGCTAGGAGGCCTTCCACGAGGATCCACTTGTGTCCCCGTGGGAGGGTATGAGACTCGTAAGGCAATAGAGATGATAATGGCTCAGGATCGCTGGTACTTTTTTGGAGTAAGAGTCTCACTCAGTCCACCAGGCTGGAGTGCAGTGGCACCTTGACCTCCTGGGCTCATGCAATCCTTCTGCCTTAGCCTCCCAAGTAGCTGGGACTACAGGTGTGTGCCACCACACCCAGGAAGTTTTTTTTGTGTTTTTTTTTTTTAGATAAGATCTTGCCATGTTGTTCAGGCTGGTCTCAAATTCCTGGGCCCAAACTATACTCCCACCCCAGTCTCCCAAAGTGCTGGGATTAGAGGCTTGAGCCACCACACAAGGTCGTTGACACTTTTGAGCAGTATTATGTTTCAGTTTGGTGGCAAAATCAGCCTAGAGCCCATGTCTCCAAATGTATAATTTCACAGTGTCAGTGAAGTTCATGAGCTCAAGAAGTCAAAAGGGTTTGAATTCTGACTCTGCCACTTAATGTAAGTATGTGAACTTGCAAAAGTTACTAACCTCTTTGAAATTGTTTTCTTATCTGTGAAATGGGGATACATTGGCTGAGAGGAGTAAGTGAGCTAACCAGGCTAAGGGCCAGAAGGATTTAATGAAGGAGAAGCCTCTCTCCAGCTCCTCAGACCTTTGCTCTCAGATCACATTAAGAGCAGGAGGGTGTGGCCAAGTCCTTAACAGGAATTTCAGCTTCTGGGCTTAAGTTTTGCACCCCTGTTTTGTCATACTTATGTGCTATGGTGGGATAATTCTCCAAATCTCTCTGGAACTGCAGAATAAGGTTACACTAGCGGCCATTGCCTTGCCAGACTCTGTGGGATGAAGAAATACCAACCCGGGCCCTTAAGACACAAGGTTAGATAAGAGACAAGTAGTGTTTACACAGTACATTGCTATCCAAGGATAAAAGCACAGAGTCAAAGCGTACTTTCCATAAATGCTATCACTGGATAGTGCAGTGTTTCCCAAAGCATGAGGGGGGAATTGTTGGTGGTCCACAAAGCAATCTTTGATGGGAAACAGCTGCAGCATAACATGACATTAAAATACAGAGAAAGGGGGCCGGGCACAGTGGCTCAAGCCTGTAATACCAGCGCTTTGGGAGGCTGAGGTGTTTGAGAACAGCCTGGGCAACTTGGCGAGACCTCATCTCTACGATAAACAAAAAAATTAGCCAGGCATGGTGGCGCATGCCTGTAGTTCCAGCTACTTGGAAGACTGAGGTGGAAGGAATCACCTGAGCCCAGCAGGTCAAGGCTATGGTGGCCATGAGCATGCTACTGCACTCCAGCCTGGGCAACAGAGTGAGACTCCAACTGAAAAATAAAAATAAAAACAAACAGAGAAAGTTACTCCCTTTTCAAATGTCTTTGCATCAGGAAGCAGTTCTTATTTTGGTCTCTCACACTTACTAATTTCTCTTTTTAAAAGAGAGTGGTCCTCAGGCCCCATGCCTTTAGCAAGAGCAGGAACTAGGCCGGGCTCAGGGCTCAGCCTATAATCCCAGCACTTTGGGAGGCCGAGGTGAATGGATTGCCTGAGCCCACGGGTTCAAGACCAGCCTGGGTAACTTGGCGAGACCTCATCTCTACAATAAATCAAAAAAAATTAGGCAGGCATAGCAGCGCGCACCTGTAGTTCCAGCTACTTGGAAGGCTGAGGCAGAAGGATCACTGGAGCCCAGTGGGTCGACGCTGGGGTGCCGTGAGTGTGCCACTGCACTCCAGCCTGGGTGACGGAGTGAGACTTCAACTCTAAATAAATAAATAAATAAATAAATAAATAAAAAAGAGCAGGAACTAGGCAGAATTTAGAAATATTATTTCCAAAGTTTTGTTTGTTTTGTTTTTGTCGCTGGACGCAGTGGCTCTTGTCTGTAATCCCAGCACTTTGGGAAGATGAGGTGAAAGGATTGCCTGAGTCCAGGGGTTCAAGACCGGCCTGTGCAACTTGGTGAACCTCGTTTCTACAATAAATAGAAAAATTAGCCAGGCGTGGTGGCATATGCCTGTGGTTCCAGCTACCTGGAAGGCTGAGGTGGAAGGTGAAAGGTACCTATAGAAACCTAGACGAAACTTAACTTATTCTTTAGTCTTTTTGCCTCAGCGTAATCGTTAGGAAGCAGTCAGACATTCTACTGCAGGACAAACAGCAGCCTATCCCATCCCCCCTAGGTAAATCTCCTTCAGATGCAAGACCAGGACAGCCCAACCATTCATGGTTTAGCATAATAGTCTCTAGTAAACTTCTGATTCCTTGTCAAGATCAAAGTCATAAAAGTAATAAAACGACCACCCCACCTTTGGTCAAGGAATTTCTTGAGTTGCAAATGTCTAACAAGTCTCTTGCAGGAAAACCCCCCCACCAGGGTTAACCTACGCAACACAAAGAAGCCCCACCATGGCAGCAATCATGTGACTAACCCCACCCATCTGTCTGCTGTCCATCACCTGACATCATCAGTACCTGTGCTTGTCTGTCCCTTTGTGATGACGTGAAAGCAGACCACCACCCAATCACCTTAATGATCTTCCCCCATCAAGGGGAATGGTTAAAAGGACTCAACCACAAACAACCAGCGGCCATTGCCTTGCTAGACTCTGGTGTAGCCATGTGCTCTTTGAGCTATGACTGTTGCCATGCTTCCTGGCTTTGGTCCTCTCCCCCACCTTGGGGAGGTGAATCCTCTTTCTTCTCTTTCTCTAATTTACTGTTAAATAAACTTCTCTTTCTTCACCTTTTTGTGTGTCGCAATTCTTTGCATCTACTCGGATCTCTGGGTTGCCAGCCTGGCACCTCTGGCTTGCCGGCCCTGGCAGGGCTGCGCCCCTTGCTCCATCCATTTTTCCCTCACCCTGTCCAGTACCCTAACAGAAGGATCACCTGAGCCCAGCAGGTCAAGGCTGCAGTGGCTATGAGGGTGCCCCTGCACTCCAACCTGGGTGACAGGGTGAGACTCCAGCTCAAAAACCAAACAAACAAAAACAAAGGGAGTTAATTGAGCACCTACTATTTGGCAGCCATATAGGCCAGGCATTATACTTGTTTTTTATCTTCCATAAAGATTGCGATGAAGAGACATAACATGTGTCTTCCATTCACTTATGACTCTTTTGGGAGGGATGTCATGTATATAAAATTCAGTGCAACAGGAAAAGTCTTGGGCGTCCAGTAAGGAAAACTATGCCTCAGCCTCATGCTGTCACTAACCTGTGTTTGAATGTGAGAGACTCACTTATGCACTGGGATACCAGTTTCATCATCTGCAGAATAAGGCTACACTAGATGATCTGATCTCTAATGTACTTCCGGCTGAGTGAAAATGATTATGCGCCTCGGAGAAACTAGTTTAAATGTCTGGTTGTAAAAACTCCTGAATAGATATTGGACACATCCTCTTCAATACACTATTTTCCCATCTAAAACTAATAAGCAAAGTCACACTGAAAGGACATAACATGGAGTCAATATAGCCAGTGAGCAGCCATTTTAACATTGCTTAGCTCTGTCATGTTTTTCTAGCAGTTTGCTTTAATTTACCCTCTAATCCACTAGCCAAGGACAGAACTGGTTTGTCAGACTGATAATTTCTTTGCAACCCCCTCCCCAGCTTGTTTTGTAAACAAGTTAACCTAATCAGCTCTTCATGACACTCAAAGACCCCATCACCATGGCAGCAATCATGTGACTAGCCCAACCTTCTGCTGCCTTCCATCAACTGACATCTGTACCTGTGCTTGCCTGCCCTCCATGTTGAGGTAGAGCAGACCACCACCCAATCACCTTAACCACCTCCCCCGCATCAAAGGGAAAGTTTAAAAGACCTCAATTCCAGCCATTTCTTTGTTAAACCCTGGTGTGTCCATGTGGCTCCTTGAGCTATGGTTGTCATGTCTCCTAGCTTTGCCCCCTCCCCTAACTTGGGGAGATGCATCTTCTCTTTCTCTGATTTGCTTTCTAGCTGTTTCCTTGCTAAGCTATGGTCTGGCCATGTGTTCTTTGAGCTACGACCAGGATATGTTTTTTGGCTTTGGCTCCCTCCCCTACCTTGGGGAGGTGAATCAGTCTCTCCTTCTCTCTTTCTCCCCTCCACCATCTAATTTACTTTCTAAATAAAATATATTTTCCAATCTAACTGCTGTGCAATTCTTTGCATCTTTCACATGGCACCAGATTGCTCCCTACCTCAGTAGGTCCGACCTAACATTTTGGAAAACCTGCTGGGATATATTTTGTAACCTAACATTTTTGGAGGCCCCAGCAAGATTTTAACCTAGCACACACAATAAATAGTGTCCACTTTATCCATGGAAACATATTCCAAGACCCCAAATGGATGACTAAAACCGCAGATAGAACTGAATCCTATGTATGCTATGTTTTCTCCTATACATATATACCTATGAGAAAGTTTAATTTATAAATTAGGCATAGCAGGATTAATAATAAAACAAACAATCATTAAGCGCAGTGGCTAATGCCTGTAATCTCAGCACTCTGGGAGGCAGAGGCGAGAGGATTGCCTGAGTTCAGGGGTTCGAGACCAGCCTGGGCAACTTGGTGAGACCTCGTCTCTACAGTCAATCAAAAAATTAGCCTGGTGTAGTGGCACACGCCTGTGAGTCCAGCTACTTGGAAAGCTGAGGCAAAAGGATTGCCTGAGCCCAGCGGGTCAAGGCTGCAGTGACTGTGAGCGTGCCACTGCACTCCAGCCTGGGCAGCAGAGTGAGACTCCCACTGAAAAAAATATATATAATAATAATAAGAAGAAGAGAACAATAATTAATGATAAAATTGAACCAATTATAACAATATGCCAGCAGCACTACTGTTGCTCTTTGGGGCCATTATGAAGTAAAATAAGGTTTACTGGGACACAAGCACTGTAAATACTGAGATAGTCATCTGATAAAGGCGATGGCTATTAAGTGACTCACAGCCAGGGTGCACATGCAACAGGAAGACCCGGAATAAAGGGATGATTCACATCCCAGGTTGCAAGGAGCAGAACGGACGAGATTTCATCATGCTCAGAACGGCGTGCAACTTAAAACTTATGAATTGTTCATATCTGGAATTTTCCATTTAATATTTTTGGATTGCGGTGGACCACAGGTAACTGAAACTTGGACAACAGGGATGACTGTATGTTTATTATTGGCTTAAATCCACAATTGTCTCAATCTTTGAACTCTCCTACCAGCAAACTCTCTAATTTCATTTCTATGTCTTTATTTTTATAAAGATATTAAAGCTTTCTAAATTAGCTTCAAATACTCTCTTAGGAAGCTGGAGAAAAGGTAAATTCCAATTCCATTCAGCAAACACTGAATATCAGGCCGGACGCGGTGGCTTATGCCTATAATCTCAGCACTTTGGGAAACTGAGGTGAGAAGATTGCCTGAGCCCACGAGTTCAAGACCAACCTGGATAACTTGGCAACTTGGCGAGACCTCATCTCTACAATAAATCAAAAAATCAAGCTGGGCTCGGTGGCTCAGCCTGTAATCCCGCGCCTTTGGGAGGCTGGGGTGAGTGGATTGCCTGAGCCCGCGGGTTCGAGACCCGCCTGGGCAACTTGGCGAGACCTCATCTCTACAATAAATAAAAAAAAATTTGCCGGGCGTGGTAGTGCGCACCTGTAGTTCCAGCTGCTTAGAAGGCTGAGGCAGAAGGGTCGCCGGAGCCCAGCAGGCTGAGGCTGCGGTGGCCGAGAGCGGCCACTGCACTCCAGTCTGGGTGACAGAGTGAGACTCCAACTCAAAAAAAAAAAAGAAATCAGCCAGGCGTGGTGGCACTTGGCTACAGTTCTAGCTACTTGGAAGACTGAGGTAGAAGGATCACCTGAGTCCAGCAGGTTGAGGCTGCAGTGACATGTCCACTGCACTCTAGCCTGAGTGATAAAGTGAGACTCTGACTCAAAAATACAAATAAACAAACAAACAAACAAAAAATACTCAATATCAATTAGGTGCAAAGTCCTAAAAATGATTCAAAGACAAAGACAGGTTACAGCCCCTCAAGGAACCTACAACCAAGTAGAGAAAATGAAATATTTGCAGTACATCAAGAGTATTTGTTTCACAGAAAGGAAAAACAAACTCAGAAAGTAAAACAATATGGAAGATTTAAAAGAACTTAAAAAGAAATTATGTGGAGGAGTGTTGGAAATCGGTCAGAAATTCCTCAGCCTGAAAGGACAGCAACAACAATGACCTGAGTCCTAGCAAGTAAAGATGGCAGAGGAAGGATTTGCTTTCAAATCCATTACACCAGGGCAAGACTGGCCGGCAGGGGTGAAGTCTTAAAGCGAGACAGACCACATGTAACTCGTCAGGAGGACTCTCTGAGACCCCTGGAAAGAGATTCCAATTCCAGCCAATGCCATTGCCCTGCACCAGCAGGGAGAAACAGCTGGCTAAAAAGCCAGCCAAAAAAGCCAGGCAATGGGAGATGGGAAGACTCAGGAAGCATATTCCAAACAAGAAACCAAAGAACAGAGGGGAGGCCAAGGAAGAGAAAGCCTTGAGTTTTATGCAGTTGGTGAACGATACTTGTTCCCTCTATTCTCCATAGGATGGTCACAGGCAGAAATGTTCAGAAAAATCGAAGTGCGAGGAAGAGAAAAATCATTGATACGAGGAAAACCTCCATCACTACGTGGAATATTCCATTTTACACAGATGTCTCCAGAAGGTCAAGGACTGAACTAAAGGACGCAGCCTGTGTATAATTGCCGTAAATTTGGGGTAAGGAGAAGAGCTGGGTTATCTCGTCAGTGTCCATAGGAAATCCTGCAGAACACGAGACAGGGGCCCCCTGCTTTTACTCTTTTAGATATAACTTCCTGTAAGCTGCCAAGAGCATTCTGACCCAGACATCCATGCAGACACATTTAGACTGGCTTATACCGTGTTCCAAACTTTGAAGACTTTTGAGTACAGTTGTAATCTGAGGTCACATTATATATACATCTTTGAAAACCCAATGCTAATATTCTTCTCATACCACACTCTCTAAACATGCCACAAAATGAAACATGAAGTTAGAGGGAAAAGGTGAAAAATAATATAGCAGGACAAAAATGGGGGCACTATTAAATATTTCATCCCCAGCAGGACTACCACGGTTAAAAGTGGTTGCCTCCAGGATTTTCCTCTGGGTCCTATTATTTTTCTAGCAGTTTTCACAATGATAGAGATATCTATTATTGTTTGTTAACGCACATGCTATGTGTATACATTATATTTGCTCAGATGAATCCTGAATCCCATACTCTGTGAGAGTAAGTATTGCAGTTTAGGGTAGAAAAGAAAAAAAAGTAACTTCAAATGAAGTTAAAGTTACCTACAATGACATGGTGAAAAGTTTTATTCATATAAAAAAATATTGTTTTATGATATGAAAGAAAGAAGGCAAAACACAAACTTTTATATTGTAATCTACCCTCAAATGCTAATTATTTCCGTATGCACGTACATTCACTCCCCCTGAACAAAGGAATGTGATGATCATTCCTCCACCCTTTTATGCATATGTACCTCCCTGTCCGTATAAGAAAAAAACAAAGATATAACTGTATGAAAATGCCAGGCTGTTTATATAACATTTTGCTGAGATGTGAGAACATGCATATGCAAATATATATACAGGTTGAAAATGCTTGAGACCGGAAGTGTTTTGGATTTCTGAATATTTGCATATTCAAGACCGGAAGTGTTTTGGATTTCTGAATATTTGCATATTCATAATGAAATATGTTGGGTCCAAACACAAATTTGTTTCATATGCACCTTAGACACATAGCCTAAAGGTGATTTTATACAATATTTTTAATAAATTTGTGCAAAAAACAAAGTTGTTTGTGTGTGTTTTGAATCGAAGTCTCACTCTGTTGCCCAGGCTGGAGTGCAATAGCACGCTCACACTCACCACATCCTAGACCTGCTGGGCTCAAGCCATCCTTCCGCCTCAGCCTTCCAAGTAGCTGGAAATACAGGGGCATGCCACCGTACCAAGCTAATTTTTTGATTGATTGTAGAGTGTAGGTCTGTTCAAGTTGCCCAAGCTGGTCTCGAACCCGTGGGCTCAGGCAATCCTCTCGCTTCCACCCCTCAAAGTGTTTGGATTACAGGCATGAGCCACCACACCTGGCAAAGCAAAGTTTTTACCATGACCATGATCAAATGAGGCCAGGTGTGGAATTTTCCACTTATAATATTGAAAGGACATAACATGGATTTAATATACCCAATAAACAGCCATTTTAACATTGCCTAAATCTCATGCTTTTCTAGCAGTTTTCTTAACTTGCTGATTAAACTAGCCAAGGACAGAACCTGATTTTTAGAGGTAGCTATTGATAATTGTTTTTTTTTTTTTTTTTTGAGTTGGAGTCTCACTCTGTCACCCAGGCTGGAGGGCAGTGGCACACTCCCGGCCACCATAGCCTCGACCTGCTGGGCTCTAGCGATCCTTCCGCCTCAGCCTTCTGAGTAGTCAGAACTACAGGCATGCGCTACCACGCCCAGCTGATTTTTGATTTATTGTAGAGACAAGGTCTCGCCAAGTTGCCCTGGTGGGTCTCGAACCCGTGGGCTCAAGCAATACTCTCGTCTTGGCCTCCCAAAGTGCTGAAATTACAGACTGAGCCACCGAGCCCGGCTGATAATTGTTGTAAAACCCCCTCTCAGATTGTTTTGTACTAATTTGCTTTTCTATTTCAAGTATTTGCCTCCACCCATAAGACCCAAGTTAACCTAACCAACCCCCTACCCCCTTTTTTAAAAAATTTGAGTCGGAGTCTCACTCTGTTGCTCAGGTTGGAGTGCAGTGGCACAATCACGGCCAGCCCAGCGTCAACCCTTCTGCCTCAGGCTTCTAAGTAGCTAGAACTACAGGCACGCACTACTATGCCCAGCTAATTTTTTTTATTTTATTGTAGAGATGAGGTCTCGCCAAATTGCCCAGGCTGGTCTCGAACCTGCAGGCTCAGGTAATCCACTCCCCTTGGCCTCCCAAAGTGCTGGGATTACAGGCTGAACCACGGAGCCCGGCCATAACAACCCTTTGAGAGCTTCTTGACACAGACTCCACCACCATGGCAGCAATCACGTGACTAAACCCGCCTGTCTGCCTGCTGTCCATCACCTGATGTCAGGACCTGCATGTCCTGCCCTTTCCTGATGATGTGAGAAGGCCACTACCCAATCACCTTAATGACCTTCCCCCATTATAGGGAAGGATTAACCGGATTCAGCCGTGAGCAGCCAGCCAGTCACCACTTGGTGTGGCTGTGTCTCTTTGAGCTGTGACCATCGCCATGTTTCCTAAGCTTTGATCCCTTCCCTACCTTTGAGAGGTGAATCTCCTCTGTCTCTCTCTCTCTCTACTTTTTAAATAAGCTACATTTTTCAGTCTAACTTCTGTTTAATTCTTTGTATCTTTCACATGGCACCGGATTGCACACCAGACACCCACAACCCTGGGGAGGTCTCACCTAAAATTCTGGAGGCCCCGCTGGGATTGTGACCTAATAGTCAGTGCTCAAAAAGTTTTGAATTTTGGAACATTTCAAATTTTTGAATTAGGGAATGCTCAACCTGTATATGGATGTGTGTGTGTGTGTGTGTGTGTGTGTGTGTGTGTGTGTGTGTGTGTCTCAAGATTGTAAAAGTTGGTTAAAAAATTTCAAAATATCTGCATAACAAAACTGATAGGTAAATTGGTCATAGCAGATAATTAAATAGCAGCAAGGTTTTCTGAATAACTCAAGAATGAGATTCAAGAGAATGGATTTTTAGTGGTTGGGTCAGCTTTGTTTTTTGAAATCAACGCTTTACAGAACTTACATTTATTATTTTGAATATACACATATTTTGTTTTGTTTTGTTTGAGTTGGAGTCTCATTCTGTCACCCAGACTGGAGTGCAGTGGCCCAGCCACCACAGCCTCGACCTGCTGGACTCCGGCGATCCTTCCGCCTCAGCCTTCCAAGTAGCTGGAACTACAGGCGTGCGCTACCACGCCCGGCTCATTTTTTATTTATTATAGAGATGAGGTCTTGCCTAGTTGCCCAGGCGGGTCTCGAACCCACGAGCTCAGGCAATCCACTCACCTCAGCCTCCCAAAGGCGCAGGATTACAGACTGAGCCACCGAGCCCGGCTGTTATACACACATTTAATGCTATTTTTTCTGCTCCTTGTTAACCCTTTCTTTCCACTTTTGTTTGTTTGTTTTTGAGTTGGAGCCCAAGCTAGAGTGCAGAGGAAGGCTCGACCTGTTGGGCTTAGTTGATCATTCTACCTCTGCCTCCCAAAGTGCTGGGATTACAGGTGTGAGTCACCACGCATTTTTTTTCTTGAGATTTTGATTTTTCAATTTTGTGTTTAGCTGGGATTACTATATTTAACAATGTATCTAATGCTTATATAGTACTGTGTGGCCTTGTTGTAAATACTAATACTCAAAACTGTGAAGTATTATTATATTTTATAGATGAGGCGTCTGAGGCACAGGGAGACTAAATAATTTGTCTAAGGATGTGACATAATTAGTAATTTTTTCAGAGTAGAAGGAAATACACCAAGGTGTCAATGATGGCTTTCCAGGGTGTGGGTTATAAAGGATTGTTAAGAGGATTGAAATGCCAAGATCTTGAAATAGACAATGTCAGCAGAGCTAGGACAGGATAGACTGCAGAATAGTTTAAGGGAAAATGTCGGTGGAGCTCATGGATTTATTGATTTGATGTGAGGTTGAGGGAGAACAGTCTAAGAAGATTCGGCCTCTGGCTTGGGTGACTGGGTGGACATGTTCACTAGGGTGGAAAGCAGAAAAGGTAGACTGAATTGGGCAGAAATGATGTGCTCAGTTTTGACATGTTGATCTTTATTGTAAGTATCTGAATACGTAAATGTTAAGAACAAGAGAGAAGTCAGGACTTGGACTGGAGAGTCTTCACATGGAGTTGATACCTAAATCCAAGACAGAGATTGCCATAACTCAGAAAGAGTGTGGAAAAAGAAAAAAAGCAGCCTGGCTCGGTGGCTCAGCCTGTAATCCCCCCTTTGGGAGGCTGAGATGAGTGGATTGCCTGAGCCTGCGGGTCTGAGACCCGCCTGGGCAACTTGGCGAGACCTCATCTCTACAATAAATCAAAAATTAGTCGGACATGGTAGCGCGCGCCTGTAGTTCCAGCTACTTGGAAGGCTGAGGTGGAAGGATCGCCGAAGCCCAGCAGGTTGAGGCTGCGTTGGCCGGGAGCGGTCACTGCACTCCAGTCTGGGCGACAGAGTGAGACTCCAACTCAAAAAAAAAAAAAAAAAAAGCTGGGGCCAAGGACAGAACTCTGGACAACCCCAATGTCTATGGGATGCAAAAGGAGTAAGAAGCACCTTCAGATTTTACATTAAAATAGAAAATAGATATGAAATGCCAGGAATATACAGGATTTGCTTTTCAAGCAAGGTTTCCTTTCTAAGAAACAAGATAATGTGGAAGTGGGGCAACCAGACAAGTCTGGGTTCGAATCTAGCACCTGCCATTTACTAGATTTGTGACTGTTCTCAAGTTACTAAGTGTCTGTGAAATGTGAGTATCACCAATACAGTGCTCATATGTTGTGAGCATTAAATAGGCTAATCTACAGAAGCACTTATGTGGCTCAGTGTGTACGGCATGTAGTATGGACCCAATAAAGACTAAATTTCATCACTAATGAGTACACAGTCATAGTTATTTTTCATTCCACTGGCATACTTTGCCAGTTGAGAATATGGTTAGGAAATCTGTTGGCTTGCAGAAATCAACTAAAATGGAAATGAAACAATTGTATGAATGGAATGAAAAAACCACCACAATAATTCACAGATAGACACTCAAGAACTGTTATTTTCCATAAATTTGTATGGTATAGTACAAAAGGGGTAACAACAGTTGGTTAAAATAGTTAACTGACCGGGCTCGATGGCTCAGCCTATAATCCCGCGCCTTTGGGAGGCTGAGGTGAGTGGATTGCCTAAGCCCACGGGTTCGAGACCCGCCTGGGCAGGCGAGACCTCATCTCTACAATAAAATCAAAAAATCAGCCGGGCGTGGTAGCGGGCTCCTGTAATTCTGGCTACTCGTAAGGCTGAGGCGGAAGGATCGCCGGAGCCAGCAGGTCGAGGCTGCGGTGGCCGGGAGGGGCCACTGCACTCCAGTCTGGGCAACAGAGTGAGACTCCAACTCAAAATAAAATAAAATAAAATAGTTAACTGAGGCTGATACAAATGTTGGTGAGTGAGTTACAAGACTGCATTAAAATTTTTCTTTTGTTCCACTCAAAATATTCAGCAACTAGGCCCAGAGTCTGGCCTCAGAGAATGTGTCGACTGAAGGCAATAGAGTGCTTTCCTTTTTTTAAAAGAGAGATTTCTTTGATCTATTAAACATTTCACTGTTTAGAAATTAAACATTTCACTGCAAAGAAAATGATGAAGTAGACATGCCTTACTGTGTCGTCATTTGAGATCTCTCAAGAGTTTAGCTGCGCAGTTCCCTCTCCCATGAGTATCTGTTGCATATTTGAAATTCCCAGCCTTATATGCCCTCCTTTGGAGTAAGGTTTAGAGTCCACACAAGAGCCTATTAAAGTGCAAATATGCCATCTATAACCGGGAACCAAGTTGGCACCTGGCAGACACTGACACATGTATCAGTTCTGATGTGTGACTAGCTAGGTGCCTCCGGAGGCCTAGACGCGGGTGGAAGGAGGGCCGATTCTGAGCTGGCTCCGGGGATCCACCTCGGCCAGGATGGGACTCCGCCGACCACCAGCTCCGCAGCCGACTTGGCCGCAGGGACTAGCCAAGACAAAAGCAGCCCAGGGAGGCCCCGCGGCGCGGGGTGACCATACCCGAAGTCCCCTTCCTGGTCCCCGCACCGCGTCACCTCGGCCCTTCCTAAAACCGGCTGGCTCACATCTGAACAATCGCGGCGGACACGTGGTGCACTACGAAGTTCACTGGCATCCTCCAGTTGCCAAGTACATGGGGGTCAGGGAGATGGCCACACCGACTCACACCCTGAAAAGTCTTTTTGTTCATTTCGGCTCAGCCCATTTAAATTCCACGCAATCTTTAAACTGTGGGTACACAATTCTCCGCTTGCCCTTTACAAAGGCTCATAAACGCCATTCTCGAGCATGCCGGCCGGGCAAGGGCGCGGGTTACAAGCAAAGTCGGCCGGACCCGCCTCCACCGTCCAGCCAGGGCCCGGGCTGGGACACAACTCTCCCCCGCCGCCGCGCTCTTCCGGGTCTCTCCCCCAAGAGTCCCCCAGGACAACGCCCGGGCGTTCTCGGCTCAGGCCGTCACGTCCCGTGCGTCGGGAGGCGGGGTCGCTGGCGCTGACGTCAGCGGCCCCGCCCCCCGCCCAGATATCCCCAGCGCCGCCCGCCATTTTGTCTCCAGTGTCTCGCTTGCCGTCGCCGGTGTTGAGGGCGCTGTCTCGGTCCGTCGGCAGGAGGCGGGGTACCGCGTCTATTGTCTGTGTTAGACTCCGTCGTTTGATCCGAGGCCTTCCGGATCTTTCCCGGGGCAGTTAGCAGAAACCGCAGCGGCCGCCCCTGCCCCGCCCCTCCGTCCCCCGGCCCGGGAGGGACCGAGCCCGCGTCACGCCCCTCAGCGCTCGCGATTCTCTTCTCTGTCGTTGCGTCCGCATCGTGTCCCCGGGATCAGACGGTGCCCCATAGATGGCCAGCTTTCCCCCGAGGGTCAACGAGAAAGAGATCGGTGAGGAGTGGGCTCTGGGGAGAGCGCGCGGGAGCCGAGGAGAGGTAGGGAGGCTTGGGAGGAAGCGACTTGAGTCCGAGGGAAGAGCTGGAGCGCAGAGGAGGAAGCGGCCCGCGCGGGTGGGCGCCTGCCAAGGGCTCCGTGGGAGCCACGCTGCTGCGCCGGGCACGGAGAGGGGTCGAGGGGAGGCTGGGCGTGCTGGGTGAGGATGGGGCGACCCCGGGGCCGGCCTCGCGCCGCGGCGTGGCCGGGCGGACGCTCACGCCTCGGGACCCCAGCGTCTTCATCCGGGGTCCGCGCGGGGCCCTAGTCCTGGGGTTCCTCTCGGCTCGGGGCGGGGGTGTCGCGTGGACAGGGGAGGGCTACTGGCAAGTCGCAGGGACTGTAAGATGGGAAAAGTAAACTTGGTGTCTTGAGCTGCAGTGGAAGGAGGGGTTCCGCACGTACATCAGCCCCTCTTCCGTGAAGGATGTGCCGGGAGAGGCGCCCGCAGCCTGCGAAAAGCAAAGATGAGACAAATTTTGAAAACGGTATGGCGTTAAGAAAGGCAGAGGCTCAGGGGAGGAGACTTTCAGAATTATCTTTCAAGCACACATGGGAGGAGCGGAGTGGCTGGGTGGAGCGGCGGGAGGAAAGCCGCTGTGCAGAAAAGCAGACTCTGGAAGGGCTTTTGTGGCTTGATGTGGCCAGCCCTGCCCCCCGGAGACGGGGCAGTCGGTGACGACGGTGCGTCCGCACCTGCCCAGTGGCTCAGCTGAGAGCACCTCGCGCTGTACGTGAGTATAGCCCACACTCCTAAGGGAAGGTCGTCGGAACAACTTCGGAGGGTGTTGGGATGCTCTGCATTGGCCGATGCGCTTGGCGAGCCCCGGCCCTACTGTGTTAGTTAGGTAATCCTGGCGGTGGCCGCGGAGCTGAGAGCATTTACAGGTTCTTGCTCTTGGCAGTAAACGTGTGCCTTTACTCCATGCGGGGAGGAGGAGGTCGTTCTCGAGAAGGGGAGAGGCTGAAGTAGCCCAGACGCCCCCTAGCTTGTATGCGGGTGAGTTTTTGTCTCTAGAAACAGCTAGAATTCTGGACTTTTGTTCTCTTAGGGATATGAGGTTGAATGGCTAATCAGGACGGGACTTTGACCCTGGATTTAATAACGATGTTAAAGATACAAGAACACACAGCATTCGTATCCAGTTTTTAGCTTAACTGTATTTTAAGACTAGTATGTTGTGAAGTGGAACATAGAATTCAAAGTTCTTATAATCAGTCCAGCGGAGATTTTCCCCCTCTGCGACACCATTTATCTGTGTTTTACTTCATCTTGATAAACCATTTTGAAAACTTTCCAGTCGTCTTTTCTAAGGAATGAGTCCTTTCTTAGCATATCTAGATAAGGTGGAACCCTCCACTAAACAGTGCTTTTATTTTTAATTAAAATTTAAGTGCATATTTAGTTCTGTTAGTTCCTGGATATGGTATAAAAGTTACTAGCTAAGTGCAAAATATCTAGGCGAATTTGGCCTTTTCAAACCTCTTTTTTGTTTCTTTGTTTCTTTTTTGAAGTATCATTTGGATGCAAGGTTAAACATTTCTCTGTGTGTAAAGATTTTTTCCCTTTCCTTAGGTATTAGTTATAGCCAAGCCGCGTTTGGTTCTCAGGTACGTGCTGAATAGAGGCAAGATTCCATGAATGATTAAAGAATTTTGTGTCACGATACTGCCCTGAGCTACTGCCCTCTTTCACAAGGCACTGACACAGATCCTCCCTTTCTGGTTATAAAATTGCAGGCAGGAATGCGAAGAAGGAGCTAAATCTGGTTTGCTTGGTTCAGCATGACTCAGATGATGTTACTATTTTACAGGCAGCAATAATGTAGTGTTGCATTTGTGGCTGATTTCCCATGACAGGCAGCTTTTCCCTTCTACAGGGCCATTACATCACACATTTCTGTGGCTGACATTAAACAGCTGTGAATAATGCAGTCAAGGTTTAACTTAAACATTGTTTTTTCAAAGCACTTTATTATAAACCTTGTGTTAGGTTTATAATATTGTACCAATATTTAAATTGAGTGCTTAAATCATTTGATTAAAGTGCAAAAATTACTTAAAATGCCTGTTAACCAGGAAGGAAACATAAGGTGATTATTGGTAAGCTCTTATAGTGTAATGTATTTATTTGGCCGTTTTTATAATGGTTCCATTTCTTGAATTTTTGTGTATTTGAGGATAAATTATTATTTTATCTATGCTATCTGAACCAGCTTTTTAGTCGTTAAATTTATTTTTTACTTATTTATTTTTATTTTTTATTTTTTTGGAGTTGGAGTCTCACTCTGTCGCCCAGACTGGAGTGCAGTGGCCGCTCCTGGCCACTGCAGCCTCAACCTGCTGGGCTCCGGCAATCCTTCCACCTCAGCCTTCCAAGTAGCTGGAACTACAGGTGCGCACTACCACGCCCAGCTAATTTTTTGATTTATTGTAGAGATGAGGTCTTGCCAAGTTGCCCAGGCGGGTCTTGAACCCGCAGGTTCAGGCAATCCACTCACCTCAGCCTCCCAAAACATGGGATTTCAGGCTGAGCCACTGAGCCTGGCTTTTATTTTTTATTTTTTGAGTCAGAGTCTCACTCTGTCGCTCAGACTGGAAGGCAGCGGCACACTCACAGCCACCACAGCCTCAACCTCCTAGACTCAGGCAATCCTTCTGCCTCAGTCTTACAAGTAGCTGGAATTACAGGCATGTACCACCACGCCCAGCTAGTTTTTCAGTGGTAATAGTCCAGGTAATTCCTTAGAATAGATGACTGGAAAGTTTACTGTAGAGATGAGGTCTTGCTAAGCTCTCCAGGCTGGTCTTGATCCCCTAGGCTCAGGCAGTCTTCCCACCTCGGCCTCCCAAAGCTTTGGGACAGGCACCACACCGGCCTATTACCACTCTTTTTTTTTTTTTTTGAGTTGGAGTCTTACTCTGTTGCCCAGACTGGAGTGCAGTGGCTGCTCCCGGCCACTGCAGCCTCGACCTGCTGGGTTCTGGCGATCCTTCCGCCTTCCAAGTAGCTGGAACTACAGGCGTGCGCTACCACGCCCGGCTCATTTTTTGTAGAGATGAGGTCTCGCCAAGTTGCCCAGGCGGGTCTCGAACCCTCAGGCTCAGGCAATCCACTCACCTCAGCCTCCCAAAGGCGCAGGATTACAGGCTGAGCCACTGAGCCCAGCTTATTACCGTTCTTTATACAAGAGGAGTTGTGTAATTGTATAATTGTAATAATTTGTAAAAGGAGAAAAATACAGAGTAGCTTTAAAATAGAGAGTAAAAAAAATCTTCTGTGGGAAATTTAGTCTTGCTTATGCTCTCTAAGGAAGAGGTGAATTCTAGTCTAATTGATCAGGTATTTCTGAAGTTGAATGCAAAAGCAGTTCCTTGTATACAAGCTACATATTCTCACTTAGTTTTAACCAGTGGCTTTTCAGTGAATTTTAAAACTAGCTTCTGTTATGTGTGGACTTTGTTTTTTTCTTTTAAAATATATGGATTTTAAAAGGTACACCCACGTTTAAAAAAGATTTAGGCAGGGGTTACAAAATACAGAAGTAAGGCATATAAAGAGCCCTGATGAAATGACCATGCAAGACTGTAGGCTTGGAAAAATGTAAGGGAACCTGGAACAGCAGGCCCTTTCTGAAATCATTTGTGTATTTAAATAGCTATTTTTCAGCCACCTGAGTGTCACCAGTTTGTCAATTTTGTATTAAGAAGGTTGGCCAGGTGTGGTGGCTCATGCCTGTAATCCCAAACACTTTGAGAGGCTGAGGCAGCAGAATTGTTTGAAACATGAGTTCAAGACAACATAGCAAGACCTTGTATCTACAAATCAAAAAATTTGCTGGGCATGGTGGCACATACTTGTAGTCCTAACTAATCAGGAGACTGAGGCGGAAGGATTGCTGAGCCTGGGATATCAAGACTGTGGTGAGCCTTGATCTGTGATCCTCACAGAGTGAGACCCCAATTCAAAAGAAGAAGAAAGTAATCATCTTATGCTGCATTAATTTGGGTGGGTGCTTCTGCTACTTTGATTAAACTGCACCTGAATTACTGTGTTTAGTTCTGGGTGCCCTTTTATGTTACTTTTCTTTTTTTGCTTTGGTGTAGTAGTCTCACCCTCTTGCCCAGTCTGGAGTGCAGTGACATGCTCATGGCCACATCTCAGTCTTCCAAGTAGCTGGAACCACAGGCACACACCACTATGCCTGGCTAATTTTTTGATTTATTGTAGAGACGAAGTCCTGCCAAGTTACCCAGGCTGGTCTCGAACCTCTAGACTCTGGCAATCCTCTTGCCTCTGCCTCCCAAAATGGTGGGATTACAGGCATAAGCCACTGTGCCCAGCAGTGCCACTTTTACGAGGGCCAGTACTCGCTGGAATTTATCCAGAAAAGTTTGATGAAGTTCAGATGGGGATTGGACTTGAAACCGTGTAATCTAAAGAGTGATTGAAAAGACTAGCGATAACTTTAACCTGGCAAAGAGATTCAGTTGCTGATGTCATGGCTATCTTCAATATATATGACAGTCATATGAGAGGCTTATTCTCTTAGATCAGAATCAGTGTTGAGTAGGTGGAGTGGCAAGAAGAAGATTTTGAGTCATGAAAAGGAAAAATTTAGCCAGGCACGGTGGCTCATGCCTGTAATCCTAGCACTTTGGGAGGCAGAGGTGAGAGGACTGCCTGAGGCCAGGGGTTTGAGACCAGCCTATGGAACTTGGTGAGACCTCGTCTCTACAATAAATAAAAGACTAGCCAGGTGTGTTGGTGCGTGCCTGTAGTTCCAGCTACTTGGAAAGCTGAGGTAGAAGGATCACCTGAGCCCATCAGGTTGAGGCTGCGATGGCTATGA
Source organism: Cephalopachus bancanus (assembly GCA_027257055.1). Lineage (NCBI taxonomy): Eukaryota > Metazoa > Chordata > Mammalia > Primates > Tarsiidae > Cephalopachus > Cephalopachus bancanus. The sequence continues at coordinate 5,655,189 of JAPVLO010000158.1, forward strand.
GTGTGCCACTGCATGCACTCTAACCTGGGTGACAGAGTGAGACTCTGGCTCAAAAAAAAAAAAAAACAAAAAAACAAAAGGGAAAATTTCTGATAATCTGCTGTTCCAAAGTAGCCGTATTAGGTATGCTTATTTATGAATATCCTAGAAAATAGGTTTCAGGTTTTTTGTATGTTTTTAAAAACATACGCATTTGTTAATATGTAAAAGAATTGAGCAAAGAACATATGTAAATCGCTTAAGAATGGGAGCTTATGGGGGGAGGGAACAAAAAGAAAAAAGCGTGGGAGCTTATATGTGTGCTTTCATATTCATTTAATAGATATTTACTGAGCACCTGTCATATACCAGGTGCAGTACTATTGATGGAGCGCATATTCAGACTGGAGTATACTGAACAAATAATTTTGGGGGTTTGTGTATATATATCTGCTCTAGCTTTAGGAGTATAAGTGGTTCTTACTTGAACTGTAATACATAGAATATAGTAAAGTTTTGCTGCTGGAAAGTTTAAGCCAAAAACATAAAAATACATAATCATACATTGTAGAATTGAGCACAAAATAGGTAATAGGGAAGCTACACTGATATAACTTACAACAAAAAAGGAAAAGCAGCAAAATTTGAAATCAAGACCAACCCTAAACAGTATTGGTGATATACTGATAAAGAGGAGCCTTTTCCCAAATGTAGGAAATTCCAGTTGAGTTTGTATGCATATTGCAGTAGGAGCTTATCTACATAGAAAAGGGGAAAAACTTAATCCCTAAGTATTATGAAGCAGTCTCACATTCATTGTTATATTAATATTCTGTATTTTTATTTTTTCTTTTAGTGAGATCACGAACTATAGGTGAACTTTTAGCTCCTGCAGCTCCTTTTGACAAGAAATGTGGTCGTGAAAATTGGACTGTTGCTTTTGCTCCAGATGGTTCATACTTTGCCTGGTCACAAGGACATCGTACAGTAAAGCTTGTTCCATGGTCCCAGTGTCTTAAGAACTTGTAAGGCTCTTTTTTATATTTTGTATTTGTGGGATTTACCATTTTCTAGCAGCGTAGGATAATAAAAACATGTTTATATTTAAAGTTTTTCTTTATAGATGGTATTATAAATGTGTTTTAATCATAGGCTGAATATAGTTATCAGAAAATTTGTGTAAAGAATTTTCTGGCATTGGCTGGGGTGGGAGGATCACTTGAGCCCAGGTACTTGAGACAAACCTGGGCAAAATAGCAAGAGCCTGTCTCTATTTTTTTTAAAAAAAGAATTATCTGGCATTATCTTTACATTATAGAATACTTGCTCAGATATTTATATCTTGTTTTTCTGTATATTAAGAGGCAGATAATTGTGCCTAACAAGTACATATATTGTGCTATGTCAGAGCAGGTGACCCTTGTTATGGGAAGCTTTGGATTTACTTCCATTTTATTGGAGAATAGTGGTGCATAGATCATGTAATTTTTAAAATATTGTTTATTTACAGTTTTGCTTCTAGGTTAAAGGAGTCCCAATGGTTTTGAGAAAAATTTGAGAGGCAAATAAGCTATAAATTGTTTATTGTTTATTGTTGAATTTTCCTCCACTGAGAATTTCTGTCAGTGATCTGAATGTATTTGGTCCTTCTCTCATAGTTCAAATAGCAACTTTTCCCCTTCCCACTTACAGGATTCTGTTGTTATGGTATCATAATCATATTGAGGTTACTTTAACAAACATTGCTAATTATTCAATATCCAGGTGTGTCCAGAGTAAATAAGAATTCAGTTCCTCTGACTTTTTTCCCCCAGTCTCTTGCATGGCACCAAGAATGTTGCCAATTCAAGCAGTTTAAGATTGTCAAGACAAAATAGTGATGGTGGTCAGAAAAATAAGCCTCGTGAACATAGTATAGACTGTGGAGATATAGTCTGGAGCCTTGCTTTTGGATCTTCAGTTCCAGAAAAACAGAGTCGCTGTGTAAATATAGAATGGCATCGATTCAGATTTGGACAAGATCAGCTACTTCTTGCCACAGGGTTAAACAACGGGCGTATCAAAATATGGGATGTATATACAGGTACGGAGTCATAGTTTTAAAAGCAAGTCAGATTATTTTATGATGCAGGACACTGCTTGTAGTTCTCCTAGAATATATGTATGATTTGGGGGTGTTAACTTACTGAGAAGCTAGAATTTGGCAGTATGAGTGTGTCTTCATAATTAACCTTAATAGGCCGGACTTGGTGGCTCATGTCTATAATCCCAGCACTTTGGGAGGCAGAGGTGAGAGGATTGCCTGAGCCAGGGGTTCGAGACCAGCCTGGGTAACTTGGTGAGACCTCATCTCTACAATAACCAAAAAATTAGCTGGGCTTGGTGGTATGTGCCTATAGTTCTGGCTACTTGGAAGGCTGAGGTGTAAGGATCACCTGAGCCCAGCAGGTCAAGGCTGTGGTGGCCAGGAGTGTGCCACTGCACTTCAGCCTGGTCGACAGAGTGAGACTCCAACTCAAAAAAAAAAAAAATTTAACCTTAATAGTGTCTTCAGCTCATGCTTTTAATATAGGAAAGCAATATAGAATTTACTCTGAGCACTCTTCAGAGAATATTACAGTAAGAAGGGCATGTCTAGGGAATGTTTAGTTAATTATCATTTATAAACTAGTAATTTAGTTTATGACTCAAATAGCAAGGTGTTTTCTTACCTTTTTTTTTTTTTTTTTTGAGTTGGAGTCTCACTCTGTCACCCAGACTGGAGTGCAGTGGCCGCTCTCTTACCTATTTTTTCAGTGATTGAAGCTTAGAAGTTTTCAAGGCAAATTAGGTTTCAACAACCATTATCTAACCTTTGGAAGGGTTTAGTGACTTTTTTTTTTTTTTTGGGGGTTGGAGTCTCCCTCCACCTGCCGGGCTCCGGCGATCCTTCCTCCTCAGCCTTCCGAGTAGCCGGAATTACAGGCATGTGCTACCACGCCCGGCTAATTTTTTGATTTTGTAGAGGTGAGGTCTCGCTGCCCAGGCGGGTCTCGAACCCGCGGGCTCAGGCAATCCACTCACCTCAGCCTCCCAAAGGCGCAGGATTACAGGCTGAGCCACCGAGCCCGGCTAGTGAACATTTTTAAATGGTGTAACTAGATAGGTTGAAAAGTGAAATTCTTCGGGCAATTAAAAATAAATGTGTTCACTGCTTAAAAAGTTTCTAGCATATTATAAGTACTCAATAATGTAAAGAATTTTTTAAATGCGTATTTTTAATATGTACCTTAAAGCAAGTGATGCTAACATTGAAGATAGTCAAAATTTGATCGAGTTCTTTAAAAAATTTAAGATAAACACATAGGTTTTCTTAGAAAACAAAACTTTTATACTATTAGATAAATAAACATTTTTTTCTCCCCACTGGATTATGTTTGAAAAGTTGTTGTTGGATAACATGTATCTTTTGGGTCATTTGATAGTCCATTAGTATGCCAAAACCAAGAAAATACAAGCAAAGGAATAATTTGATTTTATATTTTAAAACATTAGTCAAGCCGGGCTCGGTGGCTCAGCCTGTAATCCCGCGCCTTTGGAAGGCTGAGGTGAGTGGATTGACTGAGCCCGCGGGTTCGAGACCCGCCTGGGCAGCGAGACCTCATCTCTACAATAAACCAAAAAATTAGCCGGGCGTGGTAGCGCATGCCTGTAGTTCCGGCTACTCGGAAGGCTGAGGCGGAAGGATCACCGGAGCCCAGCAGGTCGAGGCTGCGGTGGCCGGAAGCGGCCACTGCACTCCAGTCTGGGTGACAGAGTGAGACTCCAACTCAAAAAAAAAACAAAAACAAAAAACATTAGTCAAAGATTTAGAAAATGATAGTAATGTGGGGGCTATTCTTTTATTTATTTATTTTTTTGAGTTGGAATCTCACTCTGTTGCCCAGACAGGAGTGCAGTGGTACACTCATGGCCACCGCAGCCTCGACCTGCTGGGCTCAGGTGATCCTTCTACTTCAGCCTTCCAAGCAGCCGGAACTACAGATACACGCCACTGCCCCTGGTTAATTTTTTGATTTATTGTAGAGACGAGATCTTGCCAAGTTGCCCAGGCTGGTCTCGAACCCCTGGTCTCAGGCAATTCTCTTGCCTCTGCCTCCCAAAGTGCTGGGATTACAGACTTGAGCCACCGTGCCTGGCAGTAATCGATTTTTTAAAAATTTAATTAAATTAATTAATTAATTAATTTATTTTTTGAGTTGGAGTCTGTCGCCCAGACTGGAGTGCAGTGGCTGCTCCCGGCTGCCGCAGCCTCGACCTGCTGGCTCCGGCAATCCTTCTGCCTCAGCCTTCCAAGTAGCTGGAACTACAGGCACACGCTACCACGCCCAACTAATTTTTTTGATTTATTGTAGAGATGAGGTCTCGCCTGCCCAGGCGGATCTCGAACCCGCTGGCTCAGGCAGTCCACTCACCTTAGCCTCCCAAAGGCGCGGGATTACAGGCTGAGCCACCGAGCCTGGCAGTAATCAATTTTAAAAAATGTACATGGTCGATCTAGCAATCCCCCTTCTGAGAATATACCCAAAGAAACTTAAATCACTCTATAAAAAAGATACTTGCTCACACATGTTTGTTGCAGCACTATTTACAATCGCAAAAACATGGAACCAGCCGTACTGCCCATCAAAGCTAGACTGCATTTAAAAAAATGTGGTACATATATGCGGTGGAATATTACACAGCCATAAAGAAGAACAAAATTATGGACTTTGCAGCAACTTGGGTGTATTCAGAGTCTATCATATTCAGTGATGTATCACAGAAACAACTGACTATCACATGTTCTCATAAGTGGATCTTGAACATTTACCATAATACTATAAGAAAGGGATTGGCAGTAGCGGGGACACTGCCAGGGGAGGGAGTGGAGCACACAGCATCAGTAAGGGTACCTGATCTCAAACCTGATGAAGTGGCAACCAAAGGGAGGCCCAAACTTTACCTGTATGATGACCACTGTATACCTGATTGTACCCTACATCTTTAAAATAAAAGAATTTTAGCCAGGCTCGGTGGCTCGGCCTATAATCCTGCGCTTTGGGAGGCTGAGGTGAGTGGATTGCCTGAGCCTGCAGGTTCATGACCTGCCTGGGCAACTTGGTGAGACCTCATCTCTACAATAAATCAAAAAAAATTAGCTGGGCTTGGTAGCGTGCGCCTATAGTTCCAGCTACTTGGAAGGCTGAGGCGGAAGGATCGCCGGAGCCCAGCAGGTCAAGGCTATGGTGGCGGGGAGCGTGCCACTGTACTCCAGTCTGGGCGACAGTGAGACTCCAACTCAAAAAAAAAAAAAATTTTTTTTTTAAAAAGCAATGTAAATGGTAGATCTTTAAAGGTAACAACAATAGCATAATAAATAAGTCATTTTTTACTTGGTAAACTAAGGAGGTGCTAAGAATTTCTATTCCTTTTTTTAAAAATAGCAAACAATCCTATCTTTCAAAAGTAGACACTGATAAAAAATAATTAATATTGTCCTTTTTTCCCCCTTTTCTCACCTTTAGGAAAACTCCTCCTTAACTTGGTAGATCATACTGAAGTGGTCAGAGACTTAACTTTTGCTCCAGATGGAAGCTTGATCCTAGTGTCAGCTTCAAGAGACAAAACTCTCAGAATATGGGACCTGAAAGATGATGGTATGTCTTTTTTCCAGGCTATGAAAAAGGATTCATTTCTTGATTTTGCTTTTGAGAGGTATTAAGATTATCCGGGGCATATGACTTTTAAAATGGCATATGATCAAAGTTTCTTTTTCTCTACTTAATTCTTTGGTTCTTTTCCCTGTATAAATCAAAGAAAAACAAATTTGACCCAGAATAGGAGCCAGCAATTACTCTCAGTAAACAATCTGATATTTAGAAACACACAGATCTGTATCAACTATTTGAGAACAAAATCTGGATCAGATTTAGAGTTTTACATGAACTGGTCTGTGTTAGTTTATTTCCTCTTAGAAAGGAGGATTATTAACTTCCTGCGTTTGCTTAGTGAAAACTTAAGTAGGTCTTGAAGTAACTAGTATCTAATACAACTTAGTTTAGAACACAATTTACATACCAGGATTTATTACATGCAAATATTAATAAGCATAATAAGTTGGATAGGTTAAGAAAGAAATTCCTTTTTTTAATTTTTAAAATTTGTATGTGTTTGTTTATTTCTTTTGAGTTGGAGTCTCACTCTGTTGCCCAGCCTGTAGTGCAATGGCACGCTCACAGCCACCCCAGCGTCGACCTGCTGCACTCCAGCCATCCTCCCACCTCAACCTTCTAAGTAGCCAGAGCTACAGGCGTGTGCTACCACGCCTGGCTATTTTTTTTTTTTTTTGTATAGATGAGGTCTCACCAAGTTGCCTATGCTGGTCTTGAACCTCTGGGCTCAGGCAATCCACTTGCCTCAGCCTCCAAAAGTGCTGAGATTACAGGCTGAACCACCAAGCCTAGCAGAAAGAAATTCTTTTATAAAACTAAGATTTACCCTCCAATATTAATAGAAAAGCATGTTGGGGTCAAGTACTCTACTTTTCTGAAACCTTGATATTTGTGATGCTTACAAAGTTTTGGAGAGGCGACCTTATTTGAGAGGACCAGAGATGAGCATCTCTTCTTCCTTCTTAGTTTCTCATGAAAAAGTTTACATTTTTTTGAGTTGGAGTGATGGGTCAGCCTTCTACTTCAGCCTTCCAAGTAGCTGGAACTACAGGCGTGCACTACCACACACCTGACTAATTATTTTGATTTATGTAGAGATGAGGTCTTACCATGTTGCCTAGGCTCGTCTCCAACCCCTGGGCTCAGGCAGTCCTCTCGCCTCAGGCTCCCAAAGTGCTGGGATTAAAGGCGTGAGCCACCATGCCTGGCTAGGAGTTTACATTTTTAACTAAAACCCCAAATTTAAATAAGACCTGTGGTGATCTAACAGCCTCAAGCTGGAGGCTGACATGGTTTCCTGGGGGTAATACAGGTTAAATTGAATGTAGTAGCAAACAGCACTCACAGATTTGGAGACATTCCAGATGATGGATAGTAATTATTGCTTAATAAAGTAATATGCTAATATTAAGAAATCATGAAGTACCTTCTCTGCTCAGCTATTGAGGAGCAAAAGGATCCCAACAGTTAAAGTGATTTGATCATTAAATTTTTTATTTTCACTGGGCACAGTGACTCATGCCTTAATCCCAGCACTTTAAGAAGCAGAGGTGAGAGGATTGCCTGAGCCCCCCAGGGTTTTGAGACCAACCTGGAGAACACGGCAGGACCTCGGCTCTACAATAAATCAAGAAACTGGTTGGGCGTGGTGGCACATGCCTGTAGTTCCAGCTACTTGGAAGGCTGAGGCGGAAGTATCTCCTAAGCCCAGCAGGTGCAGGCTGCAGTGGCTGTGAGTGTGCCACTGCACTCCGGCCTGAGCGACAGAGTGAGGCTTCAACTCAAAAAAAAAATGTATTTTGCTTATCAAATGGTGCTTACTTACATTAACCTAATTTATTAAGTCATGGCTATATGCTGTTGATATAATACCGAAGAACCTTGGAGTGGGATGTAGTTTTCTCAAAAAGAATGAATGACAAGACATTTTGAAAATGTTCAAGAAGTCTTTTAATCGTGCTGTGTTCAATTCCTTAACTCATAAAATACGGGAATTTGACTAAATTCTGTCTTTTATAGATGAAAAGTCTGAGACTTTTTCTTAAAGGGCCAGCTGTTAAATACTTTAGGCTTATGGACCTTGCTGTCTGCCATAGAGCACAGCATACACCTATGGGCATGATTGTGTTCTGGCAAAATTTTATTTACAGAAATAAGCATCTGGTGTATATTGCCAACCCCTGTTTTAGATAAATTGTTTTCGGCTCTAAAAATTTGTGATCCTGTGACTTACTGCAATTTTGAAATGTTACTCATTTGAAATGGATTCTAGGGTTAACACAGATCTTTCTTTTTGTTCAGGAAACATGATGAAAGTTTTGAGGGGGCATCAGAACTGGGTGTACAGCTGTGCATTCTCTCCTGACTCTTCTATGCTGTGTTCAGTTGGAGCCAGTAAAGCAGTATGTGTCAAAGTTCTTGTACACTGATTATGAATTGGATTATAATAATGTATGCATAATCCTTTTAAATCTAAGTAATCTATTAAGTCTGTGCTCGGTGTCATGAATATCTTAAATGTTTTATTCCATGATGGGGGGAGTTTGCATGACGGAAATTAATATAGTTATTGACTGTGAAGTGAGAAGCTGGGTTGCTTTTAGAGATAATGTAAAATGAGTATGTCATATTTATTTTTTGTAAGATCTAGAAAAGTTAATGTGCTGTAGAAGAGATCTAGTCCATGTTAAGACATTCCCTTGCTAATTACTTTCTTTTGTTGCTCTATATTTTTTTGACCAGTTTGCTGTTTTTAAAGTTTTGAGTCCCAGCTGGTCCTGGACATTTAACTGAAAAAAAAGTAACTTAAAAACCTAATAAGAATAAAAATAGCACTCATGTACTTCCTGGAGTGAACTATAGATGAAATTTTATATTGTCTGTCTTAAATAACATACCTATAAACAGTTAAAGCAAAGTGACTTTTAAGAGGGTTATGCTTATTGATAAACTTTCTTTTTATTGTTTACCAGCTCTCAGTATAGTTAAAGGGATCTCAGTAGCTTCCGTATTTATGCAGTGGTTGAAGTCTAGAGACATGTGATGATCCCGATAGAGTTTGAATTAATGGAGGGTGGGAGACTAGTTAAAATGCATTTTACTTAGCCAAGTGGTATGTTAAAATGATAGTTGCAAATGTTGGAAGTCTAGAACAAATTGCTCAGTTTAGTTCTTTAAAAATCTTAAAAGAACAAAGCTAGATGTTGACATTGCTATTTTAGGCTGTGTGTTTTCCATATGCTTCTTGCTTTCCCTGTCACAGGTGGTGGCAGCAATATTGGTGTGATTGAGGTTATGCTGGCACCACTCGCACACAGGCGCACAATGGTGTTAGCTGGGCAGAAAGAGTGGCATCTCTGGCTACCGGGCTGGGGGCGACCTTTACCATAGGATGAAGTAACCTTGCATTCGGCTGCAAGGTGTACTGTACGTACACAGGTGCTGGTCGATGTCCACTTTCTGCTTTTCTTTCTTTCTTTTTTTCTTTTTAAAAATAATTTCCCCCACAGTGAAATCCACTGACTCCTCTGAGTAAATTGATCTTCCAGTTTGATGGAGTTTGGAGTCTGACATGTGAAACCAATTTAATGTAAAGTAATTGGCTTTCAAATGGTTTCTCTGCTGTTTTTTGGAATTCTTTAAGATGCTAGAGATATCTTAAGTCTTTGATCCAATTTAAAATTTGAACTTATTTTCCTTTAGAAACAATATACTGTGTCTGTGCAGAAAAAAAGCAAAAAGGATTGCTTTACTCCAAGAGGAGGAGAGATTGTCTTATTGGGATTGTTATATACCTCCAAGCTCACATTTAATGTAACAGACTGAAGTAAACATTAGACTCCTCCTTAAAGCTATTCTGCACAGTTAACTACTGATCTTTAGAGTCAAACTGTATGTGAACTTGTTCTTAAATCATTTAACTGTTTTGTACTTTAAATGACTAATGATTGTGGTTAGTTTGGGAAAAATAAGATTGGTAGATCTTGATTCACAAAAGTGTTGTAATTGTATTATTTTTATAAAATAGCATTTTCATTATGTAATGTGGTTTAACATCCTTGTTGTTTGCCAAAGAAATTTCATTTGGCTGTGAAAATTCTCTTTGCTTGCAGTATCTGTTTCTCTTCCTAGGCTCGAGTTGGTGACCCAAGCCTATTGTAAACAAGTGATTATCTCAAAGGGAGATGCCAATGGAGTAACAATTTGTTAACCTTACATTTTCTGTCTGTATATTTTTTAAAAATCTGGTAGTTTCTGGAAAAAAAGAAAAGGGGGTTTGTAGTACTTAACCCTATTTATTTCTGTATATTTTAGTTAATTAGTTTTTGGAATAAATGGATTTCAGTATAACTTTGTTGTTAAATTACATTGCCTTTATTTTATATTTAGGCTTATTTTTAAATTAACATTTAACAGAAAATTTGAAATAGAATTTGCATGTCTGCTTTAATTAACTTAAAGACTGATTTTTTTAATCTATGACACTGAGCATATTCTTTAAATTACTCATAATTTATACTGTTTAAATATAATCTTAATTAAATTTAGCAGTTTTAGTTTAAGATGTGCCATTTTTTCCTCTGTGTATCTGAATGAAACTATAACATTTGCCTTTTTATTGCAGGTTTTCCTTTGGAATATGGATAATTATACCATGATACGGAAACTAGAAGGACATCACCATGATGTTGTAGCTTGTGACTTTTCTCCTGATGGAGCATTGCTGGCTACTGCATCTTATGATACTCGAGTGTATGTCTGGGATCCACATAGTGGAGACATTCTGATGGAATTTGGGTGGGTACAGCATGAATTATTTTAGTCTATAATTCATCTCTGGTTATTACTGTAACTGTTAATATTTTTTTTCCTTAATTTTTTATTTTAAAGATGTGGGATACGATTCAGGGTTAGGTATACAAATGTTCATTATGCAGGTACTCTTGTTGATGAGGTGTGCTCCCCGCCCCATCCCCCTAGCAGTGTCCCATTACTGCCAATCCCTTTTTTACAGTATTATGATCATTGTTCAAGGTCTGCTTATGAGTGAGAACACATGGTACTCTTTTCTGTTTCTGTGATAGATCAGAGTATGATAGACTCTAAATTCATCCAGGTTGCTGCAAAATCCATATGTTTGTCCTTTATGACTGCATAATATTCCATTGTGTAATATGTACCACATTTCACTGTAGCTTTTAAGAAGTTGAAGTTTTGTGAATAATTAGAATCACTAACATTTGAAATTATTTCATAATTTAAAATTTTGATGTGTTTTTTTTTTTGAGTTGGAGTCTCACTCTGTCACCCAGACTGGAGTGCAGTGGCCACTCCCGGCCACCGCAGCCTTGACCTGCTGGGCTTCGGCGATCCTTCCGCCTCAGCATTCCAAGGAGCTGGAACTACAGGCGCGCGCTATCACGCCTGGCTAATTTTTTTTAAATTTATTGTAGAGATGAGGTCTCGCCAAGTTGCCCAGGCGGGTCTCGAACCCGCAGGCTTAGGCAATCCATTCACCTCAGCCTCCCAAAGTGCGGGATTACAGGCTGAGCCACCAAGCCTGGCTAATTTTGAAGTTATTTAAGCCCTTGAATAATGCAAAACTTTAGTTACAGATTCTAAAAATAAATTTGGCTCCCTTGATAAAGGTATTGCTTAACAGTACCCATCTCTAATCTTAGTGTCTTAAATCATATTATGAAAAAGATGAATTATTTTCAGATCTTTTTCATTTAATGCAGATCTATCAGCTCTACTCAGTCTTCTCAGTGTACTCATTAAGGCTACTTTAAACTTTATTCAAAGTCAAGTGTACTTTGTACCTGGTTAGTTTGGTATCCTTGAAGTGACCCTGATACTCACTAAAAACATGTATTTCCAACTCAGGCACCTGTTTCCCCCGCCTACTCCAATATTTGCTGGAGGAGCAAATGACCGATGGGTACGATCTGTATCTTTTAGTCATGATGGACTGCATGTTGCAAGCCTTGCTGATGATAAGTAAGTGTGTAATAGAACTTGACTTACTTTTTATTACCTTGTAAATTAAAGATTTCCTTTCAGCCTTCTACTTAATGAAAACATTCTTAAGCCTTAAAGGCTATCTGCAGTTAGGGTTTTAATGTCTCTAGACAAGACCTTGGGAGATGTTGATATATCTTAAAGGATAATGACCTGAACAGTTATTCATGTAAACTAAAGGTAATGCATGCCTTTCCCTGTGTTTCTTGTCTAACTAGTTTAAGTAAACTGGGTTAGCTTTTAGCCCAGCTTACAGACATTTTTTTTTTTAAGTAATATCTTATGAAAGTTGATGCAGAAGGAAATTTCTAAAAGGAAATTTCTCAAGTGAAATAATAAAGCAAATAAATATTACAGATACATAGTAATTTGCATCCATAGTGATTGAGACTAGAAGATGAACTGTCACATGAATGAGATATACTGCTTATTGGTAAGAAGCGAAAACTAGTTGTAGCCACTCCATTTTCACATGCTTTTATCTGCAGTATTCATGGCTATAGCATTGAGCAGTTTGATCACATCCATTCATGAAGCAATTCATTATCTTTCCAGAATCTAAGCAAACACATGGGGAGAATTCTTTTTTATTTGACAGCATCTATTGTTTCCCTGTTTGCTCAGATTCTGCATATTTGTTCTCTGCTGTCTTCATAGATACTCTCTACCTAAGTGAAATGCCTTATGTCTTGGAAAGAGGATAAAACAGATTAGATACTGATTGTATTTTAAGTGTAAGAAAGAAGAAAGCTTCCAGTTTGTGAACATTATATACACCTGAATGGGGGAAGGGAAGGCAGCAGTCTTGCACTGTAGACTCTTAAGTATTTAAGTTGATCCAAATTACCAACTGGTATAGACCATAAAATTTTATAGAGCAAGTTATAGTAATTGCCTGTTGCAGTGATTTGGGTGTGCATTTTGTGACTCAGAACACAGTGGCATTTCTTTACAAGATTTAAAAGTTGCTTTTACCTTAAATTTCCTTTAGAGACTCACTAGATAATATATTTCCTTTCCAGAATGGTGAGGTTCTGGAGAATTGATGAGGATTATCCAGTACAAGTTGCACCTTTGAGCAATGGTCTTTGCTGTGCCTTTTCTACTGATGGCAGTGTTTTAGCTGCTGGGTAAATAACATTTTTTTCTTTAAGGGGAGATTTTGGGTGGCTTTTAGACAAAGCGGTCAGTAGTTTGTTGTTAGTAAATCTCTAATAAGTGTTCTTCATAATATTACCTTGTCATAGAATACATCATTGGTTAGTTCTCCCTAGTTAGGTTTTAATGTGAAGTTTGTGACTAATACACAGCCCTGGATGGTAGTTGTTTGAGCTGTGGGGACCTTGAACTACATGTATATGGGTGACTGAGCTTGTGCTGTGTTTCTGTGTAGGACCCATGATGGAAGTGTGTATTTCTGGGCCACTCCAAGGCAGGTCCCTAGCCTTCAACATTTATGTCGCATGGCAATCCGAAGAGTGATGCCTACCCAAGAAGTCCAGAAGCTGCCAATTCCTTCCAAAGTTTTGGAGTTTCTCTCCTATCGTATTTAGAAGACTGCCTTCCCTAGAGTAGGGACTGACGGAATACACTTCACACAAAACCTCAAGCTTTACTGACTTCAAGGATCTGTTTTTAAAGATTTAGAAGATTTATTTAATTTGATATGTTCTTGTACTGCATTTTGATCAGTTGAGCTTTTAAAATATTATTTATAGACTGTAGGTATAGGAGAAATCTTTCTAAACATATCAAATGTAAAAGATCTAACTGTGAAAGCATATACGTGTATATATTTAGATATAAGCTGCTGTATGTTGAATGAACCCTTTTGCTTTTCTAATCTTTAGTTCTGACATGTATATATTGCTTCAGTAGAGCCACAATATGTATCTTTGCTATAAAGTGGAAGGAATTTTTATCCTGGGACACTCAGTTAGATTGTAAATGCTGACTTAGAAAGCTGAATTGCCTCATACTAAATGTATTTGGTTGGATACAGGGAGAGGGGGGTGTCAGGCTGACCTGCAAGTGAAACAGTTTTTGTATAGGGAAAGGATTTTTGTTATCCTTAGGAATGGCATCTAAGAGGTGGAGTTGGAATGTGACATTATAAAAACAAACAAACAAAAAAAAACAGGATATAACTAGAAAAAAGGATATCTTTTTTTTTTCTCCCCCTCTAAGTACTGCTGAAGCCTTAATTTTGGAAAGCAGTTTGCAACTTTACCCCTGTGGTATAAAATATAAATTTTAGTCAATTTGAAAATCCATCTACTGTATTACAGCTAAATGTTTTGTTTGTACTAAGGGACAATTACTTTAAGACCATGGATATTTAAAAAAAAAAACACTTAATTCTATGTTTCTGCAGGGGATGATATTGGTGACTTACCAAAGAGAAGCAATACAGTATATCTGCTTTTGCCTTCTGTTATTTATCTTGCCTGCAGATATTAAGAATGTATGCATTATGTAAAATACTCAATTATATATTTTTGTTGAGTTTTTTAAATTAAAGCCTTGTTTATAAAAACAGTATATTCATGCATTTCTTAAATATGTTGGAAGGTTTCATGCTTTTTGTTTGTCTCCATTGTAAGATTGTTGGCACATCACAAATAGATAAAGCAGAAGAGCAATGAAGACATGGTATAAAACTAGGGCACTACTTCAGAGTTAATTCAGTGCTTGGTAAATACAGTAACTTTTACGTTGATCTGTTTTAGGAGAGCTGTTGATAGCAATGCTTACTTTAAAAGCTTAGAAAAGCTCCAGGGCCACACATGATGGCTCACACCTATAATCCCAGCACTTTGGGGGAGGCCAAAGTTTTTGAACTCATCAATTTTTATGCCTCTTAGTGCTTCTGCTGTTTTGTTTCACCTCTTTCACATTGGCAAAACACTCTCCTTTGAAGACTTTTCATGGGAAACAAAAGTTGCTTGGGGTGAGATTGGATGAATAGGGAGAGTGGGGCATGCGGGAGTCATGCTATTTTGGGGGGCAAAAACTGCTGAACATTCAGTACACTGTGAGCAGGTTGTTTGTATAAATCACCCATCATGGGCAAACACACTGAAAAAATGTCCAAAAAAAATTCACTGAAGGCGAATGCAGTCTCTCACAACAGCACTAGCTGGTACACCAATCCAACGGGTTCCTAGAACACTTACTTCGTGGAGGAAGCCTGAAGCCTCCACGAACACTTACTTCATTGAGAGGCACATCCTCCAAAAGATAATTCTGGTTTTTTGGGGGCCCTCCCTCGTAGAGAGACCTCATTTCTACCAAAAAAAAAAAATGCTGGACATGGTGGTGTGCACCTTGTAGTCCTGGCTACTCAGGAGACTGGAAGAAATAAAAGCAAGCTCTAGAACAAAGCAAAGTACTAAGCAAAAGAAAAGGACAATCTTTTAGGCGAGCTAACAGGCTTTTAATAAACCTATCCAAGCCGGGCACAGTGGCTCACTCCTGTTATCCCAGCACTTTGGAAGGTGGAGGCAAGAGGATTGCCTGAGCCCAAGGGTTCGAGACCAGCCTAGGCAACTTGGTGAGACCTCGTCTCTACAATAAAAAGCATCAGTTGGGAGTGGTGGCACGTGCCTATGGTTCCAGCAACCTGGAAGGCTGAGGCAGCAGTGCAGCCTGGCCTACAGTGTGACTGTGACTCAAAAAAATAAAATAAGTCTATCTGATTAAAATAAATATTTCAAAAACCCAGTGTTCCGAGTCCTTTGAGAAAAAAAAAAACAAAAAATTTGTGTTGGCTCTGTGTGATCTTGAAGACTTGGTAATATTTCCACTGAGAACTTTACTTGGAAGTTCTTAAAGTTGGCTATGTTAAAGGATTTACACATTTATAGGTTATATATTTGAAAGTTAGTAAAAAAATCTGCCCAAGTTACTTCTTGAGGGTCATCTATATTTTACAAAAAAGAAGCACAAGAAGCATTTTTTTTTTTGAGTTGGAGTTTCACTGTGTCACCCAGGCTAGAGCACACTGCCACACTCACGGCCACCGCAGCCTCAACCTGCTGCGCTCAGGTGATCCTTCTGCCTCAGCCTTCCAAGTAGCTGGAATTACAAGCACACGTCACCACACCCGGCTAAATTTTGGATTTATTGTAGCGATGAAGTCTCGCCACGTTGCCCAGGCTGGTTTTGTTTGTTTTTGAGTCGGAGTCTCACTCTTGCGTAGGCTGGAGTGCAGTGCCACACTCACAGCCACTGCAGCCTCGACCTGCTGCCTCAGCCTTCCAAGTAGCTGGAACTACAGGCATGAGCCACCATGCTCAGGGAATTTTTTGATGTATTGTAGAGATGAGGTCTCGCCAGGTTTCCCAGGGTGGTTTCAAAGCCCTGGGTTTAGGCAATCCTCTCGCCTCCACCTTCCGAAGTCCTGGGATTACAGACGTGTGTGAGCCACGGTGCCTGGCTAAGAAGCATCTTTAAATGTCTGGATTTTTTTTTTATTTTTGCATTTTACTTTGTAATGTATCCGTTTCAAATAAGATGCCATTACTTACTCTCCATACCAACGCACAATCAAGTAAAAAGCATTTTTGGAAGGTACATTTTCTGAGATGTGTACAGTTATTTGCTACCTCTTCTCATGAAGGCCATCATCCCAATATGAAAGGAATATTCCAGAATATGTGTCAAGGAGAGACATGCTTGAATTTTGCATTTGTCAGTGGGTAGGAATTTTGCATTTGTCAGGATGATAAAGACCAAAGGAAGGTAGGGAGTACGTGGTTGGGTATGGATTGAATCAGATTGCAGCTACATGATTTTAAAATGACACCGCCTCTTCTTTGCTATAAGCATGTCATTTGGAGAACTGGCAAGAGGTCACTTATGTCCAGATTTGATTTCCTGTTTTAGTATCCTGTAGGGGTGCATTGAACATGGGCAGATCTCTCTCCCTTAGCAGCCAAGCTATCTTTTTTTTTTGAACTGGAGTCACTCTGTTGCCCAGACTGGAGTACAGTGGCCCGCTCCCAGCTACCACAGCCTCGACCTGCTGGGCTCTGGCGATCCATCCGCCTCAGCCTTCCAAGTGGCCAGGACTACAAGCGTGCGCTACCACGCCTGGCTAATTTTTGATTTATTGTAGAGATGAGGTGTCACCAAGTTGCCCAGGCGGGTCTTGAACCCATAGACTCAGGCAATCCACTCGCCTTGGCCTCCCAAATTGCTGGGATTACAGGTGAGCCACCAAGCCCGACCCAAGCTATCCTTTTACAATAATGATTGCTAAGACTTGTAACTTGACCTTAGGTTAGTAAATCTTAAATTTATGATCCTTGAAATTCCCCATGTGCCGGTGTGGGGATAAAGCTGGATTCAGCTGGTTTGTACCGTCCTTGGGGAAGCAAGACCAAAAAGGCTGGACCCTGCTGCGGCATGCTTACAGGTTGAGGTAGTGGCAGAGGCAGGGGGCTTGGCTGCTAGTCAGCCAGTACGGGGATAAGAAAATAGAAACCAAGCCGGGCTCGGTGGCTCAGCCTGTAATCCTGCGCCTTTGGGAGGCTGAGGTGAGTGGATTGCCCAAGCCTGAGGGTTCGAGACCCGCCTGGGCAGGCAAGACCTCATCTCTACAATAAAATCAAAAATCAGCCGGGCATGGCAGCGTGCGCCTGTAATTCCGGCTACTCGGAAGGCTGAGGCGGAAGGATCGCCGGAACCCAGCAGGTCGAGGCTGCGGTGGCCGGGAGCGGCCACTGCACTCCAGTCTGGGCGACCGAGTGAGACTCCAACTAAAAAAAAAAAAAAAATCATTCCACTGCACTCCTGCCTTGGTGACAGTGAGAACCCGACTCAAGAAAAAACAAATAAACAAACCAACAAATAAAGAAAATAGAAAGCAGATGGCCGGGCTCGGTAGCTCAGCCTGTAATCCCAGCACTCTGGGAGGCCGAGGTGAATGGATTGCCTGAGCCCGCAGGTTTAAGACCAGCCAGGCAACTTGGCAAAACCTCGTCTCTACAATAAATTAAAAAAAAATTCGCCGGGTGTGGTAGCACGCGCCTGTAGTTCCAGCTACTTGAAAGGCTGAGGCAGAAGGATCACCGGAGCCCAGCCTGGGCGACAGAGTGAGACTCCCAACTCAAAAAAAAAAAGAAAATAGAAAGCACGAGGACTGTCTCACAAGCAGAAATCATCGAGATAGTGACTATAGCCTCCATATTAACCATGCTGAAGGTTTTTGGGTGACATAGTATTTTATCCCAGTAATTCTCAGCAGGTTCTGGCCTATGAAAATACTTTTTTTTTTTTTGAGTTGGAGTCTCACTCTGTCACCCAGACTGGAGTGCAGTGGCTGCTCCCAGCCACCGCAGCGTTGACCTGCTGGGCTCCGGCGATCCTTCCGCCTCAGCCTTCCAAGTAGCTGGAACTACAGGTGCGCGCTACCACGCCTGGCTAATTTTTTGATTTATTGTAGAGATGAGGTCTTGCCAAGTTGCCCAGGCAGGTCTCGAACCCATGGTCTCAGGCAATCCACTCACCTAGGCCTCCCAAAGGCGCGGGATTACAGGCTGAGCCACCGAGCCCGGCTGAAAATACTTTTTAACTAGAGAATGTACAGGTTATAAAACAAGTAACTTTCTCCAGTGGAGTTGTAGTGGATTTACTATTTTTGAAATCATAGAGAAAGTACTCAGTATAGAGGGGATTTTGTTTTTTTAAAAAAATTCTTTTCCCTCAGGTGTAAGAGAAGAAATGTTGGCAACAAATAGTAAAATGCAGCCTGGAGATGTGATCGCTATATACTTGGCTTGTGTTTAAGATTTTTGGGCCGGGCTCGGTGGCTCAGCCTGTAATCCCGTGCTTTGGGAGGCTGAGGTGAGTGAATTGCCTGAGCCCGCAGGCTCAAGACCCGCCTGGGCAACTTGGTGAGACCTCATCTCTACAATAAAAATCAAAAAATTAGCCAGGTGTGGTAGCGCGCGCCTGTAGTTCCAGCTACTTGGAAGGCTGAGGTGGAAGGATCGCCAGAGCCCAGCAGGTCGAGGCTGCGGTGGCCGGGAGCATGCTACTGCACTCCAGTCTGACTCCAACTCAAAAAAAAAAAAAAAAGATTTTTGGGAGAAACGTAGCACATTCTAGGCAACGTCAACCTGCCCTTTGCTCCATAAGGCCTTTCTTTAGCCAAAAGCAAAGATCTGCTCTGAATCAGACGTCAAGTGGCCTATTTCTGTTAAAGTTTGGTTAGTTAGCTTTGCATGGTTGTCATTTGACATTTACATAGAGTTGTTTTAACAGTTAAGGAATCAGAGAAAGATGGAAGCTGGAAGGTGGGAAGGAAAAGTTATGTAGTAGCCAGGCTTGGTGGCTCAGCCTGGAATCCCGCGCCTTTGGGAGGCTGAGGTGAGTGGATTGCCTGAGCCCCCCGGAGCGGCCACTGCACTCCAGTCTGGGTGACAGAGTGAGACACCAACTCAAAAAAATAAAATAAAATAATAAATAGAGCCAGGAATGAGGCTAATATAAAATGGAAGTCATAAAGACATACATTTGTAGTAAGTGAGCTAAATATTTGACTCCAGCAGGAATTGGGAAGCCCAGTAATTATGTCATATGACCGTGTTAATTTCAATGGTCATTGCTGAGGAAAAGCACAGGGAATGTCATGGACTCAATGTTGTGTCCTATCACCCCCATTAGTATGTTGAAATCCTCATCCTCAGTGTGATGGTATTAGAAGGTGGAGGCCTTTGGGACGTGATTAGGTCATGGGGGTGGTGCCTCATAACAGGATTAGGGCCCTTCTAAAAGGAGCCTTAAAAGCTCTCTTTCCCTCTCCATCACGTGTGGGTACATTGAGAAGATGGCCCACACCAGAGCCCAACCATGCTGACACCCTGATCTCAGACTTCCAACCTCCAGACCTGTGAGAAGTCAATTTGTTGTCTGTAAGTCCACAGCACTTTGTTATAGCAGCACAAATGGACGAAGACACTCCAGGAGCTGCAGGAATGCCTCCTTCAGATGTCTTCTTCAGACATGGGCGCTGCTGGAGCATACCGAAATCCATTTCTGTGGATTCTCAAACCTCTCCCCATCCCTAACATGATTTGGCAGCAATTACACAAGCTTCAGGTTCTCCCGGTTGATACCAATAAGCTCAGAAGAGAAACAGCAAACATGAGGGTGGGCCGACCGTGCTGTGAGGTCTGTAGTCAGCACCTGGAAACAGGACTAGGAAGCCCCCAGGTCAGAAGTTCCTTCCCTGTTATGTGACACAAGCCTGTTGCTTTACTCGGTTTCATGAAGTGCCCGATTCTTGCAGCTATTTGAGTTGATGATCCATTACCTGAATGGTTGCTTTTTGGTAGTGGCCACCCCAGTTCAAAAGTCACCCCAGACTGGGTTCGGTGGCTTGGCCTGTAATCCCAGCCACTTTGGGAAGCCGAGGCGAGTGGATTGCCTGAGCCCGTGGGTTCGAGACCAGCCCAGGCAACTTGGCAAGACCGCGTCTCTACAATAAATAAAAAAATAAAAAATGAGCCGGGTGTGGTAGTACGCACCTCTAGTTCCAGCTACTTGGAAGGTGGAGGGGAAAGGATAGCAGGAGCCCAGCAGGTCGATGCTGGGGTTGCTGTGAGTGTGCCACTGCACTCCAGCCTGGGTGAGAGTGAGACTCCAATTAAAAAAAAAATGTCACCCCAGTTCAAAAATCACCTTGTCCCTTCCTTACCTGAGCCCTGTCAGAGTCCTGCTTTCTACACCACTTCCTTGGGCTTCCAAGCATGCCCTGTGGCCAGTTACTAATTGTTAGGGTTCGGTGCCTCATTTAGGAGCATTTTCCCAGAGGACTCTGCCCTTGATGGATTTTTGGGTCACACTGATTGGTTGTGGGTGCCATGGAAAGATGAGAGACCAGCCTCTGGTCTGCAGGCCTGCCACAGCCCTGGGCCAGGGAGTCTGGAAGAGCATTGTGGGGCACACATATCCATTTTGTGCTGGGTGGAAAAAGCAGCTTCCTCGGCCTGTGTCTGGGCCACGTCGCTCAACACCTGGCAAAGGCCCAACCTTCTAGGCTTGGGCCCATCTGGCCTCGGTTCAGGAGGCTGTTCATATAGCAGGTTGACCCAGTTTCTCACCCCAGGGCCTGCTGCCCAGAGGGACTATGCAGAAGTGGTGGCTGCAGCTGCACTCCCAAGAAACACTTGGATGATTGCTGGCTTGGCTGCTAAACAGCTTCAATATAAAAGTGCCGTCATAGTGCTACCCCTACAGGAATGGCGTTTAGCTTTTAGTTTGCATGTGCACAGTGTAGGAGACATGGTAGGCACTCAATGTTTGTTACCACCATTTGCTGAGTACTGACCATGTGCTCATCGCCATTCCTGGTGCCTTTCAACAATCTGTAGTGTTGTTCCTGTAGGATAGCTGTGGAGGTTCAGAGAGGCTAACTCACAACTCCAGGTCACACAGCCAAGAAAGGACAATCCAAGACTTGAATTTAGCTTCATCTGTCTCCAGAGGCCTGCTTCTCTTCATAATTTAAGAACACCAGATTCAGCTGGGCTTGGTGGCTCAGCCTGTAATCCCACGCCTTTGGGAGGCTGAGGTGAGTGGATTGCCTGGGCCCGCGGGTTCGAGACCCGCCTGGGCAGCGAGACCTCATCTCTACAATAAATCAAAAAATCAGCCAGGCGTGGTAGCGCGTGCCTGTAATTCCGGCTACTTGGAAGGCTGAGGCGGAAGGATCGCCAGAGCCCAGCAGGTCGAGGCTGCGGTGGCCAGGAGCAGCCACTGCACTCCAGTCTGGGTGACAAGAGTGAGACTCCAACTCAAAAATAAAAAGAACACCAGACTCCTAGGTTAGTTTCTGCCCGTGTCTTTGCCAAGTTCCTAGGGCCAGCCATGATGTCAGTCCTGCTAAGTCTTTTCCAACACACCCTACCCTTCACTGGATTACGGAAAAAACAAACACAGAAGGAATGACACCACATATAATTTGGCCATCGAAACCCACACAAAGTGTCCTTTGCCCACTGCCTAGGAAAATTATGCTGGAAGTTGGTTAGTTTTATCCTACACACTGCTCTCCTTGGCACCTTATCTCAAACTATTTTTATTGCCCATGTGAACAAATCCAACTCAAACAGGCTGTTACAGGATGCAGCAAAGCAGTCACTGAAGGTGAGAAAACCAGCTGACCTTGCAGCTGCTGGCATTCAAGATCAACAGCAGGTCAGGTTCCAAGCGGATGAGTCTCTTCTACCAGCTGTGTCGGACAAGGTTAGCCTCACTTGACTGGTGTTGACCTGGCAGTAATATCAGCCATCAGGTCTGGGCCAAAAGTCCTGGAAACCAGACTGGACTGGGTGGCAGAGTGATCCAGGTCACGTGATATAGGTGCCAACTAAGGAGCAGGGAAGGTTCATAGCCAGGAAGGACCCAAGTCACTAATAAAGGGATGAGTATTCTCACTGTACTTCATTCATCACAAGTTGCACTTTTTTTTTTTTTTTTTTTGAGTTGGAGTCTCACTCTGTCGCCCAGACTGGAGTGCAGTGGCCGCTCCCGGCCACCGCAGCCTCGACCTGCTGGGCTCCGGTGATCCTTCTGCCTCAGCCTTCCGAGTAGCCGGAATTACAGGTGCGCGCTACCACGCCCGGCTAATTTTTGATTTATTGTAGAGATGAGGTCTTGCCAAGTTGCCCAGGCGGGTCTCGAACCCGCAGGCTCAGGCAATTCACTCACCTCGGCCTCCCAAAGTGCTGGGATTACAGGCTGAGCCACCGAGCCCGGCCAAATGTTTTTTTCTTAAATGGCATATACACTATGACAGTAGCAGGATACTACTGGGGTGGGGGTGGGGGGACACGACACCAATGAGGGCACCTGATCTCAAACCAGGTGAAGTGGGGACCAAAGGGAAGCCCAAACTTTACCTGTACGATGACCACTTGTATATGTAATCCTGAATTGTGCCCCACATTTTTAAAAGAAAATAAAAACAAATAAATAAATAAATAATGGTGAAGCCAACAAGAAATCATGTGTATAAATTAAACACTGATAATAATTAATAAGTATTTTTCATATTAAAAGAAAAAAATTGACTGGGTGAGGTGACTCATGCCTATAATGCCAGCATTTTGGGAGGCCGAGGTGAGACAATTGCCAGAGCCCATGGGTTCGAGACCAGTCTGGGCAACTTGGCAAGATCTCATCTCTACAATCAATCAAAACATTAGCTGGGGTGGTGGTGCATGCCTGTAGTTCCAGCTACTTGGAAGGCTGAGGCAGAAGGGATCACCTGAGCCCAACAGGTTGAGGCTGTGATAGCCATGAGTGTGCCATTGCACTCCAGCCTGGGTGACAAAGTGAGACTCCAACTAAAAAAAAAGAAAAGAAAAAATGAAAGAAAAAAATGGTATACACTATAATGGCATACATAATGGCACAGATCATAATCTCTGGTATCTAGGATTTGATGACATACAAAGTCCTGGCCAGGTACAGTGGCTCAAACCTGTAATCCCACCACTTTGGGAGGCTGAGGCAAGAGGATTCCTTGAGGTCAGTGTTTGAGACCACCCTGGGCAACTTGGTGAGACCTTATCTCTACAATAAATAAAAAAATTAGCTGGGTGTGGTAGCACACGCCTGTAGTTCCAGCTAATTGGAAGACTGAGGCAGAAGGATCTCCTGAGCCCAGCAGGTTGAGGATGTGGTGGCTGTGAGCATGCCACTACACTCCAGCCTGGGCGACAGAGTGAGACTCCGACTCAAAAAAATAAAAGAAACACAAGGTCTGGTGGAATGTTAATGTCGGGAGTAGACTACCAGAAACAGGTAGTAAATGAAGTGTGACGTGGAATGAGACAAATTAAGGGATATAACATTCGTGAACTTTTCCTGAAAAACACCTTCACAATGCAACCAACCAGAATGTATTAAAACAGAAAAATAGACTGGGCGCGGTGGCTCACAACTATAATCCCAACACTTCAGTAGGCCAAGGTGAGAGGATTGCCTGAGCTCACGGGTTCGAGAACAGCTTGGGCAACTTTGCGAGACCTCATCTCTACAATAAAAAATAATAATAATTTTTTAAAAAGCCAGCCAGGTGTGGTGGCACATGCCTGTAGTTCTAGCTACTTGGAAGGATGAAGTGGAAGGATCGCCTGAGCCCAGCTGGTCGAGGCTGCGGTGGCCATGAGCGTGCCACTGCACTCCAGCCAGGGCGACAGAGACTCCGACTCAAAAAAATTTTTAAATAAATAAAATAAATGAGGAAACCAAGGACAGAGGGGTTAACTAACTTGCCAAGAATTACCTTATAGCAAATGGTGGAGTAAGAATTCAAACCCAGGCTCTCTGACTCCAGAGTCAAAAACACTTGGCTTAAAATATCTATTTGCTCTAGCCAGGCTTGGTGGCACATACCTGTGATCCCAGCACTTTGGGAGGCCAAGGTGAGAGGACCACTTGAGGCCAGGAGTTCAAGACCAGCCTGGGCGATATAGGGAGACTCCCATCTTTATTTTATTAAGCAAACAAACAAACAGAAAACTGCTTTGTAGCTATGTGTCCTTGAGCAAGTCCCTTAGCCTCTCTGAGCCTCCTCTTCCTTACGTGTAAAATAGACACAATCACAGTACTTATGGCTCACGGGTGTCAGGATTAAATGAGATCAAGCCCCAAAAGCACTTAACTCTAGGGCCTAGCCTAAGTGAAGAAGGGAGTTGATATTGATATGCCTAAAAGACCACATCTCCACAGCAACAGCAGCATGGGTATTTTGAATTTGAAGCAAATCAGAATTTTTTAGTGTATTAAGTTTTGATTAGTGACTTTTTGGGGTCTCCCCCCTTCTTTCCTGAAACAAATGCCAAAGGCCTTAAAAACAGTCGCACCACACTCTGGGCTTCCTGAGAGCAGTCATATGATCATGACCGGGTGGCAGAGAAGTGGATGGAAACCCAGTCCAACTTCCTGTCCCCAAGACACAAGCCCTGGAGCCTGGAGGAGGAGCTGCCAGGGCTGGGAGGCTGCAGCTCAGGCTGGGCGGAGGTTTTCCTGGAGCCAGTCCTTGGGCCAAGTCCACAGAGCAGGCTGTGTGCAAAGAGACCGTCAGAGGACACTGTTTAGGGGCCCTTGAATGTGCTCAGGGCACAGACCACCCCCTAGGGCCTGATTCTGAGCCTCTGCCCTGATGTAGCTGCTCCACCCTGGATCCTGTGCCTCCCTCTATCCCAGCACTGGTCATCCATATACTCATTCATTCATTCACGCATGCATTTGTTTATTCACTCAGCAGCAGCTGAACACTTGTCATATGTATTGGATGCTGGTGCTAACAAGACAGTATCTAGGAATGCCAGTCAAGGGCACAGATGACACCAGACCTGCAAACCACTGAACTGCTAAGGAAAAGATAACCTCATAATTGCTGAAATGGGCCATGTGCAGGATCACTAATCACACCCGTCCTTATTTGCACAGGAGGCGACAGTGAGAGTTGGTTGACAGCAGTCTACAGCCAAGCTGTTGGGGTAGGCATCCCGGCCTCTCCTTCCTAGCTGTGGGACTGTGGGTAAGTAACTGAGCTTATCTGTGCCTCTGTTTTCTTGGCTGTAAAATGGGGATAATAGTTCAATCCTCATAGGATTGTTCTGAGGATCAGGGACTTAGTAATTCTAAAATTGGAATAGACCCTGGCCTAGCACAATATGTGTGCAGTTTTCTTTCTCTGCTGCCAGTTCCTGGCATCATCCTGTGGTTCTGTACCCACACCAAGCTCATGGTGAGTGATTGTGCTCCGTGGCCCTCCCCAGAGAAAGGAGGGATGACAACGGACTCCAGAGATGAGCTAAGGCCAGTGTTGACCTTCACAGTTACTTGCAGAATTTCTGAAAACATACCTACCACGCGGAGGTAAGCCCCTCACTGAAAACCACCTATCTGATTCACACCCCTTAATGTTCCTGAAGTCAATGGACTTGACCAGGACAAGGTGCAAGTTAGTAGCAGAGCCCAGAATGAGAAACCAAGGTGCTGTTTCCTTCCAGTCCTATGATTGGAACCGCTGCCCCAGCACATGGGACCAGGGCGGAAAGCACCAGAATGCAGGGAGGGAGCTGGGAAGCTCCACAGAGGGCGGTACCTCCTGCCCTTCCCATCCTCTCTGGCTGACCCTCCCCAGCTCAAAGCTCGTGCAGTTCCTCCTGCCCGCTCCCGGGCACACTCCTTAGATAGCCTGGCACCTGCCCCTGGGCGGGACAAGGCCTGAAGAAGAGCAGAGGCAGCTGCAGGACCTGGCTATCACACAGGGCCAGCCAGACCAGGAAGGGCGGGGTGGGGCGGTTCCTTACTGGGGAGCTGGTGCAGTCTCCTCCAGGTGGCCTCAGGCTGTACCTCTCTCCTTTGCAACATGACTCCTTGTTGGGGGAACTTGACTCCTAACAATTACAGAGCCAAGAGCCGTCGGGCACTCTCTTTCCCAGACCAAAAGGTCTGTACTCCAAATTCTGAATTCATCATCCTAATATTGGATATAATCTCCTGGCTTCCACTCTTGCTGATGCCGTCCCCACAGAGCCTTGTCCACTCTGCCCTTGGTGGCCACAGGGGACCTTCCTAAAATGCACATCTGACCTAGGCTGGGCCACTTTAAACTTCCCATTGCCCCAGGCCCTGCCCCTTCTGGGCCCTGTTAATTTCTCCAGCTTGTCGGAGTCCCAGCCTCCTGCTCTGGCTTCTCTTCCCTCTCTTTCATGATCCAGTTAGCCCTCTGGCCTCCTCCCAACCCTTTTAACATATAATTATTTATGTTTTTGTTTTTTAAAGAGTTGTCCAGGCGTGGTTGCTCATGCCTGTAATCCCAGCACTTTGGGAAGCTGAGTCGAGAGGATTGGTTGAGTCCAGGAGTTCGAGACCAGCCTAGGCAACATAGCAAAACCTTGCTTCTACAAAAAAAAATTTTTTTTTAAATCAGTCAGGCATGGTGTCACGTGCCTGTGGTGAGGATTAGGAGGCTGAGGTGAATGGATTGCTTGAGCCCAGGAAGTCGAGGCTATGGTGAGGCATGATCATACCACTGTACTCCAGTCTAGGTGACAGAGTGAGACCCTGACTTAAAAAATAAAATAAAATTGCCAGGCATGGTGGCTCACACCTGTAATCCCAGCACTTTGGGAGGCCCTGGCGAGAGGATCGCCTGAGCCCAGGGGTTCAAGATCAGCCTGGGCAATTTAGTGAGACCTCATCTTTACAATAAATCAAAAACTTAGCTGGGCATGGTGGCACGTGCCTATGGTTCCAGTTACTTGGAGGGCTTAGTGGAAGGATCACCTGAACTCAGCAGGTTGAGGCTGCGGTGGCCATGAGTGTGCCACAGAACTCCAGCCAGGGTGACAGAGTGAGACTCTGATTCAAAACTAAACTGAACTAAAAAGTCCATTTTTAGCCGGACTTGGTGGCTCAGCCTGAATCCCAGCGCTTTGGGAGGCTGAGGTGAATGGATTGCCTGAGCCCGAAAGCTCAAGACCCACCTGGGCAACTTGGTGAGACCTCATCTCTACAATAAATCAAAAAATTAACCGGCCGTGGTAGCGCGCGCCTGTAGTTCCAGTTACTTGGAAGGCTGAGGCGGAAGGATCGCCGGAGCCCAGCAGGTCAAGGCTGCGGTGGCGGGGAGTGGCCACTGCACTCCAGTCTGGGCAACAGGGTGAGACTCCAACTCAACAACAACAAAAAAAGGTCCATTTAAAAAAATACTAAGTAGAAATAGCACAGACGATTGGCAGCTATGGCTCACTCTGTGAGGGTGGTTTGCCAAGACTAAGATGGGAAAGCAACACTGAAGGATGGAGGGGTGTGATCAAGGGCCCAGAAGAAGTCTTGGCAGTCTGTTTGTCATCAGTCTGCATGACTGCATGACTGTCTGGCCCCAAACTGGGAGGGCAGGCAGGGCCAGTTGCATGCTTGTCTCTCAATCAATTGTTATGATTCAGAAGGAATGAGCAAGGCCGGGAGTGGTGGCTTGTGCCTGTAATCCCAGCATTCTAGGAGGTCCAGGAGGGAGAATTGCTTGAACCCAGGAGTTCGAGAACCAGCCTGGGCAACATAGCAAAACCTCATCTCTAAAAAAAGTTGAAGCCGGGCTCGGTGGCTCAGCCTGTAATCCTGCGCCTTTGGGAGGCTGAGGTGAGTGGATTGCCTGAGCCCGCGGGTTCGAGACCCGCCTGGGCAGCGAGACCTCATCTCTAAATAAATCAAAAAATTAGCTGGGCGTGGTAGCGCATGCCTGTAATTCCGGCTACTTGGAAGGCTGAGGAGGAAGGATCGCTGGAGCCCAGCAGGTCGAGGCTGCGGTGGCCGGGAGCGGCCACTGCACTCCAGTCTGGGTGACAGAGTGAGACTCCAACTCAAAAAAAATAAAAAATAAAAAATAAAAAATAAAAAAAAAAAAAGTTGAAAACTTAGCCTTGCATAGTGGTGCATGCCTGTAGTCTCAGCGACTCGAGAGGCTGGGGTGGGAAAATTACTTGAGCCCAGGAAGTCAAAGTTGCAGTGAGCTATGGTCGTGCCACTGCACTCCAGCCTGGGTGGCAGAATGAGACCCTGTCTCTTAAAAGACAAACAAGGCCAGGTGCGGTGGTTCACGTCTGTAATTCCAGTACTCTGGGAGGCCGAGGCGAGAGAATTGCCTAAGACAAGGTTCGAGACCAACCTGGGTAACTTGGCGAGACCACATCTCTACAATTAAAAAAAAAATTAGCTGGGCGTTGTTCTAGCTACTTGGAAGGCTGAAGAGGAAGGATTGCCTAAGCCCAGCAGGTCGAGGCTGCAGTAACCGTGAGCATGCCACTACATTCCAGCCTGGGTAACAGAGTGAGACTCCAACTCAAAAACAAAAAACAAAAAATAAAAGCAAACAAACAAACAGCAGCAATGTTCTGGTGTGTCAAGGAAGGAAGGCTCTAGATAAAATGCTAAGTTTGGACGGATGAGTAGGCTTCCTTTTTTTTTTTTGAGTTGGAGTCTCACTCTGTCGCCCAGACTGGAGTGCAGTGGCTGCTCCTGGCCACCGCAGCCTCGACCTGCTGGGCTCCGGCGATCCTTCCGCCTCAGCCTTCCAAGTAGCTGGAACTACAGGTGTGCACTGTCACGCCCGGCTAATTTTTTGATTTATTGTAGAGATGAGGGCTCGCCAAGTTGCCCAGGTGGGTCTCAAACCCGCGGGCTCAGGCAATCCACTCACCTCAGCCTCCCAAAGCACGGGAGTACAGGCTGAGCCACCGAACCCGGCTGAGTAGGCTTTCACCAGCCTGAGGGAAGGGGGCCAGTAAAAATGTCGAGGTATGAAGCAGCTTCCAGTATTTTAGGGGAAATGAAGCAGTCACAGCCCAGCAGTGCAGTTATAGGGTTAGTTTTGCTTGTTAGCTACGTGACAGCCGAGAAAGAATTCTCCAGAGAGGGAAGGCAAGAGGCAGGGAGAACAGAGAGAAGCCTATGGCATCATTATTATTTTTCTACTTTGCTACATAGTGTCAATTCCCATTTATAATTTCCATATAATATTTCATAATGTTTTAGCTTATTCAGTGATAATAATCATAGCTAACATTTACAATCATGTGTATATCACGCTTTACCTTCTTTTATTCTTTTTTTTTTTTTTTTGAGTTGGAGTCTCACTCTGTCGCCCAGGCTGGAGTGCAGTGGTACACTCACGGCCACCGCAGCCTCAACCTGCTGGGCTCAGGTGAACCTTCCGCCTCTGCCTTCCAAGTAGCTGGCACCACAGGCACGCACCACCATGCCCGGCTAATTTTTTGATTTAATATAGAGATGAAGTCTCACCAAGTTGCTCAGGCTGGTCTTGAACCTCTGGACTCAGGCAATCCTTTCACCTCTGCCTCTGAAAGGGCTGGGATTACAGGTGTGAGCCACCGCGCGTGGCTACCTTCATTTATTCTTATAATCGCGCAAGTTTGGTCCTACTTTGATCATCATCCTCATTTTACAGAGAAAGAAACTGAGGCACAGAGAGGTGACACAATTTTCCCTAGGATGCACAGCATGTTAGTGGCAGAGCATAGGACAAAGTTCACATATGGGAGGAGATTTCAGCCCAATGAACGATTTCCCTGTGGGTAGATATAAGGTCTTTTCTCCTATTAAAGATAGCTCCCTGAGGAACAAGCTACAGAGAGGAGAGAAGACTCAAGCCCGACAAATGGGCTGGTGTCTTGGGGTTTTGGCATTTAGACTAGAAAGATTACGATTTTTCCTTTGTCGAATCTGAAAATGTTTCCTTGAGACAATGGGATTTCAAGAGCAAGAGGCACAGAGCACACAACTTCCAGTCTTAATACGCGATTAAAAAAGGAAAGAGGGTGGATTGAAAACACCTCCCCCAACATTCCACAGATAACACATATTCCACGTTATCATTTAATGTCACCAACCTCTCCTCTCCCTCCCATCATGTTGGGTTGTGATTGTTTACACATCTGTCTTGTGACCAAACTGTGAGGATGGACATTGTTCCGTCTGATTTCCGGTGTAGACAGTGACACACTGCACGGAACCCAGAAGATTCTCCAAGAAGGCTTGCTGAACTGGCGTGGATATTTCACACTAATATGTTGTGCTGGTTACTGACACTCAAACTACAGGGAAATTCTGTGGAGGAAGAGTCACACGCATTCCTTTTTTTGGCGGTGGGGTGAGGCAGAGCTTTCAAATCATGCCAGGGTGTGACAGAATCCACTGTAAGAGATATTCAGAAGCCTTGTGCACACAGTGCCAGGGAGAAAGGGAATCGGGGCTTATGTCTTTCGTTTCTCTTCTCTCAGTCCCAGTGCCTGACTCAGAGCCGAATGTGCAGAGGACTCCAGAAACCAAAAACTTGACGCCCATGCCACTCACCTGGCACTGCCAGAGCAGCCCCAGACCCTATATTGAGACAATAAACAGACACTCCCCAGCAGTGCTGCTCAGGAGAGACTGGCAGATTCACATCTAAAGACAAACTGCCTTTGTAACTGCCTTACTGTCTTAAAAGGAGGGGGAGAAAGGCCGTGCTTGGTGGCTCAGCCTGTAATTCCAGCACTTTGGGAGGCCAAGGTGGGTGGATTGCCAGGATCTGTGGGTTCAAGACCAGCCGGGTAACTTGGCGAGACCTCATCTCTTCAATCAATCAAAAATTAGCCGGGTGTGGTAGTGCATGCCTGTAGTTTGGCTCTTGGAAGGCCGAGGCGGAAAGATCACCAGAGCCCAGCAGGTCGTTGCTGGGGTGGCCATGAGTGTGCCTCTGCACTCCAGCCTGGGCAACAAAGCAAGACTCCAACTCGAAAAAATAAAATAAAATAAAAAATACAGGAGGGGAAAGGGGGTTTGTTATCAAAATTGGTAAGCGGGGCTGCAAGAGAGAGACTTTTGAGTCCTTGGCTATATGGGTTGTGCCCATGACTGAACAGTTGTCGGTCTGACCTTCTGAGAGCCAGAGGGTGGGGAAGGTGTTTGGTGACAAAAAAGAAGGACACGGGGTTCAGGATGTCAGAAGGACTCTGGAGGCCATCCAGGAAGATGGAAGCTTTAGAAGGGTTTCATCAGGGATGGAGGCAGATGAGAGGGCAGGGGTGACCAGAGGTGACATTGGGCACTGCTCAGTGTGGCAGCTCCAGCAGTTCGCCCTTCACCTTGCAACCACTTGCTGTCGCCAGCTTCTAAAGGGCCCACAGAAGCACACACGCCTCTGTTCTCACAACCCTGTATGGAAAGCTGTTCCCTAGGGAGGTTCCCAGAGTGCCCTCAGACATGCTCCTGAAACAAAAGCCAGGAAACTCAACGAGTGTCCAGCCATCTGTGAGGGCCAGGTTAATTGTGTGGTGGGATGTTAGGAGACTTTACAAAGAGAGATAAAGCTGTAGGAAGAGAACAGAGAGTTCCAGAAAGGTAGCTCAACCATTTCACATATATATATATATATATATATATATATATATATATATATATGTATATACATATATATGTATATATATATATATATATATATATATATATATATATGAAATGTGTTGACAAACTTTGGAAGAATAAATTTATACCAAACTGTTAACAGTGAGATGTGAACTGGGGAAGAATTGGGCTTTTGTTTAGGTTCTATTTTATACACATCTGTATTGTTTGGATATTCTACAGCAAACTTTTTTTTTTCTTTTTGTAGAGGTAGGAATCTTGCTGTGTTGCCTAGGCTGGTCTCAAACTCCTGACCTCAAGCAATCCTCTAACCTAGGCCTCCCGAAGAGCTGGAACTACAGGTGTGAGCCACTGCAACCAACTGGAAACATTTAAAAATAAATGTTTTAAGTGTTAAGGACAAATGGATACCTTCAATTCTATGAATAGTGTCATCCCAGCAAAGCCACAGCACAGCTGCTTTCCCACTCATTCTGGCCACATCCCTCCGTGGGAGAGTGGGAAACCCAGT
This sequence comes from Cephalopachus bancanus, assembly GCA_027257055.1. Classification (NCBI taxonomy): domain Eukaryota; kingdom Metazoa; phylum Chordata; class Mammalia; order Primates; family Tarsiidae; genus Cephalopachus; species Cephalopachus bancanus. Next base: position 5,687,349 of record JAPVLO010000158.1, read on the forward strand.
GCCGACCCCTCTCTGCTCTCCACCCTCTCCTGATGGCTGTGTCCTCTGACAAGCCATTCAGCCCTTCTGAGTCTCAGGGTCCCCACCTGTAATGCAGGAAGAGCCATCGCAGATACTCTGGAGTCTCTGGGGAATGAGCTGAGGGGTGGCAGAGGGAGAGGGACAAGAGGACACCATGTTAGCAAAGCTTGGCGTGAGGAAAGCCCTGCTGCAGCTCAGCTCGAAGGCCGTCGGTTCAGGGCTGGACCCAACCTCAAGGGAGGGTGGGGGGAGAAGAGGGAGGAAAGGAGGAAGGAGAGCAAGAGATGCTGGGCTTGGTCCCCTTCGTCTCTCGCTAGCTTCCCTCCTGGCATACGAAGTCCCCGTGCCCCTCAAGCCCGTTGAGGACCCCTCCCATTTTGGGGGGATGTCCAGCCCTCCTGGGTCTCCCCAGCCAGCTGCCCTGTCCCACTGTCCCACTCTGTTCAGCTCAACAGTCCTGGTCTACACAGGCAGCTCCAGCTTCATTGAGGCCCAGCAGCTCACACCTTTGGACCAGATGACAAACGTGTCCTCTTTAAGTGAAAATTTTGGAAGGAAAAAGAAATGCCATCCTCAGACATCCCAGGGCAGAGTCAGAAGCAGAGAGGAGATGGGGCAGGCTTGGGTAGGTGTGGGAGGCCACTGCAGGCTGGGATAGGAGCACAGGCCCCCGCCCATGTGATCGGGGTGTGAGGAGGGACATGGTAGGGGAGGTGTGGGTGTCACAGTGAAGACCACCCGGTGGGAGCCAGTTAGAGAGGTAGGGCAGGGTTAGACTACAAGGAATCCAACCCAGGATAAGGCATTCCGTGGGCAGCTGATCTTGAGATATGACAGGGAGACCAGTGATTTGGCGACCTGCCCAGGCAAGCCCAGCTCCCAGGGTCCTGAGATGACACATTCTGAACTCAAGTGACACAGGCCTTGGGAGTTCACTAGAAGCTGGTTGTCAGAGAGTCCCCTTGCCTGCCTGGATCCTGGCACGGGGCCTGACACTTAACAGGGACTCCTCCGATACTTGTCACATGAATGAACCAGGGCGTAAGTTGAGATGCCCTTCTGAATCACCTCCTGCCACAGGGCACTGCCGCGAACCAGCAAACTAGGCCACTCGCCCGACCCAGTTTTCCCCGTGTGTCCTGCCAAGACCAAGAAGCAGCAGCTGCGGCCAGAGCAGGCGTCCAGGGTGACTCAGCGGCGCTTCTCTGCAAATGGCCTTGGAGCTGCAGCCCTTTCTGACTCTGCCTGGGCTGTGACTCATTTTCCGGTGGAGGAGAAAGGGGCCTTTGTGGGCCCCCAGCTCTGGTGCCTCCTGGGCAGCATCGCCCCCGCGTGGCCGCGAGCTGGGCAGAGGGTTCTGGAAGGCACCTCTGGAGGCCGCCTCGACTCTTGATATAACAGTTGTGCGATTGGCAACTTCAGCGCCCAGGAGCCTGGGGAACTCACGGGAAGATGGGGAGAGGAACCACCACTTCTGGAGGGGCAAGTGGGCTCCAGCCCCTCACAGCCGCCCTGGGAAAAGGCAAACCCGAGTATCCCGAGCCCTACCCCCTGGGATCCTCTGCAGAGAGGGGCCTGCGGACCACTGCCCTCCAGCTGAAGGGGCCGCTGCCTTTGCTGCTGGAAACCTGCTCTGTGCCCCTGCTCCCTGGTTTCCAAGATCACGTGACTGCCGCATTTTAAAAATAGATGTGAACATCTGCCTTTCTCTGTGTGTTGCCTAGCCATATTTTTGGTCCGCTTTTCTACGTCCTATTTTTTCTCTCATTGATATACAGAAGCTCTTTAAAAATGACAAGTCTGTCATATGTGCTGCAAATATTTTTCTAAGCTTAGAATTGTACCTTCCGGTTTTGTTTTTAGCAATTTTGACACACACACTGGACATTTCAACGTGGTCTGAACCTTTGACGTTTTTCTTTATTCTTTCTCCCTTTGATTTTTTGCTAAGGGGACTGAGTGTGAAACATTCTCCTAATTTTCTTCTAGATCTGTATTTTTTTTCTTTTCCCTCCTCTTCTCCCCATTCCCCTCTCCTTTTCCTTCTTCTTTATTTAGCTTTTAAACCCACTTGGAATCTATTTTGACATAAGGTGTAAGATAAAAATCTACATTAATATTTTCTAAATAATCACCTTCCCAAATACCATTATTTGGCCTTTCTCTTTTAGTAGATATTTACTCACTGGTTTGAAATACCACTTTGATTAGCGACTAAATGCTCAGGTCTGTTTTCTGGCTACAACATTGACATTAAACGATTAGCAAGAGGGTATTGACTTCTTTTTAAAAAAATTTGATATTAGGTATTGATCATAGACTTAGGACATTTACTCACATTCTTTTTTTTTTTTTGAGTTGGAGTCTCACTCTGTCGCCCAGACTGGAGTGCGGTGGCCGCTCCTGGCTACCGCAGCCTTGACCTGCTGGGCTCCGGCGATCCTTCCACCTCAGCCTTCCATGTAGCCGGAATTACAGGCACGCGCTACCATGCCCGGCTGATTTTTTTATTTATTGTAGAGATGAGGTCTCACTGCCCAGGCGGGTCTTGAACCCGCGGGCTCAGGCAATCCACTCACCTCAGCCTCCCAAAGGCGCGGGATTACAGGCTGAGCCACCGAGTCCGGCTCACATTCTTTTTAAGGTCCAACTTTATTTATTTATTTTTGAGTTGGAGTCTCACCCTCTCGTCCAGGCTGGAGTGCAGTGGCACGCTCATGGCCACTGCAGTCTCGACCTGCTGGGCTCAGGTGATCCTTCCGCCTCAGCCTTCCAAGTAGCCGGAACTACAGTCAAGTGCTACCATGCCCAGCTAGTTTTTTATTTATTGTAGAGACGAGGTCTCACCACGGTGCCTGGGCTGGTCTTGAACCTGTGGCCTCAGGCAATCCACTCGCCTCTGCCAGTACTGGGATTACAGGTTGAGCCCCTGAGCCTGGCTGTGGATCCAGATTTTAAAAACAGGTTTGAGTGAAGCATCTGCACAGGAAAACCGGATAGGAAATATTTCATTCAAAAAGACATGAACATTTTAAATTTGTATAATACAAAATGCCACGTCCCCCCTCTAGAATGGAAACACACAGATGAATGTGTATCTCACCAGAAATGTGTGACAATGCCCTTTTTGCTACACCCATGCCACGGTCAAGTATTATTTGCAAAAATCTGTCCCAATTTGAAAGACAGAATATACCATCTCATTCTTCTCTCTTGAGCTGTATTTCTGTGTGGTGTTGGGATTAAATTTTTTTTTTAGTCGGAGTCTCACTCTGTTGCCCAGACTGGCATGCAGTGGCATGCTTACTGCCACTAGAGCCACAACCAGCTGAGCTCAGGAGATCCTTCTGCCTCAGTCTTCCAAATAGCTGGAACTACGGATGCATGACACCACGCCCAGCTAATTTTTTGTGATTTATTCTAGAGACAAGTTCTCACCAAGTTGCCCAGGCTGGTCTTGAACCCCTGAACTCAGGCAATCCTCTTGCCTTGGCCTCCCAAAGTGCTGAGATTACAGGCTTGAGTCAGCTTTGGGGTTGAATTTTTTTTTTTTTTTTTTTGAGTTGGAGTCTCACTCTCTTGCCCAGACTGGAGTGCAGTGGCTGCTCCCGGCCACCACAGCCTCGACCTGCTGGGCTCCGGCCATCCTTCTGCCTCAGCCTTCCAAGCTTTTATCATTTATAGGACACACACAGTTTGTATTAAGTTTATTATCCAGGTGTTTTATAATTAGCCATTAAAAAATTCAACCCCAAGCCGGGCTCGGTGGCTCAGCCTGTAATCCCGCGCTTTTGGGAGGCTGAGGTGAGTGGATTGCCTGAGCCCGCGGGTTCGAGACCCGCCTGGGCAACTTGGCAAGACCTCATCTCTACAATAAATCAAAAGATTAGCCGGGCGTGGTAGCGCGTGCCTGTAATTCCGGCTACTCGGAAGGCTGAGGCGGAAGGATCACCGGAGCCCAGCAGGTCGAGGCTGTGGTGGCCGGGAGCGGCCACTGCACTCCAGTCTGGGCAACCGAGTGAGACTCCAACTCAAACAAAATAAACAAAACAGTAGGAATCCATTCACACCCATACAGAGTCTAGGGGGTTTGCCACAACCAAGGGACAGTCCTGGGATGCAGCCACTGGCAGAAGCACGGCAAAACAGGGAGGGAGCAGGATGAATAAACACCCAACCCCTCCTGTCACTGGCTTCCTCCTGGCATCTACTGGTGGCTGAACCCCATTGAAAGTGGCCAGGGGAACTGAGACATGCAGTGCTTAGGACTCAGCCCACTGGGCACACAGTAGAGGAGGATGCAGAAAGTGTCTAGGGACAAGCAGATGACTCAGGACATGCAGCAATTTCACCTCAGACTTATTCTAAGGAAACCATCTGCTATCCAACCCAGGATGAGGCATTCCAATTTGGGCAGCTGATCTTGCGATATGACAGGGAAATCAGTGATTTGGGGGCCTGCCCAGGCAAGCCCAGCTCCCAGGGTCCTGAGATGACATGTTCTGCTATATGCTCAAGTATTTTATTTTATTTTATTTTATTTTTTGAGTGGGGGTCTCACTCTGTTGTCCAGGCTGGAGTGCAGGGTGCGATCCCAGCTTACCACAGCCTCCATCACCTGGGCTTAGGCGGTCCTTCTGCCTCAACCTCCTGAGTAGCTGGAACTACAGGCATGCACCAACACGCCAGGCTAATTTTTAGTAGAGATGAGGTCTTGTTATGTTGCCCAGGCTGCTCTGGAACCCCTGGAATCAAGCAATCTTCCTGCCTTGGCCTTCCAAAGTGCTGGATTACAGGCATGAGCTACTGTGCCCAGCTGGCTCAAATATTTTCCTACAAGGATACTGATTGCAGCCAGGCTCGGTGGCTCCGCCTGTAATCCTAGCACTTCGGGAGGCCGAGGTGAGTGGATTGCCTGAGCCTGAGGGTTCAAGAATAGCCTGGGCAACTTGGCGAGAACTCTTCTCTACAAAAAAAAAAAAAATTAGCTGGTCGTTGTAGCATGTGCCTGTAGTTCCAGCTACTTGGAAGGCTGAGGCAGAAGGATCGCCAGAACCCAGTGGGTAGACACTAGGGTGGCTGTAAGTGTACCACTGCACTCCAGCCTGGATGACAGAATAAGACTCCAACTCAAAAAAAAAAAAAAAAAAAGATACTGATTGCAGTGGAATGGACTATTTCAAAAAAGCCAACTTAAATGTTCAACACTAGACAATTCCTTAAATAAAAGATACTGAGCCGGGCTCGGTGGCTCAACCTGTAATCCTGCGCCTTTGGGAGGCTGAGGTGAGTGGATTGCTTGAGCCCGCGGGTTTGAGACCCGCATGGGCAACTTGGCGAGACCTCATCTCTACAATAAATCAAAAATTAGCCGGGTGTGGTAGCGCGCACCTGTAGTTCCGGCTACTTGGAAGGCTGAGGCGGAAGGATCGCCGGAGCCCAGCAGGTCGAGGCTGCAGTGGCCGGGAGCGGCCACTGCACTCCAGTCTGGGCGACAGAGTGAGTCTCCAACTCAAAAATAAATAAATAAATAAATAAATAAATAAATAAAATAAAATAAAAAGATACTGTGTCTATGAGAGGGACTATGACATTACTGTTTAGGATCATGTTCTTGAAGCCATTTCCAGATGGCAACTAAGGCTCATGTCAGTGTTAAGTACCATTTTGCAAAAAAAGAAAAGTATGTGTATCTCACATAGAGAATCTGAAAGTCATCAAAATGTAAAATATAGTTATTTCTGAGTGTGGGCTTGCAAGTAATACCAATTTCTTCTTTATCCTTTATTTGGGTATTTTTCCAATTTTCCTTTTACAATCAGAACTAAATTCAAGAAGTAGCCATAACACCAAGATAAAAAGGAGTCAGAATGCTAAGAATTTTCAGCAACTCAACTCCAGCGTTGTTTACTTTTCTGTTGAAAACACGAGCCTCATATGTCAGTTATCTATTGCTGTGCAGCACACAGTCCCGATACTTACGGGCTTAAAGCAAACAATGATTTGTTGTGTCTCAGTCTCTGGTTGACCAGGTGGTCCTTGGCTGGGGTTGGTTCATGTGTCTGGGTTTGCTGGCACCAACGATGGGGACATCCAAAGACCTGTCATGTTTGCCTGGGAATGGAGCCAGGCACCTCTGCTCTCCTCTGAGACCCTCTCTCTGGCTCATCTCACAGCGGGAGGCCTGGACTCCTCAGAGCATGTACTGCCTTATGAGAGCTGAAGCCCCATGTGCAGGCATCCACCTAGCGGGCCCTTATATCACCCTTGCTAACTACCCCCTTGGAAAAGTGAAGCACCCTGCCAACTCCAGAGTCAGCATGAGAGGGGACCACACAGGTACAGACACTGGAAGATGTAGTTCTTGGGGCACTGATGTCAGTCCACTCATCATCAGATAAAAGCTGATGTCATCCACTTATTTAAATTGTGTCAAAGATATCACTCATGGCTTGTTAGTCATTAAAAGACAGCCAGACTGAAACGCGGTAGCTCACACCTGTAATACCAACACTTTGGTAGGCCAAGGTGAGAGGATTGTCGGAGCCCACAGGTTCAAGACCAGCCTGGGCAACTTGGCAAGACCTCATCTCTACAATTAAAAAAAAAAATTGGGCCGGGCTCGGTGGCTCAGCCTGTAATCTCAGTGCTTTGGGAGGCCGAGGTGAGTGGATTGCCTGAGCCCGCGGGTTCGAGACCCGCCTGGGCAACTTGGCGAGACCTCATCTCTACAATAAAAATAAAAAACTAGCCGGGCGTGGTAGTGCGTGCCTGTAGTTCCAGTTGCTTAGAAGGCTGAGGCAGAAGGATCGCCGGAGCCCAACAGGTTGAGGCTGTGGTAATCGGGAGCAGCCACTGCACTCCAGTCTGGGTGAAAAAGTGAGAATCCAACTCAAAAAAAAAAAAAAATTAGCCAGGCATGGTGATGCGTGCCTGTAGTTCCAGCTATTTGGAAAGCTGAGGCGGAAGGATAGCCTGAGCCCAGCAGGTCCAGGCTGCGGTGACTGGAAGCGTGCCACTGCCCTCCAGCCTGGATGACAGAGTAAGACTCCTACTCAAAAAAGAAAAGAAAAGAAAAGAAAACCAATGTCCTAAGAGTCACCTCCAGGAGAACAAGTAACTTCCCTGCAGATGCTGAGGCTTACAAGACTCATCTGGGCTTGGAAGTATTAAAATGAAAGCTTTTAATTTGAAAATCAAAGGGAATCCTTGAAAGCATTCACAAGGAGCATGAAACCAACCTTTGTTGTTTTTTGTTTTTGTGAGTTGGAGTCTCACTCTGTCGCCCATGGTGGAGTGCCTTTGCACAATCATGGCTACCGCAGCCTCGACCTGCTGGACTCAAGCGATCCTTCCACCTCAGCCTTCTGAGTATCTAGGGCTACAGGCACGCGCCACCACACCAGGGTAATTTTAAAATTTATTGTAGAGACAAGGTCTTGCCATGTTGCTCAGGCTGGTCTCAAACCCCCAGGCTCCGGCAATCCTCTCACCTCATCCTCCCAAAGTGCTGGGATTACAGGCATGAGCCACCACACCCGGTTGAAATCAATCTTCTTATCGTGCAGTAACTATTAATGGAAAGACATGAGAAGCTGCTGTGCATTATTGGATGCTGGAGCTCGGAGACTGTCTATCTGACACTCAGGCAGACAGTTAGGAAGAAACACTAAGTACTAAAGGGGGCAGGGCGAGTCTGCCTAAATGCTGATGGGACGATGAGTTATAATTACCCAAGGCCTGGAGTGACACTCGGGCCTGTGATGCCCAAATGTATCCAAGGAAGCTAAAGGCAGGTCTTCCCCCTATTGGACTTCCCCCAAAGGCCCAAGGGAGGGACCCAGGAAACTCTCCTGCTGACCTGCGTGAGCACATGCAGGTCAGAACCGCACTAGGGCTTGTCTTCGCTGCTCTGCAACATGGCTGGGCTCTGGCGGTGCTCCCCTTTTGTAAAAGGAGGGGATGGGTCTAAATAGTGGCTTCCCTGTCTTTGTGGGGCTTGGGGCTCTGTGTCTACATCGCAGCTCTTTCTTAGAAATAGATTCTTGGGAGGCTGAGGTGAGTGGATTGCCTGAGCCCGCCTGGACAACTTGGCGAGACCTCATCTCTACAATAAATCAAAAAATCAGCCGAGCATGGTAGCGCGCGCCTGTAGTTCCAGCTACTTGGAAGGCTGAGGCGGAAGGATCGCTGGAGCCCAGCAGGTCGAGGCTGCGGTGGCCGGGAGCGGCCACTGCACTCCAGTCTGGGAGACAGAGTGAGACTCCAACTCAAAAAAAAAAAAAAAAAAATAGATTCTCTCCCAGAAGGCAGATCTACTCAAGAGATGTGGAGTTGCCCACACTGGTGGAATCTCTCTGGCAGGACTATCTAGGCTGGGGAGGTGGCTCGCCCATCTCCCGCGTGGCTCACCTGAGGATGAAGATGAAAGCTCACCTGAGACCCACCTTCTCTGTTCTTCTCTGCACACTTTATGGGCAAAGTGACTATGATTTTTTTTTTATTGAGGTGAAATTCACACAACATAAAATTAACCATTTAAAGTGAACAATTCAGGCTGGTTGCAGTGGCTTATGCCGTAATCCCAGGGCTTTGGGATGCCGAGGCGGGAGGACTGTTTGAGACCAGGAGCTCGAACAGACTGGACAACATAGCACGATCCCATCTCTACAAAATTAAAATTAGCTAGGCATGTAGTCCTAGTGTCTTGGGAGACTGAAGTAGGAGGATTGCTTAAGCTCAGAAATTGGAGGCTGCAGTGAGCTGCGCTCACACCACTGCACTCCAACCTAGGCAACAGAGTGAAACACTATCTTAAAATATAAAATAAAAATAAATAAATAAATGAATAATTAGATGGCATTTAATACATTCATAATATTGTGCAACATCACCTCTATCTAGTTCCAGAACATTTTTGTCACTCTTGAGGAGGAGACCCCACATCCATAATGTAATCACTCCCCAGTCCTCTCTCCCTATAGTCTGGCAACTACGAATTTGCTTTCTGTCTCTGTGAATTTGCCTTTTCTGGACATTTCATATAAATGAACGCATACAATGTATGACCCTATGTGTCTGGTTTTTTTCACTTAACATGTTTTCAAGGTTCATCCATGTTATAGCAGGATTATGGCTGAATAACCCTCCATTGCATGAATACACCACAACTTATTAATCCTTTCATTCACTGATGGTCATTCAGCCCCCTTTCACTGTGTTTGCCTGCTGTGAACAGTGCCACTATGAGCATTTGTAGAGATTGCAATTTTTAAAAATTTATTTTTAGTTTTAGTTGGAGTCTCACTCTGTCACCTAGGTTGAAGTGCATGCTCACGGCCACCACAGCCTTGACCTGCTGGGCTCAGGCGATCCTTCCACCTCAGCCTTCCAAGTAGCTGGAACCACAGGCACACGCCACCATGCCCAGCTAATTTTTTGATTTATTGTAGAGATGAGGTCTTGCCAAGTTGCCCAGGCTCATCTCGAACCTGTGGGCTCAGGTGATCCTCTCACCTTGGCCTCATAAACTAAGGCCTCATAAACTAAGGCATGAGCTACAGCACCTGGCCAAGATCTATCTTTCTTTTTTTCTTCCTTCCTTCCCTCCTTCCTTCCTTCCTTCCTTCCTTCCTTCCTTCCTTCCTTCCTTCCTTTCTTTCTTTCCTTCTTTTTTTAAGTTGGAGTTTCACTCTGTTGCCCAGGCTGGAGTGCAGTGGCATGCACACGACCACTGCAGCCCCAACCTGCTGGTCTCCAGCGATCCTTCCACCTCAGTCTTCCAAGGACCCAGCTAATTTTTTGATTTATTGTAGACACGAGGTCTCACCATGTTACCCAGACTGGTTGCAAACCCGTGGGCTCAGGCCGTAATTTTTTTTTTTTTTTTTTTGAGTTGGAGTCTCACTCTGTCACCCAGATGGAGTGCAGTGGCCACTCCTGGCCACCGCAGCCTCGACCTGCTGGGCTCCAGCGATCCTTCCATCTCAGCCTTCCAAGTAGATGGAACTACAGGCGCGTGCTACCACGCCTGGCTCATTTTGATTTATTGTAGAGATGAGGTCGCACCAAGTTGCCCAGGCGGGTCTCGAACCCATAGGCTCAGGCATAGGCTGTAATTTTTATAAAGCAATAATTGGATAATAACCTGACAAAGCAGATTTTTCTCATTTGTGAGGTTTTTTTTTTTTTTTTGAGTTGGAGTCTCACTCCATCTCCCAGGCTGGAGGGTAGTGGCATGCTCCCAGCCACCGAAGCTTTGACCTGCTGGGCTCCAGCAATCCTTCCGCCTCAGCCTTCCAAGAAGCTAGAACTACAGGTATGTGCTATTATACCCGGCTAATTTTTGATTTATTGTAGAGATGAGGTCTCGGCAAGTTGCCTAGGTGGGTCTTGAACCCACGGGCTCAGGCAATCCACTCACCTCGGCCTCCCAAAGTGCTGGGATTACAGGCTGAGCCACCGAGCCTGGCCTGTGAGTTTTTTTAATAAGAAAATTTCATGGTGGTACAAAAGCAAATGACATTTTGCCATGCACTTAATGAAACCAACTTTATTGATTTCCAGGGCTATCTGGGTCCCAAAAAACTGTACCTGTGGGGAGAAGGGAAGGAAGTAAACATGTGTTGAGGACTACGGGGCAGGCCTAACAGCTGGTGGCAGATGCCACCTTGCTTGTATCCCCTGGGCAAACCCCTTGGGAAGACAGCTTCCTGCATCTTGATCTTGAGACACTCCCTGGGTGGGGAGCACTCGTCCACACAGTGCAGCTCAGAAGGGCGGAGGAGTCATCAGTGCTCCAGGTTCAACCCTTATCATCAAGGTGCTCCACTAAGTACCCTCGAAGTGTGCTTTAGGCTGCCAGCCATCCCAGTAGGGGCAAACCCCAGTTGCCTGTGGGTGCTGCAGACTTCCACGGCTGTCCCCTCTTCCTGTCTCATTCTCCTTTTGTCATGTTAATTTAGGGCTCTGACCTATTCCTGCTGTTTTTTTTTTTTTTTGAATTGGAGTCTCACTCTGTCGTCCAGACTGGAGTACAGTGGCCGCTCTTGGCCACCGCATCCTTGACCTGCTGGGCTCCGGCGATCCTTCCGCCTCAGCCTTCCGAGTAGCCAGAATTACAGGCATGCGCTACCACACCCGGCTGATTTTTTTGATTTATTGCAGAGATGAGGTCTCGCTGCCCAGGCGAGTCTCGAACCCGCGGGCTCAGGCAATCCACTCACCTCAGCCTCCCAAAGGCGCGGGATTATAGGCTGAGCCACCGAGCCCGGCTGTTTTTTTTGTTTTTTACCTTGAGCAATTACTATACTTGGTACCTTGGGGACCTTGTTCATAACATGGGGATAGTCATAGGACCCGCCATGAGGATGGAAGGAGCTGACATGTGCACAGTGCTCAGGACAGTGCCTGCTACGTAGCAGGTGCTCAAAAATGTCAGGCAGGGGTAGGTGTGTAGAAAGAGTGTGGGCTGTGGGAAGTAAAGCAGGCCAGGCTCTGTTTCCACCTCTGAGATGTAGATTCAAATGCCTATTTTGGCCAGGCATGGTGGTTCACACCTGTAATCCCAGCACTTTGGGAGGCTGAGTCAGGAGATCACCCGAGCCCAGCAGTTTGAGACTACCATAGGCAACACAGCAAAACCTCATCTCTACAAAAAATGAAAAAGTAGCCAGGTGTGGCGGTGTGAGCCTGTAGTTCTAGCTATTCAAGACACTGAGGGAGAAGGATAGCCTGAGACCAAGAAGTCAAGTCTGTGGTGAGCTGTGATTGTGCTACCGCACTCCAACCTGGGCAACAGAGTAAGACCTCGACTTTAAAAAAATTTAAAAAGGCACTGGGCTCAGTGGCTCAGCCTGTAATCCCAGCACTTTGGGAGGCCAAGGTGAGTGGATTGCCTGAGCCCGCAGGTTTGAGACCAACCTGGGCAACATGGTGAGACCTCGTCTCTACAATAAATAAAAATATTAGCTGGGCATGGAAGCGCACGCCTGTAGTTCTGGCTACTTGGAAGGCTGAGGTGGAAGGATCACTGAAGCCCAGCAGGTCGACGCTGGGGTGGCCGTGAGCATGCCACTGCACTCCAGCTTGGGCGACGGAGTGAGACTCTGACTCAAAAAAATATACACATAAAAAGATAAAAAAGACAAATGCCTATTTTTAGAGATGACTCTGAGGAGTGAATTGACATAATCTATGTCAAGTACAAAGCACAGGGCCGGGACCGAGTAGGGGCCGGTGCTGAGCATACGAACTGCCCTATCTTCACAAGTGGCTGTGCTGTCCGGAGAGGGCCACCTCTGTGTGTGAGAGGGCCGAGGCAGGGATGCAGGTGATGCCATTTCAGATGCACAGGCAGGTCATGTCTCTCAACCTCGTTTCAACATCCCTAAAAAGGTGTGATTGGATTTAGGGGATTGCTAAATGCCCTTCAGGCTCTAAAGACTGAGGAGTCTCTGTCCTGGGATGGACACACACACATAAATACACACACATACTCACATGTACAGATTCATACACACATGTACTCACATATACATAACACATGCTCATACATATATACATAGTATAAACATACACACATTCAGACATATACAATATATACATATACTCGCACATATACACACAGGCTTATTCGCCTACATATTTGTAGACACACATACTTGCCAGGCGCAGTGGCTCAAGCCTGTGATCCCAGCACTTTGGGAGGCAGAGGAGAGGATTGCCTGAGCCCAGGGCTGAGTAACACGGTGAGACCTCGTCTCTACAATCAATCAAAAAATCAGCCGGGTGTGGTGGCACATGTCTGTGGTTCCAGTTACTTGGGAGGCTGAAAGGAAGGATCGCCTGAGCCCAGCAGGTCGAACTTACAGTGGTCATGAGTGTGCCACTACACTCCAGCCTGGGTGACAGAGTGAGACTCTGACCCAAAAGAAAATAAAACAAAGCAAAAACCATGCAGATACACACAATGAGATTTTTGTGAGTTTTTTTTTTTTTTTTTAGTTGAGTCTCACTCTGTCGCCCAGACTGGAGTGCAGTGGCCGCTCCCGGCCACCGCAGCCTAGACCTGCGGGGCTCCGGCGGTCCTTCCGCCTTAGCCTTCCGAGTAGCCAGAATTACAGGCATGCGCTACCACGCCCGGTTGATTTTTTGATTTATTGTGGAGATGAGGTCTCGCTGCCCAGGCGGGTCTCGAACCTGCGGGCTCAGGCAATCCACTCACCTCAGCCTCCCAAAGGCGCGGGATTACAGGCTGAGCCACCGAGCCTGGCGTGAGTTTTTTAATAAGAAAATTTCATGGTGGTATAAAAGAAAATGACACATATACAACCTCACACATACATCCACAGCACATACACACATGCAAGCTCACACATACACAGTGTATGCACACATACGTTCACACATACACAATACAAACAGATTCATATACATACAAGCTCACACACACACTGCAGGGAGGAAGCGTCTGCATGTCTCCCCAGAGCCAGTGGGTCACCTGGAACCTCAGGCCCCAGGATCCTTGAAAATCGCCCTAGAGAAGAAGAATGTGTCTGGAAAACATTTCCAGCACTTCCTTGTGGGAGTGCTGTTTCCTTCTTAGGCCCCTCCTGCCTGCCAAGAGTGGGATCAGGCCACCTCTCCCTGTAGGGGGGCTGGACTGGGGGCCCGGGGCACGCTGGACTCTCCAGACCAGCCTGCCCCTCCTCCCACCACCCTCTCCCAGCCCTTGCAAGAATACACCCCCCCACCCCCCCAACCCTCACCCCCCCTCCACCCCCCATCCCAAGTCCAGGACGTGAGTCAAACAGCCTCACAGTGTCTTCCAGGCCTCCCGAAACATGGCTCCACCCTCCTGAGGAAGTGGAGGCAGAGTGGGTGGGGCCTGGAGAGGAGGCCCAGGAATGGAGAGGCACAGAGGGGTGCGGGAGGGGACCCGGTGAGGTGCGCACGGCTTCTGCAGTGGCGCCAGGCCTTAGACACGCGTGGAGGCCTTCCCTCTGTCAGACACCCCAGCGGGCCAGTGGGCCAGCTTTTTTGTTTTCTCTAGCTGTGCCTCATTTCTGACTCTGAGCTCTTTTTCCATCGGATGGAGGAGGGGAAAGGAGATATATATATATATATATATATATATATGTATATATATATATATATATATATATATAATACATACATACACACACACACAGTGGCTTCCTCCAGGATTCATGTCCCAGTCCTGAGATCTTTGTGCAAAATCACCTGGCAGGAGGATGGCAGATGGCGTAGGGGTCCTCAGGTACCAACCCCAAGTCAGTCGCTTCTCAGGCTGTCCCTGCCCATCCACAGGGCCCCTTTAGGGCCAATGCTTCTCTGAGGCCTAGAGGCACCCGCTGCCTCCCTCAGAGCTGCTCCAGGGCCCACAGCTCTTTTGCCATCTGCCACTCCTCTCCAGGACGGAGACCCCGCTGGTTTGGAAGAGTGGGGGTCTCGTCTCCCCCACTGCTTCTGGCCAAGGTGCCCGGAACATCTGCATGAATCTTCTTTGTCCCCTTTCTCTATTCTGGACGCTGACTCAGTTCTCTAAGGGTGTGGGCTTTTAAAGAAGACTTTTAGGTACTGCTGTTTGCCTTCCTCCATGCTGCCACAGTCCTCAGAACTACTTGAATGTGGGAAAGGAAGTGGGAACATAAGGGAGAAAAATGAACATTGATGAGTGTCTCAAAGTAATAACCTGCCACATACATGATCCCATCCCATCTCACTACAATCCTTTGATGTTATTCCCATTTTATGGATGGGAAAGCTAGGATTTAATAAGGTCACCTAACTAGGAAGTGTCCTTCCCATACATTCCTGAAAACACTTTGTAAAATGGATGTGCGTCAGGTTGGTGAACTCGATTCCAAACTGTTTTTGTTTTTGGTTCACAGAACTCTTTATTTAAAGGAATCATCCAGGCTGGACTTGGTGGCTCATGCCTGTAATTCCAGCTCTGTGGGAGACTGAGACAGGAAGATTGCCTGAGCAGGGGAGTTTTAGACCAGCCAAGGCAACATAGCAAGACCCTTATCTCTATTTTTTTTTTTTTTTTTTGAGTTGGAGTCTCACTCTGTCACCCAGGCTGGAGTGCAGTGGCATGCTCAAGCCACTGCAACCATGACCTGCTGGGCTCAGACAATCCTTCTACCTCAGCCTTCTAAGTAGCTGGAACTACAGGTGCGTGCCACCACGCCTGGCTAATTTTCTTTTTTTCTTTTTTCTTTTTGAGTTGGAGTCTCACTTTGTCACCGGGCTGGAGTGCAGTGGCACGCTCACGGCCACCACAGCCTTGACCTGCTGGGCTCAGGTGATCCTTCTGCCTCAGTCTTCCAAAGGCACGCGCCACCATGCCCAGCTAATTTTTTGATTTATTGTAGAGATAAGGTCTTGTCAAGTTGCCTAGGCTGGTCTTGAACCCATGGGCTCAGGCAATCCTCTCACCTCAGCCTCCCAAAATGCTGGGATTTTAGGCGTGAGCCATCGCACTGGGCCAGTTTCTTTTTTGAAATATTGTAGAGAAAAGGTCTCACCAAGTTGTTCACACTGGTCTCAAACCTGTGGGCTCAAATAATCCTCTCACCTCTGCCTCCCAAAGTGATTGGATTACAGATGTGAGCCACCGTGCCCGGCTGACACTCTTCTCTATTTAAAAAAAAAGAAATCTTTCTCGAAAAACCCAGTGTGTTGCTGCTTGGCTTGAGGGCGACTGGGATGAGGAGCTCAGGGTACTGCCTCCTCTTCCTCACCTCCAGATGCCCCTGGGACACTTCGATGACATCCTGGGCCCCAGAAGCACATTTGGAAACCTCTGAGCTATGTGACCTCCCAGCGGGTTCTAAGGTCAACCCCCCATGCCTCAGAATTGGAACACTCGTTGGTGCCCTGCCCAGTGGATTTCCTTGGAAGATACTGACTTCTTGGCACATGCAATCAACACTTCTGGCTTGGTTCTTCCCCAAAGACTGCTGGTCCCCACTCCTGGACTCCACGTCAGGGCCAGATGTGTGGCTTCCTGAAGAGGCTTGGAGGCCGGCCCACCTCCTGCTGCCCAGTTCCTCTACTGTGTCCAACACAGTCAGTCGGGGTTGCACGGGGCCAATTTCTTTAAGTGTTAATCCTGCTCAGAGCTGGATGAATAGGGCCTCTGGGAGCAGTGCTGCAATTTATCCTCTGAGACTCTTTTTACTTTTTGGCAATCATCGCTTCATTGAGACCAGCTCATTTCCTTTCAATTCATAAAATCAATGTGTCAAGCAATGCGACCGGCCTTTGGGCTTCCAGGCTTATCACTCCATCCATCTCAACGGCTAAACCCCAGGTGAGCACTTCCTGGGTACTAGGTACTGTGCTAAGCACTGGGGAGGCAAAGACCAGGAAGAGGCATCTCTTGGACGGTTTCCAGCGTGCGCCCTGGGAAGGTCTAGTGAATGCTCCCTGGCACTGTGCCACTCAGCACCGCCCTCCCTAACGGCTCCCTGGCTTCCGTTCCCGTTACCTGTATCCCGCAAGCACAGTCGTGGTGAGTCGATACATCCGGTAACTTTGCCCTCCCACCATGGAAGCCAGAATGGGTCTCTGAAGGTTTTCCCTGCCCCAGTTCTTCCTCTCACTGTCCCGGTGAGACCAAAGCCTGGACCTCTGACCTCAGTCCTTCCCGTCAGACCCCTTCCCAGGACTTTAAAACAAGGCCCGGAGGGGCAGTTGGCTTACCCACCAGAGCAGCACAACCCGACTGCCAAGAACTTCTCTGCTGCTTCCTGTCCTTCGTCCAGATCTGTTCTCCAGCCTTCCTGTGGGTTCTGGGCATCTCTCAAATTTCCATTTTTCTTTAAGACAACCGGAGTTGGTTTCTGTTGCTTACCATTAAAGATCCCTGACTAGCATACCAGATTCCACCGAGAGGGCTTGAAACTTACGTTGCCAAGCACCTGTTCTGGGCCAGCCATTGTGGAAACTTCGACTTGGAGAAAGACAGACAAGCAAACAATGATGGTTGCTTCAAGCGTGAGAAATATTGTGAAAACCTGGGGAACAATGCGGGAAGAGGCCAGCTCCACATGAGAGGAGCAGGTGGCCAGGAAAGCTTTCCAGAGCCAGTCATCCAAACTGAGGTCCCTGCTTTTGCCCCTGTCCAGACCTCCATCCCCTTAACCTTTGCAACACAGCAGCTGATGGGATTGCTTACAAATCTGATCAAGTCACCGCTGGGCTCAGACCCCTCCAACAGCTCTTCGTCTCACTCAGAGAGAAGGCCAAAGTCCTCCGAGGGTCTATAAGGCCCTGGATGACCTGGTTGCCCAGCAGAGGACTACATCTCTGGATCCCTGTGTAGCTGGGCAGGGCCATAGGGCCACACTCTCACCCATGGAATGGGACTGCAGGAGGTGGGTGTGTCTTGCCATCTTGCTTGCCTATGAAGAAACACTGGACCTGAATGTCTTCCCTTTCTCTCTCACCTCTGACTGGAATGGCCGCAGCCAGAGCAGCCCAGGAAGCTGCAAGGTGAAGGTGGTTCCTGAATGACTGCATGGAGCAGAGCTGCCTTCCATCTATCGTATGCACAGTGGGGACTCCAAAGTTCTAGGTGTGCGTGGCCCCACTCTGATGCCCTCTCATATTCCTGTAGTGGTTTTGATAAGTATTTGGACTTTGCTATCTTTGTCAGACGTTAGTGATCAGCATGCTTTCCTCTCTGCATCTCCTCTTCTAAGTTGTAGTTACTTTTAATTTGCTACAGGTGAGGAAACCAGAGTTTCTTAGAATAGTGACTAAAGTAAAAGTAAACAGGTTCTGAGGGAGGCCTCAGAAGACCTTTGTGACAAAAGTGAGTGTGACTTAGCACGTGGGCTCTGGGGTTCTGTAGCTTTTCAGAGGCCATTTTGGCACTATTTTTTATTTTATTTTATTTGTAGAGATGAGGTCTCACTACGTTGCCCAAGCTTGTCCAGAACGCCTGGCCTCAAGTGATACTCCCACCTCAGCCTCCCAAAGCACTGGGATTACAGGCTGGAGCCATCACAGCTGGCCACCTATTCTTATTTTCTATTGTTTTCTAGACTTTGGACATTGCTGACATGTAAACTCAGAATAACTGAGGTGTGACTGCCCTCTCTTTTTTTTAGGAAAAAAAAAAAGGTATTTTCCTCTCTTCTTATTAACAGGGAAATTGTGGCCCAAGACAACACTCCGCAAAATGCAACCAGTTTTTCAATGGAAATGGGCAAGTTTTCCTTTAATTTATATTTAAAAAGTAAAGGGCTAAAGGGCCAAGAATAGTGAGAATGAAGAATAAGGCGGAAGAATAAGGAAATAAGGTGGAAGGAGGCTTGTCCTAGGGCTTTAGGGAAAACTGTCTCAAACTGTGTTTTCCATCTGCTCTCACTGCAACCATCAACACAGAAGGAGACTTCTGTGACCAAATGTGGGGTCTTTTCCCCGTACACCAGGCAGTGGAAACCAGCTGGGCGTCCTCTAATTCAATTCCAACACCATCTACCTGAAGACAGTGTCAGATCCCACAGGGTGAGGCCCCAAGACTGCCCCCACTTCACACACCAGTCGCAAGTCTGGGCTTTCAGAACTTCTGACCCACCAACTTCAAGTTGGGGTTCCCGTGACTCCCCTCTTTGGGTTCAACTAATTTGCTGGAACAGCTCACAGAACTCAGGGAAGCACTCAACATTTACCGGTTTATTATAAAGGATACCGCAAAGGATACAGATGAAGAGATGTGTAGGGTGAGGTCTGGGGGAAGGGGCAAGGAGTTTCATGCCCTCCCTGAACACCCTAACCTCCAGGACCCTCCACGTGTTCAGCTATCTGGAAGCTCCCTGAACTCAGTTCTCTTGTGTTCCTATGGCAGCGTCAGCATTCCTCCCCCCAAGATGTAGGGCTGGACCCTCTCTGGGGAGGGTCTTAAGACCTACAATCAGAAGGCAGGGGAAGGTCAGAGTCCTGCCTTTGGGTGGATGAAAGTAAGGCAGGAGAAGATCAGAGAAATTCTGTTTCTAAGACCTAACACACCCAACTTTGGAACAAAAGGCCATAACAGGGCTATGGAGGCCAGAAGCCAGGAACCAGGGTGAAAACTGATATGTAAATATACGGGCCAAGCATGGTGGCTCATGCCTGTAATCCAGCACTTTGGGAGGCTGAGGTGGGAGGATTGCTTGAACTCAGGAATTCAAGACCAGCCTAGGCAACAAATCAAGACCTCGTTTCCACAAAAAATCGGCTGGGTGTGGTGGCGCATGTCTGTAGTTCCAGCTATTTGGGATGCTGAGGTGAGAGGATTGCATGAACCCAGGAGTTGGAGGCTGTGGTGAGCCATGATTTTGCCACTGCACTCCAGCCTGGGTAACAGAATGAGATCCAGAAAAAAAAGATCTATCAGCCGGGCTCGGTGGCTTAGCCTGTAATCCCATGCTTTGGGAGGCTGAGGTGAGTGAATTCCCTGAGCCCATGGGTTCGAGACCCGCCTGGGCAGCGAGACCTCATCTCTACAATAAATCAAAAAATTAGCCGGGTGTGGTAGTGCACGCCTGTAGTTCCAGCTACTTGGAGGGCTGAGCGGAAGGATCACCGGAGCCCAGCAGGTCGAGGTGAAAGGATTGCATGAACCCAGGAGTTGGAGGCTGTGGTGAGCCATGATTTTGCCACTGCACTCCAGTCTGGGTAACAGAATGAGATCCAGAAAAAAAAAGATCTATCAACTGGGTGACAGAGTGATGGAGGGATTGCCTGAGCCCTGGAGGTCGAAGCTGTGGTGAGCCATGGTCATGCCAGTGTACTCTAGCCTGGGCGACAGGGTGAGACTACAACTTAAAAAAAAAAAAGTCGGACTTGGTGGCTCATGCCTATAATCCCAACACTTTGGGAGGCAGAGGCGAGAGAATTGCCTCAGTTCGAGTGTTCAAGATCAGCCTGGTCTTGGAGTGAGACTCCAACTCAAAAAAAAAAAAAAAAAAAAGATCTATCTATCTCATAACACCACACCTACCATGTGTAAAAAATTAGCTGGACCTGGTGGCTCATGCCTGTAATCTCATCACTTTGGAAGGCAAAGATGAGAGGATTGCCTGAGCCTAGGGTTTGGAGACCAGCCTGAGCAACATGACGAGACCTTGTCTCTACAATAAACCAAAAAATAAGCTAGGTTTGGCAGTGCATGCCTATAGTTCCAGCTACTTGGAAGGCTGAGGTGGAAGGATCACCTGAGCCCAGTAGGCCGTGAGCATGTCACTGTGCACTCCAGCCTGGGCAACAGAGTGAGCCTCTGATTAAAAAAATAATAATAAAATAAATAAACACACACACACACACACACACACACACACACATATATTTATTAGTAGTAAAGGTGAACAAGGAGACCGTGGTACTGAACAGAGAACTCAGAGATGGGCCCCGTGTAGGTGGGAACTCGGACTGTGACAGAGGTGGTTTTACTACAAATCAGTGGGAAAAGGAGAGATCAAATGGTACATGATACCAGAACAACTGGGTAACAGACACAAAATACAAAAGTACATTACTTCCTCACACTGTACACAAAGATAGATTCCAGATATATTTTTAACAACTAAGTATAAAAGGCCAAACACTAAAACTTAAAAAAAAATCACAAGCTAATATTTTCATGAACTTGAAGAGGCAAGTAGGACACAAAGGGTCCACATCATCAAGGAAGGTATTGATACATTTGACTACGCTAAAATGCTAAACTTTTTTATGACAAAAGATAGATATAGATGAAAAGGCAAGATATTGGCAATTCATTGCAACTTGTTGGTATCCAGAATACACAAAGAATTCCTATAAATCAACCAAAGAAGAACAATACAAGAAAAACAGGAAATTCACAGAAGAGGAAACCTGAATAAACAAATGAAAACTCTCGACCTCACTATAATTATGGGAATTGAAATCATGATAGTGAAACCTTATTTCACACCCATCACATTGGCAAAATATTATAAAGCCTAAGAATACCATGTTAATAAAGGCATGAGGGAATGAGAACGCATATGTTTATGGTGGGAATGTAAATTGGTACAAGCCTGCAGTCCTTTATCTACAATTCCAAAATCCAAAAAACTCTGAAGACTAAAATATTTTTTCCCTCTAAGTTTGGTTTAAGCTCACTTTATGACACTGATCTGAACCCATTCAAAGCTACATGTCTTAACTTATTCTATTTAATGTGATTACTCGTATATTTTGCTGAAGAAATATTAATGTTTGGCCGGGCACGGTGGCTCACACCTTTAATCCCAGCATTTTGGGAGGCCAAGGCGAGAGGATTGCCTGAGCCCACAGATTCGAGACCAGCCTGGACAGCAACTTGGCGAGACTTTGTCTCTACAATAAATAAAAAAAAATTAGCCAGGCGTGGTGGCACCTGCCTGTGGCTCCAGCTACTTGGAAGACTGAGGTGGAAAGATCACCTGAGCCCAGTGGGTCGAGGCTGTGGTGACCATGAGCATGCCACTGCACTCCAGCCCGGGTGACAGAGTGAGACTTCAACTAAAAACAAAAAGCAAATTTCAAAGACATTTACTATTTATGTATTTATGTATAATGCTATTTAGATGTATATTGTTAATATATGTGTTATATGTAGCATTTTGTAATATACATATTAATATAGTATTATACATATTGATTATAGTTTTGTAGTAAAAGTATATGTCTATGGTCAAGACATAGCTAACCTAGATAGGGGAGGAACGGGAGGGCTGTAGATTTATCAGAGGTCTTTTTTCTTTCTTCCAGGAAAAGAGAAATATGAAACAAATGTGGCAAAATATTAACATTAGTTAAACTTGAGTGAGCAAGAACAAGTGTGTTTAGTATTCTTTATTTTATTTTATTTTTGGTTTATTGTAGAGATGAGGTCTCGCCAAGTTGCCCAGGCTGGTCTCGAACCCCTGGGCTCAGGCAATCTTCTCTCCTCCGACTCCCAAAGTGCTGTGATTACAGGTGTAAGCCACTGTGTCCGGCTGTATTTTGTATTCTTTTTTTTTTGAGTTGGAGTCTCACTCTGTCACCCAGACTGGAGTGAAGTGGCCGCTCCCGGCCACCGCAGCCTCGACCTGCTGGGCTGCGGCGATCCTTCTGCCTCAGCCTTCTGAGTAGCCGGAATTACAGGCATGCGCCCGGCTGATTTTTTGATTTGTTGTAGAGATGAGGTCTCGCTGCCCAGGCGGGTCTCGAACCCGCGGGCTCAGAAAATCCACTCACCTCAGCCTCCCAAAGGCACGGGATTACAGGCTGAGCCACCGAGCCCGGCTGTGTTTTGTATTCTTTGTACCTTTTTTTGTGTGTGTTTGTCAGAGTTTCACTCTGTCGCCCAGACTGGAGTGCAGTGGCACGCTCGTGACCACCACAGGCAACATACTGGGCTCAGACAATCCTTCCACTTCAGGCTTACAAGCAGCTGGAACTACAGGCACACACCACCACACCTGGCTAATGTTTTGATTAACTGTAGAGACATAGTCTCGCCAAGTTGACCAGGCTGATCTTGAACACTTGAACTGAGGCAATTCCCTCGCCTCTGCCTCCCAAAGTGTTGGGATTATAGGCATGAGCCACCAAGTCCGACTTTTTTTTTTTAAGTTGTAGTCTCACCCTGTCGCCCAGGCTAGAGTGCATTGGCATGACCATGGCTCACCACAGCTTCGACCTCCTGGGCTCAGGCAATCCCTCCATCTCAGCCTTCTGAGTAGCTGGGACTATAGGCATGGGCCATCATGCCTGACTAATTTTTTGGCTTTTTTCTGTAGAGATTTTTTTGGGGTCCAGATTTGGAGAGCCATGCTGAACCATTCACTCCACCGCACTATATCTGTGGTCAGAGCCCCTGGGGACAGACACTTGCTGCATGGCAAAAAGTGCAGGTTATGCAGGGGCTCTTCAGTGCTCTGGGGACACCCTCCATCTCCCACCCGTACCTCCACCCACCTCCACCTCCACTCTCCCTTCCTCCCTTCATTGTTCCAAGGTCAACCCTTTATGGAGAGCTCACGCTACTTGTTTATGGGCAGAGGACAGAGAACTGAGTGGTTTCCTACCCTACAGGAACTCACTGTCTATTAGCAAAATAAATGCATAAATTAAAACAAACACACAGCCAGGCTCGGTGGCTTAACCTGTAATCCCGCGCCTTTGGGAGGCTGAGGTGAGTGGATTGCCTGAGCCCGCGGGTTCGAGACCCGCCTGGGCAGCGAGACCTCATCTCTACAATAAATCAAAAAATCAGCCGGTCGTGGTAGCACATGCCTGTAATTCCAGCTTCTCGGAAGGCGCCGGAGCCCAGCAGGTCAAGGCTGCGGTGGCCGGGAGCGGCCACTGCACTCCAGTCTGGGCGACAGAGTGAGACTCCAACTCAAAAAACAAATAAACAAACAAAACACACACACACACACACACACACACACACACACACACACACACACACACACACCCCAAGCCTCTGCGGTGCGGCATTTTCCTGGAAGTGTTAGGTGACAGCAAGAGCGAATAACGAGGCCTGATCTGTTCCGGAGGGGGAGCAGAGGCAGGAGGTCACAGGCTGTGGAGAAGATTTTTTAGAAAATTCAATTGAGCTGGGCCCAGTGACTCACACCTGTAATTCTAACACTTTGGGAGGCAGAGGATAGAGGATTGCCTGAGCTCAGGAGTTCGAGACCAGCCTGAGCAACATGACGAGACCTTCTCTCTACAATATATATTTTTCAAAAATTAGCTGGGCATGGTGGTGCATGCCTGTGGTCCCAGCTACTTGGAAGGCTGAGGCGGAAGGATTGCCTGAGCCTAGCAGGTCGAGGCTGCGGTGGTCGTGAGCGTGCCACTGTACTCCAGCCTGGGAGACAGAGTAGACTTCGACTCAAAAAAATAAAAAACTTAATTGTGGTAAAATGCATACAACCTAATATTTACCATTTTGTTTTATTTTATTTTATTATTTTTTGAGTCAGGGTCTCATTCTATCGCCCAGGCTGGAATATAGTGGGTAATCACGGCTCATCGCAGCCTCAACCTCCTGGCCTCAGGCCATTTTTCTGCCTCAGCCCCCTGAATAGCTGGGACTACAGGTGCATGCCACCACACTCAGTTAATTTTTTAAAATTTATGGTAGAAAAAAATTATTGTAGAGATGAGATCTCACTCTGTTGGCCAGGCTGGTCTTGAACGTCTGGGCTCAAGCAATCTTCCCACCTTGGCTTCCCAAAGTACTGAGATTACAGGCATGAGCCACCATGACTGGCTCATCTTAATCATTTTAAAGTGTACAGTTCAGTGGCATTAAGTACATTCACACTGCCGTGCAACCATCACTACCCTCCATCTCCGGAACTCTTTTTTTTGAGTTGGAGTCTCACTCTGTCGCCCAGACTGGAGTGCAGTGGCCGCTCTCGGCCACCGCAGCCTCGACCTGCTGGGCTCCGGCGATCCTTCCGCCTCAGCCTTCCGAGTATCCGGAACTGCAGGCGCGCGCTACCACGCCCGGCTGATTTTTTGATTTATTGTAGAGATGACGTCTCGCTGCCCAGGCGAGTCTCGAACCCGCGGGCTCAGGCAATCCACTCACCTCAGCCTCCCAAAGGCGCGGGATTACAGGCTGAGCCACCGAGCCCGGCTCGGAACTCTTTTCATCTGGCAAAACTGAAACTCTGCCCCCATTAAACAATGACTCCCCGTTTCCTCCCCTCCAGCTCCTGGCAACTACTGTGCTTCTTTCTGTCTCTACGAACTGGATGACTGTGGGTACTGCCTGTAAGTAGAATCATACGGTATCTGTCCTTTTCTGACTGGCTCAATTCTCTTAGCTTAATGTCCTCACATTT
Organism: Cephalopachus bancanus; assembly: GCA_027257055.1. Taxonomy (NCBI): domain Eukaryota; kingdom Metazoa; phylum Chordata; class Mammalia; order Primates; family Tarsiidae; genus Cephalopachus; species Cephalopachus bancanus. Next base: position 5,712,245 of record JAPVLO010000158.1, read on the forward strand.
CATCCATGGTGTAGCAGGCAGAACTTCCTTCTAGTTGAAGTCTGGAGAATGTTCTGTTGTTTGTATATAGAACATTTTGTTTATCCATTTATCTGCTGACGGACACTTGGGTTGTTTACACCTTTTGGCTATTGTGAATATTGCTGCTATAAACATGGGTATACAAGTACTTCTCTGAGTTTCTGCTTTCAGTTCTTTTGGTGTATATCCAGAAGTGGAGCTGCTGGATCATGTGGTAATTCTGTTTAACTTTTTGAGGAACTGCCACAGTGTTTGCTATGGTTTGAATGTTTATTTTATCCAAAACTCATGTTGAAACTTAATCCCCAGTGTAACAATGTTAAGAGGTGGGGCCTCCTCTCAGAAGAGATTGGGTCTTGAGGGCTCGGCTCTCTTGGATGAATTAATCCATTTATGGATTGATGGATAAATGGGTTAATGGATTGATGAGCTATCATGAGAGTGGTTGTGTTATAAAGGCCAGTTCTGCTTTCAATACTCCCCTTTCACCCTGTGATGCTGTCCACCATGTTATGACACAACTCAAGGCACTCACCAGAAGCCGACCAGAGGCGGCACCTGGACCTTGGACTTCCCAGTCTCCCGAACTGAAAAAAATATACTTATTTTTCTTTAAAAATGACCCAATCTTGGCCAGGCGTGGTGGCTCAAGCCTGTAATCCCAGCACTTTGGGAGGCCAAAGTGAGAGGACTGCCTGAACTCAAGGGTTTGAGACCAGCCTGGACAAGTTGGTGAGATCTTGTCTCTACATTATATCAAAAAAATTAGCCGAGCATGATAGCACGCACCTATAATTCCAGCTACTTGGAAGGCTAGGGTGGAAGGATCACCTGAGTCCAGCAGGTCTTCACTGGGGTGGCCGTGAGCATGCTGTTGCACTCTAGCTTGGATGACAGAGTGAGACTCTGACTCAAAAAAGAACTGGTCTCAGGTATTCAGTGACAGCAACAGAAAATGAACCAAGACACTATTTTCCACAGCGACTGGAACATTTTACATTCCCTTCAACAGGGAACAGGGTTTCAATTTCTTCATAGTCTTGTCAACACTTATTATTTTCTGTTTTTGTTTTATAGTCGCCATCCTAATATGTGTAAGGTGATATTTCACTGTGGCTTTTGTTAAAAGAAAAGACACTACTTTTATTAAAAAACAAAGAATGCTTCTCAAGATGTTGGCAACAAGGCACAATATAAACACATTTAAAAGGATGTATTTCTCCCTTTAATTACATTTCAGCAGGAGGTGGCTATGGGGGAGGGGCAGAAGTATCTGATGGTCTGTATAAGCTGGTCTCCATGCACACAAAACCAATCATTTCCTCCCAAATTTACCATATTCAGAAAGCCAAAGGTCACAAATACGCTTAGGGATCCCATACAGGTCACAGTGCCAAAATAACACATCATGTCTGACTTTTTTTTTTTCTTTTTGAGTTGGAGTCTCACTCTGTCACCCAGACTGGAGTGCAGCGGCCGCTCCCGGCCACCGCAGCCTCGACCTGCTGGGCTCCGGCGATCCTTCCGCCTCAGCCTTCCGAGTAGCTGGAACTACAGGCGCGTGCTACGACGCTCGGCTAATTTTTTGATTTATTGTAGAGATGAGGTCTCGCAAAGTTCCCCAGGCGGGTCTCGAACCCGCGGGCTCAGGCAATCCACTCACCTCAGCCTCCCAAAGGCGCGGGATTACAGGCTGAGCCACCGAGCCCGGGTGACTTTTTTTTTTTTTTTAGTTGTAGTCTCACCCTGTCGCCCAGGCTGGAGTGCAGTGGCACGCTCACAGCCAGCACAGCCTCCACCTGCTGGGCTCAGGTGATCCTTCCAAGTAGCCATCACGCTCAGCTAATTTTTTGATTTATTGCAAAGATGAGTTTTTGCCATGTTGCCCAGGGTGGTCTCAAACCTGTGGGCTCAGGCAATCCTCTCACCTCCTCCTCCCAAAGTGCTGGAATTACAGATGTGAGCCACCATGCATGGCTACTTCTGACTCCTTACAAGGAGAAAGTTGCTGAACAATATAGTGACCAATAGTTATTTTAACATCTATGGGTGCTTTAGCCCAGGCCGAAGCACTCATCAACCACAAAAAAAAAGTGGCACCAAGAGCAACAGCAAAGCCAGTTATGGGAAGTTTATGACTATCCCGATACAGACATAGGTTTGTGTAACCAACTCAAAGCAGAAGGGCAGCCATGTAGTCCAGGAAGACAAAGGCTGCAAGCCTGACATAGAATTGTGCAGAAGAAGAGTAATCTACGAGGCCTTGACTTTTCCAGTCTGCATCACACACATTTACACCGGAAGGCCACTGAAATGATGCCTGATTCAACTTGAGTGGATAACCAAAAGTAACTGTAATTGTTTTATTGTCAGTAACTACAGAAGAGCAATTCACTCTTTTGCTCTTAAAACCTCCACAGGTGGCAAAAAGAAAGATGGAAGCCATCCACTTGAGGAGTTTGAAGTGGAGCGGCTTCTTGAGGAGGTTTGTTAGGGTCCAAGAAATGCTCAGCTGCTCCCCTGGATACCAATAAATCAAAGGGCAGGGAACGGGCAGAAGTTTATTTCTGAGTTTGAATCCAGGGAGCAGAGCCAGACTCAAGGTCTTTCTAAAATGGTTCTGCTCACCCTCCAGGCTTTTACAGTTCACTTTTCTTATTGTTTTTTGAGTTGGAGTCTCACTCTGTCACCCAGACTGGAGTGCAGTGGCACACTCCCAGCCACTGCAGCCTCAATCGGCGATCCTTCCGCCTCAGCCTTCCAAGTAGCTGGAACGACAGGTGCACGCTACCACGCCTGGCTAATTTTTTTTATTTATTGTAGAAATGAGGTCTCGCCAAGTTGCCCAGGTGGGTCTCGAACCCACGGGCTCAGGCAATCCACTCACCTCAGCCTCCCAAAGCACGGGATTACAGGCTGAATAAGTACAGAGTTGTTAGTGCCTATGCATTAGCCACATAACCAGCAGAGCATTATAGAGAACTTGAGTTTCAGTAGGATTTATCAATAGTGACATTTTTCAGTCCAGACTTCCTGGTGCCAGGTATCTCATAGCTTTTATCAGTAGGGCCCAGCAGAAGCATTAATCAAACTTTCCATAGAGTAAGGCCTAAGACATCATGCATTAATGCAAAAGTTATACAAATCACAAACTCATGGTTACATTGATACAGAAGTTATGTAAATCACAAGGCTTACGATTATGTAAATCACAGGCTTACATTGATACTATATTATTCAAACTTATAACCACTCAGAAAAAGGGAGTAAATGGGGATTTGCACCTTTCAGTTGATTGGGCCAGGACTATAGGGAAGTCAAGGATCCCCTGAAGGTACTTACTGGGAGTGCAAAGGAGATAAGGGAAGTGCACCTTTTTTTTTTTTTGAGTTGGAGTCTCACGTCTCAATCTGTCACCCAGACTGGAGTGCAGTGGCCGCTCCCGGCAGCCTCGACCTGCTGGGCTCTGGCGATCCTTCCGCCTCAGCCTTCCAAGTAGCCAGAATTACAGGCATGCACTACCACGCCTGGCTGATTTTTTGATTTATTGTAGAGATGAGGTCTCGCTGCCCAGGCGGGTCTCGAACCCGCGGGCTCAGGCAATCCACTCACCTCAGCCTCCCAAAGGCGCGGGATTACAGGCTGAGCCACCGAGCCCAGCTGGGAAGTGCACCTTTTATTAGCTCTCAGGAATATTGTTCAGGAATGTACAGGAGTGCTTGTGCCCTTGCCATGCCCTTCTGTAAGGGCTGTAGCAATATGAACAGACATTCACAGGTCTCTGTATCAAGTTGAGGATGATTTGGAAGGTGGACATCCTCTGAGGGAAGGAAAAAGATGGTGGGGCCTCATTGTGTGTGTGTGTGTGTGTGTGTGTGTGTGTGTGTGTGTGTTTTTAAACTAATGATGGGGTCTCACTATGTTGCCCAGGCTGGTCTCAAACACCTGAGCTTAAGTGATCCTCCTGCCTCAGCCTCCAAAAGTGCTGGGAATACAAAGTGTTGACCTTCATTTTCTGGCTTTGATTTGCATATCCCTAATGACTAGGTGATGTTGGACATCTTCCCATGAGTTTATTGGCCATTTGTAGAATTTCTTTGGAGAAATGTCTGTTCGAGTCCTTTTTGAACCAGGTTGCTTGATTTTTTTTTTTTTGTCATCTAGTTTTAAGAGTTCTTTATAGGCCGGGCTCAGTGGCTCAGCCTGTAATCCCACGCTTTGGGAGGCTGAGGTGAGTGGATTGCCTGAGCCCGTGGGTTCGAGACCCGCCTGGGCAACTTGGCGAGACCTCATTGCTACAATAAATCAAAAAAAATTAGCCAGGTGTGGTAGTGCACGCCTGTAGTTCCAACTACTTGGAAGGCTGAGGCGGAAGGATCGCCGGATCCCAGCAGGTCGAGGCTGTGGTGGCCGGGAGCGGCCACTGCACTCCAGTCTGGGTGACAGAGTGAGACTCCAACTCAAAAAAAAAAAAAGAGAGTTCTTTATATATTCTGTCTGGATAGTGACTCTGTATCAGATCTATGATCGGCAAATATTTTCTCCCATTCAATGGGTTGCCTTTTCACCCTGTTGATCATGTCGTTTGACACATGTCATGAAGAAGATTTTATTTTACTTTATTTTAATTTTTTGAGTTGGAGTCTCACTCTATCACTCAGGCTGGAGTGCTGTGGCATGCTCACGGGCACCACAGCCTCGACTTGCTGGGCTCAGGCGATCCTCCCACCTCTGCCTTCCAAGTAGCTGGAACTGCAGGCGTGCGCCATCACCCCTGGCTAATTTTTTGGTTTACTGTACAGAGGAGGTCTTGACAAGCTACCCAGGCTGGTCTCTAACCCCTCAGTTCAGGCAATCCTCTTTCCTCAGCCTCCACAATGCTGGTATTACAGGTGTGAGCCACCGCACCATGAAGAAGATTTTAAAAGACAGGCAGAAGTCAGCCGGTTGGGGGGCAGTGTTTCGAGTCAAAGGAAACAGCCTGTGCAAACACAGGGAGGGGAGAACCAGCGAAACGCGAGAGGCTGAGTCTCACTAACACATGGGTGGAGGGGGCAGGAAGTGGGGAGAAGCAGCATAACAAAGAGGGCTGTCCTGGGCCCGGCAAAGTGACAGGACTTCATTGTAAGGCGGGAAAGAGCGTAAGGCTACCCAAAGAGTGGTCTGAGGCCCCTTGACTCAGCAGCCCTTGCTAGGAGTCTGCTAAAAATGCAAATACATGGAGCCCCAGATCGAAGCTGCTGGGTCAGAATCTTGGGTGGGGACCCGAGTTTGAACCTGCGACTGTTCCGGGGTTCAGCGGAGTCTGAGCACGGTGCCAAGGGCAATGGGGAAGCTCCGAGGGCTGGCGCTAAGGTCTGGAAAGATCCCTGCAGCTGGAAAGGTGACCCGGGCCGTTCTTCGGGTGGGGCGCCCCGAGTTTCGGCCTCCGGCAGCCACCCCACCCCCACCCGCCCGGCCCGAGTTTCGGCCTCCCGACCCGGCGCGTCCGCCCAGCGCCTGGCCTCCCCGCTGCGGTGACGTCCGAGGTCAGGGGCGGCCGGCTGCAGCCAGGCCCGCATTCCTCTCACTTCCCGCCTTTGTCCTGGGTTCCTGCGGCCCTGTCTCCGCACTCGCCCCAGGCCGCCCCACAGCCCCGGGGAGTGACGACTCACTTCCTTTCTCCCCGGTGACACAATCCCGCTCCCAGCGTGGCCAGGCCGGGGCGGCGGCAGGTCCCCTTCCCTGGTCCCCTCGGGGCGCGGGCGCTTCGCGGCGCTTCTCAGCCGCCAGGGGGCGCAGGAGGCCGCCTCGCCCGCCTGGCCCTCCCTGGGTCTCGCGCCCCGCCCGCCTGGCTGGAGGGGTGGGGCGGGGACCGTCCAGGCCCCGGCTCTTCCCGCCTCTGCCCGGCTCTCCCCAGGCAGCCTTGGGAATGCAAGCCCTCACGGTCACGCCTGGGGAAACTGAGGCCTGGGGAGGCGTGCTTTGTCCAAGGCAGCACATCCACCTTGAGAAATTAGGGGTCTGGAATTGGGGGCACTTGCCCCTCCCCCCCAGACCCGTGGTTTTCTCCACCCATCCTCCCATGGTGTTTCCAGCATGAAGTTTGCAGACCGTTCTCCCCCAGTTTGGATCACGTGTGGCTCCTGATACGTGGTCGCCCCTGGAGCCTGCAGGGCGAGGGCAGCTTGGGCTCCACCCAGGAAGCCAGTGCAGTCATGGGGCTGCGCGGGCTGCCGGCTGTGTCAGGAGGCGTCTCTATCCTTGCGTACGCCCCTGGCTCCCCAGCACCCACTGCTGGTCCTCAGACCCGTTCCTGTCCCCTCTGCTTTCCCTCTCAGGGCTCAGGGCAGTCCCCTCAGTCTGGAAATTTCAGGTATTTCACAAGACTAGAGCCAGGTGTGAGTATGTTCTTTTAGGATGTCAGATAAAGACAACAAAATGCCGGCCCCGGGGCTAAGATAATATAAGCACTCAGTGAATGATGGTTATGATTAACATTGAGCCAGTTACCTAACCTGTCAGTGCCTCATGTTTCCTTATCTGTAAAATGGGGGCAGGAGTAGCATACCTCAGCGAGTTCCTGTGAGATTAAATGAGCTCATGCAGGAAGGTACTCAGAGCAGTGTCTGGGGCCCAGTGCACCTGCAAAAGTCCACTGGAACCGAGGCTCCATGAAGGCCAGCATTTTGTCCTTTGTTGTCTTAAAAAAAATTTTTTTTTTAAGTCAGAGCCTCACCATTGCCCATGCTGGAGTGCAGTGGCACGCTCCCGGCCACCGCAGCCTCGACCTGCTGGGCTCAGGCGATCCTTCCGTTACAGCCTTCCAAGTTGCTGGAACTACAGGCACACACCACCACCCCCAGCTAATTTTTTTATTTATTGTGGAGACAAGGTCTTGCCAAGTTGCCCAGGCTGGTCTCCAACCTGTAGGCTCAGGCAATCCTCTCATCTCAGCCTTCCAAAGTGCTGGGATTATAGGCGTGAGCCAACCGCGCCCAGCAAACAACAGCCATTTTTTATAGTCCCCAAACTTTGATTTTACCAGTGTGGCCAGAAGAAGTTGGGTCTGGGACTGGGGGGAAGGAGGTTGGCAGAGATGTATTCAGGAGTGGGAGGTACTGGAAGTTGACTCCATCCAACTGCCGTCTCAACGTAGCTGTGTCTGCTTATGCATCTATTTATATATGTCTACTTTCATCTATCAACACTTCTAGTTAGTAAACATTTATATAGCACTTTTTTAGCATTTATGATGCTAGGCACCATCCTAAACACTTTACAAATATTAATTATCAGCCTGGTGTGGTGGCTCACACCTGCAATTCCAGCACTTTGGGAGGCTGAGGCAAGAGAATTGCCTGAGCCCATGGATTCGAGACCAGCCTGGGCAAATTGGCAAGACCCCATCTCTACAATAAATTTAAAAAAAATTAGCTGGGCATGGTTGCATGCGCCTGTGGTTCCAGCTACTTGGCTGAGGCAGAAGGATCGCCTGAGCCCAGCAGGTAGAGGCTGCAGTGGCCGTGAGCGTGCCACTGCCCTCCAGTCTGGACAACAGAGTGAGACTCTGACTCAAAAAATAAATAAATAAATAAAAATTGATGACCATTTATTAAGCACTTTACAAGTATTAATTATCAATCTGGTGTGGTGGCTGATATAAATGCAAGCACCTTGCCCCATGGTCCCATGTAGTGCCATTCAATTCTCCCAGCAGTCCTGCAAAGCAGCTGCTATTGTTCTCCTGCAGAGGTTGGGAAACTGACTCAGAGACTGCTCAATGTCACAAAGAGGCAAAACGGGGAGCTAGGATTCTGAGTCTTGTGAGATGCCAACATTCACATCCTCTTGCCACCGGGGCATGTCAGAAATCCGGCCAGGGCTGAGGCTGCAGGGGGTGGGAAGGCTCGAGTAACCCAGAGCACGAGAGCCAAGAGGTGACCTGCATCATTCGGGGATCGCAAGTGCTTCCACATCCAGGAAAGTCCACAGACCTGCCAGCAGGTGTTGAAGATGCCCTTCCCACTACACAGGAAAGGAGAATAAACAGACTTTGGGAAGCTGGTGGCATCGCCCAAGACCCCACCTGGCCCTTTCAGCGCTTGTCTCTCCCCAAAAGGACATGGCCTGGCCGTGGGGTGAAGCAGGTCAGAGAGTGTGGGCTTTCTTGGAGCTCTACTCTGTGCCAGGCATTGTACACACATTGTCTTGCAACAACCATGATAGATATTTTCATTCCCATTTTATACTCGGAGACATTGAGACTTGCTGAGAAAGAAGTAGAGATGGGAGTTGAACCCAGATCTAGTTGGCTCCAAAGCCCTTGAGGTTCCTTCTTCTGCAATTCACTGTCTCACTGGGGGCAGTTGGGCCATCAGGTGGGAGGGCAGGGTTAGGTCAAGGCTATCATGTCCCTCGGGAGAAAGTGCAGACAAGGATGTACAATTTCCCAGAATGCACAGAGCATGCTTACTTCCTGTGAGCTTTTGCTCTCAGGTATCTCACCAGCAAGGCCAGGATGGGAGGTCTCAGAGATGTCTTCTGCCTTGCTACGTCTGCTTCAGGGCAGCAACCTGAGGGTCCTTCTAGCCCAAGCTCTCATTCATCAGTGGGTCCCATTATGCCATCCTGCCAGAGTGAACCCAGTCTCTGCTTGAATGCTTCCAGGGACAGCAACTCACTCCTGGACAGGGCTGCCTTCCAAGTTGCATTGGCCCAAGTTCTCCAATCCCACATCAATCAGTTGATGGAATAGGCCGGGCTTGGTGGCTCAGCCTGTAATCCCAGCACTTTGGGAGGCTGAGGCGAGTGGATTGCCTGAGCTCGTGGGTTCAAGACCAGCCCAGGCAACTTGGTGAGACCTTGTCTTTACAGTAAATCAAAAATTAGCTGGGCATGGTAGCATGCGCCTGTAGTTCTGGCTCCTTGGAAGGCTGAGGCGGAAGGATAGCCGGAGCCCAGCAGGTCGACGCTGGGGTAACCGTGAAGCCAGGCTCGGTGGCTCAGCCTGTAATCCTGCGCCTTTGGGAGGCTGAGGTGAGTGGATTGCCTGAGCCTGCGGGTTTGAGACCCACCTGGGCAACTTGGTGAGACCTCATCTCTACAATAAATAAAAAAATTAGCCGGGCGTGGTAGCGCGCGCCTGTAGTTCCAGCTACTCGGAAGGTTGAGGTGGAAGGATTGCCGGAGCCCAGCAGGTTGAGACTGCGGTGGCCGGGAGCGGCCACTGCACTCCTCCAGTCTGGGTGACAGAGTGAGACTCCAACTCAAAAAAAAAAAAAAAAAAAAGAAAAGAAAAGATATAAGGTCACACATAACAGTAAGCAGCTTTCTCTGGCTCTGTCCCCAACAGTGCCTGCAGACCTTCCTGGGAATGCCCAGCAGGTGTCTCCCAGCCTTCTGAGGTGTGCTTCTTCACATTAAAAATGCTGATAAAAGCCAAGTGCAGCTGGGCATGGAAGCTCACGCCTATACTCCCAGCACTTTGGGAGGCTGAGGTGAGAGGACTGCCTGAGCCCAGCAGGTCAAGGCTACGGTGACCATGAGCGTGCCACTGCACTCCAGCCTGGGCAACAGAGTGAGCCTCCAACTCAAAAAAAAAAAAGACTCTTGTTCACAAAGAAGTCGAAGAAATTGAAAGAGATGACCTCTAAGGTTCATCATTCCAGCTCAAACCACACACCTGACCAGCATTGGAACCCCCTTCTTTGAGACAGCATCTTTTAAGAGATGTACTTGTCTAAGCTCCTGTTTTTATGCTACCAACAACCCTGAGAGTGATGGTGGGGATCAAGATCAGTCACCTGACTTCACAAAAGGGAACTGCAGGGGCATACAAAGGGCTGAGATTTCCCTGTCCAGGCCCCACTCAGCCAGCATGGAGCCATGAGGCCACACGGTCATAATGGCCCCTACTTGTTGGATGGCCCTGTGTGCCAAGGGCTTACGCACCTTCTTTAGTGCCAGTGACCCCATCAGGTTGCCGTGAAATCCCTGTTTGACAGCTGAGGAGACGGAGGTTGGAAGGGCACAGTGACTCGCCCAACGTCAGGTCCCTGGTAACCGCTGAGCTGGGATTCCAGTCACTAAGGCTATTGTCGCTAGACTCTGGTGTCCTGACACCCTCTGTGGGGTAGCTGGACCTCGTGCTTCTCCTGGGCGAGGCCCAGGCCGGACCCGTGAGGAAACTGGGAGCGAGGGCTGCTTGGGCAGTCCCCTCCCTGAAGCTGAATTCTCCCGTGCTCTGTCTCTGCGCTCCCAGGGCCCTGAAGGGCCATGCCAGAGAAGCGTGACCGCTTCAGCTGTGTAAAGGGATTTGTTCCAGGGCTCTGGTGTTACACAATTTATTGAGTCAACCGTCAGAGTAAAGCTGTTGTCTCCTCATGCAATGCTAGAGCTTTGTGTCGGCAAGGCAGGCATTTGGGACAGATGTTAAGCGGATGAGCAAACGAGGACATGCTGGAACTCCCTCACCGGCCCGAGGCCGTGTCGGTCCTTGTCGCCTCTGACCTCAGTGGTGCAGCTGTTGTGCTGAAGAAGCTGGCACTCTTTGCTGAGATGCGAAATACACCCCTGGGCTGGGAGTCCCAGGAGCTGAAGGAGGATCCGGGGAAGGCAGAGCAGTGACAGGCCCAGCTGCTGCCCCATGGGATGGAGTGAGCCAGCACACACATGACGATGACATTCCCCACGACATGGAGTAATCCAGCACATACGTGACGACGTACCCCATGACAGCAAGGTGAACCAGCACATACATGATGACATACCCCACCACAACAGGGTGAACCAGCACAGGTGGCAACATATATGAGCTATAAAGGTGCCTTCCCAGCCTTCTGAGCATAGAAGAACAATCTGTATCGATCATCTACTGCTATGTAACAAATGATCCCCAAACCTAGCAAGTTAAACCAACCTAGGTTTGTCATCTCACACCTAGGGGTCAGGGATCTGGAAGAGGCGTGGCTGGGTGGTTCTGGCTCAGAATCTTCCATGAGGTTAGATTGAGCTGTCCCCAGGCCTGCAGTCACCTGAAGACTGCGCCTGGAGGCCCACTTCCAAGATGGGTCACTCCATGGCAGGTGGCAGCAGTCCCTAGTCCCTTGCCATATGCACTGCTCGAGTATCCAATGACACGTCAGCCAGCTTCCCCCAGAGCAAGTGACTTTCCCCCAAGAGAAAGCAAGCAGAGGCCATAACTTGTTTTATGACCCAGTCTTGGTCATCAGAACCGGCATCTCTGCACCATCTTATCTGTTGTGCAGTTCAACCCTGTCTGTGTGGGAGGGGACAGAGGTACCGCGTGGATGCCAGCAGGTGGGGCTCACTGGGGCCATCTTAGAGGCCAATTGCCATGAGGGAGTCAGAGTCAAGGGGTCCCGGGAGCTTCACAGGGTGTCCTGCCTTCCCTACAAGCTGAGAGCTCTTCAAGTTCAAGGGTGGGATCCCACATCCTGACTGCTCCGCACTGTTGTTGACTGTGCTGCCTCAACATCTCCACCCGGAAACCCAAAATGCAGCTCCAGTAGTCTGACACTGAATGCCTGAATTTCCCCCATATTGTCTCCTTCCACACGTTCTCCCAGCTCAGTGAGGGGTGACTCGGCCTTTCCCAAGTACTTAAGGCCAAAGCACTGACCCCCTCGTTACTCCTCCCATCCCATTTGCCATGTCCAATCCGTCAGCGAATCCTATTTGCTTTACTGTCAAAATATACCTGGAATCTGCCTCCTGCTGCTGTGCCTGGGTCTAGAACCCATCACCTCTCTCCTGGCTCACTCCTCACAGGTCCCCTGCTTTTTTCTTTCTTTTTTTTTTTTGAGTTGGGGTCTCACTCTGTCAATCAGGCTGGAGTGTAGTGGCATGATCACGGCTCACTGCAGCCTCAACTTCCTGGGCTCAGGCAATCCTTCAACCTCATCCTCTTGAGTAGCTCAGACGACAGACATGTGACACCACACATAGATACATTTTTAAAATCTTCTGTAGAAACGAGGTCTTGCTCTTGTTGCCCAGGCTGCTCTGGAACCCATAGGCTCAAGCAATCCTCCTGCCTTGGCCTCCCAAAGCGCTGGGATTACAGGCACAAGCCACCGCACCCAGCCCCTCCTCCCACTCTTGCCCCTTAGAGTGTCTCCATACAGAAGCCAGAGGAATCTCCTTAAAAGCAAGTAAGGTCGCGTCTCTGCTCTGCTCAGAGCCCTGCCATGGCTCCCACTGACTCTAGAACGGTGTGCAAGGCCCTGCCCCATCTGGCCCCAGCCCCCTCCCCCATGCCCTTTGACCTCCTTTCTCCCCCCTCTGCTCCAGCCACACTGGCCTCCTCCTTGTTCCTGGACATGCCCTGCCCACTCTGCCTTAAAGCCTGTGCTAGCCAGGCTCGGTGGCTCAGCCTGTAATCCCGCGCTTTGGGAGGCTGAGGTGAGTGGATTGCCTGAGCCCGCGGGTTCGAGACCCGCCTGGGCAGCGAGACCTCATCTCTACAATAAATCAAAAAATCAGCCGGGCGTGGTAGTGCATGCCTGTAATTCCAGCTACTCGGAAGGCTGAGGCGGAAGGATCGCCGGAACCCAGCAGGTCGAGGCTGCGGTGGCCGGGAGCGGCCACTGCATTCCAGTCTGGGCGACAGAGTGAGACTCCAACTCAAAAAAAAAAAAAAAGAAAAGGAAAGAAACATCCAGGGCTCACTTCCTCACTCCTTTAGGTTTTACCTCAGATGTTACCTCCTCAGGGATCAGGGGAGCCTCACCGTCCCTGCTTCACCCAGAAACCCTCACACCTCCTCACACCCTGTCCACCCTCTTTAATTTATTTTCTTCCACTGTACGTCCCATTTCCCCATCCATTGCCTACTTAACTTGCTTATTTGTTCACTGCTTCCCCTGAATGTCCCTTGGATGGGGGCTGAGGCAGCTGTCTGTGTTGTTCACTGTGTGTCCTCAGAGCCTAGAGCAGTGGCTGCTGGGTGCTCAGAAAGTACTTGTTGAATAAATAACGGATCCTTAAGAATAGTTCTTTTTTACCGCAGCCTCCACCTGCTGAGCTCCGGTGATCCTTCTGCCTCAGCCTTCCAAGTAGCTGGAACCACAGGCGCGCACTACCATGCCCGACTAATTTTAAAATTTATTGTAGAGATGAGGTCTCGCCAATTGCCCAGACGGGTCTCGAACCCGCGGGCTCAGGCAATCCACTCACCTCAGCCTCCCAAAGCGCAGGATTGCAGTCTGAGCCACTGAGCCCGGCTTAAGAATAGTTCTTGCAAGAGTAAATGATGATCATGAGTAATATATTGCTTCCCAACTGTGTGGCATTATGTGAGCCACTGTACCTCTCTGAGTCCAGGTTCTATGTGACCAGACTCAGGTGCAGCCCAGAGGATACAGTTGTCTTAGACCAGGCCCTGGCCTCCTTGGAGTTCTAGCTGCAATGGCTCTGCCACTTATTGGTGGTGAGAACTTGGACAGGTCATTTAAACTCTCTGCTCCTCGGTCTTCCTCTCTGTTGAATGGGGATGATCATAATAAACACCTCTGGGCACTGTTTTGCGTGTGACGTGAGTTAAGGGTCCATCCCGATGCCTGGCACATCGTGGTGCTCACAGAGAGGAATGGACATCATCCTGCATGTTCCTCGGCTCTTCTTACCCCATCATGGGACAGCTGTGCATCTCAGGCTCTTGGCCACCTGGGATATTCCAGAACTTGCATCAAAGCCTGTTAGGAAGCCAGGCGTGGTGGCTCACATCTGTAATCCCAGCACTTTGGGAGGCGGAGGTGAGAGAATTGCCTGCGCTTACGGGTTTGAGACCAGCCTGAGCAACATGGCGAGATCTCACCTCTACAATAAACCAAAAACTTAGCTGGACGTGGTGGTGCACGCCTGTAGTTCCAGTTACTTGGAAGGCTGAGGTGGAAGGATCTCCTGAACTCAGCAGATTGAGGCTGCGGTGGCCGTGAGCATGCCACTGAACTTCAACCTGGGTGACAGAGTGAAACTACAACTCAAAAAAAAAAAAAAAAAGACCAGTTAGGATTGCCGGTATTTTTCCACAGGGAAATCAGTCCCTCTGAGTCCCATGCTCTGAGAGACAGAGAAAGATGCAGAAGGCACACAAGGGTGTCCTTGGCCACCGAGAGACTGTGTTGGGAGAAGAATGCTCAAATGCAGAGGATGCCTCACCTCGTGTGACTGACTGCAAATCTTAGACGATGATCTCATCACCCACACACTAAATTACAGAAATCACTCCTTTGTATCTGGAGACACCTTGGAGATAAGCTCATCTAGAGGCTGCAAACTGGCGGCCAAGGGCTGGATAGGGCACGCAGACCAATTGTTCTGTTTGGTCTGGGCCATGTTCAGAAAACCAGTATCTGAAAGCAGACAGTTCCAAGAGCTCAAGGTCCACAGACTCCACCACTCCCTACTGCCTCACAACCATCCAGATTTGCATATTTGCTTCATTTGCCAGGACCCCTGAGTTGGCCACCTTTGCATTTCACAAGCAAGACTCTGAGAGAAGCTGACTCCTTGAGAAATCATCTTAACCTTCTGCCACCGGGAGTGTTTTGAACTCCTGTCCACCAGCAGTTAGAACACAGTAGCCTCTGTCATCTAAAACCATGGGGTCACTGGACATGGTGGCTCATGCCTGTAATCCCAGCACTACGGGAGGTGGAGGCGAGAGGATTGCCTGAGCCTGGGGGCTTGAGACCAACCTGGGCAACATGGCGAGACCTCATCTCTACAATCAATCAAAAAACTACCCTGGTGTGGTGGCACACCTATGGTTCCAGCTACTGGGAAGGCTGAGCCAGAAGGATTGCCTGAGCCCAGCAGGCCAAGGCTGTGGTGACTGTGAGCGTGTCACTGCAATCCAGCCTGGATGACAGAGTGAGACTTTGACTCAATGAATACATAAACAATAAAACCATGGGATTGTCCTAGGTTCCTTCTCTCTGGTTCTTGACTTACCCTCTATCTTCTATACTTCCCTCCTGATTATGTCCACAGGTATAAGAGGAGAGGAGAGAGCCAACTGCTATTCTCTCTGCCAGGAGCATCCTCTCACTGTAGCCTGCCCAGTCAGCACCTTCTTAAGCCCCTGGTCTTCTCTAAGAGGCTTCCCTGGTTGCCCTGGCCCCCAACCGGCCTGATCTGACCACAGTGCTCCCTGGAAGGATGCTCTTTCCCTCTGGACTGGCTGATTTGTATGGGTCTTCTCCCTTTGCCAGACTGTGGGCTCCTTGAGGGCAGGGGATATTTATCTTTGTGTACCTAGGGTTTGGCTGATGTGGTGCTCAAGAAATGGGTCCTGATAGAGTAAGTAAAAGCAAGAATGAATAACAAGTCTGGGCTTTGTATCCTTCTCAGCCTTTAGCGACAACAGACACGGTCTTCTGTGAGTCTACACCGGCTGCAATGCAAGCCGGTGTGGCTGTGAAAAATGGGCTATATGCTCAGGCCAGTGCCTCAGGGCTGTTAGCTTCCTGGCTAAAGGAGGCCTGAAAAGAAAGAATAAATGAAGGAAGAAACGAGAAAAGGAGGGAAGAAGAAAGGAAGGAAGGGGGGAAGGAGAGAAGGAGAGAGGGAAAGGAGAGATGGAAGGAAGGAGGGAAGGAGGGGGGAAAGAAGGAAGGAGGGAGGGAAGAATTAGTTAATTAAATTTGCTCTAGGTTCCCCAATGGGGTCCTATCACTTTAAGTGCTCACCCCAACTGCTAGGAGTGTGTCCACCCCCAGTAAAAGAAGCCTGAGCCAGGTTCGGTGGCTCAGCCTGTAATCCTGCGCCTTTGGGAGGCTGAGGTGAGTGGATTGCCCGAGTCCGCGGGTTCAAGACCCACGTGGGCAACTTGGCGAGACCTCATCTCTACAATAAATCAAAAAATCAGCCGGGCGTGGTAGCGTATTCCTGTAATTCCGGCTACTTGGAAGGCTGAGGCGGAAGGATCGCCGGAGCCCAGCAGGTCGAGGTTGCAGCGGCCGGGAGCCTCCACTAAAAAAAAAAAGAAGTTGGAGTGAGACTCCAACTAAAAAAAAAAAAAAAAAAAAAAAGAAGCCTGGACTTGGGCCAGCTGTGCATGAGTCTGGATCCTGCCCCTGATCACAGTGTCACACCCATTTTCTGCTTGTTCTGGTTTTGTTGTAAATCTTACAATGATTCAATATACATGTCTTTTTTTTTTTTTTTTTTTTTTTGAGTTGGAGTCTCATTCTGTCACCCAGACTGGAGTGCAGTGGCCGCTCCTGGCCACTGCAGCCTCGACCTACTGGGCTCCGGCGATTCTTCTGCCTCAGCCTTCCGAATAGCCAGAATTACAGGCGTGCGCTACCACGCCCGGCTGATTTTTTGATTTATTGTAGAGATGAGGTCTCGCTGCCCAGGCGGGTCTCGAACCCGCGGGCTCAGGCAATCCACTCACCTCAGCCTCCCAAAGCGCGGGATTACAGGCTGAGCCACCAAGCCCGGCAATATACATGTCAAAGAAATGAAAATCACAAGTGTACAGCTTGATGCCTTTTCAAAGTGAATTCACCCACAGGAATGAGCTCCCAGCTCCAGAAAGAGCTCCCCTCCCTTGTGCCAGCCTCAGTCACTACTCTCCCGAGGGCAGCCCTTCTTCTGGCCCTGTCAGCATTCATCTTCCTGCTTTTTATTTCACACAAATATAACAATATAATAAATATATACTCTTTGGGTCTGCCATCTGGTACCTACTGCTGTTTGTAAGATTCATTCATGTTTTATTCATTCTCCCTGCTGCATAATATTCCACAGTATAAATATGTCACCATTTATTCATTCATTCTACTGTTGAAGGACATTGGAATTGTTTCCAGTTTGGGGTTTTTTTTTTTTTTTTTGAGTCAGAGTCTCACTCTGTCACCCAGGCTGGAATGCAGTGGTACGCTCACAGCTACTGCAGCCTCGACTTGCTGGGGTCAGCCTTCCAAGTAACTGGAACTACAGACACGTGCCACCATGCCTGGCTAATTTTTAAAAAATTTTTGCAGAGGTGCCATGTTACCCAGGCTGGTCTCAGGTAGTCCTCTTGCCTCCATCTCCCAAAGTACTGGGATTATAGGCATGAGTCGCTGTGCCTGGCTGTTTCTGGCTATTAAAAACGGTGCTTCTGTGATCATTCTTGTCTGTGTCTTGGAGAACATGTGTGTGCATTCATGTGGGTATATAAGGAGGCATGGGATAGCTGGGTCACAGGCAAGACGCATGCTCAACTTTAGCAGAGACTTGCCACTTTCCTAAGTGGTTGTACCAAGTTTCACCCTCACCAGCAGCGCAGGAGAGTTCTGGCTGCCCCTTGTGCTCACCCAGACTCGGTATTACCGGCTCTTTCTTCTAGTTATTCTGTCGGGTGAACTGTTCCATTGTTGACCACCCGCACATCCCATTGGCAGTCTGGTCTGGCTCTCTCCGCATGTGGCACCTTTTGGAAAACCCATTTCTCTGGTTCTCGACACCCCTGCCATCTTGCCCAAGAGTTTGCCTCAGTCCCTGCAGACCTGAGACAGACCTCTCAGCTGTGCACAAGGACTCCTCTCCTCTTCCCCTGCCCCCTCCTCCTCCTGTTCTTCTTCTTCTCTTTCCTCTCCTCCTCGTCCTCCTTCTTCTTTTGAGTCAGGGTCTCACTCTGTCACCCAGGCTGGAGTAAAGTGGCCTGATCAGGGCTCACCACGTCTTGACCTCCTAGGCTGAAGCAGTCCTCCCACCTTATGCTTCCAAGTAGCTGGGACTACAGCTGCACACCACCTTGCTGGCTAATTTTTTATTTTTGTATAGAGACGAGGTCTCGCTATGTTGCCCAGGCTGGTCTCAAACTCCTGGGCTCAAGCAATCCTTTCGCCTCGGCCTCCCAAAGTGCTGGGATTACAGGCCCCAGCTACCACGCCAGGTTGAAATTCCCTTCCAGGGGAAGCACTCCAGCAGGGATGGCAGCTCCCACAGAGCCCGGCCTGGGGAATGAGGATGGGGAAAGAAGAGACAGCATTGGGAGCTGTCCTCCAAGGTCCAGAAGCCCTGCCCACGGCCACCGCTCATTTACTTGGCCACCTTGGGGAGACTTCTCTGCACAGAGAATATCTACATAGATGTGCTAAAGCTATAAAACTCTTAGAAGAAAATTAGGGAGAAACCATGCCCTTAGGTTTGACAATGGTTTATTAGCTACAACCCCCAAAGCATGAGCAACCAAAGAAAAAAGGGATAAGCTAGATTCCACCCAAATGAGCAACCTTTGTGTTTCAAAGGACACTAACAAGAGAGTGAAGAAACAACCCACCAGATGGGAGAAAATATTTGCAAGTCATATATCTGACAAAGGACTGTAGCTAGAGCACATCAAGAATGCTTGGAGCTTCCAAGACACCAGAAGCTGGGAGAGGCATGCAAGGCTCCACCCTGGAGCCTATAGAGGGAGCCAGCCCTGTTGACACCTTGGTCGGGCTTTTGGCCTCCAGTGCCATGGAAGAAGACATTTCTTTGGTTTTTGTTTCTTTTGTTTTTGTTTAAGCCACTAAATTTGTAATAATTTGTTATGGAAGCCTAGGAAACAAATATGGGAAATTACACTGATAATGCAGCCAAGCTTCTGAAAACCTGTTTCCCTGAGTATTTGAGTGTGTGTGTGTGTGTTCTTATGTGGGGCTGCCCCTTCCCTCCCAACTTCCTCCATTCAAATAACCTCCACTAAGATCCTGCAGGCCCTCCTTCCGCCTCCCCCTCTCCTTTCCCCTCACTTTTCCTTTCAGCACTTTCCATGGAAATGCCAGGCACTTATCTTCCCTCGTTCCCACCCCACCCCTACATAAAGCCCTGCATAAAGCTTAGGGCCCCAAGGTCCCCCACCACGCCCCTTCCCTCTCCCTCTTTCCCAGCATTCGCTCCATCACTGCTTTGCCTTCCAGACAGCCCTGGAATCACTTCCCTCCCTTGTATTGCCTCTCCTGGGCTCAGGCTGCCAGTGTCCTCGCAGGTCCACTGCCCCTCCTCTGGTGTGTCCCAGCCCCCTCCTCCAAAATCCAGCCAGGAGCTTTCCAGCAGCATCAAAAGAGCATCATGCCCCCCAGTGCCCCTTCAGCAAGTTCCCTCCGCTCCCAAGTCTCAGCCAAACTCAGTGTGTCTATGGGTCCCTCCTCCCTCCCTCCTCTCAGCCTGGTCAGCACACACCGCTTGGGCCATGCCTCTCAAGCCACACCAATCTCGGTTCCTCAGACATCTCCTTGAGCCCTCTCTCACCCACCCTGTCACCCAGCAAACTCTTCCTTGGCCTTCAGCCCCCAACAAACACATCCTCAGAGAAGCCTTGTCCGATGCTCCAAGTCAGGGATATTGGTGCCGGCAAGGTGTCCCCATGGTTGACATCATCTCTAGGGCAACTTAATCAGACATGATTTCACAATTGCTGGGTCTTTCAGGAGCAGTTTCTGTGCTGTTCTTGCTCATCGCTGACTCTGACTGCCCAACCCTGGAGCATGCTGGGTAATTGATTGAACAGTGGACTTCATTATTTAATTAATGGGGGAGGCAGGGAGTTATTGACTCACTATCTAAATTTGAAGAGAAGGGCAATATAGAGCAAGAAGAGATGATAAGATTAA
Organism: Cephalopachus bancanus; assembly: GCA_027257055.1. Lineage (NCBI taxonomy): Eukaryota > Metazoa > Chordata > Mammalia > Primates > Tarsiidae > Cephalopachus > Cephalopachus bancanus. The sequence goes on from JAPVLO010000158.1 coordinate 5,731,864, forward strand.
TTTTGCGGGGATAGACTATTAACTCGCATTTGTTAAGAAACTTACAAGCTTTAGGGGCATGTAAATGTGATAGTCACCCAGTCCTCAAACACTTGAGCATATGTGCTATGGGTCAGCTGCTGGAAACACACACATGAGGAAGACTGTGCTTGTCTTCAAAACTCACGATCTCATGATCAAATTGTGTGGAATTCGCCAGTAACCTACCGAAGAGACCTTATTCACCTGGGTTTACTAGGGCCAGATGGCTCTGTCTCTTTGTTCTCTCTTCTTTGGGGCTGGCACCATGTTGTCACCCCTGCAGCCCTGGGTTATCTTCTCGCAGGGGCCAGGTGGCTGCAGGTTGACAGACCCGGAACCCTAAGGCCAGTAGGAGAACACAAGCCTCTTTTCCAGGAGCTTTTGCAGGAGCCCGGGTATCCACCCAGCTCAGGTCCCTGGTCTGTCCCTGAGCTAATTGCTATAACCGGGAAAAGGCAGTGTCTCAATGGTTTGAGGCTCCTACCAAATGCTTCATGCCCTAAATGAGGTGTGGGCCTCCCTGAGAGTAAGGGTGAGGGGGTATAGGGTGGGAGTTTAAGGGGGGCATCTGAACCCCAAGCAGAAACCAAGGGATGTTGCTGTGAGGGGTGGGGGAAGGACAGGGAGACAGATATCCCTCCCACTCTCTTCTTCTTCAGAGGCAGAGAGGGGAAAAGGGACACCCAGGCCATGCTGCTGGTTCGGCAGAGCTAAGACTTGACTGCAGGTATCTCTTTCCACAAAGCCACTCTGCTCAGGAAGAAACCTCAGCCACAGGAAGGACCCTGGAGCCTGTGTTCAGAGGTCTTTCCTTTCAATCATAGGGGTCAAGGTTGTCCTTCCTGCAGACTGGACTTTTGTCGGAGACTGTGAAAGAGGAAGGAGCTGCACTCTTTGCCCTAAGAGTCTTCTTCTATCTTCTCTTTTTAAAAAAAATTCCTCTCCACCAGGCAAGGTGGCTCACACCTATAATCCCAGCATGTTGGGAGACGGAGGTGAGAGGATTTCCTGAGTCCAGGGGTTTGAGACCAGCCTGGGTGACTTGGCGAGACCTCGCCTCTACAATAAATGAGAAAAATTAGTCAGGTGTGGTGGCACGTGCCTGTAGTTCCAGTTACTTGGAAAGCTGAGGTGGAACGATCACCCCAGCCCAGCAGGTTGTGGCTGCGGTGGCTATGAGCATGCCACTGCACTTCAGCCTAGGTGACAGAGTGAGACTCCTACTCAAAAAAAAAAAAAGTCCTCTCCCTCCCAGCCTCCAGATCTTTGCCAAGGATCTTTGGAGCTCCAGACAGAGCTGCTGTTTGACAGATGAGAGAAGTTCAGTGGCTGCTGAGACCTGGAGTGTCTCGCAGAGCCATGTAGTGACTTGCCCAGGGCTCACTGCAAATAGCACAGGTGGCTCCTCCTGGGCTCCTTCCTCGCCCTCAACACCTTCTCTCCTGCTGGCTGGAGGGCAGACGGAGCAGCCAGGAAAAGCACAAGACAGTCTGTCCCCCTGCCTGGGGCAACCAGGCCTTCTCCTCAGGGCCTGGGCTCCGATCCCGTTGATTCGGTCCCACCTTCCATCACACTCACCATAAGCCATCCTGTCCCCATGTATGACAATTTCCTCTTGCTGAGATAGTTACAATCTCCTTTGGTATGAGGTTGAATTGGGTCCTCTAAAAGTGCAACCTTAATGTCTGGTACCTGTGAATGTGACCTTATTTGGAAACAGGGTCTTTGCTGATATGATCAAATTGAGATGAGGTTATACTGGATTAGGTTGGACCCAAACTCCAGTGACTAGTGTCCTCTTAAGAAGGGGGAAGTTTGCCGGGCTCGGTGGCTCAGCCTGTAATCCCGCGCCTTTGGGAGACTGAGGTGAGTGGATTGCCTGAGCCCGCGGGTTCGAGACCCGCCTGGGCAGCGAGACCTCATCTCTACAATAAATCAAAAAATCAGCCGGGCGTGGTAGCGCATGCCTGTAATTCCGGCCACTTGGAAGGCTGAGGCGGAAGGATCGCCGGAGCCCAGCGGGTCGAGGCTGCGGTGGCCGGGAGCGGCCACTGCACTCCAGTCTGGGTGACAGAGTGAGACTCCAACTCAGAAAAAAAAAAAAGAAGGGGAAGTTTGATCCCTGCCCTTAGGAATGCCAAAGTGGGAGGATCACTTGTGGCCAGGAGTTCAAGATCAGCCTGGGCAACATAGAAAAGTCAAAAGGTTATCTCACCTTTCTAGCCTGAATGTCTGTACAGTGGTTATCAGTAAATATTAGAAGTTGACTAGGGCCCTTGGCCAGGTGGGGGGTGAGGGAGATGAATACTGTCTTCAAATACTTGAAGGCTGTCATGAGGACAAGGCTGTGTGACAAGCACCTCAGGGGAGAAGCTGAACTGAGGAAGGACAGGCCTAAATCAGGGAAGAACTTCCTGTCCCTGAGACCCACCTAGTAGTGGCCAGGATAGGTAATGAGCTCCCTGCGACTGGAGGAGATGACGTCGAATCTGAAGGGAGACAGTTGCCCACCACCAGCTAGATCGTCTCCTACGACAGAAAACAACAGAGCTTTAACTTTGAGCGGCCTGACTTCAAAGCCCATTTTCTTAATAACTAGCCTCAGCTGTTTAATCTGTTAAATGAGTGGGAACATGTTGAAAATTCAGTATGTGAGGTCCTTTTTAGCACTAGGATTTTCTTTCTTTCTTTTTAAAATGAAACCCTTCATGTTTTAGCATCCTCTGCTTTATTCCACAGGTCATGGGAAGGTTGTTTATTTAGAGTCTGGAACAAAGTTTCCTTTTTTTTTTTTTTTTGAGTTGGAGTCTCACTCTGTCGCCCAGACTGGAGTGCAGTGGCCGCTCTCGGCCACCACAGCCTCGACCTGCTGGGCTCCGGTGATCCTTCTGACTCAGCCTTCCAAGTAGCTGGAAATGCAGGCGCGCGCTACCATGCCCGGCTAATTTTTGATTTATTGTAGAGATGAGGTCTTGCCAAGTTGCCCAGGCGGGTCCCGAACCCGCGGGCTCAGGCAATCCACTCACCTCAGACTCCCAAAGGCATGGGATTACAGGCTGAGCCACCAAGCCTGGCTGGAACAAAGTTTCCTGAAGAAACAAGTCTAGGTCAGGCAGGGTGGCTCATGCCTATAATCCCAGCACTTTAGGAGGCTGAGGTGAGAGGCTCAAGGCTGCAGTGGCTGTGAGTGTGCCACTACACTACAGCCTGGGTGACAGAGTGAGACTCCAACTCAAAAAAAAAAAAAAAAGCTGGGTTCAGTGGCTCTGCCTTTAATCCCAATACTTTGGGAGGTCAAGAAAGGTGGATTGCCTGAGCCCAGAGGTTCGAGACCAGCCCAGGCAACTTGGTGAGACCTCGTCTCTACAATAAATCAAAAATTAGTTGGGTGTGGTAGCATGCTCCTATAGTTCCTGCTACTTGGAAGGCTGAGGTGGAAGGATCGCTGGAGCCCAGTGGGTCAATGCTGGGGTAGCCATGAGTGTGCCACTGCACTCCAGCCTGGGCAACAGAGTAAGACTCCAACTCCGGAAAAAAAAAAAAAAAGGAAAGAAACAAGTCTATACCGGGTTCCTCAGACCACCCTAGAAAAATGTATAACTCACTAGAGGCCTGAACTAAAGCAGCTCTGAACCCTTTGTGAGGACTTCCTGGCCCAAGTTCCATCCAGGGTGGCTAACCCACCATCTTGCCCCACCTCCCCTTCCTGTGTCACAGGGTGGCCAACTGTCCCAGTTTGCCAGGAACTGAGGGGTTTACTGGGACATAAGATTTCTAGTGCTGAAACCAGGAAAGTCATCTAGGCATAGTGGCTCACGCCTATAATCCTAGCATTTTGGGAGGCCAAGATGGGGGGATCGCTCGAGGCCAGGAGTTGGAGACCAGTCTGGGCAACATAGTGAGAATCTGTTTCTACAAAACAATAACAAAAAAAACCTACAACGAAACAAGCCAGGCATGGTAGCTCATGCCTGTAATCCCAGCACTTTGGGAGGCCGAGGTGGGAGGACTGCCTGAGCCCAGGGGTTTAAGACCAGCCTGGGCAACTTGGTGAGATCTCGTCTTTACAATAAACAAAAAAATTAGCCAGGAGTGGTGGTGGGTACCTGTAGTTCCAGCTACTTAGAAGGCTGAGGCAGAAGGATCACCTGAACTCAGCAGGTCAAGGCTGCGCGAGTGTGCCACTGCACTCCAGCCTGGGAGAAGGTGAGACTCCAACTCCAAAATAAACAAATAAACTAACAACAGCAAAACTCAAAATAAACAGGAAAGTCCTGGGTAAACAGGGATGAGGTGACCACCTTACTTGATGCTGAGCCTACAGCAGAAGCCCCAGCTGGGTCTCAGGCAGATCTGGAAATCCTTGAGTGAATCTGTAGGCAGAAGCCAAAGGAGCTGGTTCTTTTTACTGGCTCTGAGACACGGGGGCCCAAGCAGCTCTAAAGGGCCGGTGACAGGTACAGCATAGGCTTGGAAAGAAGGGACTTCTTACTTCAGACCCCTCGTGTCTTGACCTCTAGTGAGGCCTGCAGGACCAGCAGCACCATGAGGCCAGGCAGCTTCGGGACATCTCAAATCCAGGCCTTTTCTTTTTTTTTTTTTTGAGTTGGAGTCTCACTCTGTTGCCCAGACTGGAGTGCAGTGACCGCTCCCGGCCACCGCAGCCTCGACCTGCTGGACTCTGGCAACCCTTCCGCCTCAGCCTTCCAAGTAGCCGGAACTACAGGCGCACGCTACCACGCCCGGCTAATGTTCTGATTTATTGTAGAGATGAGGTCTCGCCAAGTTGCCCAGGTGGGTCTCGAACTCGCGGGCTCAGGCAATCCACTCACCTCAGCCTCCCAAGTCACGGGATTACAGGCTGAGCCACCGAGCCCGGCTAAGTCCAGGCCTTTTCATAAGCACCGGCCTTCCTGGGGCAGTGGTCGCCTGGCAGGAGAGAGCCACTGCTCTAACAAAGCTCATCAGACTCGCGGAGTTCGTGTGGGTGCAGTGGGGGAGAGGCCGAAGGCTTGCGTGACTGTTCCTGTGAGACACATCTGGTGCTCCTGGAAAGGGCCAGGAGAGAACCAGGATGAGGGTCTGCAGGCTGGGCCACAGCCAGGGGGATAGGAGGGATGCCAGTAGACAGAGCTGGCAGAGCCTGGGGAGTCTCCAGTTACCAGGCCTCTGAGGACAGATGCAGGGTCTCCTTCTTGCTTTCTCTTCGAACCCCATTTCCAGGCAGTCTGGAGCCCAATAGGTCTCCTGCCAGGATGCCTCTGGAATGTTTCCAGTCCTTTCCCTGGCTGGCACAGACCCTATCGCTTCTCTCCCGAACAATTGCCTGGCTCCTGAAGCCTCCCCACCAGCCTTCTCCCTGTCCCTCCTCCCCCGTGTGCCAAGCCCCAGCCACTGAGCAGCCGTGTCTTCCCAGAGATGCAGGCTGCAGCCTTCTTGCCCTGAGCCATTGCATACGTGAGATCCTCTTCCTAAACGCTTGCCCACCTTCCTGACTTGGCTAATATCTACCCAACTTTGAAGGTTATCACAGCAGCTGCCTCCTCCAGGAGGCCCTCCCCCACGCCCCACAGCATTCTGTGCTTACCACTGTTGTGCGCCAGCCCACAAGTGAATGCATCACCTACAGAAAGGGTCTGTCTCCTAACTACCCTGGAAGCTTCCTGAAGGCAGGAAACAGGTTTCCTGTTTCTGGATTCCCAGCATCTGGTGACAAATAGGTTCATAACAGAATGAATGAAGGGATGAATGAATGAATGCATCGTCCTGTTTAATCATCATGAGTGTAGGGCCCTCTGCAGAGCTGTGGCGAGTCTGGGGCCTCAGGAGCAAAGGGGAGTGCAGAAGAGGAGGGCCCGCGACTCCCAGCTTGCTATCTCCTCTCTTACCACTGCTTTGCTGGTCCCAGAAGGCCCTGGACCCTGGCTAGGTCACACAGGAGTTGTGTGTAGGGCCACTGGGAGTTGGGGGAAGCTGGTACAATCTGCCAGGCCAGAAAGAAGTTCGGAAGAGGACCAAGGGCCTGATGATGGGGCAAAACAAATCCCTTGTAAAGAATTATGGCCTCTGCCCTGCTGGACACCTGGTTAGGTTAAGAGGAGGCGGAGGCTGAGACAGAGGAGAGACAGGAGGATCGGGAAGTAGACAGGGCCTCCTAAAGTGTGGGAGCCAGGCAGGGAGAGTCAAGTCTGGGCCCCAGAGGCCATCTGATAGATAGGGTGTCCCTTGGCTGTGACTAGACATCAGCCTGCTCCTCCTGGCCTGTGTGAGCAGCTGTCCTGCCTCCTTCACATCCCTTCCTCCAGTGGCCTACTTTGGAGGCTGGAAACCACCACCATAGGTATGTATCTCTCTATCTCATGATAGCTCTGTGAGGTATGTTTGCGTGATCCCCACTTACAGGTGAGGAGGCTTCTTGCTTGCCTTCTTTTGATTTATTTGACAACCTTTTTAAAATTTAAAATATGAGCCGGGCTCGGTGGCTCAGCCTGTAATCCTGCGCCTTTGGGAGGCTGAGGTGAGTGGATTGCCTGAGCCCATGGGTTCGAGACCTGCCTGGGCAGCGAGACCTCATCTCTACAATAAATCAAAAAATTAGCCGGGCGTGGTAGCGCGCGCCTGTAATTCCGGCTACTTGGAAGGCTGAGGCGGAAGGATCGCAGGAGCCCAGCAGGTCGAGGCTGCGGTGGCCGGGAGCGGCCACTGCACTCCAGTCTGGGTGACAGAGTGAGATTCCAACTCAAAAAAAAAAAAAAATTTAAAATATGAAACAGTTCGTGTTTTTGCATGCCATCCTTGCACGAGGGCCATACTAATCTTCCCTGCATTGTTCCAATTTTTTTAGCATGTGTGATGCTGAATAGAGCACTTGCTTGAGAATTCTTTTTTTTTTTTTTAAGTTGAAATCTCACTCTGTCACCCAGGCTGGAGTACAGTAGTATATTCACAGTCACTGCAGCCTCGACCTACTGGGCTCAGGTGATTCTTCCACCTCAGCCTTCTAAGTAGCTGGAATTACAGGCACATGCCACCACGCCTGGCTACTTTTTTGATTTATTGTAGAGATGAGATCTCACCAAGTTGTCCAGGCTGGTCTCAAACTTGTGGGTTCAGGCAATCCTCTTACCTCTGCTTCCCAAAGTGCTGGGATTATAGGCACGAGGCACTGTGCCCAGCCTGGACAACAATTCTCAAATTCTTTACAATTCCACTTTTGTGTACTTACTAGTTCTGCGTATCTTTAGTGGTTTCTCTAGGAATTAAAATATATATCTCAATTTTCACAGTCTACTTAGGGTTTGTCTTTCATTATTTCACAATATTTCATACTATTTCCAACTATTCCCTATTGTCACTATTGATCATCCTTCTGTCTGTCCTGTGTGCTGTAATTGTCATATGTATTATACCTACATATTTTATAAGCTCCACAAGACAATGTTATAACTTTTTCTTTAAAATAGTCATATCCATTTAAATAAATTAAGAGAAAAATTTATCTCTAGTTACCCAGATATTTATCATTTTCAATATTCTTTGTTCCTTTCTGAAGATTTGATTTTCATTTAGTATCATTTCCCTTCTGCCTGCAGGACTCCATTTGACATGTCTTATAATGCAAGTTTTCAAGTGATACATTTTATTTTCTTATAATGTTTTCATTTCATTTTCATTCTTGAAGGATATTTTCACTGGGTGTGGAATTCTATATGGAAATACAGAATTACTTTCATTGCTTTAAAGTTGTTGTTCCACTATCTTCTGGCACCATAATTTTTTATGAGACGTCAGCAGTAAATCAAATACCTGGTGCAGTGGATTAGTGTGTTTTCTCTACTTACTTCAATATTTTCTTTTTATCTTTGGTTTTCAGATATCAGTTTGACTTGATATTCTTTGGCATGGTTTTCTTTTCTTTTCTTTTCTTTTTTTTTTGAGTTGGAGTCTCACTCTGTCACCCAGACTTGAGTGCAGTGGCCACTCCCAACCACCACAGCCTCGACCTGCTGGGCTCCGGCGATTCCTCTGCCTCAGCCTTCCAAGTAGCTGGAACTACAGGCACGTGCTACCATGCCTGGCTAATTTTTTATTTATTGTGGAGATGAGGTCTTGCCAAGTTGCCCAGGCGGGTCTCGAACCTGCGGGCTCAGACAATCCACTCACCTCAGCCTCCCAAAGTGCTGGGATTACAGGCTGAGCCACTGAGCCTGGCTTGGCATGGTTTTCTTTAAATTCACTCAACTTGGGGTCTAGTAAGCTTCTAGAAATTTTAGATTTATATGTTTATCAAATTTGGGGAGTTTTAGGCCATTTTTCTTCAAATAGTTTATTCTGTCTCGTTCTATTTCCTTTCCTTCTATGGTTCAATTATGTGTGTGTTGGACCTTATGATAACATCCTACAGGTCCCTGAGACACTGTTTTGTTTGTCTTTAATCTCTATTATCTGTGTTCTTCAGATTGGATAATTTCCATTCATCTACATTCAAGTTCACTGAATAGCTTCTAATTCTCTCTATTCTGTTGTTCAACCCATCCAGTGAACTTTTTCCTTCTGAGCTGAGCCACCACAGATATTGTACATTTCTGTTCTTGAAATTCTATTTGTTCCTTTTTATACCATCCCACTCCTGCAATTTGTTTCTTTTAAGAAATAATTTCTGTTTATTTGCTGAGATTGTCTATTTTTTTCATTCATTCATACATCAGATGACTTTAATTTTAATAAAATTCCATTTGTGGATTTTTTTCTTTCACAGATCATATTTTTGATGTTATATGAAAACTCATCACCAAAACCAAGCTCCTTTAGAGTTTCTCCTATGTTATCTGCTAAAAGTTTGAAAATTTTTCTGCATTGTGCATTTAGATGTATGATCCATTTTCAATTAGTTTTTGTAAAAGAAGATCTGTGTTTAGATTCTTTTTACTTGTACATTCAGTTTATCTAGCATTATTTGTTGAACAGACTATTTTTTCTCCATAGAATTGCTTTTGTGTTATTATTATTATTTTTTTTTGGTATGGGTCTGTTTCTGGGCTCTCTGTTCTGTTTCATTGATCTATGTGTCTTTTTTTTTTTTTGCCAATACCACTCTGACATGATTATTGTAACTTTATAGTAAGTCTTGAAGTCAGGTAGTGTGACTCCTCAAACTTGATTATTACTTTGTTTTTTTTTTCATTTTTGAAGGATATTCATTATTGTAATTTTTTTCAATTTCTTTAATAGATATAGGCTTATTCCAATAATCTATTTTTTTTCTTTTCTTTTTTGAGAGAAGGTCTTGCTCTTTTTTTTTTGATACAGGGTCACCCAGACTAGAGTGGAATGATTACAGCTCACTGCAGCCTCAATCTTCTGTGCTCAAACAACTGCCTCAGCCTCCTAAGTAGCTGGGATTACAGGTGTGTACTACCATGCCCAGCTATTTTAAGTTATTTGTAGAGATGAGGTCTCACTATGTTGCCCAAGCTTAAACTCTTAAACTCTTGTCCTCAAGTTATTCTCCTGCCTCAGCCTCTCAACCTGCTGGGATCACAGGTGTGTGCCACCACACCCAAACTATTTTTTCTTATGTTAGTTGTGATAGTTTGTATCTTTCAAGGAACTGGACCATTTAATCTATGCTATAAAATTCATGAGCATAGTTGTTCATAATATCCCTTTATTATCCTTTTAATGTCCATGAAATCAGTACTGATGACCCTACTTTTCTTTTTTTTTGAGTTGGAGTCTCACTCTCTCACCCAGACTGGAGTGCAGTGGCTGCTCCTGGCCACCGCAGCCTTGACCTGCTGGGCTCCGGCCATCCTTCCGCCTCAGCCTTCCAAGTAGCTGGAACTGCAGGTGCGTGCTACCACGCCCAGCCTGTTTTTTGATATATTGTAGAGATGAGGTCTCACCAAGTTGTCCAGGCGGGTCTCGAACCCGCGGGCTCAGGCAATCCACTCACCTCAGCCTCCCAAAGGCACAGGATTACAGGCTGAGCCACCGAGCCCGGCTCTGATGACCCTTCTTTAATTTCTGGTACAGCATCCTCCCTTCCTCATCTGTTTCACTTGCCTGAAATCAACCCTGGTTTGAAAATATTAAATGGAAAATTCCAGAAATAAACAATTCATATGTTTTAAATTGCATGCCAGTCTGGGTAGCATGATGAAATCTTGTGCTGTTCTGCTCCATCCAGCCCAGTATATAAATCATCCCTTTCCCCAGCAGATCCATGCTATAAACATTACCTGCTTGTTAGTCATTGGCAGCATCTGCTCCTGACATGCAATCACCAACATCATCATGGTTCAATGACCTAAAGCGGATGACCCTCCTTCTGATGTATTGTCATCAGGTCAACAGCAGCCTAACACTATGTCCCAATGCCCATGTCATTCGCCTCCCTTCAGCTTATCACACCACCATTTTGTCACATCACATCACCACAAGAAGAACAGTGAGTACAGTACAATGAGATATGCTGAGAGACCACATTCACACAGTTTTACAGTATATTGTTACAATTATCCTATTTTATTATTCCTTATTGTTAACCTCCTACTGTGCCTAATTTATAAACTAAACTGTATCATAGGTGTGTATGTATACAAAAAAAAAAAACTGCCTAGAGGGGTTGGTACTACTCAGAGTTCTAGGTACCCACTAGGGGTCCTGGAACATATTCCTGCAGGTAAGGGGAGACGACTATATTAGTAATTTGTGTCTTTTCTCTTTCCTTCTTTTTTTAAATTTTTTTTTTTTTTTTAGTTGGAGTCTCACTCTTGTCGCCCAGGCTGGAGTGTAGTGGCATACTCACGGCCACCTCAGTCTCTACCTGCTGAGCTTAGGTGATCCTTCCACCTTAGCCTTCCAAGTAGCTGGAACTACAGACACCGCGCCTGGCTAGTCTTTGTGATTTATTATAGAGACAAGATCTCATCAGTTGCCCAGGCTGGTCTCGAACCCCTGGGCTCAAGCAACCCTCATACCTTGGCCTACCAAAGTGCTGGGATTACAGGCTGAGCCACAACATCCAGCCATTTTTAATTTTTAATTTTAAAGATGTAGGGTATTTTTTCTCTTTTATTCTTAACTAGTCTGGCTGTTGGTTCATCACTTTTTTATTGATCTTTCCAAAGAACAAGATATGAGTTTTATTTATTTTCTATTTCTTGTTTTCAGTCTCCTTGGTTTCTGCTCTAATTTTTATTGTTTTTTTCTTCCCCTTGCTCTAGGCTTAAATTGTCCTTCTTTCTCTAGTTTCCTAAGATGAAAACTTAGGTGATTGATTTTAGATCTTTCTTTTTTCTTCAATGGCATAAAATACCATCTAAGCACTGCTTTCATGGCATTCAACATATTTTACAACTTGTATTTTCATTTTCATATAGTTCAAAATAATTTATAATTCTCCTGAGACTTCTTTGGCCTATGTGTTATTTAGAAGTGTGTGTGATTAACTGGGCGTGGTAGCGTGCGTCTGTAGTTCCAGCTACTTGGAAGGCTGAGGTGGGAGAATTGCCTGAGCCCAGCAGGTCAAGGCTGCGGTGGCCATGAGCATGCTCCTGCACTCCAACCTGGGCGACAGAGTGAGATTCTGACTCAAAAAAAAAAAAAGAAGAAGAAGAAGTATGTGTTTACCAATATATTATTTAGAAATGGTTTCTGTTTAGTATAAAACCAAGTGATCCAACTCTAATAAATGGTTTTTGAAATGTGGGGGAAAAAAGATGTGTGTTTAATCTCTGAGTATTTGGGGATTTTCCAGTTATCTTAGCGTTACTCATTTCTAGTTTAATTCCATTGTGTTCTGAGAACATACTTACACAGGAACAGGATTCTATCCTGGACATTGTGCATGTTACACTGTGGGGCTCTGGTTTCTGTTATCATACTCTAAAATGTGTTGACTTTTTTATTAGGTGATTAACTTCAAGCTCTGCTGTTGCATGCAGCTCAAATCTTAGTTCAGTTCTTTTTTTCTCTGCAGAAGTATTTTCCGTGCTGTGTGGTTCAAGGATCAACCAGAGACCAGGACAGAGTTTATATATAGGATCCAGATCTCCCCCTCTCTGGATCTCTCCTTTCTGGGGTTCCCTGCTTCATTTTCTAGTGTCTGGGTTGCTCTAAATTTCATCCTCTGGTTCTTCAGCCCAGAAAGACCACAGGTTTCCTGTGTGTGCTGTGCTGACTGCGGCCCGCTCTTGAGATCAAAACTATAAAAGACGGATGATTCCACATGCCATTCCCTTCTTCCAAGTGCTGACTCCCAGCCAGAGTTTGCTCGCTTTTATCCATGCTCCAGTGCCTTAAGGTTTTTGTTCGTGTTTTTGCATTTTGTCAAGAGTCCTTATCTGTGGGAAGGTCAGTTCAGGAGGATCTTACTTGGTTATACTGGAAGAGAAATTCCTAAGACCAAGGCATAGGAAGGTAATATCACTGGCTTGTGGCTACCTAGCTAGCAAATTGCAGAACTGGTTTTCAAACCCAGGCCTAAGCACCTCCAGCCTTCACGGGTATTTTGTATTATACGGATCTGTTTTCCATCTCCTATTTGTCAAATAAGAGACCCAGAATTTCTTACTGTTCAGTTGATGGGGGGATGGGATGGTGGGGCGAGGTTGGGGGGGGCAACTACCAGCATCTCTGACTTTCCCTTCGCATAAAACCTGTCCAGATTAAGAAGGGGATTTTATTTATTGCCTTTTGTCCATTTTCTGTCCTCTGAAAGGATGGTAATCAAAGTGCATTGGCTCTGAATTTAGAAACATCTGTATTCCGATAACATGCACGTGACCTTGGGCAAGTCACTTCAGTTTCCTTATCTGTAAAATGGGGAAAACAATAGTATTGGCCTCAGAAGTTTGTGGTGGAGATTAGATGAGATGCTTCACATAAAGTTCAAAGGACAGTGCCTGACATATAGTAAGCATTCATTAAATAAAACCTATTGGGGGTTTTTTTTTTCCTACTCTGAAAGTAGGGGGTGGTCACAGTGGGTATATTAGGTATTTTTCCAATAAGGGTACAAGAGGAGACTGAGCCCAGGGCACCACTTGAGAGGCAGGTCTTCTTAGGATGTCAGCCCTGTTAAGTAGGGTATCATCTGCCATATCAGCCAGAGTAGTATGAACAAGTCGATGTTTTGTGCAGTATAAACTCAAGTTCAGAAAAATTTAGCTCCCACCTGAGGTCTGCCGCAGAGTTGGAGGGCAGGCCGGCTTCCCTGAGCCCTGCTTCCTACACTGAGGGTATTTTCTCTCTGCTGAAATGCCCATACCCTTCACAGGGGGCTCCTCAGACACAGGGGTGGGCACTGGAGTAGGGGAGCTTCTCAGAGTCCTGAGAACCAAGAGGAGAGGCTGCAAGCACTGCCATCACAGCAGATGGACCAGGAGGAAGTTTCTGCTTTATTTTTTTCCAGCAGACTGGAACGGTTTCTAGAAGGAGCACAAAGAGAGGCGGAAAACCGGCAAAGAAAGAAGGAACAGCATGGAGGGAGGGAGTGGAGCTGGTGTGGGAATGCGCAGGAAGGGAGAAGCCAACGTCTGCCGCTGGGCCAGGCCAGTGACCATCTCTGGTTTGGGCCTAGATGTGGGCCAGTAGGTAGCACCAGCACGGCGTGGCCAGCCCCTGGCAGCAGACTGCCACCAAAAGAGAAAACAGGGAGGGGTGCGAGGGAGGGAACCCTCTGCCTGCCAAGGAAATGCCCACTTGCTGAGCACTATGTGATGCCCTTTCACTCACCTCAAACTTCTGGGTTCAAGCAATCCTCCTGCCTTGCCCTCCCAAAGTACTGGGATTGTAGTTGTAAGCCACTGTGCCTAGCCGTCTTTCACTCACCTCAAATGCTTAATTAAAAAAAAAAAATTCGGCTGGGATCAATGTTCAAGAACAGCCTGGGCAACCTCGTCTCTACAATAGATAAAAAATTAGCCGGGTGTGGTATCGTGTGCCTGTAGTTCCAGCTACTTGGAAGGCTGAGGCGGAAGGGATCGCCTGAGCCCAGTAGGTTGACGCTGGGGTGGCCGTGAGTGTGCCACTGCCCTCCAGCCTGGGCGACAGAGTGAGACTCCAACTCAAAAAAAAAAGTCCTTCTAGACAGCACTGAAGTCTTGTTTTTCGATAGGGTCACAAGGCTTAGATAGGGTAAATTAGGAGCCTGAAGCCACCCAGCTTGTAGGTAGCAGAGCTGGGACGTTCCTCGCCCCACGCAGAGCTACCTCTTGCTTCCCAAGCCGTGTCCTGGCCTAGCCTGGAGAGGAAAGGGGGTGGCAGGCCAAGGGCTCCTCAGGCTGGTTTCCCTGCCCACACTTGGCAGACTCTCCCTGAAAGCCATCCTCCTCCATCATTTGTTCCTGCATGCATTCATTCCTGAGCATTCTAGGCTGCAGGCTGAGCCCTGGTGAAACCACATTGAATAAGCTAGGTCCCATCCTTCCTTTGCAGAGCTCAAGGCTGGTGTGGTCCCTAAAGAGACTCATGGACATTAAACCTAAGGACTGGGAGTCAATTTTAATCCAGCCCTCTCCCTTAATATACACAGCCCCCCACGCCCGTAGCCCTCCAACCCCTCAACCCCTCAACCCCGCTCACCACCACACACAGACGACCCATCTTGCCAGTGTTACGAGAAAGGAGACCTCTCCGGCCCACCCAGCCACGAGAGGGCGCTGTGAGGGATGACAGCAGGATTTCTCAGGCTCCAGCCCAGGGTGCTGGCAGCAGCTCCGGCTCTGCTCACCACGCCCCTCGGTGATGTCTGGGCTCCCCCAGTGGGGCCTCCTGCTGGCCTCCTGGGTCACCCTGTCTCTCCCCTCCTGCTCCAGCCCTGCAGGAGGGCCTATCTGCCTTCACCCAGGCGCTGTACGGCATTGCCGCAAAGCCTCTTGGAGGCCATGCCTCCTCACAGCCGGCAGGAGGTCCCTGGGTTGGGCCGGGCCTCAGCTGTCAGTTTGGCTTACATCTGTGGCATGAGCCTCCGGGCCCGCTCTCCCCCATGCCCCTCCAGCTCGCCCAGAGCTACTGGGCCGTTCAGGCTCAAGCTGGGACATTACTGCCCTTGAAATCAGGCAGTTTAGGGGCGAGTCAGCAGGCGGCTGAGCTTGAAGCCGAGGCTCTCTTCCTCGGGTTGGTGACCTTGCAGATGGCACACCCTAGGGCAAGCACGGGGTGCGATGGGCTCAGTTTGTTTGACCTTCTGCGGTCCAGAGATCAGAGTCTGCGGGTAGATGAAAGAAAGACAGACACAGCGATTGCCTGCCGGCCACCACGTCGCTGGAGCTCCTCAGACATGTTCTCAGCCCTGACAATGACCCTGCTGAGAGGCTTGTGAGGGAGAGCCCCCCAAAACTGGAATGTCTTTTGGTGGGTGGACCCCTTGTAGTAACAGGCTTCCCTCACTAGGTAAGTGTTCTAGGAACCCATTGGCATCAGTGTACCAGCTAGCGTTGCTGTGAGAGGCTGCATTCAGCTTCCTGAGGTTTTTGGGGGAGATTGTTTC
The DNA here is from genome assembly GCA_027257055.1 of Cephalopachus bancanus. Classification (NCBI taxonomy): domain Eukaryota; kingdom Metazoa; phylum Chordata; class Mammalia; order Primates; family Tarsiidae; genus Cephalopachus; species Cephalopachus bancanus. Next base: position 5,747,381 of record JAPVLO010000158.1, read on the forward strand.
CACGTGTTTGCTCATTTCATGATGGGTGATTTACAAGCACACCTGCCCACATTGTGCTGAGTGTTCAGCAGTTTTTGACCAAAAATAGCATGACCCCCTGCCCCACCCTCCCTACGTAACCAGTCTCTCCCAGAGCAACTTTTTTTTGTTTTGTTTCCTTGGATGAAAAAAGTCCTCAGAGAGAAATGTTTTGCTGCTGTGGAAGGGGTAAAACAAAAAGCAGCAGAAGCAATAAAAGGAGTCAAAACTGACAAGTTCAAAACCTGTTTGAGCAGTTGGGAAAAGCATCTAGATAGATGTATTGTATCAAACAGAGAGTATTTTGAAGGTGCCTGAAGTTTAAACATGTAAGAATAAATACATGATTTTTTATACATACATTCCGGGTTTTTTTTTTGGTCCCCCTCATATTTTCTATTTTACAAGGGAATACATGGAGACTCAGAGAGGTTAAGTAGCTTGCCCAAGGGCACACAGTTAGGAAGTAGCAGATCTGGGATTCCAGCACCAGTGCTCCTGCCCCTTTGGCACACTGCAATGGATCCTGGTCCCCCCCCCACTCTCCCTCCTCACTCCCTGGGCCCTGCAGACCCTGTTCCCTCTCACTCCTTCCCCCTCCCGTCTCCCCAGGCTATTGACCATTGCTTCCCTTCTTCCCCACTTCCCTTTGACAGTCAGGGATACCTTTCCCTTAGTCCAACAGAGGATTTGCAAAAGAAGCACAGCACCTTGGGGCCACAAACAGGCTGGGACTCCAGAGGACTCCAAAACAGAGTTATCTGGATAGATGAAGTGACCTCTCACTGACCTGCACTGCACGGCCTGAGCCACAGAGATGCTGGACGGTGACCAGAGAGAGTCAGCACAGAGAGGTGATCTGGAAGGTGAACTGCTCTGACAGTGCTACAGTCATGAGGGCTGCCTGTGTAATAAAGGGAGGCTTGAAGGTGTCCAGTCACAGGCAGCTTCAAGCCAGGGTTATCAATAGCTGGAAATATAAATGGTGGGCAGAGAGGGCAAAACCCAGCTAGCTCCTGGATTGGGAAGTATGACATGGTGTCTGGCCTGGAACCAGGCTCAGGGCTTGCTGGAAAGATCTGTCTCCTCCAAGAGCGGCTGTGCAGGAGATCTGGGTTGGGAGCTACCCTGGTGGGGGTGCGGGGTGTCTCCATGAGGCCCTGGGACTCACACCCACCCTGCTTTGGGTACCTGAGGGTACCTAACTCCACTCTGGATGACTGTGGACCCTTTGCCAGAATCGGGATGCTGTGAGGCCTCTGCCAAAGGGGAGGAAATGCACATGCATTAAGCACCTACTAGGTGCTGAGCCCTGGGCAAGGCATGACATCATCACTGAAATAAAGGCATCAGTAGCAACCAGTTCTCGAGGGACTCAGGAAGCATGTGGGGAACTTAACGTAAGATGATGTTGTGGTGTCACGATTGCTAATATCAACAGAAACTCAACAATAGGAACTGTAATTTCTTGAGCACCTTTTCTGCTTTAGGCACTGGCCTGGGCTTGTTGGCTATTGACAACTGCCATGTTTGGCATTTATTTGAGACTCTTTTTTTTTTTTTTTGAGTTGGAGTCTCACTCTGTCACCCAGACTGGAGTGCAGTGGCCGCTCCCAGCCACCGCAGCCTCGACCTGCTGGGCTTCAGCAATCTTTCCGCCTCAGCCTTCCAAGTAGCTGGAACTACAGGCACGCACTACCACACCCGGCTCATTTTGATTTATTGTAGAGATGAGGTCTTGCCACGTTGCCCAGGCAGGTCTCGAACCCGCGGGCTCAGGCAATCCACTCACCTCAGCCTCCCAAAGGCGTGGGATTACAGGTTGAGCCACCGAGCCTGGCTTATTCGAGACTCTTAAGTTGTCTATTTTAACTTAATTCTTACATCCATTGTGTGAGGGAGGTATTTTTGGGGGGTAGAGGGTAGAAACAAGGTCTTGCTATGTTGCCCAGGCTGATCTTGAACTCCTGGCCTCAAGTGTTCCTCCCATCTTGGCCTCCAAAAGTACTGGGATTGTAGGTGTGAGTCACCTCACCTGGCCAGGAGGTATTCTTTCTTTCTTTCTTTCTTTCTTTCTTTCTTTCTTTCTTTCTTTCTTTCTTTCTTTCTTTCCTTTCTTTCTTTCTTTCTTTCTTTCTTTTTTCTTTCTTTCTTTCCTTCCTTCCTTCCTTCCTTCCTTCCTTTCTTTCTTTCTTTCTTTCCTTCCTTTCGTCAGGGTCTCACTGTCACCCAGGCTGAAGAGCAGTGGCACGTTCACGGCCACTGCAGCCTCGACCTGCTGGGCTCAGGTGATCCTCCCATCTTATCCTTCCAAGTAGCTGGAACTACAGGCACATGCCACTACCCCTGGCTAATTTTTTTTTTAATTGTAAAGACAAGGTCTCACCAAGTTGTCCAGGCTGGTCTTGAATCCCTGGACTCGACAATCCTCTCACCTCCACTTCCCAAAGTGCTAGGATTACAGGCATGAGCCGCTGTGTCCAGCCTAAGCCACCACATCCAGTCTGGGAGATATTCTTACCTGCATTTTGCAGATGAGGAAACTGAAGTTCAATGACTTGCACAAAGTCAACTGCTCATAAGGGTATTTGAATTCAGGTGAACTCCAGAAATCCTGAGCTCTTCCCAGCACACTAACCTTTCCGAGGGAGCAGATGCTAAGACATGCTTGTTGGGTGAGTGAGCAGATGCATGTGTCTGTCTGAGGTGACAGGTGAGATCTCCAAGCCCCAGGAGATTCAGCAGGTTGTTCAAGGTCACAGAGCCAGACAGAAGTGGGGTGGGGAAAGAGTCCCAGTCTGGTCTCTCCACACAGGCTTTCCTCTCAAGCCTCCTTGCTCCTCTGAGCAGAAGCAACCTCTTCATGGCAGCCGTTTGCCCTCACACACGCCTGGCGTAGCAGTGGGCTCCGATTTGCATGCCGACTCATTCTTTCCCCTTCTGGGAACCTGGCAGGTGGCCCAGCACCAGGCCCTGCCTCTCCCCAGGCAAGACAAGAGAGTCATTTCATTCTCTCTCCCTTGCTTGAGGGCTCTCGGAGTCCCTGCTGGGCAAACGGGTGTCCCTTGGGGCCTCAAGGCTGGCCTGGCACCTTGGACCTCCCTCCACAAGCCTCCTGGGGCCGACTGCCACAGAGGGTCTGTGCAATGGTTTGGGGACGCTTTTGTGGTCTTGAGCAAACTTCCCCCACGGGACACTGGGAGTGCTGGTCATCCGGGTCTGTACTCTGCACCCTGGGCTCCTCCCTGCTGAGCTGCCAACACCATGTGCCGCGCCCCACCTCACTCTCGTTGTGATGTGGAAACTGGAGTCTGCTGCTAACCCACATGTGAGTGAGGGTGAGGTTGATGTCTCTGCTCCAAGCAGCAAGAGGACGTGTGAGAGAATCCCTGTGCTGACAGCCCAGGAAGGCAGAGGGGTCCCTGACACAGGTTATCTCCTGCTGACCGGGGTAATCACCTGGTGGGGCGGCAGACACCCGAGTCAGGCCAGCTTAAGAAAGAGGTGCTTGTTGGCCACAGGACTAGGAAGAGCAGGCAGGCTGTGAACTCCATCCAGGAGGCTCCAGGCTCATCTCTGCTTCTTCCTGACTGTGGCCTTCTGTGACAAAGTCACCCACTCTGCAACCACTCTCCCCTTCTCCTTAATAACAGAACCCCTCATCCACACAGACACAAAGATGGGAACCACAGACACTGGGGACTCCTGGAGACGGGAGGGACAGAGGGAGGCAAGCACTGAAAAACCACTATGGATACTGTGTTTACTATTTGGGTGATGGATTCACTAGAAGCCCAAACCTCACCATCACGCAATATGCCCACATAACAATCCTGCACATGTACCTCCTGTGCCTAAACGAAAATAAAGAACAGAATTCTTCTATGCTGGGGGATGACCAGGTGCGTTTCACAGCTTTCCCGGCACATAGGAACTCCCAATGAAAGAGAAGTGGAAATCTTTGAGTGGGGCTTCCAGGATGCTCTTTATTTATCTATTTATTTTATTGAGTTGACATCTCACTCTATCACCCAGGCTGGAGGGCAGTGGCACACTACTGTCCACTGCAGCCTCAACCTGCTGGGCTCAAGTGATTCTTCCTCCTCAGCCTTGCAAATAGCTGGAACTACAGGCACTTGCCACCGTGCCTGGCTAATTTTTTGATTTATTATTGTAGAGATGACGTCTCGCCAAGTTGCCCAGGCTGGTCTCAAACTCATGGACTCAGGCAATTCTCTCACCTCAGCCTCTCAAAGTGCTGGGATTATAGGAGTGAGCCACCACGCCTGGGTTGAATCTTTTATTGGCTGTGTGACCTGGACAGTTTATGTATGTATGTATGTATGTATGTATTTTGAGTTGGAGTCTCACTCTGTCGCCCAGGCTGGAGTGCAGTGGCACGCTCATGGCCTCCGCAGCCTCGACCTGCTGGGCTCAGGTGATCTTTCCACCTCAGCCTTCCAAGTAGCTGGAACTACAGGCATGCGCTACCACGCCCGGCTAATTTTTGATTTATTGTAGAAACGAGGTCTCACCAAGTTGCCTGGGTGGGTCTCAAACCTGCGGGCTCAGGCAATCCAGTCGCCTCGGCCTCCCAAAGTGCTGGTATTATAGGCTGAGCCACCGAGCCTGGCCTAATTAATTAATTTAATTTAATAGATCTATATACATCCCTTTCCTCATCACTATCTCTCTTATTTAACCCTCTCAATCACCCCAAATGGCAGGTACAGTCAATTCCACTTACAGGTAAGGCAAGGGAAGGTTGAGTAACCTGGTCTTAATTCCCCAGCCAGGGAGGGGAGGTGCCAGAATTCATGCCTATCGATTCTAGAGCCAGAGCTCTGACGGCCACACCGGATCTCACTCTGTCACCCAGGCTGAAGTGCGGTGGCATGATCTTAGCTCACTGTAACTTTGAACTCCTGGGCACAAGCACCTCAGTCTCCCGAGTAGCTTGGACTATAGGCACACGTTATCACACCTGGCTAATTTTAAATTGTCTTTGTAGAGATGGGGTCTTCCTGTATTGTCCAGGCTGGTCTTGGTCTTGAAATCTTATGTGTGATTCTCCTACCATGGACTCCTAAAACTCTGAGATTACAGATGTGAACCACCACATCTGCGCTGCCTATCACCAAAGTTCCAGCTCTGGCTCTTACCTTTTTTTTTTTTTTTTTTTGAGTTGTAGTCTCACTCTGTCACCCAGGATGGAGCGCGGTGGCACACTCATGGCCACTGCAGCCTCAACCTGCATGGTTCAGGAGATCCTTCCGTCTCAGTCTTCCAAGTAGCTGGAACTACAGGCAAGTGCCATCACGCCCAGCTAATTTTTGGATTTATTGTAGAGGCAGGGTCTCGCCAAGTTGTCTAGGCTGGTCTCGAACTCCTGAGCTCAGGCAATCCTTTCGCCTTGGCCTCCCGAAGTGCTGGGATTACAGGCTCGAGCCACCGCGCCTGGCTGGCTCTTGTCTTTTAATAAGCTTTATAAAGGTGCAGAGGCCACTTAGGGCTCCAGTGGAGTCCTCAGACCAGAATCTGATGCACTGCCAGGTGGGAACCTTTTGCTGGAGATACTGTCTCCTTCAAAGAGCCATGGCATAAAGAATTGTTGCCTCCAGAGCTCACTGGATTCATTCCCAGCCTAAGCATTTGTCAGCAAAACCAATCCCTCCTCCAGGAAGCCCTCCTGATTCACCCAGTGTATCCTTGTATTCTCAATACTTGATGCTGCATTTGTGCTCAGCACCATTCATCTCTCCACTTAGAACCACAACATCCTGAGAGGGCCCTTTCTGCCCACCCCACCCCCCAACTCACCCATTTTGCAGGCAGGAGACTGCAATCCACAGAGGGGAAGGGCCTCGCAGGGGTTTCCATAGTAAGTGGCAGGCAGGGTTAGAATCCAGTTGTGTCACATCCCTGACATGTAGGAAGAGTGCATGTTTTTGGGAATCAGGCAAATATAGGTTTGTGTCTCAGCTCAGTCACCTGATGGCAGGGAAATCCTGCCTGCTTCCAGATGAGCAGCACCAGGGCACAGAAGGTAGTCCATTGGTATAGTTCCCTCACTGCCCATCCTCCTAGGGTGGGTAGTAGGGGTGTCCCTTCCTCCAATGTCCAGGCTGCTTCGTAAGGCCTCTCAGCAGGATTTAAATGACCAAAAAGGAAACAGAAACAAACAAACAAAAAGGTCAGAGAATATGTGAATTCTCTGTGCAGACAGAGAACAGCAAAGCCACATACCGGTAAAAGCTAGGCAGGATGCATACTAAAATGTTACCGATGTTTTTTTCCTGGATGCTATTATTAAGACTGATTTTTCCCTTTCCCTGATACCTTTCTGTGGTTATCTTTTTTAAGAAAACACTTCTGAGCCAGGCATGGAGGCTCATGCCTGTAATCCCAGCACTTTGGGAGGCTGAGGTGGGAGGGTCACTTGAGCCCAGAAGTTCAAAACCAGCCTGGGCAACACAGCAAAGCTGTATCTCTACAAAAAAATCAAAAAAGTAGCCAGGTGTGGTGGCACAGGCCTGTAATCCTGGCTACTTGGAAGGCTGAGGCAAAACGATCACCTGAGCCCACGAGGTTGAGTCACTGGTGAGCCATGATCATACCACTGTACTCCAGACTGGGCGAGAGCGAGACTATCAAAAAAGAAAGAAGGAAAGAAAGAAAGAAAAGACGTCTTTTTTTATTTTTATTTTTGAATCAGAGTCTCACTTTGTTGCTCAGGCTGGAGTGCAGTGGTACTGTCACAGCCACCCCAACCTCTACCTGCTGTGTTCCTGCAATCCTTCCATCTCGGCCTTCCAAGTAACGAACTACAGTCATGTGCCACCACACCTGGCTGATTTTTAAATTTTTGTTGTAGAGACGAAGTCTCACCAAGTTACCCAGGCTGGTCTTGAACCGCTGGACTCAGGCAGTCCTCTCGCCTTCACCTCCCAAAGTGTTGGGATTACAGGCATGAGCTACTGCTCCTGGTTCAGAAAACACTTCTAATATGGAGACTGTGTCACATGTTTCTTGTGTTTATATGTACACATGTACATATGTGTGTGTCTACACATGTACATTCTGTGCCTGTGTTTAGATGTGTTCAAGCTTGTCCATTTGTGCATGTGTGTGCGTGCATGTGTGTGTCTATGTGTGCATGTGTGCCCCTGTGGGCCAGGGAGCCTGTGCCCTAGGGCTCTGGGATGCTAAAGGGAGAACTAGGGAGCCTGTTAGAAACATCAAGACCGAGCCGGGCTCGGTGGCTCAGCCTGTAATCCCGCGCTTTGGGAGGCTGAGGTGAGTGAATGGCGAGACCTCATCTCTACAATACATCAAAAACCAGCCGGGCGTGGTAGCGCGCGCCTGCAATTCCGGCTACTCGGAAGGCTGAGGCGGAAGGATCGCCGGAGCCCAGCAGGTGAGGCTGCGGTGGCCGGGAGCGGCCACTGCACCCCAGTCTGGGCGACCGAGTGAGACTCCAGCTCAAAAAAAAAAAAGAAACATCAAGACCTAAATAGGCTCCTCCAGGGAGTCTCTGAGGCCGTGGCCGTTTCAGGGTCCTGATTAGATAAAGCTGGGCTGGATTCGTCAGTTTTTAGCCTCAAACCAGGACAGGAAGTTGCCCGGAAGTTTTGGTGCAGAGTCCCATCCCCCACTCACCTGTGGCGGTGAGCAGGGAGGGGCTCAGGCCGTGCTCGCTTTGCGGCCGAGGGAGAAAGAGACTGAGGTCGGGACGGTCACCGAGAAGGGGTATGGCGGGTGCCTTGAAGCTCCGCGGCGGTTACCTACACCCACACCGGCTGTTTGCTAAGTCAACGTGGGGGACTCCCAGCCCTCCTTCTCCCTCCCCTGGAATATTTATTTGGCTATGATGGTTTCTCCCTCAAGGTGACCAGTAAGAATCATGGGTCTCATTTTCACCCCCTTTTCTGCAAGAAAAAGTAACAATGCCTTATGCATTTTTTCATTTTTATTGTATAGTTTGTATGTCAGTAATCAATACTTAATAAAGTTTTATAGATAAAAAAATCAAGGAAATTGCTTTTGATTGTCAATTTTGGGGACTGGAGCAGCAATAGATGCGATTTCTCCACGTAAGGCCCCCTGAGGCCGAAGCAAAGGCACGCGAGGTATGTTTGCTGGGAAGTGCTGGGTTTGTGCTAGAAGAGGCGCAGCGCTCAAAATGGCTGCAGGAGAGAACAGCCTACGTACGTGCAGCCAAGGCAGTCAAGCGTGGTCACGCTGCGGCTCCTACGAACTCCCATTCACTGAGCACTTTCCAGGGGCCAGGCACCGGGCTGGATCTTTATGGGTTCTCTTACTCAGGACTGCTTGGATTGCAAGTGACCGAAACTTCCACTCAAATTGGCTCAAGTAGAAAGGCAGACATTGCGGGACAGGTGTGTGTGTGTGGGGGGAAGACACATTTTCATCTGTAGCTGGACTCAGGGGTAAGCACCAGGACACAGACTCTTAACATCTTATCGCCTTCTCGCGGACTTCCTCCTCAGGCAGGTGCTGCCCTTGCGGCGAAGACGCCAGCCAGCAGCTACAGGCTCCTCTTATCAGTTCGGCAGGCCCAATGGAGTCCCTCTGGATTGGGCCAGCAAAAGCCCCAGGACTTACTCACATTGGCTGACCTTGTTTATATTCCTATCCTCAATCCAATCACTGGCCAGAAAGAATACTGTGCTCTTATTGGTCAGGTCCGTGTTTAAAAAAAAAAAAAAAATCTCTTCTGCATATTGGACAGGCATATGCAGAAGAATGACTGTGGACCCAAAGCGCTCACCATATAAAAAAAAATTAACTCAGGATGGTTTAAGACCCAAACATAAACATAAGGTCAGAAACTATAAAAATCCTAGAAACCTAGGAAAGAAATCTTCTGGACGTTGGCCTAGGCAAAATATTTATGACCAAGTCCTCAAAAGCAAATGCAAGCCGGGCTCGGTGGCTCAGCCTGTAATCCTGAGCTTTGGGAGGCTGAGGTGAGTGGATTGCCTGAGTCCGCGGGCTCGAGACCAGCCTGGGCAATTGGTGAGCCCTGGTCTCTACAATAAGTCAAAAAAAATTAGCCGGGCGTGGTGGTTCCAGCTACTTGAAAGGCTGAGGCGGAAGGCTCGAGTGAGCCCAGCAGATGGAGGCTGCAGTGAACATGGGCATGCCACTGCACTCCAGCCTGGGCGACAGAGTGAGACTCCAAAGTTAAAAAAAAAAAAAAAAAGTGGGCAAAGTACGTGAACAGACATTTTTCAAAAGAAGATGTACATGTGGCCAACAAACATACAAAATATTCAACATTACTAATCATCAGAGAAATGCAAATTGAAACCACAATTAGCTACCAGCTTACACCTGTCGAAATGGCTGCTATTATTATTATTACTGCTACTACTATTGAGTCTGGGTCTCAGCTGGAGTGCAATGGCACAATTATGGCTCACCTCAGGCTTGACCTCCTGGGCTCAAGTGATCCTTCCGCCTCAGTCTCCCTAATAGCTGAAACTACAAATATATGCCACCACACCCGGCTAAATTTTTTTATTATTGTGGAGACAAGGTCTTGCTGTTGCCTAAGCTCGTCTCCATCTCCTGTACTCAAGCAATCCTCCCACCTTGGCCTCCCAAAGTGCTGGGATTACAGACATGAGCCATCAAACCTGGCCCCAGAATATCTATTATTAAGAAGTCAAAAATCAACAGGTGGTAAGAATGCAGAGAAAAGCAAACGCTTATACACTGTTGGTGGGAATGTAAATTATTACAACCTTTATGGAAAACAGTATGAAGACTTCTCAAAGAACTAAAAAGAAAACTACAGTTGCATCCAGCAATCCTACTACCAGGTATCTCCCCAAAGAGAAAGAAATCACTATATCAAAAAGACACCTGCTCTCATATGTTTATCACAGCACTATTCATAATAGTAGAGACAGGGAATCAACCTAAGTATACATCAATGGAGGACTGGGTAAAGAAAATGCAGTATATAAAAAACTCCCCCTGGAGTACGGAGAGATGTGGAGGAATCAACTTCACCTGAAAATGTGCAAGTGTGGGGCAAGGGTGGTTTTCTTTTTTTTTTTTTTTTTGAGTTGGAGTCTCACTCTGTCACCCAGACTGGAGTGCAGTGGCCGCTCCCGGCCACCGCAGCCTCGACCTGCTGGGCTCCGGCGATCCTTCTGCCTCAGCCTTCCGAGTAGCCGGAATTACAGGCGTGCGCGACCACGCCCGGCTGATTTTTGATTTATTGTAGAGATGAGGTCTCGCTACCCAGGCGGGTCTCGAACCCTCAGGCTCAGGCAATCCACTCACCTCAGCCTCCCAAAGGTGCGGGATTACAGGCTGAGCCACCGAGCCTGGCTAAGGGTGGTTTTCTAAAGGACATTCTGGTTGGCAAGAATAGATGTATTCTTTCATCAGTGTGACTCTATTTGACCCTCAGTGTCAGGTCATCTCTGCCCCATTGCTCCTCCCATATCTGGGGTCTCCTAAGTCCACTGCAGGCTCAGCCCTTAGGACAGTTCTGCCCCGAAGGGCAGGGTCTTAGTTGGTCCAGCCCCTCCCTGTGGGACTCAGTCCCCAGACAGCTAAGACCCTGTGCCCTATTCTGAGCCCACCTCCTGCCCTGTGTCCCATGTCTTAATCCCTTGATCTTATTTTCCTTGAGGAACGAGACTTCTTTCTCCTTTTTCTCAAACATTCCCAGGATCCACACACCCGGGATTCGCATCCTCATCACTTGGCCTTTAACCCCTTGCAGCCGATTTCCTGCCCCCACTCTCTTGTCCCCATCTCAGTTTTCCTCAACTGCTCTGCGGTCATTGACCTTTCAGACCCGCCATCACTCGCCTGCTTTCCCCTGGTCTCAGTAGCCTCATTCCATCCGGCAGTCCCACGACTAGGTAAGCCCTTCCCACTTACTCATGCACTCTCAAGTACCCCTGTTTTCCAAGACTGTGTTTTCTTTGTTTGTTTGTTTGTTTTGTTTTGTTTTTTTGTTTTTGAATAGGAGTCTCACTCTGTCGCCCAGGCTGGAGCGCAGTGGCATGCTCACGGCCACCACAGCCTCTACCTGCTGGACTCAGGTGATCCTTCCGCCTCAGCCTTCCAAGTAGGTGGAACCACAGGCACACGCCACCACACCCAGCTAATTTTTTGATTGATTGTAGAGACGAGGTCTCGCCAGGTTGCCCAGGCTGGTCTCAAACCCCTGGGCTCAGGCAATCCTCCCGCCTCTGCATCCTAAAGGGCTGAGATTATAGACATGAGCCACTGCTCCCGGCTTGTTTTGTTTTTTGAGTTGAGGGTCTCACTCTGTTGTCCAGGCTAGAATGCTCAGGCACACTCACAGCCACCACAGTCGCAACCTACAGGGCTCAGGGGATCCTTCTGCCTCAGCCTTCCAAGTAGCTGAAACCCCAGGCACGCGCCACAATGCCCAGCTAACTTTTTGATTTATTGTAGAGATGAGGTCTTGCCAAGTTGCCTAGGCTGGTCTGGAACCCCTGGGCTCAGGCAGTCCTCTCACCTCTGTCTCCCAAAGTATACCCAGCCCAAGATTGTGTTTTCAACTCTCCTGCCTTATAGTTCCTACCTTCCCCAGGCCTCTCCTTCTCTCCCAAGACTCTAAATTTAGCCCTGGACCGATGAAAATATCAGCTCTCAACATTGTCTTGATGGCCTGTGGCCCCTAAGACTCAAGGTGTCCCAGCCTCAACATACCCTCTTTCTAAATCTGTTTGCCCTCCGAAGGCACTCATCCCCTAGTTGCTTCAGCAGAAATGTCAGAGGCATTAGGTCCCTTCTTTGCTCTCCCTCCCCTCACCATTCTAATCTGTCCTCAAGGCCTCTTCTATGACCTAAATATCTCCCTGCTCCAGCTCCTCTTCTCTTCCTTCCTCCAGGCCCTCATTTCCTCTCACCAGACCACTGTACACTCCCCAGCAGATCTCCTTTCTCTCTTCAACCAATCCAGCCCTTTTCTCTACATGGGCCTGAGTGATTGCTCTGGACAAACTGGATCATGACACTCTCCTGCTTGAACCCTGCATGGCTCCCCATGGCTCTCAGGGAGACTTGCAACTCCTTGGTTGATGGACAAGGCCAACCATAGCGGACCGCTTCTCTGCCTTTCGATCTCTCCCCCCTTGCTTAACTTCCTTCTATAGTCCATCTTAAAGGCTTGAAAAAACGGCTTTGGAGGATAATTTATGTATACTAATACTCAGCTTAAGTGTAGCGTTTGATGAACCTGGGTAATTGTGTACAGTCATATGTACATTGTTATCATCCTAAAAGCTTTCTTGTGTCCCCTCACAATCAATCACTCTTCTTCCTAGACCTCCACCCTCAGGCAACCATTGATTCCATTACGTTTGTATTCTGGGTTTCCATATAAATGGAATTATGCAGTTTGGAGTCTTTTGTGTCTGACTTATTTCATCTAGCATAACATTTTTCAGATTCACGCATATTGTTGTGTGTATGAATATTTCATTCTCTTTATTGCTGAGCAGTATCCCTTTGTATAAATATACTACATGCAATCTGTTCATTCATTCATTTGTTGATGGACATTTGAGTTGTTCACAATTTTGGGCTTATATGAACAATATTGCTATGAACATTCCTGTAGTAGTCTTTGTGTGGACATATGCTTTACATTTTCTTGGGTAAATACCTAGTAGCGACGGGGCGTGATGGCTCACACCTGTAATCCCAGTACTTTGGGAGGCCAAGGCAGGGGGATTATTTGAGCCTAGGAATTTGAGACCAGCCCGGGCAACATAGATCACTATATATAAAATAAACAAACAGAGCCGGGCTCCGTGGCTTAGCCTGTAATCCTGCATTGAGGTGAGTGGATTGCCTGAGCCCGCGGGTTCGAGACCCCCTGGGCAACTTGGTGAGACCTCATCTCTACAATAAATCAAAAAATTAGCCAAGCATGGTAGCACGCACCTGTAGTTCCAGTTACTTGGAAGACTGAAGCAGGATCACCGGAGCCCAGCAGGTCGAGGCTGCGGTGGCCGGGAGCGTGCCACTGCAGTCCAGTCTGGGAGACAGAGTGAGACTCCAACTCAAAAATAAATAAATAAATAAACAAACAAAATAATAAATAAAAAAAACTAGCTGGGCATGGTGGTGTGTGCCTGTAGTCCCAGCTACTCTGGGAGCTGAGGTGGAAGGATCACCTGAACCCAGGAGGTCGAGGCTCTGGTGAGCCATGATCATGCCACGGCACTCCTTCCTGGGAGGCAGAGTGAGACCCCAACTCAAAAACAACAACAACAACAAAAGCTAGTAGAAGAATTGCTGGGCCCCATGGTTGGTGTGTGTTTAATTTCAACAGATACAGTTGTCCTCTTTCCCTAAGTGACTGTAGGACTTTGCATTTCCACCAACAACCTATGAATACTCCAGCTGCCCTGCGTCCTCTCCAACATGTCACACTATCAACTCTTTCACGCTTCAGACATTCTCCTGTGTGTGGAATGGTCATTCATTTCACAGTCACCACTAATGATAAGTGCCTAAGTGCCTTTTCATGTTCTTATTGTTTACTCATATTTCTTCATGAACAAGACCCGCCTGGGCAGCGAGACCTCATCTCTACAATAAATAAAAAAATCAGCCGGGCGTGGTAGCGCGCGGCTGTAATTCCGGCTATTCGGAAGGCTGAGGCAGAAGGATCGCCGGAGCCCAGCAGGTCGAGGCTGCGGTGGCCGGGAGCGGCCACTGCACTCCAGTCTGGGCGACCGAGTGAGACTCCAACTCAAAAAAAAAAAAATCTTTTGTTCATTTTCTGATTTTTTTTCTTCCTCTTTCTCCTCCTCCTCCCTCTCTTTCTTTTTGGTTCATGTTTTGAGTTGCACAGTTTATTGCATTCTGGATAGCTCTTTGTCAGATATATAGTTTTGCAAATACTTATTTCCAGTCTGTCAGCTTAGTGGCTTTGAAACTGCAGATCATGAGCCATTTATGAATAGTAAAATCAATGTAAGGCTGGGTGCAGTGGCTCAAGCCTATGACCCAGCACTTTGGTAGGCTGAAGAGAGAGGATTACCTGAGCCTATGGGTTTGAGACCAGCCTGGGCAACTTGGCAAGACCTCATCTCTACAATAAATCAAAAAATTAGCTGGGCATGGTGACGCACGCCTGTAGTTCCAGCTACTTGGAAGGCTGAGGCAGAAGGATCGCCAGAGCCCAGCAGGTCGTGGACGCGGTGGCCGGGAGCGTGCCACTGCACTCCAGCCTGGGCGACAGAGTGAGACTCCAACTCCAAAAAAAAAAAAATCAATGTAGTGGGTCAGACCCAATAGATAGTTGACCCTTGAGCAACATGGGGTGAGAGGCATGGATTAGGCTGGGCTCAGTGGCTCAGCCTGTAATCCCAGCACTTTGGGAGGCCGAGACGAGAGGATTGCCTGAGCCTGCGGGTTCGAGACTCGCCCAGGCAACTTGGTGAGACCTCGTCTCTACAATAAAATAAAAAACTAGCCGGGCATGGTAGCGCACGCCTGTAGTTCCAGCTACTTGGAAGGCTGAGGTGGAAGGATCGCTGGAGTCCAGTAGGTTGAGGCTGCGGTGGCTGGGAACGTGCCACTGCACTCCAGTCTGGGCGACAGAGTGAGACTCCAACTCAAAAAAAAAAAAAAATAAGAGAGGCACAGACCTCCCACACAGTCCAAAACTTGTGTATAATTTTTGACTTCCCCAGAACTTAGCTACTAGATGCCTACTCTGGACCGGAAACCTTACTGATAGCATAAACAGTTGATAACACATATGTTGTATGTTATATGTATTATATTCAAAATTCTGACAAGAAATTAATCTAGAGATGTGAAAATGTTATTAAGAAAAAAGGTCTTCATCCTTTTCATCTTCATGCTGAATGGGCTGAGGAGGAAGAGGAAGAGGAGGGGTGGTCTTGCTGTCTCAGAAGTGGCCGAGATAGAGAAAATTCATGTGTAAGTGGACCCATGCAGTTCAAACCCATGTTGTTCAAGGCTCAGCTGTATACTTTCTGAGGGCGGCTCAGAAGGCTAAGAACTGGTGCACACTCTTTTTTTAGCTGTGTGTGTGTGATTGTGGAATCCTGGGCCATGAAGCAAGGTGTGTTCCTTCCTGGTGGTCATAAATACTTGAAAACCTCTGCTCTAACTTTGTGGCGCTCAATTCATGTATATTAAACAAACAAAGAAACAAATGAATAGACAGGCCTGGCCATCTCCCAACTGGATTTCTCAGGATTCACAGCACTTTTGGCTACCAGAACAGTCTCCCCAGTGGCAGCAGCAGGAGGAGGCTGAAACCCCTTTTATAGCCCACTCCCTTTGAGTTGAGTTCCTCAAAGTTGGTGGTTTCTCTTCATTCAAGGCGTTGTTTTCCCAAGTGTGCGCCTTGACAAACACATTTCTGAGACTACTTCATTTCTGTGTGAAGGATGATGAGGAGAGTCTGGGCAGCACTGGATTGAGCAAAGATAAATAGGTGCCTTTATTGCAGGACTTCTCAGAGTCTTTAATAGGCCAAGGAACATGGTAAATCTTGAAGAGGGAGACAGGGCTGGCATCACTTCCCAATTTATTTATTTATTTGTAGAGATGTAGTTTTGCTATTTGCCCAGGCTGATCTCCAGCTCGAACTCAAGCGATCCTCCTGCCTCAGCCTCTCATAATGCTGGGATTATAGGCGTGAGCCACCACGCCCAGCCACTTCCCAAATGTATTTGAACAGAAAACTTCTTCTCAATCATAGAAGCCAAAAGGTGGAAATAACTCAAATGCTTATCAACTGATGAATAGATAATCAAAATGTGGTATATCCATGCAACGGAATATTATTTGGTCATAAAAATGAATGAAGTACTGAAAGATGCTACAGCACAAATGAACCCTAAGGGAAAGAAGTCAGACACAAGACACTATAGATAGTATTACTCTTTTGCTATGAAATACCCAGAATCAGAAAACCTATAGAGACAGAAAGTAGAACTGTGGTTACCTGGAATTGGTGGGGGGAGGGGAAGAGAGCTTAGAGCTATAGGATAACAGGTTCCTTTCTCCTCCTTCTTTCCTTCCTTCCTTCCTTCCCCCCTTCCTTCCTTCCTTCCTTCTTTTCTTTCTTGGAATCTCACTCTTTGTCACCCAGACTACAGTGCAGTGGCACGCTCACACCCACCGCAGCCTCCACCTGCTGGGTTCAGGTGATGCTTCTGCCTAGCCTTCCAAGTCGCTGGAACTACAGGCACACACCACCATGACCGGCTACTTTTTTTGATTTATTGTAGAGGTGAGGTCTCACCAACTTGCCCAGGCTGGTCTCGAGCCCATAGGTCTCACCTCAGCCTCCCAAAGTGTTGGGATTACAGGCTGAGCCACTGCGCCCAGCCACAGATTCCTTTCATGGGTAATGAAAGGGTTCTAAAACTCTGCAGATACACAAAAGACCACTGAAGAGCACACTTTAAATGTGTAAATTGTATGGTATGTGAATTATATCTCAATAACGTTGTTATCAAAAATACCAAAAAGCCTTTCCTCAAGGAGCTTTTGGAACTACTGATGTTTTAGAGAACTTACTTTGGGAACCAGAGGTATAAGCCAGGCCAACTGGGTCCCCTGGTGACCTGGAGGACAAGAGTCTCCTGTGGACCTTGAAGAACTGCCACTCGTGAAATCGAGACTTTTTTTTTTTTTTGCCAAGAGAGCCAACGTGAGGGCAAGTGCCACGCACAATTGCATCCCCTCCTGACAGGTGTGAGAATGGAGCCAGGGCTGGGTAAGCACATTCTTGATTCCCATTTCTCTCTGCACATGGCGGACAATCAGCTGATGGATGTGCTGAGCTCCTCAGACCTGGCAAGAGGACAGGCCCTCTGGCGCTCATGTACCAGCCTCACCTGGGAACCCGCAGACAGTGCCTCGCCCATCCTGTGGGTGCCCTCTGTACCGGCCAAGGGAGCCTGTCAAAAATAGTGCAGGCTGGAACGCCAGTTGGAAAACCAGATGGGACCGTCTGGAGCCTGGGGAAGAGCAGACATGGGTTTTGTTCCCAGTGCTGTTGCCTTTCTGTGTGACCTTGGGTGCCGTGTGCTGTCTAGCTGGGCCTCAGCTCCCCGCTTTGGAGGAGTGAATTTCTGTTCTTCTCCCTTGACAAACCTCCTGGAGGATCCTGAGCTGAAGACTGTCAAGGCTGAAAGGGATGTTGATGCTTGGGTCTGTTCTCCACTCCCCCCATCAAGTGAGCTGCTGAAAGCCTTCCAGTGCCAGGGAGCTCACTACCTCCCATTTCGTTGCCGGACAGTTGTGGTGTCGGGAAGCCCTTCCTTATATTGGACTGACTTCTGAGAGCTCCTCCCATTAGCCTCAGTTCTCTCCTTGGGTCCTGTGCAATGTGGCTGACTCTTCTGCTGTAATGCCCAGCAGGGCCCCCTTCATTTGGCCCTCTGCCTCCCCTGGGTGCCAGGAGGCCACTGTCCACTCAGAGCAAGTTTTGTCAACTGCCTTTTTCAGAGCTGATGTCCTGCACCGTTCCTGCTCCCAACCTCCCAGTCTGTCCCTCACCTCCCTGGCCTGGGACATCTACCCAGCCTCCCATAGCCTCTCAGACCTGTTGTCATGTGATGCCCTCTACTGCTCCACTTCCCAGCTGTGACTCCTATCTGCTGCTCAGATGAACACTCTTCCTGACTTCTGCAAGGAAAGCTCAGCCCCAGGAGGCTCCTCCCACCCCACTGTGGTTGGCTTCCTGTGGGGTTGTCCCAGCCTCTGAAGGGAGAGTCTGACACACCAGACAGGCTACCAGCTCCTTGGCCATGCCCATTCATCTCTGTGTCCCAGTCTAGTAATGAACTCCAAGTCCTTCCACACCCTCCAAGAGCAGAGCCAATCATAGGCCCCTGGCACAGCCTGACAAGGGCAGCCTGCTCACAGCAGGGCCAGCCAGGCAGGATGGAGGAACATGGCCTGTCTTTCCTTCTAGAACCCACCTTCAATGAGCACCAATCTAAGGTCATGGAGAGAGAAATCACTTGCCATCTAGCGTGCCATCCTTTGGTGGGTTGGTGTTCCCATGTGGCACTGCTACCTCTCTTGTTCCATACCCTTGTGAGCCTTAAGTCCCATCAGACGAGGTGCTCAGGACATCCCCCTCTCTCACTGGGTCCCCTTGTCCACCCCCTTGTTTTCCAGCACCCATGAAAAGTTGGATTCTTCCACCGGTATGCTTCCATGGCTCGCCAGGCTGACACCAGGTCATCCTCACCCCAGCCCTGCATTGGCTGCCTCTGCTGTGGTGAGGGTCTCAGCCCGCCATGGCCCCTGTCTGGCTAGAAGCAGCCCTGTCTCGCACACAGTTGCTGTCTCCGTTAGTCACTGCACGACGGCGTGTTTATTAGGACGGCAGGAGCTCATTTTGCCGACTTTGGAGCCACGGGAGCTGGCTAAGTTTAGAACAAGCCTTGAGCGTGAGGACATCGTGTTCCTTCTCCTTCTGGCAAAACACGAGACTCAAGCTATTCTTTTCATCTTCGTTCTCCCAGACAAGCCCTAAGCCTCATTTACCACTAGATCAGCCTACTCCCAACACAAACTCCTAAGTAATCAAGAGGAGAAACTCCCCCAGTTTTCCTAAGGTTGAAAAGCACTGGGTCGTCGGGATGTTTTAAGGAGGACACATGCTCTGGAAGATGGGATGCCTCAGAGTCCGAAGGCAGATGACCTTAACCCTGTTTCTGTGGATGGGTTTCATGGGGTGCAGGAACCTACTGAATTCTTGGCGAATGTGATGTATCAGATTCTCAAAGAGGTTCATGGCTCCACCTAAAAATGATAGTTCTCAGTTGAAGGAAAAGATGCCCACATGTAGCTGCGTTGCAAAGTCCTCCCGAGCTTTGGAGTTTCTGTTATTAGATATTAAATCCCTCTGGGGGTCTGCACTGGGAGGGAAGACCCTGGAATCTGGCTCAGGCTGGGCCTGCTGACACTGCACTGCTGGGAGGGGAATCCCAGGCTCCTCTTGGGGAGAGAGGTCCGGAGTGTTCGGTCTGCCTGGGAGACAGTGACGTCATCCGTGGATGGTGGGGGATGGGTCAGTGGGGCCAGCACCAGTGCTGCGGGATAAAGAGGGCCTAAGGGGAAGTGAGAGGCCAGCTGGGAGGTCGCAACAGCTAAGCCAAGCACTGAGCGGATCCAAGAGCAGCGCTTAAAGGGCTAGGCCACGCTGGCCCTCTACGCACCTTTATGGATTCCATGCCACGATCTGCTATTTCCCATCCTGGAGAGCATGCTCTTTAGATTTTAGGGCGCATGTCTATTCTCCTGTTGGCTGTCTTCAACCAGCTGAGCTCCCTCCTGCCCGCAGCCCACCACCCTAACCTCCTGCAAAACATCAAGTACATGGTCTTGATATAAAAATGCATGTGAATGCAGCTGAGGTCACATATAATTGGGAAAGAAAGTCTACTGTCAAAACAAACAAACAAATAAAAACCAAGTGCTGTGTTCAGGTGTCAGATGCCTCTGACCTCCAGTTTATCCACACCATCAACACATCTCCCTCCAAACCCATAGGTTAACAGAGTTTTATGTATCCTGCCCTAAGTCTCCAGGGTATGAAACTGGCAGGGAGTAGAGTCTGCCTGGCTGGTGTCCAACAGTGGTCAGCAAATTAGTCCCTGTGCCCTCTGTTGCATAGTCTAGCCATTTAACTGATGGCTGCTGTCTGTCTTAAGAGCCATTTGGGATCAAAGGGTTCAGACCAAAATTTGAAATCTCGCCTATGTAGTGTGACCACATGAGCTTTATTTTCCCCACTTAAAAAAATGGAGAAAATAATGAATCCATGTCTACAAATCCAGAGAAGAGTCTAGGAGAGAAAAGAACAAACATTTATTTATTTATTTATTTATTTATTTATTTATTTTATTTATTTATTTGAGTTGGAGTCTCACTGTCACCAAGACTGGAGTGCAGTGGCTGCTCCCGGCCGCCGCAGCCTTGACCTGCTGGGCTCCAGCGATCCTTCCGCCTCAGCCTTCCGAGTAGCCGGAATTACAGGCATGGGCTACCATGCCGGCTGATTTTTTGATTTATTGTAGAGATGAGGTCTCACTGCCCAAGTCCACTCACCTCAGCCTCCCAAAGGCGCAGGATTACAGGCTGAGCCACAGAGCCCGGCTATTGTTTATTTTTTATTTTTTGAGTTAGAGTTTTACTCTGTCGCCCAGACTGGAGTGCAGTGGCCACTCTCGGCCACCGCAGCCTCGACCCGCTGGGCTCCGGCGATCCTTCCGCCTCAGCCTTCCAAGTAACTGGAACTACAGGCATGCACTACCACGCCTGGCTAATTTTTTTTTATTTATTGTAGAGATAAGGTCTCGCCAAGTTGCCCAGGTGGGTCTCAAACCCGAGGGCTCAGGCGATTCACTCACCTCAGCCTCCCAAAGTGCGGGATTACAGGCTGAGCCACTGAGCCCGGCAGAACAAACATTTATTGACGATCCACTGTGTCAGGACTTCTGTTTATAAACATGATCCTTTAAAAACTTTATAATCTCCAAAACTCTCCCAGGGTTGCTGTGAGAGCCCACTGAGAACAAATATTTAACAACTGTCTATGTCCTGGGGATACAGCAGTGAACACAACAGACAAAGTCCCTGGCTTTGTGGAGCTGATGTTCCAGTAGTGGGGTGGACAGACAATAGACAAATACATATGTACAGTGTTGGGGCTGGGGCTGGGGAATAAAGATAGTGAAGAAAAGTAAAGTAGAGGGGAGAGAGAGAGAAGGCAGGAGGTGTGGCCTATTCTGTGACGGGATGACATTTGAGCAGCAAACCCAGAAAGCAAAGGAGCAAGCCAGCCTCTGGGAGAAGAGAATTCCAGACAGAACTGCAAGTCCAACAGCCCTGAGATGGCAATGTGTCTGGCTTATTTGAGGGATGGTGAATGGTCAGTGGGCCTAGAGCCAAGGGACCTGAGGGGAGAATGGTAAAAATTCAAGACAACGAAAGACCCAGTAAGGCCTGTGGATACTAGGACCATGGATGGAAAAATGTTCCGCAAATGGTTTAGCACTGTGCACACAATAGAGCCATTCATCTGTCTTTCAGGACTTGAGAGTTCTTGTTTTTTTTTGTTTTTTTTGAGTTGGAGTCTCACTCTGTCGCCCAGACTGGAGTGCAGTGGCCGCTCCCGGCCACCGCAGCCTCGACCTGCTGGGCTCCGGCGATCCTTCCGCCTCAGCCTTCCGAGTAGCTGGAACTACAGGCGCGCGCTACCACGCCTGGCTAACTTTTTTTGATTTATTGTAGAGATGAGGTCTCGCTGCCCAGGTGGGTCTCGAACCCGCGGGCTCAGGCAATCCACTCACCTCAGCCTCCCAAAGGCGCGGGATTACAGGCTGAGCCACCGAGCCCGGCCTCACTACAGATTTTTAAATGCCATCCAATATAACTACTGCTCAAGTCAAGACATAAACATTTCTATAAACCCAGAAAGTTCCCGGGTACTCTTTTCCAGTTGATATCCTACTCCCAAAAGCCACAGTTGTTCTGGTTTCTATCACTAGAGATAACTTTCTTTGTTCTCAAACTTTGTATAAACGGAATCATACAGTGTGTATTCTCATGTAAGGTTTCTTCCACTCAACATAAAAGGTTTTAGAGAGCCGGGCGCAGTGACTCAACACCTATAATCCAGCACTTTGGGAGGCCAAGGTGAGAGGATTGCCTGAGCCCACGGGTTCAAGTCCATTGTGATTTATTGTAGAGACCTCATCTCTATAATAAATAAATAAAAAAAAATTAACTGGGCACAATGGCACATGCCTGTAGCTCCAGCTAATTTGAAGGCTAAGTTGGAAGGATCATCTGAATCCAGCAGGTTGAGGTTGTGGTGGCCATGAGCGTGTCACTGCACTCCAGCCTGGACGACAGAGTGAGACTCCAACAACAACAAAAAATGTTATAGAGATTCATCCATGTTGTCACACAGCTATAATACCTTGATAAACAGTATTCTATCTCCCCGACACTTGAAATTGTCAGCCTTTAACTTCTAGTACTGCTCAAGGATACAAAGTGGCACCTCATTGTGGTTTTAATTTGCATTTCCCTGATGAGTAAAGTTGGTAAGCACCTTTTCATCTATTTATTGGCCATTCATGCATCTTCTTTTGAGGAATGTCTGGTTAAGTCCTTTGTCCATTTTTAATGTGAATTGTCTGTCTTTTTATTATCTATTGATAGGAGTTCTATGTATATCCTGGATATGAGTCCTTTGTCAGATATCTCTCTTCTGGATATTTTTTCCCAGTAGAAAATGATGTGCCTTCTTATTTCCTAATTGTGACTTTTGAAGTTTCAATTTTCAATGATGGCAAATTTATCCTTTTTTTTTTTAACTGGGGTCTCACTCACTCTGTCTCCCAGAAAGGAGTGTAGAGGCATGATCACATCTCACTGCAGCCTTGACCTCCAGGGCTCAGGCAATCCTTCCACCTCAGTCTCCCACGTAGCTGGGAATACAAGTGCATGCTACTACACCTGGCTAATTTTTATTTATTGTAGAGATGAGGGCTTGCTGTGCTGCCCAGGCTGGTCTCAAACTCCAGAGCTCAAGCAATTCTTCTACCTTTGCCTCCCAAAGTGCTAGGAAGACAGGCTTGGTTCACATCTCCTGGCCCAATTTACCCTTATTTTGATGGTTAACCCTTTAGTATTCTTCCTAAAGAAATTGTTGATTACCCCCAAGATCAAGAAGATATTATCTTATATTTTCTTCTAAAAGCTTTACAGTTTTGTCTTTTATGTGGAGGTCTGTAATCCATCTTGAATTGATTTTTGTGCATGGTATAAGGTAAGGGTGAATTTTCATTTCTGTTTTTCCATATTAGACAACCATTTGTAGAACATAGAAATCTGTTATGCTTATCTTAACCCTCTGTCTCCCAGAACTGATGACCTCGCTGTGTCTAGTAGCCTCTGAATATGCCCAGAAGATGTAATGCCGAGCTGGGCATGGTGGCTCATGCCTGTAATCCCAGCACTTTAGGAGACAGAGGTGAGAGGATTGCCTGAGCCCAGGGGTTTGAGACCAGTCTGGGCAACTTGGCAAGACCTCATCTGTACAATAAATAAAAAAATTGTGAGTGGATTGCCTGAGCCCACGGGTTTGAGACTCGCCTGGGCAACTTGGCGAGACCTCATCTCTGCAATAAAATCAAAAATTAGCTGGGCGTGGTAGCACACGCCTGTAGTTCCAGCTACTTGGAAGGCTGAGGCAGAAGGATCGCCGGAGCCCAGCAGGTCAAGGCTGTGGTGGCCGGGAGCGGCCCCTGCACTCCAGTCTGGGTGACAGAGTGAGACTCCAACTCAAAATAAAAAATAAAATAAATAAAATGTAAAAAATTTAAAAATTAACCAGGCATGGTGGCATGTGCCTGTTGTTCCAGTTTCTTGGAAGGCTGAGGGGGAAGGATTACCTGAGTTCAGCAGGTTGAGGCTGTGGTGGCCATGATCATAACACTGGACTCCAGCCTGGGCAACAGAGTGGGACTCCAACTCAAAAAAAAAAAAAAGAGAGAGATGTAATGATGATGGTAAAGAAACAAACCCCTAGACTGAGAAAACACCAGCAGAAACACCAAATGCCCAGTTATAAGTTCGACCAGGCTTTAGCTGCCCTCCCTGCCCACGCTTGCATTTCGCTTCCCAGGACCAGAGCCAAGGAGGGCAGAAGTGAAGGGAAGCAAAGCAGGGAGCGGGATGAGAAAACAAATAGGACTGAGGGTTGAGAAAGTCCCCACAGGGCTGAGCCAGGCTGAATAGGAAGCTGACTGGTGCTCTGGGGTCGTGCTGTGGTTTGAATATTTGTGTCCCCTCCAAAATTCATAGTAAAACTTAAATTCCCAGTACAACAGTATTAAGCAGTGGGGGGTTTAGGAGTGACTAGGCTTTGAGGACTCCACCTTCAAGGATGAGATTAGTGTTCTATAAAAGGACTTGGGGAACCAGCGAGCCTCCTTTAACCCTTCTGCCTTCCACCATGTGAGGACACAGGAAGAAAGGCTTCACCAGACACCGAAGGCTAGTGCCTTGATCTTGGACTCCCCAGCCTCCAGAACAGTGAGAAAAAAATAAATTGTGCTTCTTTGTAAATCACCCAGTCTCAGGTATTTTGTTATAGCATCACAAACAGGCTAAGACAGGGCCTCAGCCAAATCCTAAATGCCCAGTTTCTCTGTGTCTCTTTCCCGTGACTTTTGGAAGCTGAGAATACTAAGTCTCAGAAGTGCAGGGAAGGTCGGGCGCAGTGGCTCATCCCTGTGATCCCATCACTTTGGGAGGTGAAGGCGAGAGGATTGCCTGAGCCCAGGGGTTCGAAACCAGCCTGGGCAACTTGGGGAGACCTCGTCTCTACAATAAAATAAAATAAAAAATTAGCAGGGCGTGGTGGCATATGCCTGTAGTTTCATCTACTTGGAAGGCTGAGGCAGAAGGATCACGTGAACTCAGCAGGTGGAGGCTGTGGTGGCTGTGAGCATGACACTGCACTCTAGCCTGGGCAACAGAGTGAGACTCCGACTCAAAAAAAAAAGTGCAAGACAGATCAGTGGGCTTGTGGGCCATAATACCCCTTGCAGCATGCAACCTGTGATCCAGAATCTTGCTTATGTTATCTTATTCATTCCATTTGCTCTACCGCCCTGGGAGAATTCCTCATTCATTATATAGAGGAGGAAATAGAGAATCCCAGAGGTTGAGGATGCGTCCCAGGACCTTACAACTCACATGTGGGGGAATTTCTTTACCACCTCCCTCTCCACGGCTGCTCATCTCCATGGTGATCCGGCTCTTCCCAGCCATGTGCTGCTGAAGCCACCAGACCCCTGCAGGGTCACAGGCTTTCCTCCCGAGGAACTGAACAAGTAGGCAAAAAAGAGAAGCGTAGGGGCTGTTTCCCATTGCCATTTTCCTAAAATAGCCTAACATTCCTATGAAACAAAGAGCTTTTCAGGCCCAAGGCAAGGATTTGTTTATACCAAATGAAACCTAGTACAAGCCATTTCAGCAAAGTGAAAACATTTGGTCATTCCTGTGGACTTGACTGATTCAACCAACCCTCTAAAGAATGGTACTGAAGAACCGCCAAGCTTTAGTATGGTGCCACACCTTTGCCTGGGGGAGCCTTGACCAGTAAAGCCCCTCTATCCCAGTGCTTGGCAAGGTCAGCACCTCCTGTTTATGCCTTCTCAGTTCCCGGGGTGGGCTGAATGTCCTCATCTGTCCTTCCATGGTCCTTCATCCAAATTTCAATTTCCAACATCCCGGGATTATATTATTTGTCTTCAAGTCCATCGACCCTGTTAGGTGGTGAGAACTCAAGGCCAGGACCTGTTATCTTTCTCTTCTGTATCCTAAGTACCCACCACAATGTCTGTCCAACTTGCCCTCAGTACATGTTTAGTACTGAAAAGTTGGATCAAAGAAGGTGCCAGAAGATTGGAGAGAAAAGCTGAGTCTGTTCAGCAGAGCGTCCCAGGGTGGGAACTCATGTAACGATCTGCATGTGTTTGCAAGATTAAGCACCTAGCTAGCTGTGTGGTGCCTCAGTTTCCTCATATGAAAAAAGGAGAGGAAAACAGCAGATACTTTGTGGAGAGAGTATAAGAGTTGAATGAATTAGCACAGGAAAAATCCTTAGATGCAGACCTGGCATGTTTCACATCCAGTGAATGTTATAACCCTCATAATCATTGTCATTATCATGATTATAATGGCAGCATCTTGCTTTCATGTCCCAACCTCAGGTGCTAGGCTTCAGTCCGAGTGGCTAACCACATAGGGCACACATCCCTGGCTCCTCGCCCTCTATCTAACCTAGAGAGACACCCAGTACTGAACGGAACAGAGAGATAGGTGACAGTGGCATGACAGAATGGTAGCAAATGCTAGAGGCTGCTGAGTGGTTTGGACAAGTTGGGTAGACTGAGGTGGTCTCACCTGATAGGGGAGAGTGGAGTCCCATGGTCAGGATGCCCAGAGATCCCCTGGCTACATACCAATGGCCTCAGAGCTGGCCAGCCCTCCTGCCACAGGCCAGTGTGCCTCAGCCTTTCTCCTGTATGAAAACAAATAGGTGGCTTTTGGTTTGTTAGTACTCTGGAGAACACTGGAATCAACATCTTTGAATACAGAACTTCCCTCACTCCCTGTGGGGATGATTTTCTTAAAATAGATTACCAGGAAGTGGAATTACTGAGTCAAAGTTTATGTGCTTGTATTATTTTTATTTTATTTTATTTTATTTTATTTTATTTCCTGTAGAGATGAGGTCTTACCAAGTTGCCCAGGTTGGTCTCGAACCCCCAGGCTGGTCTCTCACCTCAGCCTCCCAAAGTGCTGGGATTACAGACTTGAGCCACCATGCCCAGCCTGGTTATGTGCTTTTAAATGACTATTTTCCCAAAGTTAATAATAATGGTATACCCTAAGTGGAGTAGACAGCTATTACTTTTTTTTTTTTTTGGCCTGTCCTGAATCCCCTTCATTAGAACACTGCTGTTTTTCAGCCCATCTGATCCTGGCGGGCTGTCACTCTAGCTGCCCACCCCCTATCCCGGGTTTCCTGTGGCAGGAGTGGGCACACCATCCAAACTGGCCACTCAAAGAACCCCAAGCCCTTGGCCATAGCAGTTGATCTACAGTAGACATGTGACCTAAGCAGGGCCAATCAGAATCCTTTCAGGGAATATGTTTCCTGGTATGATGCGCTCACCTCCGAATTTACTTCATTGTGTCTTTCCTACAAACAAGGATTCTACTGTATCAACTATCAAAATCAGGAAGTGAATGCTGACACATTGAGTCCTCAGATTTCATTCAAGTTTCACCACTGTCCCAAGAATATTCTTTATGCAAAAAGACCCATTCAGAATCACACATTGCATTTGCTTGTCATGATTCTTAGTCTCCTTTGATATAGAACAGTTCCTTGATCTTTTCTTGACGATCATGACCTCAGCCCTTTAAAGATGACCAGTCAGTTATTTTGTAAGAAGCTCCTCCGTTTGGGTTTGTTTGATGTTTCCTTTTGATATGATTCAGAGTCAGCATCATTAGCAGGAATATCCCAGAAGTGCAACTGTGTTCTTTCCATTGAGTCCTATCTGGTGGCACCATCTTGATTTACCCCCCTGGTGACACTCACTCTGCCACTGGATTAAGGTGATCCTGACTAGCCTTCTCCACTGTGAAGTTACTCCTCTCACCTTTGTTTTTTGTTTTGTTTTTGTTTGTTTGTTTTGAGTTGGAGTCTCACTCTGCCACCCAGACTGGAGTGCAGTGGCACGCTCCCGGCCATCGCAGCCTTGACCTGCTGGTCTCCGGTGATCCTTCCACCTCAGCCTTCCAAGTAGCTGGAACTACAGGTGCACGCTGCCAAGCCTGGCTAATTTTTTGGTTTATTGTAGAGATGAGGTCTCGCCAAGTTGCCCAGGAGGGTCTCAAACCCCCGGACTCAGGTAATTCACTCACCTCAGCCTCCCAAAGCGTGGGATTACAGGCTGAGCCACCGAGCTGGCCTCTTCTCACCTTTGTAATCAGTAAGTATTTTGGGAGGAGTTACTTTGAGACAATGTAAATATCCCATTTCTCATTAAACTTCAATTTGTCTACTTATTTATTTATGTCAGTGTGGACTCATTGCTTCCTATTTTATCCCATGGGTTATAATCCATTACTCCAATTATTTATTTTGATGCTCATATTATCCAAGATTTGGCTAATGGGAGCTCCTTCAAGCCAGCTCCTGTGCCCTTTTGACATGTCTCTGTCCTTCTTTAAGTGCTTCCTTGTGTTCTGTTTTAATAAGCGATTTGGGGTTCATATTGTACTTTCCCAGGCTCGGCCTTGGAATCAGTCATTTCTCGAAGGCATTCTAGCTCCTTTGAGCATAGGGTTGTTTTTAGAAGTCAAGATCTGTGCCCTAAATTTGTTCACTGAGATGGGGAGACACACTCTGCCTCTCTACATTAAGCACCATGATTTTACACAAACTTTTGGGAATGTATCATTGTTCCCAAAACTCCCATTTGGAGATTTCATCATGGACTCTAAAACAGAGAGTCTCTCGTTAGAATCATAACTTCTTTTTTTTTTTTATTTTTTATTTTTGAGTTGGAGTCTCACTCTGTCGCCCAGACTGGAGTGCAGTGACTGCTCCCAGCCACCACAGCCTCGACCTGCTGGGCTCTGGCGATCCTTCCGCCTCAGCCTTCCAAGTAGCTGGAACTACAGGTGCGCACTACCACACCCGGCTAATTTTTTGATTTATTGCAGAGATGGGAGGGGGATCTCACCAAGTTGCCCAGGTGGATCTCGAACCCGCGGCCTCAGGCAATCCACTCACCTCAGCCTCCCAAGGCACGGGATTACAGGCTGAGCCACCGAGTCCGGCTTAGAATCATAACTTCTAAGATCATGTAAACCTGTAGCTAGGAGGAGATCTCTTACTACTACTAAGATACTGTCAGGAAATGAAGTCAGTCAGAGAGTGGATCTGAGAGGCAGAGAGACACAGGGTGCCAGAACACTGCTAGATCTAGCCGTGTCTGAATCCCTTGTTTCTTGCTTACATGAGGCAACACATTTCTTTTTTTGTCTGAAGCTAATATAAAGTGGGACCCTAGCAACTGAAGGATTGGTTATGAATGACTAATCAGTGCCTTTATGTAATGAGATGTGAGCTCTGGCTTTCAGGTTTGTTCCCCTTCAGTATTAGGGGCAGAGGGAATTGATCTCTCTCTGGTTCCCTGTCTATCGATACTTGAGGCTGCAACCACACTAGTACCTGTTTCATGTCGTGCCCTCCTTTGCTGCTAGTCTCTCCTGAAGGGATGCCACACCACCTTAGAGGCCTCAGAGGAGGAGGCGTGTGAGGAAGGTCATTAGCTCCTCCATGGGTCTGTCCCAAGTGTGGACGTCGGCTCTTTAACACCCCACAGCAAGGCCTGGGCTGCTGAGGTCAACCCAGCAAATGCAAGCTCAGAAGTAGCAGGTGGGAACTGCGAGTTTGGAGAAACTGACTTAAAACTGGAAGCTGACAATGACTGCCCCAGCGGCAACCTTACTTGGGTCCCTAAAGGTAACCCCCAGTCCCCTTATTAGAACCTCTCTTTTTTAGCTTCTCTTGGGTGGCTGCTCTTCTTCCTCCACCCTAGAAGGGAAGGCTGACCTCTAACCCCTCTGCTTTGGATCTGCAGTCTCTGTCCTTAGATTTGCCCTTTTCTGGGATGACTGGTAGAGGGACTGGTTTCAAGAAACAAAACTTGCTGGGCACAGTAACTCACGCCTGTAATCCCATCACTTTGGGAGGCAAAGGCGAGAGGACTGTCTGAGTCCAGAGGTTCAAGACCAGTCTGGGCAACTTGGCAAGACCTCGTCTCTACAATTAGTCAAAAAATTAGCCAGGCATGGTGGCACGCACCTGTGGTTCCAGCTACTTGGAAGGCT
Organism: Cephalopachus bancanus; assembly: GCA_027257055.1. Classification (NCBI taxonomy): domain Eukaryota; kingdom Metazoa; phylum Chordata; class Mammalia; order Primates; family Tarsiidae; genus Cephalopachus; species Cephalopachus bancanus. Next base: position 5,776,928 of record JAPVLO010000158.1, read on the forward strand.
GAGGCGGAAGGATCGCCAGAGCCTGGCAGGTCGAGGCTGTGGTGGCCATGAGCGTGCCATTGCACTCCAGCCTAGGCAACAGTGAGACTCTTACTCAAAAAAAAGAAAAGAAACAAAACGCTACCCCTCCCAGGACAATCTGGGAGAAGCCAGGTGTCTATAACCACGAGCCAGGGTCTGAGGGATTCCTTCTGGAATGACTCCAGGGGCCTGGGCACTCCCCACCCAGTCCTGAAGGCGTCCATCACCAACAGGAAATGAAGACAGGACTTAGCATCCTTTTTGCAGCTATGGGCCTGGTCTCCTGAAGGGCGCTTATGGACAGAAACCATCTCCCCCCAACACACACATTTGTACACACTTCTGGCACCACTCCCACATCACATGCTCACACACATACGTTCTTGTCCCAAGAACAGCCACTTTCCACAGTAGAGCAGTCCACAGCTCTATACCAAGGGGAAGAAAAATCTTGTTCCTAAAGATAATACCATGCAGCACAACTCCCATCTGTGCTCGTTCAAGGCAGCCTTTTAGCTGGTCCTGGTCCACTCCAGAATAAGAGAAAGATCTGGCCTAACCTCTGGTCCGCTAAGTCACATAGAAGTGTTTCTCCCAAAACAAGAGGGGCCTGTACCAGAAAGGCTCACTTAAGGCTCTTTCTCCCTACCACACAGAGAACAAGGGAATGCTGAAGTTAGCACATTTCTCCCCCAAGAAAGTTCCCAAATGTCTTAGATAAGGCTCAGGGTTAAAATGCTTCTCATCTCCCTCCCCTGCTTTTCACTCTAGGGACCTCTGCAAGGAGAAAGTTGTCCCCCAGCCCAGCCCTGCTTGAGGAGATGGTGAGGGAGTGGGAGGACTCCCTCCTCTCCAGGGCAAGGCCCAGGACACACGGTTGGAGCATCTCTGTTGAGGTCCTTGTTACACCTGGGGAGGACTGTGCCAGGCTCTGATGAGGGACTGTGCTGACTCTGATGCCATGGAGGCTCTGGACGAAGAAACCCAGGTCCTCCAGAGAGTGACAGGCTCAGCTGGGATTCTTTCCCGCAGCTGACAGACCCCAGAAACTAGGGCTGTTAGTAACCTTCACACACCGCTGTCCACAGAGAGTCTGCAAGTCTTCTCAGCCACCAGCCCAAGGAAGCTCCTTCTTATCTATCCTGAGTTTCTCTTACCCTGTTTCCTTTGCCCCCTGCGGAAAACCCCACCCCTCTGGCAGCGTCAGGCCTTCCTGACCACAGCCATGGCCATCTCAGATTCTCTGTCCTCGCGCAAACAAGAACTCCGTCCTCCAGACCAGAGGTTTTAGGCAAGATCTTCGTTCCAAGCCTTTCCTGGGCATCACTGTGTTTCAACAGTTGCACATCTTTCATCAGCCCATTCTTTCAGTCTTATTTTTGCAAGTCGTATAATCCAAACTGTTCTTTCCACCTCCTCTTAACCAGGTTCCCAGAGGCTCCCACGGTGGCCACTTCCTGCCGAGACAGCAGCTTCAGTCAGTCCAGATCAAGGATAAAAACACATAAGTTCTTGGGCCTGAACTTATGCATTGAATTCCATCTTAGCTACTGCAAACTAAAAATAAAATTCTAAGCCTCCCAACTGACTGGATGGGCCATCTCATGGCCAAGGGGACCCCAGAGTAAGCTTGAAGACTTGGTCTGGCACAGTGGCTCACATCTATAATCCCAGCACTTTGGGAAGTCGAGGTGAGAGGATTGCTTGAACCCACGGGTTCAAGACCAGCCTGGGCAACTTGGCGAGACCTCACCTCTTCAATAAATTTTTAAAAAATTAAAATAAAAAATATTAACTTGTTGTGGTGGTAGGTGCTACTTGGAAGACTGAGGCAGAAGGATCACCTGAGCCCAGCAGGTCAAGGCTGTGGTGGCCGTGAGTGTGCTATGGCATCCCAGCCTAGATGACAGAGTGAGACACCAACTCAAAAAAGAAAAAAAAAAGAAGAAAATGTAACCACGCCTGTTATACCCCCTACCTTTGCTAACCAACATTTGTCTTTCTTCCCTAAGAGATAAACAGAAACCAGCATTTTCAAAGGACCCCACTACTGATGGCGACCAACTGCCTGTTGCTGCCTCTCCTTTTTTGCCTGATAAGAGACCACTGACTGAGAGCAGTTCCGCCAGTCTATGGAGAATGGGAGAATGCGCAGTGAGGGTTTTCATGCCCTCTGCTTCATTGTTTATTTATTTAGAGTTGGAGTCTCACTTTGTCGCCCAGGCTGGAGTGCAGTGGCATGCTCGTGGCCACTACAGCTTCAATCTGCTGGCCTCAGGTGATTCTTCCATCTCGGCCTTCCAAGTAGCTGGAACTACAGGTGCACGCCACAATGCCCAGCTTATTTTTTGATTTATAGGTCTCACTGAGTTGCCCAGGCTGGTCTCAAACCCCTGAGCTCAGGCAATCCTCTCGCCTTGGCCTCCCAAAGTGCTGGGATTACAGGCTTGAGCCACCGCTCCCAGCCCCTGCTTCATCTTTTGATGGCAGAGGGCCAGAAACTCCACCTCAGATCATGCTAATGCTGCCATTTTTTAAACATAAGTCCCATGAAGGGGCATGAAACTCAATTGTGCATGTGCATGTTTCTCCTCTCATAAATAGTTATGACTCCTCTTATAGCTTACTAAATATATATTTGGCGACCTTGCTCCACATAAATTCCTGTTCCCTTTGCCCAGACCCTTGAAGTGTCTGTTTCTGGCTTCTGGCAAGAGGCTACATTTCCCAGCCTGCCAGAATGGCCATCCTACAGGCTGCAGCCCTTCATGAGAAATAAAACTGATCCTTTATAAGTGTATGAACCTCAACATTCTTCAGTTGTCACTACCTACCAACTCTGTGGCTTTGTGAGGGTTGCTGCCCTCTTTGAACATCAGTTTCCTTGTCTCTGTCTTCTCATCAGACTTTTGTGAGAATTAATTGAGATAAGCGTTTCGTTTTTTTTTTTTGAGTTGAAGTCTCACTCTGTCACCCAGACTGGTGTGAATTTGCATCCTCACAACCACTGCAGTCTCGACCCTCTGGGCTTAGGCCATCCTTCCACCTCAACCTTCCAATAGAATTTTATTTTTAGTTTGCAGTAGCTAAGGTAGAATTCAATGCATAAATTCAGGACCAAAAACTTATGTGTTGTTTTGTTTTGTTTTGTTTTTAGTTGGAGTCTCACTCTGTTGCCCAGACTGGAGTGTAGTTGCACGTTCATGGCCACCACAGACTCGATCTACTGGGCTTATGTGACCCTTCCCCCTTAGCCTTCCAAGTAGCTGGAACTACAGGCAAACGCCATCAGACCCGGCTAATTTTTTTGATTAATTGTAGAGATGAGGTCTCACCAAGTTGCCCAGGCTGGTCTCGAGCCCCTGGGCTCAGGCAATCCTCTCATCTCTGCCTCCCAAAGTGCTGGGATTATAGGCTTGAACCACTGTGGCTAGCTGAGATAAGTGTTTCTTTCATTCCAAAAAGGCTTCCTTTTCGAAAGGGTGGTACGTGTTCAATATCCACACTGTATCTTGCCTTCAGCTCAGCAGCTCACAATTAAACAGGTAAGGCTTGGTAAATGTGTGCTCAGTAAATGTGTGGCCCCTCCTTCCTCTCCAGATGGGGAAAGATCTCTTTATATTTATGTCACTGGAAATTTTCCTATTTCTCTGCAGTTTCCCAGGAACAAGCAGTCTTTGGTGTCGTTTGCAAATGAGTACATTCCTCTGCAGATGGAAGGCTTGAGATCAGAGAAGTACACCACGGGTACAATGTCACATGGAAGGCTGGTGGGTGGTTGACAAGATGGCCCCACATCCAGTCAGTAGTCTCTGCTTCCCCTCCCTTCCCTGTTCCCTTCAGTGTCACTGGGCAGTTCTAGGCCTTGCTGAGCTTCCAGTCTAGCCTCTCATCTTCTCCATTCTGGTGAGCCTGCTTTTCTCCAGCCCATATCCACTCCAGAGAAAAAGAGAACTTATTACCTTGTGTATCTGAAAGGTGCAAGGGCAGTTCAGACACGACTGGATTCAAAGCTCCAGCAAGGTCTTCGAGTTATCTCTGCCTTATGTTTCCTTTCTGCTTTTGCTTTTCTGGTTTGAGTCAACAACTGCCCCCCCCCACCCTTTTTTTGAGTCAGGGTCTCACGCTTTTGCTCAGGCCGGAATGGCATGATCATGACTCACTACAGCCTCTACCTCCTGGACTCAGGTGATCCTTCCACCTCAGCCTTCCAAGCAGTGGGACTACAGGCATGTACCACCACACCCAGCTAATTTTTTTATTTCTTGTAGAGATGAGGTCTAGCTGTGTTGCTCAGCTGGTCTCAAACTCCTGGGCTCAAGCAAATCTCCTGTCTCAGCCTCCAAAAGTGCTGGAATTATAAGCATGAGCGACTGCCCCTGGCTAGAACAACTGGCCTTCTTCACGTGGCAAGAAAGAAGTCCCAAGGCAGACACAATTGTTTCCAAATTACTTAGTACATCAGTGGAAAAGACCATCTCTCCCAATAGATTCAGCACAAAAATCCAGGGAAGGCCTCCAATTGGCCCAACCTGGTCACATGTCTATCCCTGAACCCATAGCTGTGGATGTGGGGATGGGTTTTCTAATAGGGGCTTGTGTCTGCCTTGGGGAGCTGGAGTGAGAAAAGGGTAGGGTCAGCTCACCAGAGCCACACAGAATGAACTGCCCCCTGGAAAGACGGGTGTGTTCCCAGAAAGGGGGAGGGCTGAGGCACAGACAAAAACAGCAAGTGTTGCCTGTCGCCACCCTGACTTCCAAAGCCTCAGTGTTGTACCCACAGCTACTGGCAGGACCTCACCCTCTTGTTCAGAGAAACTGCAGGGAGAAAAGAACATGGTTGTCAGGGTTAGGTGGAGCTGGGTAGTTCTGCCACTTACTAACTCTGTGACACTAATCAAATGCCTTAACTGTCAAAGCTCTGTTTCCTCATCTGTGAAATGGGGATAATAATTCTTACTTCAGACCGGGCCCGGTGGCTCAGCCTGTAATCCCAGTACTTTGGGAGGCCGAGGTGAGTGGATTGCCTGAGCCCGTGGGTTTGAGACCAGTCCGGGCAACTTGGCGAGACCTTGTCTCTAAAATTAAAAAATTAAAAAAAAAATTAGCCAGGTGTGGTAGTGTGTGCCTATAGTTCTGGCTCCTTGAAAGGCTGAGGGGGAAGGATCACCGGAGTTCATCAGGTCGACGATGGGGTGGCTGTGAGCATGCCACTGTACTCCAGCCTGGGCGATGGAGTGAGATTCCAACTCAAAAAAAAATAATAATAGTAATAATAATAATTCCTACATCACAGACATACTGTGAACAAGCCAACCGCCAAGCCCAGTACTTGGCGTGGAGAAGATCATTCATTACGCCTGCTCCCCTGCCTTTGGTTCCTGAGCTCTGGGTTGGCTTCTGGATTCCGGCTCCTAAACCTGGACCAGAGCTGTCTGTCCCGGGAAGCCCCCCCGTTCCTCCTCTCCAGAAGGAAGTCAGGGGCTCACTCTGATGAAGCGGCAGGAGGGCGCACCAGGAGCAGCTGCACATGGTTTTGGTTTGTTTTTTCCATCTTGATGAAAAATGTGCGGTTTTTACACTGTCACAGAACAAACTGAACCTTGACACATGGGCCTCTATTTATGCGTCTGATTTCATGAATCATGTTTCATGCTCCGTTATCTTTCTATTGCTAAGAATGCCATTTCCCTCAGGGATCTCCTCCCTCCCTTCCTTTCTTCTTTTCCTTCCTCCCTCCTCCCCCTCCCTCCCGCCTTCCCTCCCTTCCACTTTCTCTTCTTTCCTTCCCTTCCCCTTTTTTTCCTTTCTCCCTTCTTCCTCTTTTTCTCTGCAAACACTCCCTTAGTGCTCAGACTCCGGGCTAGAGGCTAGAAGCCTGGTGGTAAACAAGATAGACACAGCTCTGTCGCCCCCCATGCCTACAGTCTGATGGGATATTTGGATGTCAGATGACAGTCCTTTAAGTACAATTGTAATGGAGGCTAAGAAGGAGAAACACTCAAGGCTATGAGAAAGGAGTTTGGCCTGGTCTAGGGTATCCAGAAGGGCTTCCTAGAGGAGGTGGCATTTGAGATGAGCTCCTTAGAACAGGTAGACTTGCCCAGTGAAGGAGTTAAATGATATGGAGTTCCCACAACAAAAAGAGCAAGTTGGAGAGTGAGAAGGGGCTGGGCACAGTGGCTCAGGGCTATAATCCTGGTACTTTTGGAAGGTTGAGGTAGGAGGATTACTCGAGGCCAGGAATTTTAGACTAGCCTGGACAACATAGTGAGACCTCCGTCTCTACAAAAATAAAAATAATTAGCCAGGCATGGTGACGCACACCTATAGTCCCAGCTACTTGGTGAGGGGGGCAGAGGCAAAGGTGAGAGGATCCCTTGAGCCCAGGAGTTGGAGGCTGCAGTGAGCTATGATTAGACCACTGCATTTCAGCCTGGGCTACAGAGCAAGAGAAATACATGTGCAGGCATGTTTAAAAAAAAGAAAGAAAGAGCACCATGCGTTCTAGAACGAGTTGGAGGGTCAGGTGCAGTGGCTCACACCTGTAATCCCAGCACTTAGGGAGTCCGAAGCAAGAGAATTACTTGAACCCAGGAGTTCGAGACCAGCCTGGGCAACATAGTAAGACCTTGCCTCTACAAAAAAATCAAAACATTAGGCATGGTGGCAGCTACTCAGGAGACTGAGGTGGGCGGGTCGCCTGAGCCCAGGAGGTCGAGGCTGTGGCGAGCCATGATTGTGCCACTGCACTCCAGCTTGGGTGACAGAGTGAGACCCTGACTCAAAACAAACAAACAAAAACAACAACAACAACAAACCAAGACAGGAAACCAGCATTTCTGGAGGAAACAGGGCACTCAGGACCAGGTAGAGGGTGGTCTGGGGCCAGATCACATCGAGCCGAAAGGTCACGGTGAGGTTTTGGGTCTCAATTCTAGAGCAAGGAGACTCACAGAGCACAAGGACTGCTCTCTGATTTGGAAGTGGGAGCTCTCATCAAGAGCTGGCATTCAGAGGTGTCTGCTTGTGATTTCCAACTAGACGGAAAACTGTCCTTTGCCTGCAGTCCCAGAGCAGAGCGTAGCACAGTGCGGCAAGCTCACGGCAGGCGTGCTGGTGTGCGTTCTGCTTCTGTCTACTTTCCCTGGACTCCACCTCTGGTCAGCTGCCTGGTAGTCCCTACCGGTCCCTTGTCCTTCTCAGCTGAGCTCCTTCCCAGCCCCACCTGCTCAGCTCCAGCCTGCCGCTGTCTGTCTCCCCATCTCCCCCTCAGGTTTCAGGGATGGGACCTCTCTGCCTCCCCTGCTCCGCACTACTTTGTCAGGGTAGAAGTCAGATCCCTCTTACATTCTCTCTGTGTCCCCTGCCTTTATCCCCTAGAACCTCAGGGAACTGATGTTCCCAAGCCTCCTTTTGTTCCAGATGCTCCTCCTGTCAGAATCATCCATCTTTAAGTCACAGGACTTTCAAAGGCTGTGTAGTCTGGTTCTTTCTGGAAATCCCCCAAGGGCATCCTAATAAGCGGCCACCCAGCCTCTAGTCTGAATGCTGCCACTTTGGCTCAGAGCCAAAGCTTTGTAACAGGGAGAGGAGGGAAGTATCCCTCCACCTGTCTGTCTGGAGGTTATTCAGGCGAGCTCACCTCAGTATCGTCATTGCCATCTAAGCTCACTTTCTGATGCCCTTCCAACATGCAGCAGAACAAGAGGCAGCTGCTTAGCTTTCTTTGCCCTCTGAAAGAGGCCTTGACTTTCACGGTACAAATATAAGCCTTTCCCCAACCCAGAGAAGCCTGGTCCCTTCTCTGTCTCCACGAAGACCCTCACCCCAGGAAACGGGAAACAGAGGCAGGTGGGATAAGGAGTGACCCAGACATTGCTGGGGATCCTCAGGGTGCTGCTCTGAGGAGGGAGTCTGCCCATGGGACTTGCAGCAGGCACTCGGGGATCTGGGGACCTGGCTCATCCTTGCCTGCTTCCTGTGAATTACAGAAGGGTCCAGCCTCTTGTTTTCACATCATTTTTGCCTCTGGGGTCCACTGTGCCTTGT